>JAKTXA010000003.1:0-680093 GCA_030561325.1 Yamadazyma atlantica
TCCTTATGGGATGTGATATTTACTGCCTAGAGGTTGCGTAATCTATCTGAGTGTAATGCGACATCCGTTTAAAGAGGGTGCGTTATTCATCCTGAAAACACTGTATGGCATTTTGGTTATTCGATTGCAATTTCCCTTTTCGTATACTCCGATACTCGGAAGGTGGGGACGAGTCATGACGTCGGGATTTTTTTCTTCCTCCTGTTTCCCACGATTCCTTCTTTTGATTTTCCCTTTAACCGGTCTGATCTAACTCTATAGAAGGTTATTGTGCTCAGGATTGCCTCACTTACTAACAGTATCTGGTTGTGGAGGCTCTCACATACTTAAGGTTTCCTCTGGTACAGATCGCACTGTGTACAGAACTGGTGATACTCATCCTTTTTCATTTTTATTTTATAGAGAATATCTTAGATATCTATTTGTTTATAACAACTTTAGGTTTATTGTTGTTTGTGGCTCTGGAACTTGGCTGGTGTGGTGGATATGTTCAAACGACTCTATACTTCCGTTGCCGCAGTGGGTCAAAGACACTCCACTACTCGTGATGAGGAAGATACTGATGTTCAGATGACCCCTGCTTCTCCAGAAGAAGACCAGGAATATCCTAATAATGGAATCCCGGAAACTTATAACTACACAGGTAATGATAACTTCATTGACTCAAATGCTTATACCGGATCATACACGGGGAAATTCGATGGGATAATCCTCTCTCCTCAAACTTCCAATAATAGGGATAAACTCCTTAGTCTGATACATCCCCACGGCGGCGAAAATCAACATGGTTTTGACGAGGGAGAAACAAGTAATAAAGATAATTTCAATCCGTCTGGAACTATTGATCATGACGCTGCCTTGTTGTTGTCTCCCATAACGTCCATGGAATCATATAATGAAGCATTTTCCAAAGTCTCGATTCATCACAAGGCTAATGAGATGAAATATACCAGCATAACAGACTTACCGATGGAAATTTTGGTCAAGATTGTCGAAGCATTGTACTTTGATGAGAATGGCGATTATAGTTCCATCAACGCTATCTTGGAAAACTTTACTAATATCAGCTTAGTCAGTAATTTTTTCCATTTATTATCATTGAAATTTTTGTACAAATATGCCAACTTTAATAGACCTCAATCCTTCCAGAAATTTTGCAACAACTTGAATAATAATCCAGACTTGGGGAATTTTGTTCTGGTTATTGATTTTGAAACATTCACTTCTATTGGATTAGGGAGGACTGGGAAAATGAATCAAGAAATTCAAATGGTTACTTCCAGTACCATCTTGAGTTGTTTAGCTAAAACTCCCAATCTTATAGAATTTTTAGCAAGTGAAAGTATTCAAGATGATTTAAGTGTTGATGTTTTAAACCATTTATTTAATAATTTACCTTATCTTCAAAGTTTAGATTTTTGTGGAGCCTCTTCCCAATCTTTCTTAAATGCTTTTGAAAGTTTGATCATCAATAAACCTTTGAAAAATTTATTTAAAATATCTTTCCATGACTGTTCAAATTTACCCCTTGACATATTCAAAACCATTTTACCTAATTTGATAAACTTAAGACGGTTAGACTTGACTCATACATCCATCACTTCAACGGTGTTACTCAATTACTTACCTGTTACCTGCAATTTAACTCATTTATCATTATCAAGATGCTCAAAATTAACTACCAGAGATTTGATAAACTTTTTAATTAATCATCCTTCTGTTAATAATCATCAACTTCAATGGCTTAATTTGTCTATTGATTCCAATGTTGTCAGTCCTTTGAATTCAAATTATTTATTTTTCACTTTAAATCATTTACAAGCTGATAATTTAGAATACCTTAACTTGAAAGGTTTACCCATAAATGACAAGATCTTATACCTTATAAATATGAAATTACAGAAATTAAAAACATTATCCATTGGTTATTCCACCATTGATTTCGATAACTTATATGAATTCTTGGTCAATAATAATAGCTTATTGAATATTGATTTAACGGGCTGTAAATTGAATAAATCCAATATTATTCAATTAATGCAATTACCTAAGTTAATGTCGATTGAATTTGATTCCAAAATCCTTCAAATGTTAACCAACAATAGCGGTCAATTCATTCGGGTTGATAAAGACTTAATTTGGAAATATTTCGATAATAATGGAAGAAGAGCTTGGGTCTATAGGTTAACAGATTATGATACAGAATATGGTCAAATTTTACAATATGGCAAGATTTTGAATTTGAATTTAACTTATTACGATATCAATACAGGAGAGAAAATTGAAGTTAAATCAAAGAAACCTAGGTTTTTGAAATATATGGGAAAGAAAATTAATTGTTCTATAGGATTCAAAAACTTGAATTACTGCAAACATAAGCACTATTTAAATAATTTTGACCTGGAAAGTGTTTGGCCCGAAGAATTTTGTGAACGGGGAATCTATAATTATTACTCATTGAACATATGAGATGTCCTTATATATGTGTATGTTGTATATATTATTAATGCATAATGTTGATTAAGAGCTTGTGTCTACTAACTCTAATAATCACCGCGGTTGCATTTTTTCCCGGCTATAATTCGCTGTGACATTTGCCAATTTGTGGGGAAGCGTCTTTCCATATACTTAATTTAAATATACTAAAATCTTCTTGAATTTCATACATTGATACAGATAATTAGAAACATGGACAAAGATATTGCTAAGACAGTTACAGAAGTAAGAAATGAGTTTGACATTAACTCATTGACTCAATTTTTAACCAATGAGTCGGCAATTAATTCCAACTCTCGGGTGTCTAAAGGACTTAGTATTCCAAAATGGGAGGGCCCTTTAACTATTAAACAGTTTGTGTTTGGTCAATCGAATCCTACATACTTGATAATTGATAAGAATAATAATTTCAGTGTTCTTAGACGTAAACCGTTCCCCAATGCCAAGTTAGTATCTAAACTGGCCCATGCTGTGGAAAGAGAATTCTTTATTTTAAATGGAATAAATAGACTAAATCAAGGGAGTAGCAAACAAGTTCCAGTTCCAAATACTTATTTATTATGTGAAGATGAATCAATTATAGGATATACTTTTTACGTTATGGAATTCATTAATGGGGCCCTGATAAAAAACCCTGACATGCCAAATGTTTCCCCAGAAAAAAAGGAACAATTATGGAATTCTATCATGGATACCATTACTGCTATACATTCTTTAGACGCTGAAAAATTGATAGATTTATTGCCAGAAGCCCATTTCCCTCAATTCAAAGCTGCTAAGTCTGCTAAAGGTGGTGCTTCATATTTTGAACGTCAAATGAAAACCTTATCTGCTGTATCAAAGCGTCAAAGTGAAGTGGTAGAGCCCATCCCAGATTTTGAACAAATTGTAAACTACGTTTTAAAAGCATCTCCTAAAGACCCTTCTAAGAGAACATTGATTCATGGTGATTGCAAAATAGATAATTTCCTATTTGACAAAGATTTAACCAGAGTAGCAGCCGTATTAGATTGGGAATTATGTACTTTTGGGCATCCATTATTTGATTTGGGTAATTTCTTCCAGCCTTTCCAATTCCCCAATGACCTTAATAACATCCTTCTCAAACCCCAAAATACTGATATAGGTAGAGAAAACCCCGAATCTGCGAAAGTGGTGCAAGAGAAGTTGAAATTATACTATTCCAAATTGGGTTATAAGTGGGATCCAAATGATGATTCAAATAATCCAGTAGATAAATGGCAAGTAGGTTTCATCTTTGGGTTAGTGAGATTAAGTGTAATTTCACAAGGTATTGCCATGAGGGTACAAAAGGGTACTGCTTCCTCAGGTAATGCCAAAGCTGCTGCCGGTTTGTATTTCCTCTTGTCATCTTTGATAATGGAAGATATGCCATCCGAGTATAAGTTATAGACCTACTTACCTTAATGTTTCTCTAATAATATTCAGTTATTTTTCGCAGCCTCTTTATCAAACGGTTGAAAGTCTCTTGTAGCTATCTCTATAAACTAATCACAAGCTTTTCATTAGAAACCTTTTATAAGAACATTGAGTTGGAATACTTGATAACATCTGCTTAGATTCCCAAAAAGGTACCTTTTCTATATATTTGAAAAGCACTACTCAAATCGTCTTCAACTTAAATCGGTGCGAGTCTAATCAAGACTAATTTGACCATTTGGATAACCATGAATTTCGATGAAGTTAAGGATAAAACGGGCCATGTCAAGTGTCCTTTCCCCGAATGTAATACCAAAGTGATTCCCTATAACGAAACACTTACAGAATCAATATTAGAGATTGCTAATCCTCCAAAGATGGTCAATGTGGAAGCATCTGAGAATGTTCAGTTCTTCAAGGTTGGTGATATGTGGGACTTTGATAACATAGGAGTATCAAGACCCCTTGATGATAACAAAGATTTCACGATAGATGACAAAGTGTTCGATATAGAGAGGCTTTTAATTTGTTCAGAATGTGATAAGGGCCCAATTGGCTTTGCCGGTCATTTCCACAATGATGAAAATAAATCCCCTCAAAATCTATTGTATTTTTTAAGCTGTAACAGTATGAAGTATCAACTATAAGTTTACTAAAATATAAAACTTTTTATAACTCATTCAGTGAATATATTTAATTACAAACTATAAAAATAAAGACAAAATAATTCCAATACATAAAAATCGTGCAAGAGCCTCTCTAAAGCTTTGGTTGTGATTTTAAGTCTTGAACTAAATCTAAGGCGATATGTCTAGCCATGGCCATAGTTGAGATCATAGGATTAGCTCCACTAGCAGTAGGTAAGACACTGGCATCGGCCACGTGAATGTTTTTACATTCAAATAATCTTCCTTTCAAATCAACAGCTCCATATTTTGGACCTTTTCCGGACATTCTACAAGAAGACATTTGATGGGCAGATCCGTAAGAAAGACCATATTTACAAACTCCGGTTTTCTTGACAGTTTGACGCCATTCTTGGAAATCCTTATCATTTATGGATCTTTCATGCTTTGGTTTTCTGGATTTGAATTTTGGAATCCAGTTTTGAGGGTGAACAATTTCAACAGCTCCATACATATATAACATATCAGCAGCAGTCAAATATCCTTCTTGTAAAGCATTGGTATCGTATTTGTGCATGGCGTAGTCAACAATACAATTCTCTGGTCTTCTAGGATCAGCGTAAACCTTTCCACTACCAAAGTCTCTAGTAATAATCAACATAGCAGACATATTGTTGAATCTTAATAATTCTTTTCTAAAGTCTTTTCCACCATCCCAAGGTAAAAATGGAGTTTCAGCAAATGGGGCGTGCAACAAAGTTTCAATTTTTGGACCATGGGCTTTACCATCAAGATCAACTGATTGGTTACTAACAGCGGTCATAATTGGGTGACTATGAGGGTCCACGGTCTTGCTTTCATCATGATAGGCTGATAAAGCGATGACTGGATGTAATTTCAAATTACTACCAATATTCTTATTCTTGAAACCAGAATTTTTTAAAAGGATTGGAGTTTGTAATGATCCAGAACTAACAATGAACTTTTTAGGTCCAGTAATTCTGAAGTTGAATCCAGTGGTTTTATCTTGACATTCTGCAGCAACAGCCTTCCCATTCTTATGGATGATTTTATTAACTCTTACTTGGTCTAAAAATTGACAACCTTTATCGGCAGCATCTCTCAACCAGCAAGCTTGACTACCTTGCTTGACACCATATTTACAACCAAGGTAACAGTGACCACAATCATGATTTTTGTAGGTACCATTATTTTGATTAACTTGAGAAGCATGATATCCTAAAGTTTCGGCACTTTCCAAAATAGCTTTATTAGAATGAGAATGGTTAATGTTTTCATGATTTGCTCCCATTTGTTTGAAGACATAATCTAAACAGTTATCGTATGCTTCATCGGCAACAAAATCAACCCCATAATCATCATACCATTCTTTACGAACTTTAAATGGAGTTTTAATACAAGCTGACCAATTAACAGTGGTTCCACCACCAAAGGTAGAACCGGCTAAAATAAACATTTCTTGGTTTAAAGTAGCAAGTTTACCATTATTTTCATATAATGCTTTAAGCCCATCAAATTCATCGAAATTATAATCTTGAGGAGCATAATACTTACCCTTTTCTAAAACCAAACAATTGTAACCACTGTTTTGTAAAGTATGAGCAGTGACCCCGGCACCAGCACCTGAACCAATGATCAAAGCATCAACATTAGGTAAATATAATTCAGTACCATTAGATTTGACCCGATCCATCATAGTATATCTAAAAGTATCGATTTTTTGATCTTCAGTCAAAAATTCACGTTTATCACCAGCAGGATATCTAAGAGCCAAATAATGTAATTCACCAGCAAGGGTTTGATAAGTAGCAAAAGTTAAAGAAAAGATACTTCTAAATAATTGTCTTTTTGGCCAAAGTGGGGAATCTCTCCAACTTCTTAATAAATCTTGTTTTTGTTCCAAACTCATGTCTGTAATTAAAGTGGTAGAAGAAGTTAATATTGGAGCAGCAATTCTGGAAGATAATAAAGACATGACCATTAAAAACTTTTTACTAGAATCAATCCCATTATTATTAATAGAATCACAAATGGCGTTTCTAAAGTCAGGAACTCTACTTGGAGTCAATTTACAGTACTCTTCGAGTCTGTCCATTGGAAATGTTGGTGGTACCTTATCTCTTAAATCCTCTGGGTTAAGCTCGGCAATAAGAGTGTCGGCCAACGCCATGTAGACGTCCAAATTTTCAGGCTTGACAGTTGGATACAGCATGATTTATGATTCTTCTAAAAGCAGTTGCAAAATGATGATGATAAATCCTACTGTTCAGGAAAGTCCTATTTATTCAAAAATTTGAATGCTTTTAACAAATCCTATACCTGGTATGAACAACAAGTGTAGAAAAAATGCTTTGAAAAAAGTATGGGGAAATTAAACGTATATATGTTTAAACTTCCAAAATCTGTTGACTCCACAAAATATTTGGTTGCATATGATTTCACTCATCGTGCGACACGCATTTGATTGGGGGCTCTACTATTGAGGATCGGGGCAAAATTCAAAAGCCTATTCAGAGACTTTGCTTGTATACCGAAGGGAAACCTTGCTCCATTTACTCCACAATGCACTTGTCCTGCAAAAAGTCATTCATAGTTGGTAAACCTTTAACATATGTGAGGGCACAAGTGACATTCCATCGGAGTTATCTTCTTCCCCATAGTGAAAAATCAGATGATTTGGTGTGGTCACGACCAAGTATCAGCTGAGGTTACTGAGAGGAGGGGGAGATGGGCGGACTTAAGCAGGTGACATATAAGAGAGACAGCATATGAGTATTGGAGATTGCGTGAACCACAGGAGATAACATCGAACAATGTTACATTGTTCTGAGACTCCGTCTAACTGCTCGGTACTTCATGTCTCATTATATAAGCACGGGTCGGCTAAGAAACTGAACTCCGTTCCGCCAATGGAAATTGCTGCAAACATTCACTTGACTTTTACTAAGACATATATCAACTTTATTTTTACTACACCATTCTTTATAATTTATTATTTATTAATTATTACTTCGTATTAAACTATGCTATATACAATTTCTGGTATTAAGAGTGGGGTGGGGTTCCTTAATCTAAAGGAGTAGACTCAATTTCTGAGTCATCATCATCACTGTCTTGCCAATCATTGACTTCCACGTCAGCCATTTCAACATCTTCGATTTCATGATTAGGTAAGATTTCTAATCCTTTAGGTCCTAATCTAATTCTAGCAGCTTCTTTATCTTTAATTTGTCCCTTTAATAAGAATACTGCTAATTTATTCAAGATCTCATTTTGAATTAATCTATTCAATGGTCTTGCACCAAGATCTGATGAATATCCATTTTCACATAAGTATGCCAAAGCAGCATCATCAATTTCTAATGATAATTGTTTACCATTGGCAGCAAATCTTTGTTGAACTTCATCCAATCTGATCTTGACAATCTTACTGATGGCTTTCTTGGATAATCTGTTAAAGATAACAGTACTGGAAATTCTGTTTAAGAATTCTGGTCTGAAATGGCTTCTTACAGAAGTCATTACTAATTCCTTGGTAGCATCATCAACTTTTGATCCTTTGGCAGCATTGATGTATTCAGCTCCTAAGTTAGATGTCATGATAACAATGGCATTGGAACAATTCACAAGTTTACCTTGAGATGAAGTAATTCTACCATCATCCAACATCTGTAACAATACTGTCAATACTTCTGGTGCTGCTTTTTCAACTTCATCAAACAATATAACGGTGTAAGGACGACGTAATAAAGGTTCGGTTAAAATACCTCCTTCTTCGTACCCTACATAACCTGGAGCAGCACCCAAAAGTTTAGAAGCAGACCATTTATCACCTAATTCAGAACAATCAATTCTAACCATAGCCCGTTCGTCAGCAAATAAGAATCCAGCCACTTTTTTAGCTAATTCAGTTTTACCTGATCCTGATAAACCTAAGAATAAGAAAGATGCTGGTTGATTTGGATTGGCTAAACCAGATCTTTGTAATCTAATAGCATTAGATACTGATTTAACTGCTTCTGATTGACCAACAACAGCTGAACTTAATTCTCTTTCCATGTTAATTAATTTGGAATTTTCAGCTTGTGTTAATTTTGTAACTGGAATACCAGTTAATCTAGCAGCAGTTTCAGCAACTTGTTCAGTACCCACAGCATTTTTCAATAAAGCATCAGGACCAGCACTTTGTTCTTCTTCTTGAACTTTGATTTCCAATTCCTCGATTTGCTTTTCGACATCAGGAATGGCGAAATATCTCAAATCAGCTGCAGTGGCAGTATCATGTCTTCTTTCAGCATCTTGAGCTTTGATTTCCAAATCATCTAACTTCCGTTTAGCAGCAATTAATTGTTCATGACCAGCTCTTTCTTGTTGGAATCTTTCTCTCAATGGACCTAATTGTTCCTCGATCTCTTCTTTCTTCTTTCTAGCAAGTTGAAGACGATCTTTAGAATCTTCATCAGTCTCGACATCTCTTTCTAAGGCATTAATTTCCACTTCAACTAAATGCAATTGTCTTTCAAGATTATCCAACTCTTCAGGTTTAGAATCTCTAGCTACAGCTACAGCAGCAGCAGTTTCATCAATTAAATCAACAGCTGAATCTGGTAAACTTCTGTAGGTTAAGTATCTAGAAGCCAATTGAGCAGCTGTCACTAAAGCACTATCCAAGATTCTAACCCCATGATGGATTTCATATCTTGGTTGCAAACCTCTCAAGATTGCCACTGTTTCATTGACAGTGGAAGCTGGTACATCAATTTTCTGGAATCTTCTTTCAAAAGCACCATCCTTTGAAATGAATTTTCTATATTCAGCAAAAGTAGTGGCACCAATACAATGTAAAGTACCTCTAGCTAACATTGGTTTTAAAAGGTTAGCAGCATCCAGTTTACCATCACCCATTAACATATGAATTTCATCGATAAATAAAATAATCATTTCATTGGATTTTTCAATTTCATTCAAAACTCCTTTGATTCTTTCTTCAAATTCTCCTTTATATTTGGCACCAGCAGTTAAGGCACCTAAGTCCAAGGCAAATAATCTAGCATTTGACAAAACATTAGGAACATCACCATCGATAATTCTTTGGGCAACACCTTCAACTATAGAAGTTTTACCGACCCCAGCTTCACCAATTAATACAGAATTAGATTTGGTTCTTCTGGATAATACCCGGATTACCCTTCTAATTTCTTCTTCTCTACCTATAACAGGATCGATTCTACCTTCCCTAGCCTTTTCAGTTAAGTCTTCACAATATTTACCCAAAAATTCATAAGATCCTGAAGAATCAGCTTGTCTAGAATCAATTCTTTGACTTCCTCTTAATTCAATGGCTTGAGTCTTAATAGCATCCACTTGAATTCCACTTTCTTTGAAGATATCCTTAATAGAATTATCTTCCAATAAAGCCAATAATATGTGATCTTGGGCAATATAATTATCTTTTTGTTGAGTCTTAATCTTAGTTAACACTTGACCAGTAGCATAACTAGGTCTTATGTCTTCAGGAGCAGGGGTTTGACTTGGAAGTCTCACCAAATGTTTATTGACCACTCTTTCAAAATCACCCCACTCATATCTAGCTTTTTGTATTAAAGTTTTTAAATAAGGTACTGAATTCTCTTCATCAGTTGGTACCATTGCTGCTAAAAAGTGCAATGGTAACAATTGACTATGAGAATTATCCTTTGCTAAGTTGGTAGCATTGGTAATAATCCTTAAAGCGTTATCTGTGAATTGACTTTCATCCATTTTAACTTTGTGTTTCAGATTAGTGATAAGTGAAAAAAAATTTAAAATTTCAGTCGGACTTAATTCGTATTTATACCTGTACCATTTAACGTTCCTAATGTTAGTGGGGCCTGCGCGCCTGAATCACCAGACGCTTCCAGTAATTGCTGGAACCTTGTGGAACTGTCTAGAATTTTCGCGGCCGCGAGATTTTTTTTGCAGTAATTGGTAAGAGCTAGAGCACAAGGGAATAGGTTGGCCTGTGATAAGTATGGTTTATGTTCATGATCATTTGGTTACTTCAGGGGTATGTATCTGGGTATTTTGTAGTGGGGTGATTTTTTCGGGATTTTTGGAGCTCTCTAGGCATAGTTTTTGGAAGTATTAGAGTAAACTCTAATTTAGTGAATTTTGCGAAAACCACTTGCCTGATGTGAAATGTGGGGTAGTCAAATTCAGTTGAATAGAGTTGTAAATTGTCTTTCTGGAATTTTGTCTTTACGATTTCGATTAAAGTGACGAGTAGTAATAGGAAATAATTCACCCATAGTTAGGGAATTTTAATGATTGTTGTAGTCAATGTAGACAGCCGGCGATTGATTTATAGACAATTAAAATTATAATCATGGTTAAAAATGATTTACAATAGTTTCAGTAGAAGGAAACATTCTATTTCTTTACCATAGACATTATTTGAAACATCTAACAGCAAAACTGGTAGATAACTTCAATGTCGTGCGTGTACCAACGAACCAGCGTGTATCTGGACAATCATGAGCGGAACACAACAAGAGAGTATTCGCCTTTATGGCCAAGTTGGTAAGGCACCTCACTAGTAATGAGGAGATCGTCAGTTCGAATCTGGCTGAAGGCATACTTTTTTTTTCGCTTTTACTTTTTGTATGAGATAATTTGAAGTGCGCGTAAAGGTATCAAATCCATAGAATAGAGATAACTTCCTTCCCTAGATAATGCCAGACAACGAGAAAAAGAAGTTGGCGGGCCAGCATTCAATGGATATACCGCATGTGACGGCCGTAGAGTTACCATTGGTTGTTAAAGATAACGAAAGAGCCATTGAAATGTTAGGTGGAAAACAAAAGATCTTTCAAGTCATTAATGCAAATAACAATAATAAATCCTTAGGAGGAATCAAACCAGAAGATGAAAAACCAATGGAATTACGATTAAGAAAAGACAGATTTCACCACCCCATCCAAAGTATCACTAGTAACCGAGAAAAAGTGGTACTTAAAATATCAATTCCTAAGAATGGACTTCCTTCTGATTATAAACAGAACCCAGAAAAGTATGGAATACGAGACTTATTAAACTATAATCATCAACAAGGAAACGAATATAAAGTCAATCCTATAGGAATTATCAACAAAACCCATTCCTTTAAGTCTATGACTGATTTTCAAGTTAATACCAAACATAATCCAAATGTCCAAAAATCTAATAATCTTATAAATGTTCAAAATTATCATCAATTAGAACGAGAATTTTTGGGGAGAGAATCAGAATCCACTGAGGAGCAAAGTGAAAGTACGGACAAAGATTTAAGCACGCCATTTTTGAATAATACTGATTTCCAAGAGCCTTCATATTATGAAAATTCAAATAAGCATTTACCCCCACCACCAATTTTCAGCACGATTAAATTTCCTTTTGATTATCAATACGAGAAGAATGCAATAACCATGACAGTCAAGGATCCTAATAGTGGAGATTTGAAAGTGATCACTAGGAAAGCCGATGTGAAATTATACACACAAGTGGTTGATTTCAGTAAATCATTAGATGTACCGCAAGCTCCAGACCCAATACTAGTACAGAACCAAAAAGAATTACAAAGACAAGTAGAGAGTTCTGAAGCTCTTCAAAACTCTTATAATTATGATTTGTTTCATTGTATTGAATGGTTAAGACAAGTGTTTGAAGTTAAACCAATCTGGTTAAGGAAGTCTCTTGAAGATATTGTTCCGCTGCCTTATAGACGAGTTTTGAAACAAGCATTACCACACATCACTTATATATATAAAAATGGACCCTGGAGATTTTGCAATGTGAAATATGGAGTGAACCCCTCAACAAACCCATCGTACTGGAAATATCAGAGTGAATATTTTAGAATCAATAGTTTGAATATTAAGATTCATAATTCCAAAAAATTAAACCTGGATGACTCAAAGGTTACAAATTCTTATACCACTGGCCAGATGAAAGTGTTACCAGAAACCATTGATGTTTCTAAGATACAAAAAAGAGATAAAGCAAAAGATCAAGAAATAAACCTGAAAACATTAAGTGTATCAAAAAATTTGATTTTCGATGGTAAAGAAGTTCCAAAGACAGTTACATTTCAAGTTGGTGACATAATAGATAAAGATATTCATGATTATCTTGAACAAGCCAAAGCAAACCGTGAGTTATTCAGCGAACAATTGGATTATCAAGATGGGTGGATTAACAAACAAGTGATTGAAGTTGTTAGAAAAATCGTAAGGTACAAATTAAATCAATTAACCAAAGATGAAGAAATAAGCCGGTCAAAAATATCCAAGATATTTGCAGCCAATTATGACAAAGAGGATCAAGAAATAGATGAAGACTCACTCATTGATCCCGATTTAAAATCCAGCGCCAAAGTCAAGGTTGAAAGTACACCAGAGATTGTGCCAGAGACAGAAAAAGAGAATGAATCTGAACCAGAATCGGAACCAGAATCTGACCAAGAGCCGTTAGATGTTCTGGATCCTGAAGCCGAAGTGGAAGCCGAAGCCGATATCGAATCCGATTCGGAGTTTGTAACATCCTCTGAAAGTGAATTGATCAACCGAGTTAAACAGTATGACTCAGTTGCTGCTGAGAAGTTAGCCAAGATCTCTCAAATCACCAAACAAGAGTCTATCATGTAATATTAGCTATAATTAATACACGTAAAAAATTGCGACCCAGTATCAAAAGTGCGACTCATTTTATTCATAACGAAAAAACACGTATAAGACCAAATAACTTGAGAACAACTTGGATCAAATCATCATGACTAAAGCCACTGACACTTTATTGACGTTGTTTGTGATATTTTCGATCTATTTCGCATTATATGCCAAGGTCATTCCATCCCCAGATGTTTTCTATAAGGAAATCTTACCATACTTACCATTCTGGGGAATTGTCACTTTAGGGTCTTATGTTTTGTCAACTTTGGGATACAGAATTTTAACTTTCAAAGACAAACCAGAGAAACATCAAGAATTATTGAAACAAATCAAGGAAGCTAAAGAATTTTACAAATCCAAGGGTATTGATTTGGATCAATAAATGAACTATGTGAATAAATACATTAAATATACAAAGTCTAGTCTATATGAATGTAAAATGCATGAATAAATAAATAGAATCAAAGCACATACGAAGCAAAGGCGTTAATAAATAAGGTCATGAAAAGGGAAGGGTAGATTAATCTGTCTTCTTTTGTTTACTTTTAGCTTTAATTTTCTTTTCAGCTTCGGCAAACACTCTGATAGCCACCGGTACATTTTGCCAACTATCATCATCTTTAGTAGAACCACCAGCACCAGGATCCTTAGCAGAATCCGACAGGTGTTTCTTTGATAATAATTCTTTAGGAATATGTGAATCGTCAAGGTATCTCAAAGGAGGATGGAAATCAGCAGGCCAAACAAAATCAGCCAACAGAGGGTCTTGATTAATTTTAAGAGCCGTATCTCGTCTTTTATCATTCCATTCTTTGATATCATCACGGAAAAGTTCCCAAACACAATTAATACACCCACTCATACAACAATTATCTGGTTCTGGGGGTCTATCCGGAACAGTAATTCCTGCAATTGTCCGAGGTTCCCCTCTTGTCAATCGACTGGAACTGGATCTTTGATCACCTCTAATTCTTCCTCCAAAGATCTTTTCAATCCCTTCCAACGGAGATTCCAGTAATGAATAGTTACCTTCAAAGGTAGTTTTAGTCATGGATCGCAACTTTTTTAAATCTTTTGATTTCATAAGCATGGCTTCAATCGGTTGTTGAGGCCGGGTCGGGGTATCGACCACAAGATCATAGAACTTATAAGCATTTTTAGAAGCAAATCTTTTAAAGATTCTCATATTTGCAACAAACTATGGTGGGGAAATATGAGTGCTTTTCTTTTGGCCTATTACTTGCGATTCTCATTTGATGAGGGAAAATTTGCACACTATGGCAAATAAGGTTTTGGTGCGAAAGGTACAAAATTGGCCACACCACCACCACTACTGGTGCCATGGCTGGTGGCAGCGGTGCTGTTTACGACTTGACTACTGTTCTTGTTTCAGTGCCATGAAATAACCACAAAGAATGTCCTTTCAAAACTTATGTGCAGACTTTCAGTCTTAAAATAGTATTAACGTTTATAAGAAAAACTTCGATTCCCACGAGGACACCAATAGCCGAGTTAATAGGTTACAATACCACATGGTCAATCTAATGATATTTTACGAGAAAGCACTGTTCATTAAAAAGCACCGTTGATTAATTTGTATTGTTAGAGGTCGTTATACGGCTAACCCAAAGTAGAGAAGTAATGGTGGTGTGTGTAGTGAAATGGCTTGCGAGTACTTGCCAGTAACAATCATCTGGAAAGTTTCATATTTTGGCTCGAGTCCACAGTCTAGTAGAATGATGATTAGAAGTATCTTATTACCCTATGGGGCTATACCAAGCTGAATACAAGGCTTGGTTCCATTGAGAGTTTCATACATTTTTGTAGGAAGGCATTTTTTGCAACCACATAAAAAATTTGGAAGGCCCTACATAAGCCAAATTGAAAATGTAGGAAACGACTACTGGCTTTTCTTGGACCTTAAGACAAGCCATGTGGTTCCAAGGAAGGTTTGAGTTCACCCTAAATTAGAGGTTACTACATACCCATCTGGTTCTCCAATGATTCATTTGGAAACGATCTCTAAATCTCATCGTATAGATTACCTTGTAGCCGCATAGATTTCCTCTGAAATCGTATAGATTACCCTTTGTAGAGAATGTGATCAAAAACGTTGTGATTATTGTTTGAAAAAATTTATTTCGGCTATTGAAGAACTACCTACTCTGGTAACTCGTTTTGTTCTAGGTAATACCCATAGCTCAATTGGCTCAATTGTCTAATTTAAAAAAAACCCGCCTCTTGTAAAGCCATGTGGTGTTTGAGTCATTAGCTTACACACGAGTTGACTTAGATCAAATCACTCCTTCTCCTCCCAAAGAATGAATAAAGTTTCTATTTTTTATTGTTCCTCCTTTCTTTATTGCTAGATTAATTAAGAGTCTGGTTAATATATCCTAGTTTCATCTCGTAACCTTTTAAGCTTCTACAACTTAATCCTTAGAGTATCTACGGTCATTGTATTATTTTGCAACAGGAAGAATCATATTCTTAGTCGTAAAATAAGTGCCTCACGATTTCTGCAGCTCTGTACATTTGACACCCTGCGATCTTGCTGCTCACGTGGGGGATGTGCATTTGACAGTTAACACCCAGTTAGGCAGATCATACGGGGCCATAAGAATTATTATTAAATTCCAAGAGGCTACAAAGTATATGACAAAGTATATGACCAAGGCGCTATAAAGTCTAATACAATCATACAAGGCTTAGAAGATAATAGAAACTCTACATCTACAACCTCTTCAACTTTTAACCAAAAACTGGATATCCCAGCCTTCGGGTTTAACTATAGATTTGGCCCCACACGCCTAATAAAACAAAGCCTCCTCCCAGTTGATAAGCCATTTAACCTTCAAAACGATTCTACTAAGCCATTTGCACCCAGGATTTCAAACCCAGCCCCACAAAGATCAATGCAATTGTTGCCTCAGATCATGAATCTGATCTTTAATTCTATGATTTTGCTTGTCATACTAATGCCATTAACTATTCTGTTAACTATACTGAATTCTCCTCCTATTCCCCCCAGGCACCACACGTGGGCCCTCTTTTTTCTTGAACTAATAGTTTTATTACGCCAAGATTTTGATGCTAGAAACCTGCAGCCTACTCCCAAAACCGCGCACACGAGGTCTATCAAGAAAAAAAGAGGCTTTCGCGCTGCAAGGGTGCAAAATTTCGCAGGCTCGCCCTAGCTCTAGCACCAACTTAGGTCCAGCGAAGATTTTTACTACCAGCGCGTGGGTTCGGGTGCCGAGTCTATATACCAGAATATTGGTTGTTTCCGGTACATTACCCAATTTATTGTCAAATGTTGCAACCGATTGTCATTATACAGGCCACAGAAGCCCCAAAATTTCGAACTTTTGATGAAATGCCAAGTAGGGTTTCAACAATTAGTGCCAATAGTTTCCAACAATTAGTCCACTTGACACCACAATCATGTAACTTGCACGAAGGCTGGTACCATTCCTGTAGCCTTGTCTGTTCATACAGTTTGCGAGATTTGGTGCCATATAAACCTTTAAAAAGAAACTGAATAAGACAAATTAATAAGGCATCCATCACTTTACAGTACCAAGCTTATTAACGGTTTTACTAGCTGTCTCCTCCATAAAGGTAATTTTCTTTTTTTTTTTTTTATTTTATTTTAGCCCATGTGTCTGGTATTAACCATTGCATGTATCAAGGAGTAAGCGGTTGAGGCCCATTATATAAAGCTTACAATTTTTCTCCTGGTTGAAATTTTTTTTTAAAGCTGTTTTTTAATCAATCACTACAAAACATACAAACTAACTGTTTACAACAATGATTGCCGTTCATCAGTTTAACTATATCTTTGCCATTGCAATGATATTTGCATTCTTGGATGCATTTAACATTGGGGCTAATGATGTTGCCAATTCTTGGGCTTCTTCAATTTCTTCTAAAGCTTTGAAATATTGGCAAGGTATGATTTTGGCTGCTATTTGTGAATTATTAGGAGCTTGTTTAGTTGGTAGTAGAGTTTCTGATACTATTAGAAAGGGGATTTTCGACGTTCATTTATTTGATGACGATCCTACTGTTTTAATGTTGACTATGACTTGTGCTTTAGTTGGTTCTTCGGTTTGGTTAACCATTGCCACTTCTATTGGTATGCCATGTTCTACCACTCATTCCATTGTTGGTGGGGTTGTTGGTGCTGGGATTGCTGCTAAAGGTGGTGATGCTATTACTTGGGGTTGGGATGGTATTGGTCAAATCATTGCCTCTTGGTTCATTGCTCCTTTATTAGCTGGTATTATTGCTTCTATTGTATTTTTAATTTCTAAATTTGCCGTTTTGGAAATTAAAAGTTTCGACAGATCTTTAAAGAATGCTTTATTATTAGGTCCAGTTTTAACTTTTGTTACTTTTGCCATCTTAACTATGTTGATTGTATGGAAAGGGTCTCCAAACTTAGGATTAGATGATTTATCTGAGGGTGCCACTGCTGGTTCTATCATTGGGGTTGGTGCCGTTGCTATGATTGTCTACCTTTTATTCTTTTACCCATACTACAGAAGAAAATTAGTCCATCAAGATTGGACTTTACGTTTTTATGATATCTTACAAGGTCCATTATTATTCTTCAAATCCACTGATAACATTCCTCCAATGCCTGAAGGACACCAATTGGTTACTGATTATTATGAAGGTAGAAGACATGTTGATGAAATTTTGGCTAACCCAGACAGATTAGATGAAGAAGCTAAAGGTGAATCTTCTGGTAACTCTACCAACGGTAAAGATGATGAAGTTAACCATGAAGTTCATAATGTTGCTGCCACTTCTATCGACAAGGACCAATCCACTATCATGCATTACATCACTGATGGTTGTCCTCCAGGTATGAAGACATCTACTTTCTGGATGTCTTTAGCCAAACAACCAAGCAAATGGTTCTATTTGATTTGTCAAGTGTTGGCTCACGGTTTCAACAGAGATGTTATTTCTGATCAAGTTAATTCTACCGATATGTTATCTGGTGATATTAAAGCTATGCATATGAAATCTAAATTCTATGATAACAGAATTGAACATTTCTATTCTTTCTTACAAGCTATGACTGCTGGTACTATGTCTTTTGCTCACGGTGCCAATGATATTGCTAACGCTACTGGTCCTTTAGCCAGTGTCTACCTTATTTTCACCACCAACACCACTGGTGAAAAGGCTGAAGTTCCTCCATGGATTTTAGGTTACGCTGGGGTTGCTTTAGTTATTGGTGTCTGGACTTTCGGTTACAGAATTATTAGAGTCTTGGGTAACAAATTAATTTTACAATCTCCATCTAGAGGGTTTGCTATTGAATTAGGTTCTGCTATCACTGTTATTATGGCTACTAGATTAGGTATTCCTGTTTCTACCACTCAATGTGCCACTGGTGCTATTGTTTTCGTTGGTTTATGTAACAAAGATTTAGGATCTGTTAACTGGAGAATTGTCATCTGGTGTTACGCTGGTTGGATTTTAACATTACCAATTGCCGGTTTAATTGCCGGTTTACTTAATGGTATTATCTTATACTCACCAACTTACGGTGGTGGTCCATACGAATTAGGACCATAGATGCATCATACCAATCTCCATCCATTCATTTCCTTTTCTACTGATGATTATAATTTATAGGGTTTATATTTAAAACATAATTTTAATGACTTTTATTTTGTAACATGTATTTCCATAAAACGATATTAGTTAGAATCATAACTTTCTACAGTGTAGATTAGAAACAAATTTCTTATTATAGATTCAAAAAGGTTTCATATATTGGTTATGTGGAATATATCGAATTCACAAGTAATGGAGAAATGGTAACCAGTTTCTTCAGAGTTAACAAAGCTTCAAAAAGTGATGAAAAGCAGTATCAAATGAAGGATTGTTATAAGTTTACCACCATAGCATCTTCACTAGCCAAATTAACCATACAATTGAGTCTTCCATTAAGGCAATTTTGCAGTCAAAATGGTAGTGCACCAACCCAACAAATCCCCTTACGCACTGATCGTTCACTCACACGGTGCATAAATATTGCCATATTAAAGGTAAGAATTGTTCACCAGTGTTAAACATGTCGTATGACGAAAAGTTCGATAATTCGCTTGATTTATTGCGGAGACTAGACCCCAAAAGTATTACCGTCAATTTAAATAACTTGTGTACGATCTTACAAAATAGTGAAGGATCAAATGATGAGAATATAGAATTGACTCAAGACTTGTTATCATCTATTGATACCCCATTGACTATCACCGTTGACGGGTCTAATAAGAAGGAATACTTATGTTGTGATTACAATAGAGATGGAGACTCCTATAGATCTCCTTGGACTAATAAATATTATCCAATTGCCCAAGATGAAGATGAATTACCACCTTACCCATCATCAGAATTAAGACAATTGGAAATAAAAGCCAATGAAAGTTTTGATATTTACAGAGATTTATACTATGAGAATTCAGGAATTTCCTCGGTATACCTCTGGGACACTGCTGAAGATGAAGATGCTTCATCATTGACAGATGGATTCGCCGGAGTGATATTATTTAAAAAGGAAATCGATAATGGAGAAGGGAAATGGGATTCTATACACGTATTTGAAGTTAACAAAGAAGCAGCTGAAACCTATGAATATAAATTGACCAGTTCGGTGATTTTAAATTTGAACAATAACAGCAATTTATCGGTGTCAGGTACATTAACTAGACAAAATTCCGTTACTAAAAAATTCAGTTCAGAAGTAAGTAATAACTTGGAGACATTCCATTTAATTAATTTGGGTCAATTGGTGGAGAATTCTGAATATAATATCAGAAACCTTTTACAAGAGGTGTATTTTGATAAGTTAAAAGATATAATCTTGAAAGATTTGAGAAACTTGGGAAGTAATTCTGACGTTAGTAGTCAATTATCAGAAAAACAGTCTGAATTGATTAAAGGTTTACAAGGACTTTAGACCTTTAAGTGGTGAGTTTTGGCATTCGCACACGACCTTAAATCAAATAACTACCACACGAATTCACACAGTGAATCTAGCAATAGTTGGTAATAAATATACGATAAATGTTAGAAGTATACACACATCAAGGGTCTGTGTCACACGCCTTTACACGCCATATGTCGTTCTATATAATCCTATCTCGTTCTAGATCAAAAGCTCTATCATAGCAATTTAAAAAAACGTTTCAAACATGAAACAAATTTGTTGCAGCCATTAGTCTCAGCCTAGTTTCAGATTTGATTTGTTTCAGATTTTATATGAACAGCAAGAAATGTATATAATATACAATGGTTCCATCCCAGGGCCATGTTAATGGACTCAGATACCACTATACGTTTGACTATTACTGCTACTAAAACCATGTCTTATCTTACTGATTATCCAGGCTACTCCAACTTTCAACCACTTTATGCGGGACCAGCCACACAACTAAGAACTTCCACTACCAGTGAAACCAAATCTACAGCTACCCCGAAAAGTACCAGACCTAGAACTTCAGAGACACCGACAGCCAGTGACTCCAGTAGTGATTCCAGTCAAGCCTCTAATTCAGCTTCTAGTTCAGTTTCTAGTTCAAGTTCTAGTAAAGCTTTTAGTTCCTTAGAGCCTACACCTACCCAAGTAGATTCATCTGACAGTCAAATCCTAAATACCGTGGGACACTATAAGTCAGATGATTCCGCCAAATTAGGAATGGCCATTGGGATCCCAGTAGGAGTAGTAGTACTTTTACTCATTTCCCTTGGTACTTGGTATTATTTAAAGTGTAAAAAGGCTACCAATAAAACCATCTTACCTACCAGCACCAACCAAAGTTATTACAACGATTTATCTTCAGACAGTGAGTTTAGTAAAACCAATCCTTACTTGGTGGAATATAAACCTACTTTCTTTCAAGGTTCCAACAGAACCAATAAGAATTTGAAATTAGATTTAGACACCCCAGAAAACCATTACTATCAAGATTCCAGAAAAGTTTCTTCCCTTACTCCAATAAACTTGAGGTCAGTTCCTAATCGAATCAAAGCTGAGTCGACCAATTGGCTTAATAGATTATCTCGAGCTGTTAGAGTTGAAAATGTCAAAAGTGATACCAGCGCTGAGGGAAACACAATATCACCATTATTTCTTAAGAGATTCAATTTAAGTAAACCGTTCACTCCTAAAACGCCTAAAACTCCAAAACTCCCCAAGAAAGGGCACGAGAAGTCTAATCAGAAAACACTTCCCAAACTTCCATCTCTCATACAAATGGAAAACGTGAAAGAAGATTCGACTTTTATTGTAGTGCAACCTCATACTAGAAGATTAGGTGACGAAGTTTCGTTATCTGTAGGGGATAGTATTAAAGTGTTGAAGAATTATCCTGATGAATGGTGCTACCTTAAGAATCATACCACCGGAAAATCTGGTATGGCTCCACGGCAATGCCTACAAAGAGTTCAACCATAAATAGTGCTTACTTAGTAGATGTTCGATTTAATACAATAAAATATATATACATAGTATACAAGGGCATTAAACGTGTCTGGAATCAGTTCTCTGATGGAGTTATTTAGTATTGCCTGGTGTAGCCGTTAGGATTCTGTTGCTGAGGGTGTTGAGGGTGAGGTCTTTGGCCTTGAGGTCTAGGCTGTCCTTGACCTGGGGGTACTTGCTGATACCCTTGAGGTTGATATTGATATTGTTGGTATTGTCCAGTGTTACCATAATTTCTCAAATTGTTTGAACTTTGTGGTGCTTGTTGGTATTGTCTAGGGTTCTGCTGTTGAGGATGGGCCATAGGTTGGTTTCTGTATTGGCCTTGGACGTTATTGTAACTAGCAGAAGGAGGGATACCTGAATTGACTGAAGGTGGAACCCCGCCATACTGAGCAGGTGGAGCCCGTCTTTGAGGTTGATGGTGCATTGGCGGTTGGCCTTGGCCTTGAGGTGGCATTTGCCGGGACATTTGTTGAGGGGGCTTTTGCTGCATTTGTTGCATTTGTTGCATTTGTTGAGGGTTGGTTTGATATCCAAATTTAGGAGCTTGAGGATTGGAATGATAGGCATTTTGACTTAATGGAGGCACTTGACCATGGGAAGGGTTGCCATGAGGAACTGGTGGACCTTCAGAATGAGTTGGCCTTTGCTTAGGCTGGGATGGGGCAAACTGTGCTGATTGAAGATGGGGAGAATTTGGCTTCGGACCAGGAACTTGTTGGAATCCAGTCAATGGAGCATCCACATCATCATGTTTGAAAGTTGGCACTTGATTTTGGGAATTGTTTGGAGAAGTGATATACTTAGGTTTATGGATTCTTGAGTTACTATTGTTACTAGCCTCATAGAAAGAATGAGCCGAAGCTGAAGGACTTAAATTAGACCGTTGTTGTTGACTATGGGTATGAGGAGGAGGAATCGGAGGAGAAGATTCCGAGTCAGATCCGGAATCAGATAAGTTTCTGAAGTTTTGACTATGACCATAACCTCCGGCATTACCCTTAACTGGAGGAGAAGCAACTGTATTGGAGAATTTTTCATTGAATTCTTGGTATTGGGTCATTGGAGATTGAACCGAAGAATATGAACTATTTCTATTGTTATAAGGAGGAACCGTCAAACCAGGATTTGAAGTCGAACCATTAGACAATAAACCAATTTTTCTTGAATCAATACGATCACTACCACTAGATAAAATATCATCTTCCTCATCATCATCATCACTAAATAAATCATTATCGTTTGTAGGATATATGTTTTCACTCAAGTTGATCTTACGGACATTATCAGGCAATTCATCTTCATCGATTTCTTCAGAAGAACCGTTCAACAAGTCGTTTCTACTGTTGTTAAATTGATCGGATGGTGACTTGATATCGGAGTATTTTTGATAAATATCCGATAATTCCATGGACCGATGATTGTCACTGTGTCCTGGTTCAATGGTAAGGTTGTTAACATTCTTTGCATTAGGATTGTGTACCACAGACCCATTAGAGGCGTTTCTGTATCCCATTGCAGCAGCACCAGCAGCGGCACCAACAGCAGCACCAGCCGCGATACCAGGACCAGGACCATGACCATGGCCAGGACCAGGACCAGCTCCCGGACCTGGAGGCGGGATTTTGGTTTGACTGGTATTAGATATCTGTTGCATTTTATTATAAGGATTATTATTCTGAGCATGGTCTTTAGGATTAGCAGGTTGTGGTTTATTCCGAAGTTTATCAGGTGAACCACCACTAGGATTTCTAAAAGAGCTAGAAGAAGGAGTGTTAGGACTGGTCAAGGAAGAAATAGCCCCTTGGAAACCTCTGGCACTTCCACAACCTTCATAGCCTCTATCAATTTTAGATTTTAATACCCCCTTCATATTATCTGACCAAGTCTTAACATCCCAATTTAAGAAATCAGGACGAGTGGTAAATGATTGCAAGTCATCTAATTCCAAATAATGGACATGAGGTAAAGTTGGTAAACCAAATAATAAAGAATCAGGATCTTGTCTTTCAGCTCTTAATTTCTTAGGTCTTCCATATAATCCAAAAGAATCCAATAAAGGAACCAAGAACCTAATCAAGGTATCAAACCCTGGTACCGAACTATGTTGTTCAGGCATTAAGAAAATCGAAGTATTTTTAAAATCTTCAATAGATTTCTTTGAAACCTTGGTAGATAAACTAGGAGATTTGAAATTTATATACCCTTCTAATTTCAACATAGTACTATGATCGATTAATAAATGAGATTGAGGATAGACAGCACTTACTGCAGAAGCATTTGTAACAACAGCCATTAACTGTTTTTTCTTCTTTTGATCATTTTCAAAAAGAAGAATTCTTCCAGGAGTGAATTTGCTTTTTTTAGAAGTTGAAGGTTCAACCACGGCATAACATCTTTTCCAAGCCATTCCTGACCCATATCTTATACTAATCCAATCTTCATGATCAAATCTTTTTTCTGCCAAAATGGTTCTAATATCAGATAACCGAGACCCTCTAGCACTTAATAAAGCTCCAGTATAAGCTTGTTGTAAAGATTGATATTCATAATTCGATAATCTTAAGGCTAAATACCAATTATTAAGATCATTAATCGATTTAAGTTGAATAATATACCGATTTTTCAAAGTGGTAGACACTATTATAACATTATCCAAATTTTGTTTGGCAGCTGGTAATACCTTCATGGCATTATATACGGAATCAGTAAAGTTAATATAGTTAGGTTTGGAACTATTTTCCAATAAAACCGTAGGATTGTTTCTAAATTCAGCTAAATTAGCAGCATCCCAATAAGCTAATTGATTTCCAGTAAGAATCCCATAAACTTCTTTCCATTCCCGATCAGCCGGTTTACCATCACCATTTAAGTCATAATATAGCATGAAAATCCCTTCATAATATCTTCTATGGGATTGAGACGATAATAACGTGACAATAGGCACAAGTTCAGGAGATAAGTTTTGAAGATCATCATCTGGAGCAGGAGTAGAAGATCTTAAGTCATCTTTTGTGGGAGAACTATGAGATCCTGAGGTGAATCTCTTTTTGACAGCTTCCATTATAAAAGAAAATTTGGATTAGGGAACTGTTTTGGCAGGATCTGTAGGACAAAACACTAGTAAAAAAGAATGTGAAACCAAAGTGTCCTGAATCAAATAAAAAACAGGGGGTTATTCGGATAATACAATAAGTGAAGACGGGAGGACCGGATGTAAATGACGATGTAAAAGTTGGGATTCGATATATCTGAGCAAGGGTATCACTAAAGAAACCTAACTAACTAATTGTCAACAAATGAGTTAGGTGGAGTAAAGTGTGAAAAAAAAAAAGTATATATTTGAATCAAATCAAAATAACAATCTTTTTTGTCGCTCGCACTGACAGATTGATTTGGATCACTGACAGATTTTTAACCAATGGGGCTATAAAGTGACGCAGCAACTGAAGGAATGAGGCTCTAGTAACAACAGAGGATTATCCAAAACAATAAACAATTTTTTAAAAAAAAGTACACAGTTCCAGGTGAAAAAAAAAGGACACCGAATGATAGTGACCTGCCGGAGATTACGCTGATTATAAAGCTAATCCAATAAAGATCGGTTGGCTAACGACTAGTGTTGACAAGAAAACAAAGAAAAAAATATCTTAATTTGAACTAGAGGCCACACTGAACGCACCGCATACTAAAGAGGCTATACAAGAAATGGTCCAAGGCTTGTTGATTATAAGACGTATAGGTTATAGCAAAGGGTTGAATAGAGCAAACCGTGTAGGTAACTGTAGGCAAATGTAGTGGCGGTGTTATCGATCAACGTTTCGTGTACGGCTACAGTTCGATCATGTGGCTCTGATCCTCTTCTTTGCCCATTTTAGGAGGCTCGTAAACAAATGGTAGCTGCAGTATTACTGGTTACCCCATTGGGGGTTTGCGAGGAAGGAAATACGACGAATCCGTCATGATTTAGCTGAAGTATTATTGGAATTTGGCCACGGTTAGCCTGTATCTAAGATCACGATATCTGAGATTAGCATATCTAAGCTTCAGGCTTTTTCGGTAATCTACATCGGGACAGTTATGGCTGAATATGGATATGGAACGCGTTGGTGAGATATTTTGGTGTTTTTATGTGTTTTTATCTTAGTTTCTTGTGTTTCTCTCGTAGACATCATTTTCTTGTATATATTTCTTGTGTTAACCATCACATGGGGTTTTTTTATTGTTTGATTTGTTCTACTCATCATGTTATTCCATGCGTTTATTCTATTCCCTACACTATATATTACTGCTCTTGTTGCTTGAGTAACTTAAGCATTTGTAAACTTTCCATCAATTCATGTTCTGCTGTATCCAAATCTTCATAATTCAACGCGGATGCAGCAAACTTACAATGTTTTTGAATCTTGGTGATCAGTTCTTGTTTGTCAAGAATCACGTTGATGTTTTCCTTGGTAACTGGCGTTGAAACATGGGTTGTTGACGCGGTTCTACTCTTGGTAGGTTTTTCTGGAATATCTTTAGTCTCTTTACCCTCTCCTGGGGCAAACACTTGAATGGAGGAATTCTTATTTATGTGACTTAAATCATCATCTGGTAAGAATTTAGGAGCCCCTGGAAGTTTTATATCATCGTTTTCTTCATCTGGATCGAAATGGGGTGCTCCTGGCAACTTTACTTCATCGTCTCCACCATTTGTGTTTTCGTCAATGAACTTAGGAGCCTCTGGCAATTTGAATTCATCAGTATCTTTTGGAGAATCTGGTGAATCCTTTGATGGCTCGTCAATAAACTTAGGGGCGTCTGGCAATTTCACTTCATCTTGATCTGCTTCATCAATAAACTTAGGGGTTTCTGGTAATTTCACCTCTTGGTCTGCTTCATCAATAAATTTAGGAGTTTCTGGTAATTTAGGTTCTTCTTCCTGTTCTTCAGGCTCCTCTTCAGGTGCTCCTTGTTGCTCTTGTAATTTCTCCAACTCTTGGTCCAATTCATCAGTATCACCCTTGATCTCATCCTTGATCAATTTACTCAAATTATACTTCAATAACTTCATTCTATCCTTATTTACCTTACTAAACCCCTCAAAATCATGTAATTTCCCATTAGTTAATTTGGCATAGTCAATATCATCATTTTTGAATATCTCTAATAACTTCAAAAAGTTCAAACATGCTTTGAATTTGCTGATTAATTTCATCTTTTGGTACCGATCTCCTGAATACCGGGTCAATTCATCCAAACTTTCATTAAATATCTTCAAACTAAAGTTCAACATCACACTAATAGACAAAGTTTTATCCATCAACACCTTTTTGATTGACTCATCATCTGAATTCTTAATGGTTTCGGTGGCATCTAATAATGTGATGGTAAACCCTTCAATGGCTTTTGATTGTTGGTGTAATTTGTGATTCAATATGTGTTCAAGCACATACAATTTACAGTAATAGCTTACAATTGGATTGATATCCTCCAATTCATTGGACCGATGGATATATGCTATTATATCTTTGTTGGCTTTGACTTCTTCTGGAATATCCGTGATCATTGTTAGTCTTATCTTTTTCCCTTCTCACTTCTCACTGATTCTATAAGGCAACCCAAGAGGCTATAACGAGGACACCACACAAAATGAACAACTATATAATACACAGCTAAACAATGTAGAACCAAACACAACTAGTATGCCAAATAAATATATTAAATACAAGCTATATACAAAAACCTATAAATCAGGCATTCTTAAAATCTCCCGGTCTTCATTCTTAGCGTCTTGTTGCAACATTTGCAAGATCTTGGAATTCTTCCATTTATCAGGCAAAGGAGTGGTGTCATAATTTTCGGTGGCCCAGTAATAAATATCCCAATCAGGTTCATCCAATAATTCATCATATTCTTTTAACTGTGCCATATCAAAGTGTTGCAAGTTCTTTTTAGCAAACCGAGACAATAATAAATCTGATTCCAAAATCCCTCTTTTCCTACTTTGGTAAAGTAACCGGGCTCTCATAGTATCTATAGTTTCCCCAGTTCTCTTGATAGGCATGATTTTCATTCTGACTTCTTCGTTATATTCGGGATTCTGGGGTTTACCATTATTGGCATATCTGACCTTAATACCCCCAAATAACAGATTACTAAGAGCCTTACTAGACTTTTCAACTGCAAAACCTCTTAAACCAATCATAATATACTCTACTGACCAAGAGGTGTATCCACAGCAGTTTATATATATACTAATCAAATGATATAATCAGTGGCTAAAGTTTTCAGTCTTTATTTTCGCATTTTTCTCATCCAAACAACTCTGAGCCGTTAAATAAGCCAAACTATTTATATCTAAAGTTTAACACCGAGGAATCTTTGATTACTAGAAACGTGTTAGTAGCTACAAATCACACGTTAAAACACATAACCCTTCATATACCCCACCGAAAGTATGGGGAAAGCCGTTTCGAAATTATCCAAAGATGATTTGAAGTCTTTGAGAGAAGCCACCTATTTTGATAAACGAGAATTACAACAATGGTATAAAGGGTTCATAAGAGATTGTCCTTCGGGTCAATTATCAGAAGAAGAGTTCATCAAGATCTTCAAACAATTCTTCCCCTTTGGTGACCCTGTGGATTATTGTCATTACCTTTTTAAGGTATTTGATGTAGACAAATCCAAGTATATTGATTTTAAAGAGTTTATAATTGCTTTGTCGATTACTTCAAGAGGGTCTATCGAACAGAAGGTCAATTGGAGTTTTAAGTTATATGATGTTAATAAGCTGAATACTATAAGCTATGAAGAAATCCTTATGATAGTTAAGGCTGTTTATAAGATGATTGGTAATATGGTGGCTTTACCACCTGATGAGAAAACACCCGAATTAAGAAGTCAAAAATTCTTTAAACTTTTAAATAAAGATTATAAATCCGATACCATAAATCAAGATGAATTCAGAAGATTGGTTAAATTAGATCCTGCCATATTGAATTCCATAACTTCATTCGATGGGTTAATATAGCCTCGGTTATTAAATTTCCCTTTGCTACTTCATCTTTATTGCATTATTAGATTCATTTATATACTTCTCTACATAGTTTTACATAATCTTACAAAAGTCTCATCTTATATCCCCAATAATATATCTAATATTAATTATTACCAACCCCTATTGTTGACTCTCAACTGCTTCTAACAATCCATCTAATAATTCGTCTACTTCATTAATATCTACCCCAGTACAAAAACTTACAACTTTCTTGAATTTGGCAGTTAATACATTGTAGTCACTCAAGTGTTTTAATTCACTTTCAATCCCTTCATTCAATTGTTTATAAGAATCAATTCGGGCTTTCAAGATTGATGAATCAGGTAAACTCTTGACAAGATTTCCATCTTTGACCAACTCTTCCACTTCTACTGATTCTCCATTCATTAATTTATTATAAATTCCATCAATTCTAAATGGTTCATCAGCATCAAAAGTTTCTTGATTAGAGTCACTCTCAATGTCTGGTTGATCATTTTCATCTTTAGGTAATTCTTGTTTTAATAGTTCCAACTTTTCAGTGATATTAGACATTTGTAGTTTTAAGTTATCTAGATCATAAAACTTTTCATTGATTTTTTTGTGTAAAAATTTGTTATTGGCAGTGATTAAGGTAGTTCCATATAATTGTTTGTTTAAATCATTGATTTGTTTTTTCTTATTATTCATGATATTTTCATACTCTTTGTTGGTATTACTCAATAGATCATTGATACTATTGAATAATTTATTTGTAGGGGTCAATTCGTCATTCTCATTAGCTTTATCAGAGCTTTTATCTTCTTTGGATATGATATCTTCATCATCTAAAATTTCATTGGAAATCTCCAATTTTTCACTCATGAATTCAACATTGGTCTTAATTAATTCAAGCAAATAATAATCGTCATGAGAGAAATAATCATTCTTCATACCTAATTTTTTGAAATTAACCACTTCCTTAACAATATCATATTCAATTGGTTTAACTCCAAGTTTGTTACCAATTTGTAAATCGGCCTGCAATTCGATTAATATATCAATGAACCATTTATTTTCATTTTCGGCTGCTAAATGCAAACAAGTGTTACCACTTTCTACATCTTGTAAGTTGATGATTTCCTTTATCAATTTGTGGAAGTAAACCAGATGATGATTTGATTTCAAGATGAATTGTAAGATCTTATCAAAGTAATATTTCCCACTATCCAATTTCTTTGGCGGTTGGTTTGTTAAATAATGTAAAAAGGACCAATGCTTACTATTAATTAAAAAGATATTAGGATATAGCCAATTTTCTAATAATTCCAGGAATTTCCCGGTTTCCATAGTATTGGTAACTAATATAGTAGAAATTAAAGGTGATTCTCCAGTATCAGATCCTCTGATTGGAGAGTTAAGCTTCAAGTTAATAAAACTTGAAACAAGATTAATAGATCCCAAAGTTGCGGCAAAATGTAACGCGGTTTTACCTTCATTATCTAAGGGAATATCAGTCAAATTAATTAATTTATCTCCTTGAGAGCTAATCAAATCCTTAAAAACCGCCAGGATATCTTTTTTGGTTAAATGCATAGTTTCATTTTTCTTGAATACTTGTCCAAATTTGGATTTAATATCATTAATTAAATCTTTCTCTTTCTCTTTGACAGAGATTGGTGATAATGTAAATGGATAATTTGAGTTGGTGCTCATTAGTTGTTTGTAGTCTTTATAAGAAACACTTCCAGCAAGTGGCTTATTTTCTTTAAGTCTTTTTTCATTATCATCCCCATCATCTTCCAATTTTCTTTTTTTAGTAGGAGACCCGTTATTCTTATCTGGATCTTCAGACCCTTCACGCGAATCGGATGGAGAGTCAATATTACCATCTTCATAGGCTTCTTGGTTATTATCTACTAATTTTGGCAACTCATCGAAATCATGAACATCAATCAAAAAGATTTTTTTAGAAAATTCATATATGTCAAATTTGGTGGCTAAATTAACAGCTCTATCAAAGGAAATCCAAACTCCTTTAATGAACTTATTTTTATGAGAAGTCAAGTCATTAAATTCCGCCGTGTAACCCTCAGGATTCTGATATTGTAAATTATCAACGATTTCACTTTGAATGAATTTCGAAGCTTGTTCAGGGTTTAAATGGTTTAAAGCCACCAAAACCTCCAATAATTGATTAATATTAATATAAGAATCTTGGACTCTTCTCAACACAATTACCTGCTTGTGAGGAGTAAAGTCCTTGAATGTGACTGTCAACTGTATACATTTTTCTCCCGAATATATCACGGCATTAACGTTAGAAGTCCAAGTAGTGGATTTTAAATGGGTATTAATCAATCGAGAATTAATTGAATTAGTGGTGCTGTCACCAATATGGATAGGCGACTCCATGGTGATGCGATAATGTGAAACAGAAAAGGGAGATGTGTGTATCCAATCAATATGTACGTGAAATTATATGATAGACCTTTCTAAGGGCAAATATGGGTCAATTCGTCAGGTATATTCTTGTAGTTTCCGTCGCCTTGTTGGTGTACAATTTCATTTTGAACGAGCAAGGGAAAAAAAAACCTGAGACGCGAACGTCACGTGATACTTTACGCGGAATTAAACCCAAGAGTGAGAACTGAGAAAGTGAAAGGTGATGAGCCAAAGATATCTAGTAAGATGGATTATTCTGATAGAGTCAACTCCAAAAAGGGAGCTGGAGGTTTAGCAGACCAACAGGAAGCAAATGTACATAGACGAAAAAGAGTCAAAGAATTATTAACAGAGTCCATCCTAAACCTTGATAATGATCCATATGTGTTTAAGAATCATTTAGGAATATTGGAATGTAAATTATGTTTGACCACCCATGTGAACGAAACATCCTATTTATCTCACATAGGAGGGAAGAAACATCAACTAAATCTTGAAAAGCGAAGGTTATTGGATGAAAAGTCCCAGAAAGTGCCCAAGAACCTCAAGAATATTGTATCTATTAGCAATATTCCTAAACGAAAATGGACCAAAATAGGTAAACCTCAGTACAAAGTTACCAAGATAAGAGATGTGACAAATTATCAAATGGGACTTTTGGTTAATGTCAAATACCCCAAAATAGTCCTGGAAATAGAGCCATTGTTTCGGTTTCAAAATTATTATGAACTATCTCCCAAGAACCAAAATATGATTGTTTCTTATATAGACCATAATTACCCGGAGGACAAAGACCATGATTTGGAGACATACCAGTACTTGGTGATATCAGCTGAACCTTATGAAAACATTTGTTTGATAATTCCTGGTGACAAGCAGATCGATAGGATTGGGGATGAAATGTCTGATACTTACTGGTGGTATTGGGATAAAGATATTAAGGAGTTCTACCTTCAATTTCTATACAAAGAGTGAAGAATGGGCCCTAGCATAGACACACCAATGACATACTACATAGTACATAAATCTTGGACATAAATAGCATAAATAGCATAATGACGATAATGAAATCTTATCCGGAATCGCAATTGCAGAGAAAGCCAATAACTAAGAGCTCCATAGTTAATGGGTTATACAATTGGAGTTAGTGAGTCTAGAGCTACCAATACAACACCGGGACCCTTCCAACACTTCACCATATCCAACTGTTTCATCATTCTCTAATCTCCAATAAATATGTCAAACATATGCCATATTAAATCTCTTGGAACCAAATAAATACGTGCACGCACCGAAAAATTCGGTATCGGTATGTCACATTCAACCCCAAATTTCATAGGATCACCAGTACAACCATGACGGATGATTTCTACAGTAGATGTAAGGAAGCATACGAAAGTGTTCAAGGATACTTGAATGACACCCTGCCATGGGGAAAGATCCCTGTGGAAAAGGCTGACTATAAGTTTGAAGAAGGTTTACGAGAATCCATTAAGCCAAAGATCATTAAAACCATTTCGGTATTGAAATCTGCTTTATATCATTACAATCTCGAGGAAATCGCCATAAGTTACAACGGGGGAAAAGACTGTTTGGTGATGCTAATATTATTCCTTTCCACCATATATGAGCTGACTCAAGCCCCAACTAACCGGATAACTGAAGAACAACTCCACAATTTCAAACTAGATTCCATTTATATCAACAGTGAACTACCATTTCCTGAATTATCTGATTTCATTCAAACTTCAACCAAACATTATCACCTTAACTCCATAACCATCAAACTGTCTTTGAAAGATGGATTTGAACAATACCTTAGTCTGAACCCAAAGATTAAAGCTATAGTGGTAGGAATTAGATATACGGATCCCTATGGGTCAGAATTAGAATCTCTTCAACCAACAGATCATAATTGGCCCAAATTCATCCGAGTTCATCCCATATTACATTGGAACTATATCGATATCTGGGACTTTATCCTTGGTTGTAATTTGAATTATTGTCATATGTATGATCTTGGTTATACCAGTCTAGGAGGAGTTAACAATACAGTCCCAAATCCATATCTTAAAGTCGAAGAAGGCAAATACTTACCCGCTTATATGATGACAAATGAAGCAGATGATCGTGAACGACTTGGAAGAGAATAGACAATTAAAAAGTCATCAATTAAAATACATAGAGTTTGAAATATACCTTAGTTTATAATATATAATAGAGTTTGGTGTATTTAAGACAAGCTTCCTCTACGCTGAGAGGCCTTATTTGAATTGGCACTTGTTACTAATACGTTTTTAAAATAATCACTGGATAATGGCCCCACTCCTATTTGTCCTAAAGCTCTTTCAGCACTAGTATGACCAATAGGTAATTGAGATTGGGGTTTTTGTTGCAGCAGTTGACCAAGTTCTAATTGTTTAAGTTTCAGTAACAATTCCACTTCTTTCCGATTATTTTCATCAATTAAATTCTGAAGATGTTGAATATATTCCACAGATTTGGTAAGAATTTGTCCCTTATTAGGTTTCCCATCTTTGGTTCCAGAATTCCTTACCGCCAATTCTTCTTCTTCTTCTTGAGTTCTCTCTCTATTAGGATCTTCATTAGCATTATTATTTTGTTGGAAAAACTCATTAGGTACCAAAGACAACAATTGTTGAATTCTATCATTTATATTATCTCTTCTTTTTCTTTCATTATTCTGGTCATCATCATCCTCGTCGTTTCCATCATAGTCGTCGTTCAGTTTGATAGGGACCAAGGATCCTCTTCTACTTTGAGGTTTGGAAATCCCTCCATGGTTTTGACCAGCACTGTTAGCATTTAGGGATTGTGATAGTTGTTTCTTAATATCCAAAGAGTTCGATAAAAACTCGGGTCCGTCAGACTTGACGTTGATGTTCGGAATTGGTGAGGGCGTGCCACTGTCGGAGAACTTAGTTCCCGACCTAGGGCTTAAGAATTCGTCTTTAGACATGGTTCTAGTAGTTAAATAGGGTTTATTTATTCAGGAAGGTTTGGTCTCCTGGTGCGGTCGCGACACTATGGACCAAACTATGGGAACTGGAACATCCACAGAAATGGTCCAAAAACTATGGACCATACAAACTATGGGCAACAGAAACTATGGAAATGGACACTTCGAACTAGTTAGTAACATTTCAAATTATACATTAATGCTTAGTATATACAAGTTATGTAGACCGCTTAATATGATGGGAAATCGTCCGCAATTTTCTTTCTAGTACAGAAACTCTTTGGTCGTCTTCTTGGTTCCAAATCGGTAAGTTATTGTTAATTAAAGGATAGTTATTCATCTTTAAGTTATAATAATCCGTGATAATACGTTTTAAAATATTGAATGTGGAAACGTTTCCTTGGAATCCATTATTCAGCATTTCGGTGGTGATGGTTTCTATTTGATATAAGTTTGATTTCCCATGGAAAATCCAAATGGTTTTCAAGATCTCATTATAAGTATCTTGGTTACAAATGACCAAGTATAAATGGAGATGATCTTTGAGATAATTGAAAAAACTAAGAGTCATTTGCCCGTCTTTGAATTTGGTATTACTGACTTTTAAAAACTCATTAAATATTATCGGTAACGTGATGACATTTAACTTTTGTTCATGAGGAACATTGATATTTTTAATTGACTCTATTAACTCTTCGTGTTGGGAATTCAGTAGTGGAGATAAAAACATTTCATTATATGTTTCAGTATTTTTCAACAATTCAGAAGTGGTTAACAATAATCTATTAACCTCTTGTATCAATTTCGGTTGACTGTCAAGGGTTTGAATATACTCAATGGTAGGAGCCAAGGCCTCTTTGACTTGATTCAATTTTTCTTCTTCGTCTGACATTTCCATTTGTGCTTTTGTCATTTTATAATTAGTTAAGTTTTTGTAGATCTGCTGATGGTTTGTTTCGGTATTGTAGGAAGCATTAGTATTTAATGACTTGAAAATATCTTCAAACAATGCTTGTTCTTGAGCGATGATATCTTTAGTGTTTTCTTGAGATGGCTTTCGGCTGGAGGTAGAGTCTTTCTGGTTTGTGTTGTCTGTCAAATTTAAAGATTCTAAAAAGGAATCGATCTGATCATCTGCTTCTGAGTTAGTCCTTTCAACTTCTTCCTCTTCAAACCTGGGGGAATCCAGAATCTCGGAAGCATCACCAGTTTTGGCTTGCTCTATATCCTGATTAGCTTCTGCAAGAATCGAACGAAGACCTAACGGGTCGTCATTATCAATCTCTTTGTTCTTGGTTTCATTGCTCTCATTACTCAGTGATTCTTTCTCTTTAAGATCTTTTATGAAATCTTGTAAGCCTAAAGGATCCTTTGAGTTACTATGTTGAAACCTGATTGAAACTCTCTGAAAACACAATCCATTTGCAACAACAGGTCTAGTAAGACGGACACTCCTACTTAGACTTCCCAACCTTCGTAGGTATCCTAAACTTGATGAGATTCTTCTAACACTCATAGTCTATGGCTGAAAAATTCTGAGATGAGATTGAGAAATTGCAACCTCATATAAAATGAGATCAGAGAAAAGATTAATTATAAATTAAATTATTATATGATACACTATAGCTAGTTAGCTGTTACTCATTATCATACAAGCACTCAACAGTGGCAAGGCCACTTCTATTATGAGCGCCCTTCATTATCATTAGTCATGTGCTGCTGGGTTTCTTTGGCCTTTTGTTGTTCTTCCCGTTCTCTAGTGTTATTTATCACCGAATAAAGCCCTTCGTATTCATTTAAACAATTCACCAGTAAATTATCATTATTAGGACCCACTATGGATTGGAACTGTTTATGTTTCAATTTCCAGTTTAATTTGGAACACAAATGTGATGCTACATCATCACAATATCCTAAATAAATCACATCAAAGGCGCTATGAGCTAAAGGATCCTTATTAATCAACACTTGGGGAACTGAAGGCAGGACTTTCTTGACAATATCTGCCACTGGCGCCACTTCCAATGAAGTCCCTACACAAATCACCAAATCACAATTCATCAAATCATCTCTAATAGAATCATGAAATTTCTTAGGTAAACTCTCACCAAAGAAAGTAATATCAGGTTTGAAAACTCCAAACGATTCTGGGAAATCAATATCTTGTTGTTCAAGTTTAATTCGTTTTTTAATACAACGAGGACAGAAACTTGGGGTTTTCTCCATGATACTCTTACGAATATAACTTCCATCCACTTGGAATCCACAAGTTATACAAGTGGCAGTAGCAAATGAACCATGGCATTGTATAACTTGATCCGAAGGAATCCCAGCATTGGCTTCTAAATTATCAATGTTTTGAGTATAGTTACGTAATAACTTATTCTTTTCACTCAATAATTTAATAAAACTATGCAATGGAGTGTAAGCATTGGCAGGAGGTAAGATCATATGGGCAATGGAATAAAATATGGACGGATCAGCCTTAAAATAGTCTAAATCAAATACTTCTTGAGGATCTGATAATCCTAAACTATTCAACCGGGAATAGAACCCTTTGGAAGATCTAAAATCAGGAATCCCTAAACTGGTGGAAATCCCTGCTCCTGTTATAACCAATATTCTTTCACTAGATTCAAGTTTTGATAATACATGAGATTCCAAATAAAAATTACTAAGACGGATTCTTCTTTTCAATACTTCTTTAAATACAGCTCCCAAGATCCGGACCAAAGTCCAGATTAAATTAATTTTATCCATTTCATCAACGTTGATTTTATAACCCAAAGTTTCTATGGCTCTGATGATATCATTATTTCCAGCGGTTTTGGGGAGATATGTCCGAATAAACTCTTGTCCTCCATGTTCCTTTAAGAAATATCTAGCATTATATATGGATTCTCTGGTGATTTCTCCTCCTATAGTGGTTCTTTCGGCAACAATATCAGAATACCCAGATGACGAATCACTTTCATCACTATCCAGCTGCCCAACAGTGGTAGGCTGTGGTGCATTCAAATCAGGATGAGGAATGAAATACTCTTCTTCACTACCAATATCAGAATCACTTTGTTCAGCCAAGAGGTTTGCTGCAGGTCGAGGACGACTTAGATCATTATAGCCTGCCACAATCAAATCACTTTCGGCATCTGAATCTGAAGTTTCGGACTTGTTGGATGTTTCATTATCACCATTCTTTTCCACACTCTTTTGTTTCTCAATTTCTTCAATTTCTTTATCTATGTCATCTTCTTCTACACTTTTCTCTTCCTCAATTTCTTCAGTATCTTCACGTTCTTTACCTCTGACATCTTCTTCACTACTTGACTTCTCTTCAATTGACTTCTCTTCACTACTGGACCTTGCCGACGGAAGAACCGTCTGTTCAGGGGTTTGTTCAGGAGACTCTTCAGGCAGCAAAGGAGGTTCTTTTTCCAGTTGGGATGAATAATCTATCTGGTTCTCAGGTAACAAATGGTACAGAATATTGGCGGATTCGAGCAAATACGCCTCTTCAAGCCATTGTTTCTTCCACTGGGCGTAAGTTAGAGGTCTTTGTTGCGATGGAGAACGAGCTTTTGGAGCTTTTGGAGATTGTGAATGAGCTATAGATAACCGCCGTTTACTAGAACCGTGGCCTTGGGTATGGCCATTTGAAGTTGTATGGTCAGCTGGGTGATCAGGTCGGGCTGGTTTCTTGTGGGTGGTTCCATTCATGGCGCCGTGGTGCTCTGTGCCCGAATCAGAATCCAACAAGATTATATCATTACGGTCTTGAGACATTGACGTCTAGCAGATGCTAAGGGATATATATGAGGGTTCGCGTTGAGGGTATAAGTTCCAGCGTTTCGGGCCGGGACACGACTTTTCATCGGGTTTGAGAATTCAGGTACCATTTCCATTGTAAGAAGAATATAAGGTGATACCAAGAGGATGTATTTAGTATGGGGTGGTGTAAAGTTTTATAGTAGCAAAGTAGCAAAGTACCAAAGTAGCGGTGCCTAGTAAACTAACACCCTCCAGCATCGTATACAATTGCCCAATGGTCGTTTAGGTAAAGCCTGGGCCCCTAACTGGGCAAGCCGGCACGGCACGCCCAGCGCGTTGGCTGGGTGGACGATTTGAAAAATTAGTTGATACTTGTTCTCTCAAACTACTTGTAAGACAATCGCTTGAAACCATGTCGACTGTTCACGAAGTGGACTTCATCAAGACGCCCAAACAAGGGCCAATTGCCCCCGCCAGTGACAAGTGTGGTATTAAAACCACCGATAGTCCTACTATTCATAATGCTCCTTTACCAGCTGATGGTCCAGGTAGTAAGCATTTTAATAATTATATCATGTTTGCCATTTTGGTAGTGATCCCCTGGTTTATCACCAGAAAAATCGGGTTAGGGTTCAAGACCTGGTTGTTTTTCTTTTTGATTTTAGCCATTCCAATTTTAATGGTTTATTGGACTGTTTTATCGACTTTCTCCCCCAGAATTAATGAAAAAGTTCAATTACCTAATAAACCCGTTGGAGATTATTTGGAATTCCATGATGATGAATTGGTAGCTAAATACATCAAATCTAACAATGGTAAAGGTACTAAAATCCCTATGGAAACTTTCCATGAATTATACTTTGAAGGGAAAGTTAGTTTCAAAGGTGATTGTTTAGATATTATGGAATATAGACATGATTGGTGTAAATTTTCATTTACTTTATCATTATTCAGATACTTTTTATTAGGAATGATTCCAGAAGTGATTTTACATTCTCAATCTCAAGATGAAGAACAAGTTAGAGATCATTATGATAGAGGTGATGATTTTTACACTTGGTTTTTAGGACCAAGAATGATTTATACTAGTGGGGTTATTAGTGATATCACCAAAGAAGAAAGTTTGGAAGAATTACAAGATAATAAATTAAATATTGTTGCTGATAAAATTCAATTACAACAAGGCGATCACGTGTTAGATTTAGGATGTGGTTGGGGGACTTGGACTGCTTTTGCTTCAAGTCAACATGGAGCTAAAGTTACTGGGGTTACTTTAGGTAGAAATCAAACTAAATGGGGGACTAATTTATTAGAAACTTATGGAGTTGAACCTGATCAATCCGGAATTGTTTGTTGTGATTATAGAGAATCTCCTAAATCTAAGAAACCAAGTGGGAAATATGATAAAATTACTTGTTTAGAAATGGCTGAACATGTTGGGATCAGAAGATTTTCTACTTTCTTACAACAAGTGTATGATTCTTTAGAAGATGATGGGATTTTCTTTTTACAATATGCTGGATTAAGAAAATCATGGCAATATGAAGATTTAATTTGGGGATTATTTATGAATAAATATATTTTCCCTGGTGCTGATGCTTCTACTCCATTAGGATTTGTTATCAATAGTTTAGAAGGGGTTGGATTTGAAATCGTTTCTATTGATAATATTGGAGTTCATTATTCTGCTACTTTATGGAGATGGTACAGAAATTGGATGGGTAATAAAGCTAAAGTCTTAGATGGATATGGTATTAGATGGTTCAGAATTTGGGAATACTTTTTGGCTTCTGCTGTTATTACTTCTAGACAAGGTGGAGCTACTTGTTTCCAATTTGTCATGAGAAAGAATCTTAATTCTTACCATAGAATCAATTATGTTCCTGCTCAACATGGTCTTTTAGGGCCAATTGCTAAAGGAATCAAATGGTTCAAAGATAAATTTTAGTTCTTTAACATATAGTTATCAATAAACTAGTATTTGTCTAAAACTTGTATAATTGTAGTGTCCCTCTTGTCCTATGACTCTGTGAGAGTCAGGGTATGACTCGTTCAGTGCCTCGGTGAATCCTAACCTGTAAAAAGACCCTGATATCGGCATCTTCCGGTGGGCCGAGCCATTGGGGAGGTGATTTGCCGTTATCGGCTCCTGTAATGTTTAACCAGAGTCAACCTTTAACAAAGGTGTAACAGGGGTTGTATGGCTTATCTAGTAGGTTTGCAAGGGTCATTGACTCTTGGTGACTTTGGTAAAGGCTATAATTCCCTCAGGTTAAGCCCATTCATAGCCCAGAGCCAACCTGCAAAACCACCGCTCGCTCGAAAGGAACTTTTCACTCCCAGGTTTTCCACTGGAACTGACACGCAATGATCCTTTTAACTATACTATGGGATGATCGGGCTTTAGTCATCCTCTTTAACACCGTAGACCAAATGACTCTGTTTCCTTGTACCATGTTATCACAATACCCGTCCCATAGCCATTGATAAGCTACAACCCTCCGGGGTCACAGCAAACAAAAAAAATCTATACCGGGATTGCAAAACTTGACTCTCTCTTGGGACATTTTTCTCACATGGAGTTTTTGCATGTTCCCGATTATCGAATTCCTGGGGTATGTATGGGAAAAGTGGAAAACTATAAATTGGATTGCTTTCCCACCAGATTTTTTTTTACAATCTTTACTTATACATCTAGTTTTATATAAATTGATTATATAAAACTTTAATTTGTACCAGTTTTAATTGAATTACAATATGTCAAGCCCATTCCCAAAGACTGCTGATAAGGTTCAAGGAGTTGAAATTTTAGCTCCAATTCCTGATCAGGCTAAACACCTTTTCAACATTGAAGCTTTAGGATTATTAGCTACTTTACATAGAAGTTTCAATGGTCAAAGAAAGCAATTGTTAGCTAACAGAAAGGTTCAACAACAAAAGAGAGATCAAGGGGAATTACCTGATTTCTTACCAGAAACTAAACATATTAGAGAAAACACTGCTTGGACTGGTCCTCCATTAGCTAAAGGTTTACAAGACAGAAGAGTTGAAATCACTGGTCCAACCGACAGAAAAATGGTGATCAATGCTTTAAATTCTGGGGTTGCTTGTTATATGGCTGATTTTGAGGATTCTTTAACTCCAAGTTGGGGTAATGTTACTGATGGTCAAGCTAATTTATATGATGGGGTTAGAAGAAACTTATCTTTTAAACAAGGATCCAAAGAATATAAATTAAACTTGGATAAAAACAGACACATTCCTACTTTAATTGTTAGACCAAGAGGTTGGCATTTAGATGAAAAACATGTATTGGTTGATGGTGAACCAGTCAGTGGTGGTATTTTTGATTTTGCCATTTACTTTTATAACAATGCTTTTGAAGCCATTAACCAAGGGTTTGGTCCATACTTTTACTTACCAAAAATGGAACACCATTTAGAAGCTAAATTATGGAATGATATCTTTTGTTTCGCTCAAGATTACATTGGTATGCCAAGAGGTACTATCAGAGGGTCTGTTTTAATTGAAACTTTACCAGCTGCTTTCCAAATGGATGAAATTATTTATCAATTAAGACAACATATTGGTGGTTTGAATTGTGGTAGATGGGATTATATCTTTTCTTATATTAAATCTTTAAGAAAACATCCAGAATTTATCTTACCAGATAGATCTCAAGTTACTATGTCTGCTCCATTCATGAGTAATTACGTGAAATTATTAGTTAACACTTGTCATAAGAGACAAGTCCATGCTTTAGGTGGTATGGCTGCTCAAATTCCAATTAAAGAAGATGAAGCTAGAAATAAAGCTGCTTTGGAAAATGTTGCTAAAGATAAATTAAGAGAAGTTCAAGCTGGTTGTGATTCTTGTTGGGTTGCTCATCCAGCTTTGGTTCCAGTGGTTTTAAAAGTGTTTAATGAACATATGAAAGGACCAAATCAAATCAATGTTCCACCAAAGGTTCCTTATACTCCAGTTACTGCTAGAGATTTATTATCTCCATTTGTTCCAAATGCTAAGATTACTGAGCAAGGGATTAGAGCTAACATTATCATTGGTTTATCATACATTGAAGCTTGGTTAAGAAATGTTGGATGTGTTCCAATTAATTATTTAATGGAAGATGCTGCCACTGCTGAAGTTTCTAGAACTCAATTATGGCAATGGGTTACTCATGGAGCTAAAACTGATCAAGGAGTTACTATTAATAAAGAATACATCAACAAATTATTGAATGAAGAATTTGCTAAATTGGAAAAGAGTGCTAAACCTGGTAACAAATTCAAACCAGCTTTAGATTACTTTAAACCAGAATCTTTGGCTGAAAAATATTCTGATTTCGTTACTACATTGATTTATGATGATGTTACTACCATTGGCAGACCAGTTGCTGCTGAAAAATTATAAGCCGGTCTTTATTTATTGATTGTATAGTGAATTGAAAATTGTACCACAAGCAGTAGAGTAGTACAACAAGAAGTAGATCCAGCACCAGGCCACTATGATCTAATACCGTAGCACCTGGTATGCCTAGAATCGGTCGTGCGATTTAGCATTCGCAGGTTTTCACATTCGTAAATAATAACAAATCACCACCAAACACGCCCATCTGGTCTATCACCAAACCATCAGACTATCAGGTAGTACAAACACACCAGAAGATTACAATAAGAACACAAAATCATGGGGTTTAACAATAGACAACTTCGGGTGGTTGGATTAACGGTTCTTACCGTGTTATTAATCCTTGTATTTGTCAACTCGTCCAGTAATAGTTTTAGTGAATTAACTGATGCTGAAGGAACCAATAGAATTCTTGATAGTACCACCAATGCCAAACAAGATGAAGCTATCAATGAAGAGATCGGACGGGTGATGCACGGCGATGACCAAGTATCAGATGACATTCTTGAAGGAGGAGACTTGGGATTAGAATCAGGATCTAAGAAAGTTGACCCAGATGCTGAAATCGGGGAAGATATGGATTTTGATCCAGTTAAAGAATTGATTCAAATCAGATCCTTAGCTCCTATGGTGGTATTTTCCAAAACTTATTGTCCATATTCTAAAAGATTAAAGAAATTATTAAGTGATAATTATGAAATTACTCCTCAATTTTCTGTGGTGGAATTAGATAAACATAAAAATGGGAAACTATTACAAGAACATTTAGGCAAGATTTCCGGGAGAAGAACGGTTCCAAATGTATTAATTGGAACTTCTAATGAAAGTAAAGGAGGATGTGATGATTTCCTTAATTTACATGAATCAGGGAAATTGGCTGCTTTAATAAATGAATGGGGTAATAAAAAGATTTCTGTTAAGAAACTTGAAGCTCCTTCCAATTTATAGACTATAACGAATAAATGAATTAGTTTACACACAATAGACCCACAGGTTTACTACTAGACACTAACAATATAGACGTTTCACAGGTACTAGATACTAACAATATAAACCCTAACGGGTTTATATACTTATACAGACTATTGTAACATTAAGTATTTAAAACTATTTAAAAACTGGTATGTTTAAAATTTAGAGAATTGCTTGGATTTGGAGATAGAAGAAGCGATTCTTAAAACGTTAAATCTAACAGTCTTGGAAATTGGTCTACATTGACCAACAACAACAGTGTCACCTTCTTGGACTCTGAAAGCTGGGGAGACATGAGCAGCAACGTTCTTGTGTCTTTTTTCGTATCTGTTATATTTTGGAATATAGTGCAAGTAGTCTCTTCTAATAATAATAGTTCTGTGCATTTTGGTAGAAACAACAGTTCCGGTTAAAATTTTACCTCTAATGGAGACATCACCGACAAATGGACATTTTTTATCAATGTAAGTACCTTCAATGGCGGTTTTTGGGGTTTTGAATCCTAAACCAACATCTTTATACCATCTTTTGGTTCTTCTGTTGGCCTTAGCCTTTGGGTTGGTGAAGATATGTGGTTGCTAGATTATGTTAGTATTTTGTATTTGGATTGACGAGAGAATGGATGCCGGAAATTGGATGGGATTGGACAAGAATCTGGGACGTGAATGTCCCTTTGATGGTTTCAATATATCATATTGTAGTTACTCTGATTGGATTAAAATCTCTTTTGATGATGTCTTTATCGATTGAAAAATTGTCTACATCAACATGTTTAGACTATACTTGGTGTTTCTGTAACCAAATCTCAGTATTCCATTCTCTTCTTATGTCTAGTTATCTATTAGTACAAACCTTTTGGAAAGCTCTTTCAGATTGAACAGTTAATTCGGTAGCCATTCTTGAAGTGTCTAGTATATGGAAAAGATTAAAACTGAAAAATTTTCTTTATGAGAGTCTCAAGAGAGAGAAAAAATTTTTATGAGAGTATATACAGAACCGGGCCCAGAATGAGAGTGGCCACGACAGTTGGGCCTAAGGGTTGGGGGGAGAGCGCGCCCGGGCGAACTTATAGTGTCTTGCCATAAAAAGTGTGTGAGGGTGAGGGAGAAGGCACGTGAGAGTGCGAGAGTATTGTGACTGTTTGCTTGTCATAGTAAGGATATTATTATAGGAGAGACATTTAGATTGTATGAGGTTCTAGTGTTTGAAGACTCTATACATTTTATTGTTCTATGAGATTGTGTGATTGTGGCTGTAGAGAGTTAGATGGTGTTAGGGTGTTAGGGTGTTTTGTGTGTTATAATGAGTTGTGTGTGTTGTAATATGTTGTATTATGGTTTAGTGTAGATGGTACCAGGTGGTACCATTTACCGGCCTAGAATTCAAATTCTCTCCCTAAATCTTCGCACTATCCCGGCCTAGAATTCGCACCATCCCGGCCCATCTTCGCACCCCGGCTCTTCACACCAATTCTCAAGACCCCCACTTCGCACTTCTCGCTTGTAAACATAAACACATTAAGGATAGCACTAATAATGAACTATCGAAGAATTCTATCCCACAATAATCAGGGAGACCAATCGTTCCTAAACCCTAATGACTCGTCGTTACTAAACCAATCCACTCGATCCATTTCCTCATCTTCTGCTTCCATGATAAGTACTCCTAGTAATAATATTCGAAAGCTACAAACTCAACAATCCCAACTACCACACGGCCAAAACCCTTCACATCATCCTCAAAACCCCCATGGCCACTCTTCCAGCTTCGGGTTCGGCAATGAGCGGGTCTCTGGCGTCCAAGGATCGGGTATTCAAGGAGCCGGTGAAGCCAGCAGTGAAGATATAGTCGGTCACGATACTCATTCCAGCACTATGGATTCAGGTAATGATACATTCAGTAGAAAGTCACACCGGCTAAGACATAACACAAATATCGTTTCTAAGAGTAAAAATCATCATCCGGCTGGTAGTAACTTTAGTCACAATCATCATTTAAAGCCAAAAAAGTCCACAAATGTTAACCTCGTGAAGAATAAATTACTTAATCTTCAGAAATCACTGAAGTTTTATGCTAAATCTAAAGATGAAGAAGAAAAGAGTGTTAGAACATCACCTAATTTGGGCCATCGGAATTTTGTGTTGAGAAAACCTATAAATATGAATTCCTATGATTATTCTGTATTCACAAATTATCCAAATGGGTTAAAAGTTTCCGAAAATTTACCCCCTAATATCAAAGAATCCCAAATTAAAGCCTGGGAATCGGCTGAAAAAATTACCAATAATTTGATTTTTGAAAATGATAGTGATTTATCGGATGATGATATAATAGAAGGGGAAACAGATGAGGCAATAGACCCAGCTGCTAATGAACCAATGACCAATGACCAACCGGAAAGAGATCCTATATTTAACATCATAAGAGCCATCCCTGGGATCATACCAAATCAAGCAGATATAATATTTGATGGGTTTAAATTACTCCAACAAAGAAGCTTGGTAGACCAACAAACCGAATTAAATTCTATAATTGAAAGAGAAGAAGAAATGTTATGGAAAGATAATCGGGCTCAACAATTAAGACGGGAAAAATTATTTAAACAATCCCAATCTTTAACTAGTAAACGGAAACTTCAAATCACCCAAAAGAAAGAATTATTTTTCAAGATTTTTGGAGCCAATAATACTTTAAATCAAGATTACATCACCAATAATACCTCATATTCTTCATTAGATAATGTGATGAACACTTCCAAATCATTTCATGAAGATAACGATGAAATCAAACAGATTCTTTTTGAAAATAAAGAATTTGAAATCAGTCTCAATGAAACTGAAACCAATATAGCTCATCATAAAAATGTGTTATTACAAGATTTAAAAGGTGATTTCAGTCTTAATTTCAATACTTCAACCCATAACTCCCCTGATCAATTGTCTTCTCCCAATAATCTTGATGATTTTGACTATGACAAGTTCCAAGCTTTGATCACCAATAAGATCTCTAAATTATATGAAGAACCAGGAGATATGGAAGAATTTAATTTTAAGGCTAGTGCTGCTATTAATGATGAATTTGATAATTTCGCGATCTGCTACTTAAGAAAGTGTATTAAGGTTGATGATGATAATGAAGAAACTGCTTATAAAGCATCATAGTTTATACGATTATAGATATGTAATATTACGATTAATGACTGAGTAAGCTTGTGGTATGTTTAGTATAGGATCATTAGTGATGACTGAGGGATCACCGGATCCTCTTAGTAATATCAGCCTTAATGGGCCGCACACGACTTTTGACGTAATATCCGCAAGCTATGACAAATGAGTTCAATATATATTAGACTGGTTTACCTAGGAGAACAATTAAAAGCTTGATGAACAATTCATTTTTCAGAGGGCCCATTAACAGATTACAGAGTTTAAGTAGACAATTATCAACCAGTATGGCTCCAGTAACTGTACCAAAACACTATGATTATTTGGTGATCGGGGGAGGATCCGGTGGAGTGGCTTCTGCTAGAAGAGCTGCCTCTTATGGCAAAAAAGTATTAGTGATTGAAGCTAAACCTAACAGAATGGGTGGGACTTGTGTTAATGTAGGATGTGTGCCTAAGAAAGTCATGTGGTACGCTGCTGATTTGGCTGAAAAAAGACACCATTTATCTAAATATGGATTATCCACTAATTCTTTAGAAACTGATAAAGTTAAACATGGTGACTTCAATTGGCCATATTTCAAGGAAAAAAGAGATGCTTATATCAAAAGATTGAATGGGATCTATGAAAGAAACATGACTAATGAAGGAGTGGAATTTTTATTTGGATATGCTCAATTTGCTAATGAATCTGGTGATGTTGAAGTTAGTTTATCAGCAGATCAAGAGATTTCATTTTTAGAAAGTGATTTGAATAGATCTGGGTTTAAAAAAGATGAAAAATTACTTTTCTCGGCTGAAAATGTTTTAATTGCCACTGGTGGTCAACCTATTGTCCCACCTAGTGTTGAAGGAGCAGAATTAGGAATTACTTCAGATGGGTTTTTTGAACTTGATTATCAACCAAAATCAGTGGCTATTGTAGGAGCTGGTTATATTGGGGTAGAACTTGCTGGAGTTTTCAAAAGTTTAGGTTCTGATACCCATTTAATTATTAGAGGGGATACTGTGTTAAGATCATTTGATGATTCGATCCAAGACACTATTACTAATCATTACGTTGACAAATTGGGAGTTAATATTATTAAACAATCGGGTAGTGTTTCCAAAGTGGAAAAATTAGCTAATGGATTGAAAAAAGTTTATATGGGTAATGGTGAAAGTGTTGAAGTGGAAGAATTGATCTGGACTGTGGGAAGAAAATCCTTGGTAGATATTGGTTTAGATAAAGTTGGGGTTAAAACCAATGAAAGAAACCAAGTTACTGTGGATGAATATCAACAAAGTTCCAATTCAAAGATCTTTTCTTTAGGTGATGTTGTGGGTAAAGTTGAATTGACTCCTGTAGCTATTGCTGCTGGACGTAAATTATCCAACAGATTATTCTCTGGTAAACCAGAATTTGCTAAAGATAAATTGGATTATTCTAACGTTCCATCGGTTATATTTTCTCACCCAGAAGCCGGTTCCATTGGATTATCTGAATCTGAAGCCGTTAAAGAATATGGTCAAGATAATATCAAGGTTTATAAATCCAAATTTGTGGCCATGTATAATGCCATGTTAGAATTAGATGAATTAAAAGCTCCTACTTATTATAAGATTGTGGTTTCTGGTAAAGATGAAAAGGTTGTGGGGCTTCATATTGTTGGAGAAGCTAGTGCTGAAATCTTACAAGGATTTGGAGTGGCCATCAAAATGGGAGCCACCAAGGCTGATTTTGATAATTGTGTAGCCATTCATCCAACCTCTGCTGAGGAATTGGTGACTATGAAATAGACTTAGCTTAACTAGATTTATAAATATATCTCAGTAGTAGATTTTTTTGGTGTATTCTATTATAGTTTATATTCATTATATTGTTATATCATATAGTACATACTAATGCTTAGCCCGTTTAGGTGGAGGACCTCTCACTGGTGGTTTGGGCTTATCGCTAGGTTTCATGAAAAACATTGGGGCATTTTTCAATATTTCAGGAACTTTTATAAACCGAATCATGGATCCTCTTACAAACACTTGACTCATATGTGACGTCGACCCAGTTCTTCCCTTGGTTATTATCACGTCGTATAATGATAAATTCATACTGTCTTCATTTTCAAGAAGCTTTCCTTTGTAGGTATCACCTGTTATCAACTCGACTGTTATTTGGTGGCCTTGAGCTTCATTCAAGAGCCTTACTGGTATTCCTGACATGCTGATACAGTGCTATGGAAGCTGGTGCTGTTGATGGTAGTACTAGTGGGCTGGAACCTAGTGTGAGTCTGATGATGAAGTTAAGTCTTCTCATATTTCGCACTCGGTTATAATACCTTGCAACATTACTATGGCTGAAAGGCATCGGAAACGGGTCCCGATCTCGTGCTTGAACTGTAAGCGAAGGAAAGTCAAATGTGATAGACAGAAACCGGCTTGTGGCGGGTGTGTCAAGAATGGAGTTGGCCATTTGTGTGAATACTTAGAGCCTCACTGGAGTGGGAATGGGGCTAGTCCTGTGGGGAAAGGTTCAGACCTTGACAAGCTATCGACCAATGGTCCTGATACTGAACGGTTTAAAGAGTTAGATGATCTAAGACAAACTCGTTTGAACCATGAACGGATCATTAACAACCAAAGAAAAGAAATCGAAGACTTGAAACGTCAATTATCATTTAATAATCAGTTAGCTACCGATCATAAAGTCTATAATGAAAATACTAGCAATAGACTTATATCGGTGCTTGTGAAACTAAATCCATTGAAGGTCAATTCCAAAGATGTTTTGGAGCTTCAAGATGTTGCTTTTTACTTGATCCGGTTGAATAAACGTGATAATATTCAACTTCTCTTGAAGGATTTATATAGCTGGACTAGTATAATCAAGTTGGATCATAAATTATCAAGTCTATGGCATAAAATAGGTAACATGCAGAAGATTTATCACATGTACAAGTACAACTTGAACCATAATCATCGGAAACCAAACCCCAAAATCACAGAAATCGATTTTACTTCTACTGCTGCTAATCTGAATGGTTCCCCTGCCAATGGTTCTCCAGCCAATGGGGCAAAATGCCCTGTGGTCCTGTGTGATCTTCACTTTATGGATGATACTATCAAAACTCCTCAGTCTACCGGTACGTCTATTCCCAGTGTGACTCCCATACCGAGTATGACCCCTATACCCAGTGTGGCCTCTCCTAGTGTGGCCTCTCTTAATACTGCTACTCCATTCGTAGCTGGTGATTTAACCAGCGCCATAAACGAAATATGGATAGCCTGTGTTAGAAGTCTAAAAGATAACCAAATGTTAAATGCAACTCAATTGAAGTTTCTTTTAGACTTTTATTTCAGTGATGCTCATAATAGTTCCCCGTCAAAACCTTTACTATTCATCTACAAAGACGAAATTTACGATACATTTGTTGTTGATTATAACCAGACTTTGATATTGAAACTCTTTCCTTCTGCCCAAGGTTTGGATTCTACCTTGCCAGTGAAAGGAGTCTATGTTTCATTTTTAAAAATAATTATTAATGAAGCAATGGACTTTTTCAGATCAAAATTACCTGGTAAGATGTTTGATGAGTCTTGCTTAAAGTTTCAAAGTTTGTTTGCTAATGAAATAGCGTATGCTGGTATCAATGGCTTTCAACACGATACTTTGACTAACGAGGTAATTTATAACTTCCTAGAGATCCAAATTGGCAATACCAATTCTTCCACCGTCTTCAATAGATCAGTGCCTACGGTAACATGTTTGTTACTATTAACCATAAAAGAGATTGAAAACAGCCCCAGTGAGGCTGAAACTAAAGAATCAAAAAGATTCCGCTGTTTTCCCGTGTTACTCAAAGTCTTATTTGATGATAATAATCCATTAGAGATTTGGAAAAATCCTAGTCATATAAGCTTTCCTTCAATAGAATCAAAGAAGAAAATTAAAGATATTAGAACTCATTTCTGTCATTTGTGGAATGAACTTTTAAGATGCTTGAATTTGATTTCTTTCTCTTTGGTGGTTTATAAACAGAGTAAACAAGTCAATGAACTAGTTATTAAAGCCTATAACCGAATAGAAGCTGTACAAATCAATGATGACCATGTGAAATATATTGATAGCTTCCGGTCAACACAACTGGATGACTTGAGTATCTCATTGAAAATTAATTATTTGCTATCAAAAGTCCAAATCTTGTTACACCGAGGAATGCAAAATTTGATGGCACCCCAATTAACTATTCAAGAATTGGATAATTTGATTGGAGGTTGTGGAAGTTGGATCGAAGATGATACCTTGGAAAGATTGAGTTTCATGAAACATTTTGAGTGCAAGACTATGTTACATTTTTGCAACATTTATGTGACTTATATAGTCTTTTTACAAGCAGAAGAGGATAAAATTGATGATTTGAAAGAAGATTTGACCATTACCTTATTTATCAAATTAGATAGTTTCTTCAAATTTGTGAATGGATTTTTGAATAAAACTAAGCATTTAAAGGAAGAAAATCAATACTATTTAACTGCATTGTCGGAGATTTTTGTTCCTGTGATCCAAATATTAATTGCCATATTGTTGAGAGTATGTCAAAGACCTCCAGAGAAGAATGAAAATTTATTAAAACATTTATCAACAGTTTACTATTCAATGGGATCTTCGGTGCTTAACAAAGAGAAAAGTGTCACTTCTTTGTTAAGAGGCCAACTTTCAACATTTGTTACTTCATTGATTAAGACCTTATACGCAAGGCTTTCAATCAACAAAACCCATACAATTAAACTCCTTCGATTATGGGAATTTTATTTGACTATTTTGGACGGTGCTAATAAACTTGACTTCAATTATGCTAGACTACATGCCAATGTTCCAGAATTCAACAAGATGATAGATTCTGATTCAGCATCTAAATTTGATAAGTGTCCCATTGCTCATGTTAAACCCAATAACGCTTCTGACAATGGTATTAACACGAGTTTCAATGGAAGTGGGAGTGGGAAAACTCCTCCTACTACTACAGGAAAATGCCCTATAGACCATTCGAAGTTTATGGGACCAAATTTGAAGAGACCGCAAACCGAACCAAGGATAAATTCAGCTGCAAAAAGACCAAAATTGGAGAATAATGGCACTGAATTGAATGGTTTACCATCAAATCCAACCAAGATTGAATCCAGTAAAGCGGAACTTGTGAATAACCAGATTTCCAGTGACTTATCAGGATACCCTGCTATTGATTTTGATTTCAATTTGAATACTCTTTCCAACTTGAATCTTGATTTTCTTCAAGACTACTCGATATTTGAGACGTTTCAAGATAACCAAAAATCCGTGGAGGATTTGTTTCAATGATAACGAGTTTATGACTATTACGAGATAACTATATATATATGTTAATGAGAGAAATGCTAGCTACTAGTGTAGATAAGTGTAGACAAGTGTAAAGGTAAGTGCCGCAACAAAAAGCATGTGTGAGGTGTGAGTTGCGAATGATTTCCGAGATCGTGGAAACTTAATTGATTCTGTAATTACAATGTTTAGAACAAATCTACGATCTTTAAGGCTTCATGGGCCTATAAGATCTTTAGGTCACGGAATTAGACAACAAGAACCTCAAGGTATTCGCCTTTTGCAAATATCACGGGGGCTTCTGACAAAAACTGAAGGCAGCAAACCAAATGCTCGTTCATCTCGTTTAGCGAGATTCTTCCAATTTGGTTTGGGGATTGGGTTAGTAGGTGGTTTACTCTATTCTACCAACGATTCCTTTCATCAGAATGTAAGACATGGATTCCTCACATTTGAAAGAGTAAGTGTTGTTACTATTGCTACCTTCCGATGCTTTAAGTTGTATAAGGATGTTTTAGATACTGACTTTGAGAGTTCTAAAGAAAGATCCTTGGCTTTGAAAAGAACCCATAAAAGAGCTGCTCAGATCACTTTAAGAGCCTTGGAAACTAATGGGGGGATATACATTAAACTTGGACAGCATATAACTGCTTTGACTTATTTGTTACCTGAAGAATGGACTAGTACTATGATTCCTTTACAAGATAGATGTCCAGAGTCTACAATAGAAGATATTAGAGAAATGTTTGAAAAAGACCTTGGAGTTTCGTTAGATTTGATTTTTAGTGACTTTTGTATTGAACCAGTTGGAGTTGCTTCTTTGGCTCAAGTTCATATGGCAACTTTAAAAGAAAATGGCCAAAAAGTGGCAGTAAAAGTTCAACATCCTTCCTTGCAAGAATTTGTCCCATTAGATGTTAAAATGACAATGATTGTTTTTGAATTGATGCGTAAGGTATTTCCTGAATACCCTTTAACTTGGTTAGGAGAAGAGTTACACAACTCGATATTTATTGAATTAGATTTTACTAAAGAAGCTGAAAATTCCCAAAATACGGAAAAGTTCTTTAAAGATAGAAAGAATTTAACGGCTTTGAGAATCCCTGACATTATTCAGGCTCATCCAAGAATATTGGTAATGGAATGTGTTAGTGGATCTAGGCTCGATAATATTCAATATTTAAAAGATCATAACATCGAACCGGCACAAGTATCTTCTTGTCTTTCACATATCTTCAATAGTATGATCTTTGAGCCTGGTGCACCATTACATTGCGATCCTCATGGAGGGAACTTAGCTATCAGATATGTTCCTAAAAAGGAATCAAAGAATGGTCATAATTTCGAAATCATATTATATGATCATGGGTTATACAGATATATTCCTTTACAAATGAAACGAGATTATGCTCATTTCTGGTTAGCAGTTTTGGATAATGACATTGAAACTATGAAGGTATACGCTGAGAAAATCGCCGGCATTCGTGGTAACCAAAAATTTAGAATCTTTTTAGGTGCCATTACTGGTAGAGATCCTAATGTGGCTATGTCACAAAACATATCGAGTCAAAGAACTAAAGAGGAATCACAAAAGATCCAATCTCAACTTCATGCGACTAATGGAGCTTTGGAAGATTTAATGACCATTCTAAGTACAATGCCTCGTATGGTCTTGTTGATTTTAAAAACAAATGATTTGACGAGAAATTTAGATGAAAGTTTAGAAAATCCTTTAGGACCAGAAAGGACGTTTTTGATTCTTGCTAAATACTGTGCCGATACCCTTTATGATGAAACTAAATCTATTATAGCGTCCACTACAAGTAAATACTCCTTTAAAAGGATCGGTCAAAGTATAAGTGCATTATACTCATATCAAAGGAGAGTCAGTTCTCTTTGGTTCTATGATCTTTACATGATGTTCTGCAATTTCAAAAACTCCTTCAGTTTATAAATGTATATATGTATATTGTAGATTTAATAAGTAATATCAAGAAATGAAAAAAGGAAATGACATCGTCTCGTTTAATTCCCTTGGTCTTTCTTTATTTTATCCAAGAGATTGTTGATTCTAGGTCCCATTAAAGGCTGACCATATTTGGTTTTTTGATTAAGTTTTTCCTTATTTCTTTCACGAGCTAATTTGCTCTTTTCGATATTCTGTCTTCTTTCTTGTACTACTCTAAGAGCGTCCTTTCTCTTCTGCTCTTTTCTCTCTTTGACTAGCTTGGCTCTTTCAGCGTATGAAATTGGTTTTTTCTGTTGATTCGGCGTACTATATTCTTGATCATCGCTGTGTTTAGGTTCGTTATGGGTTTCTGGTTCTTGAGTGTCTTCTTTTTGGATGTCTTCTTTCTGAGGATTTTCTTTCTGATCTTTTTCAAGTAATTTGAAATAATTCTTTCTCAATCGGGCTCTATGGACTAAAGATCTCTTGATTTCCTTGTTCTTGAAGTCCCGAAGGTCTTTATATTTCTTGCTGTCAAACTTTCTTCCACCACTCATGTTAGGTTTAGATAAAGATAAAACTGAGATGAGCATCGCACATTTTGAGGCCGATCCACTAAATAAACCCTGGAGCATTTGCGATCACACCAACAGACGGCTTTAGTAAAATATACCAATTTTTGGTATAAAAATTTATATGTATATAGTGTTGGCTTCTGCGACGTTTCTGTTATTTACATGAACTAAAAATTATATTTTTTATAATATTATAATTTTTTGTCATTCACTGTATTCTCTACTTTTTGCGGAAATTGCAAAATTTACTTCGTTAACATACTCCACACTAACAAAAACAAGGAATAAAAAATAAAAAAATAAAGAAATAAACTTAAAACCAGCACACAGTAGTCTTAAAGCTGCATAGGAACATCCGATCATTTTCTATCAAATCTCAATGATTTAGCCCATTATATTTTGTGAAGTTTACTAGTACTAGCATTGTAGATTTACCTACGCGAATTGAACAATTTACTTCGGCTCCAGAGGTTTATAGCTGGGATGCAAGGTGGATCACAGAGTCGACAGTATACGTCCATACCTCAGACGGAACCAACAAAAGATGAGGATAACCACGAGCAACCAGAGCAACATCCAATTAACCAGCGCAACTCAGATGAAGTAGGAGAAGATATCGAACTTCAATCGGTAGATTCATTGGACTTTGAAAATCTAAGCTCCGATTTAAGATCAGAGGGAACCGAATCCCAAGACCAAAATGAAAAAGGAAAATCAAATATGAAAATGGCATTTATGAACATGGCCAATTCTATTTTGGGAGCAGGGATAATTGGCCAGCCATTTGCATTTAAAAATTGTGGATTAGTAGGAGGTTGTATAGTGTTGGTGATCCTAACCGGTTTGATCGATTGGACTTTAAGATTGATAGTGGTAAATGCTAATATGGCTCAGGTCAAGTCATATCAGGATGTGGCGGCTAGATGCTTTGGCAAATATGGTCGGATTTTATTGTTATTTTCTGTGGGGTCTTTTGCTTATGGAGGGTGTATGGCCTTTTGTGTGATTATTGGTGATACAATTCCTCATGTGTTAAAGGCCTTTATACCGAGTTCAATTACTGACTCGGATGTAATCGGCTGGCTATTTAATCGGAATGTTATCATTACTTTATTCACCACTTGCATTTCTTATCCTTTGTCATTGAATAAAGATATTTCCAAGCTCGCTAAAGCATCAGGATTTGCTCTTTTTGGTATGACTATAATTGTTCTTATAACGGCAATCAGAGGACCTTTTGTGGATTCTAGCTTAAGAGCTCCGTTGTCCAAACTTGAATGGACGGTGAATTATAATATTTTCCAGGGAATATCAGTGATATCTTTTGCATTGGTTTGTCACCATAATACCACTTTTATTTATAATTCCTTAAAGTCAAAAGTCAAACTACAATTTGATAAATTGACCCATATAGTGTGTATTATCTCCATGATGTTTTGTTTGGTTATGGCAGTAAACGGACTATTGAATTTTGGTGGGAACACCAAGGGGAATATATTAAATAATTTTAAAAGTGATGACAACTGGATTAATGTCGCTAGATTCTGTTTCGGAGCCAATATGTTAACCACTTTCCCCTTGGAGATTTTTGTGGTCAGGGATGTTATGAGAGATATTGTTTATTTCTATAGTCATGATGATGACAGTGGGAGTGGTAGTTCTCATTTTGAATTGAGTTCAAAACAACATTTCTTTATTACCACAATTTTGGTGTTTTCCAGTATGGGGGTGGCCTTATTGACTTGTAATCTTGGAATTATTTTAGAGGTTATAGGAGCCACTTCAGCCTCGTTAATGGCATACATAATACCTCCGTTGTGTTATTTGAAATTGTGTTGGGATCAAATTGACTATAAAAGTCAATCTGCCACCGACAAAAGACAATTCCATTTGTATAAAACCATCCCCAGTGTTGCCTGTTCTTTATTCGGGATGATTGTCATGGTAATAAGTTTGTTCATGAGTATTCGGAATACCTTGAAAAATTCGGGAGAAGCTGAACATTGTGTTGTAGATTAGAATATCAAAATAATTAGACATTAAATATATTAGAACATTATATGTACACACGGGTAAAAGCTCTGGCTTTTATTCATCATCATCATTATCTATTATAGCTGCTTTCTTCCTTGGTCTAGGCCCTTGGTCAGTTGCACTCACGAACGTTATATCGTCAACATCACTATCTTCATCATCACTGAAAACCTTTTGTCTTTTTCTAGGGTTTGAAGTTTGCTGAGAGTTTTCAGGAGTTTTATTTTCCTTATTGGTTTCTTCTTCATCACTGGTATCAACGCCCGATGTCGAGTTTTCATCATCTTCCGAATCAGAGCTGAATATCAATCTAGTTGAAGTGTTTTGATCTTGATCATTTGATGATGGTGATTCTGGCTTTTGGGATTCACCTTGTGATAACGACAGGAACTGAGATTGAGATTGAGATTGATTTAAATAGTTGTAAGGATCTTGGGATTGGGAATCATCTTCCAGAGCCCTAAGATTCTCAGTAGCATTTTCTACTACTTTACTAATAGAAACATCGATATCTTTTTCTGAATCATTGGCCAATCTCTTCCATACTTTTTTGAATTCCTCAAGTTGTTTATGGTTAACAATACCACCAGACTCCTCTAATAAACGACGTAATTTCTCTTCTCTAGCAAAGAAAGCCAGTTCCTTTTCATCATCAGAGTCATCATCAGAATCATGGATATATTCAGCCGATTTGGAAGACCTTTCTGGCTCAACCGGTTGAGGACCTTTTGAAGTTCTTGGACCTCTATGAACAGTCCGGGGACTAGTTTTAGAGGGCTTGGGTTTCCTCTTCTTTCTGGCCACACCAGTTGGGTTTGATGATTTCGATAACAGGGCTTCAAGTTGATCCAATTTATCTAATTCTTGCATGTAATGAGATTTAACTTGATCCCCTTGAGTTTGGAAAGCGATATTTCCATCCTCTTCATTATCGTCGAAGAATCCTCCCAAACCATCGTCATTGCCATTATACTCCCGATCCATACCATAGTCATCTCCATAGGTATCTTTTGTTCTGAAAAAGAAAAAGGCGTCTTTACCATCCTCAAAAGTAACTGGCTGCTGACTTATCCATTTCTTAATAGAATCAAGTAATTCCACCACTTTGGCTGATGGAACCAGACCCGGTAACTCACAATCTTCTTCAAGGATATCTGGAAGTTCAAATTTGACTAACGATAAAAGAAGTCGAATGTAAGGATTATTAATGAACAATCTACGATATTGTTCAGGAGATTTCAATGTTATAGATCTAGAAGTATCTGTGTCACCACTGGCAACCTCTAACAATCTTTGTTTGACTATAGCATCCAAGGCTGATATTAACCATGAGATAAACCGTTCCTTTTCTTGAAGGTACAATGCCGTAACCAAAATCTTAACTTTTTCATCAAGGGAGAACTCTTTAATGAATTCGATTTGTTTAGCCAACCGGGGTTGACTTTTAGATTCGGAGGATTTTTCATATACATCCCCGTGACTTAAGTAAGCTCTAAATTCTTCACCTTCAAATCTTGGGAACAAAACCTCAATTGGGTTTGGGAACCGGGAAAATGATTGTTTGAACTTCTTCATAAAGTACACTATGAATTCATCCACATGGTTTCTAATTCTAGAAGATCTGGGTAAATAATTCCGAAGTTTATGAATAATATACATAAAGTCCAACCGAAATAATCCGTTATAATCTTTTTTGACCACAAAGATTCTATGGAAGTATGATAAGCATCTTTTAATTTCTTCAGATGTCAAATCTTCATATTCAGCCAAGTAGTCAATATATGATGATACAGTAGAAGTATGGAAGAACCTAGCTTCAGTTTTAATTAAGTCTAATTCTCTGGTGGTTTTCTCAATTTTTGCCGTTTCTTCATCATACTCTTCATCTTCTGATTGATCTAAAGTACTTCCCAATCTATAATTCAACCGAGATTCCATATCATTATTAGTCTTCTTTGATTTGTTCTTTTTTCTTCTCTTCTGAATATAAAGTTTGACATTTTCCTTAGTAAATGATTCAAATGATTTTAAAAGAATATGAATGATATAAACACAAGTTTTCAAATAATCTGGGGAATGATTGGAAGCAGTTTGAGGAACTGCTACTAAGACATTCAAAAAATCATGAGATGTGAATAAATTCCGGATTATCCCTTCACCTAACTCTTTATCTAACTCATCAGCATTTTCTTCATTGTCACTATCTTCAGCAGGTCTAGCCACCAGTTTAGGTTGTGATACAAAAAGCTGATGAGAAATTAATAACAATTGAAGAAAGCAAACCATTGCAACATGAAGGGAAGACCATTGTTTAGTAGTAAAAGAAGTTCTGAAATAGTTCAAGATTAAAATAAAGTTGGTTTGACTTAAACCAGAACTTATAGACCTGAAGTCAACAGGGTCATCATCCTCAGTCAATTGGGCTAATTTGTCAGGATGTGATTTATAGAATTCATTTCTTTCCCGTTTATAATTCAAAAACCAAGCGATTGTCAAGAAATAAACTGCTCTTTCATAAGCATCCACCGCCGTTAAATCATCAGCACTTGATAATAAACTACTGACGTTACCAATCAAGTTATTGAAACAATCACCTACTAAGAACTGATCCACAAATTCTTTCAAGATCAACAATGAATTCGAATTCAAATATAATTGTTCATGTTTCACAAACTCATCAGAATCATACTTAAAAGAAGAAGGTTTTCTCCATTTTTTAGATTTATCTAACTTATCCAAAGTCAGACTAGCATTGACTAACGCTTCTTGTCCAGAAATAACATAGGATTGCTCATCACCTTGAATAGACAATAATGATCCAAACCTTCCATGTCTCGTCGATAAGTTTTGAGATTGGATTTTTTTTCGTTTGGTTTCTTCTTTTAACAAATCAGTTAATTGCATTCCGGAAGTAGTTGACAATGGCTGTGGATCATGAGATTGGGATTCGGCAACTTTATCAGAAGCAGGTCTTGTGGTGGTTGAGTGAGTGGCAGGATCAATTAAGTCACCTATCTGAGCATTTCGAATGAGTAAATGGATACACTCAAGACATGAGGCCCCAAAGACTTCCTTATCAAATTCTGACCCTACCGAATTAGACATGGTTAATAAGAACATCAAGACCTTATTCTTCTTGAAACAAGCTAATACCGTATTCATAGAAATATCTTCCATGGTGACATTAGAAGGCATATTATCCATGGCAGTAATACCTTTAGTAGTTTTCATAGATATTGAGGAAGAAATAGGTCCAATATATAAAATGTTTCTTATAAAGAACAAGACCAATCTCAATATAGCGTTATCTCTAGGTTCTCTATCAGATTTTTCCTTAGTCATAGTTTGTAAAACCAATCTAATGACAGCTTTAATGGTTTGTCCCTTATTATACTGTAAAATATGTTTTTTATAGACAATTTGAGCTTTCCGTAAGTTTGAAAATGATAATCTTTGGCTGTCAGTAGATTCTGGAGTTAATTCTGTAGGCCAAGTCAACAATACCAATAATTCCAAACTAGCTAACATGATTTTTTCCATAGTTTTGGCATTCCTAATTGGAGCCAGTTTAGAAGATTGAGTATCCCATTGACATAACATCACCGAAAGATCATTAAGAATTAACCCTGAATCAGCACAAGCCAACGCCACATCATATGTTTGCATCCTTTCATCAACTGATTTGATCCATCTTTTAATATCTTTCAAACAAGCTAACGCATCATGGCCCAATCTATAAGGAGGAGGACTTACATTAGCAGTATAATCAGGCCCTCCCACTGCCGATACCAATACTGATATGTGAGTCCTTAACATCTTCTGAGTGAAAGTTTCATTTGGTTTAACTGCCTCAGATAATTCTCTAATTCTATCTTTAACTGGGTACTCATTTACCTCTTGATCTCCACTATTGATTTCAGGTTCGTCATTATCTGAGTTCACCTCACCGGTTTCTGGCTCCTGACGTTCTTCATCAGAAACTATGAATCCGTCCAATTCGTCGACTTCCCGAGGACTTTGGTAATCCGACTCCGACTCCGTGTCCATGTTGGTGATAGGGAGAGATATGGCTTGAAATAAAAAAACTAACGCGTATGGTAAATAGAACAAAGAGAAAAAAACCAATCTCGAGTACGTCATATACTTACATAAGCAAACGACAAGATTTCGCCAATATCACCCCCGCCAAATAATGCACTTGGGCCTACTTAAAGGGGGAGGGGGAAAAATCACATTCACGGAGATCATCCCTTAATGAGATGACAGGGTTACGGAGCTGAGCCCTTTTGTAGAGGCTACTAACTTTATTCAGCCAATTATAACCGAAGGTTTCTCGAGACCTTGACAACGTAACCAGTTAAAGTACTAAATATCATCTGCGAATGGCAGGGTTCATTTTCACATGAGTTTCTATTACTACTCTGCAGGCTACAACGGTGATTTAGTCGTCGCTGATCTACTCCGACGCACCACTCCACCCCCACCTCTACTCTATAAGCTTTACACTACCCAATTTTTTTCACACTAGCATTCTAAGCATTCCATTACTTTCTTAGCCAGATTAAAATAACCAAGGGAATAGAGAGTTATTGTACACCGAAACTACATTAAACCATTATCACCAGACATTTGCCTAACAACCTAAACACCTAAACACACCCCACCTCCACCAATATCGGTAAGTGTGATATTGTTATTATTTTCTGTTGTTTCTGTTGGTCTTGGTGTAGAACCAACTCAAGTGCGCACCAAAGTCAGCAGAAACCTCTGATTATATCGTGAATTATTTATTAAAGAACTTGTTTCTATTTCTTATTTCCATCGGTTTTTATACATTTTGTCGTCACCAAACGGCGGTAGTATGTGTTAAGATTCAACTCGCCTACTAATAAACCCACAAAATTATTTGCTAATCACTTGATTATCAGATATAATGGAATCGAAATATAAAAAGCGGAATAGAATTCCTTCTTCATGTTCAGTATGTCGTAAGAGAAAGTCTAGATGTGACAGGGTCCGACCTGTTTGTGGTTCTTGTAAAAGAAAATCAATTGCCCATCTATGTTTTTATGAGAATGAAAGTCAATCGGACTCTCGACCCATTGATGATAAAGCCATGGAACCTCCTACTGGTCATGCTCATATTCCTCAACAACGGTCTCCTTCAGGTCCTGGTCCTATTCCTCCAGGACTAAATAGTGGGTCTGGTTCATCTCCGGTAGGAGGGCCCCCCATGCCAGGTCATATTCCTCAACCTCATATTCCGGTAAATGCTAATGCTATTCCCCACACTTCACCTGGAAATGTGGCTCCTGGACCTACTAATACAACCGGGACTTCGCCTTATTATTATTCGGGAAATATCCCTAGCACAGAGATGTTTGCTCGAACAACCCCCAATGGAGCTCCTTTAAATCATTCCATAGCTCCTCCTCCTAATGGCCCCCCAATGCCTGGAAGTATCCCCATGCCTCATCAAATCCCTCCATTAAATTACTATGAGGAAAATACTAATGAAGAATATTATAAAACCAATGGTTCTCAAAGTGCTAGTTCGGTTCAATTACCTCCTATAAAAGGTCCTCATGATAATACTGTAATTGTATCTATTGGACCAAATTCTAGTTTGGCAGTGAATCCAGATGATCAAATTGAAGAATTCTTTGCAAATGCTTCATTTCCTCTACTGCTTGAAGGCCCTTACTTACAAAGCCATGGGTTTTTAACTTATGTGGGGTTAACTAAAAGTGATAGATTTGTTAAAATTTTCCGGAAATTTGCTGTTGAATTATTAAGAAAAGGGGAAATCTCGGAGTTTGTTCCCAAAAAGAAACGTAAAAAGACATCCAATGCTTCATCACCCACAAGTAAAAAAACCAAATCTAACCAATCCACTCCACTTAATAGTGGTATTCCTAGTGTTAATAGTCAAGGAGCTACATCACCAGAGGCTAAAATCCCCGGTGATGACACTCCTGGAAACGGAAATCATCAAAGAAATTCTGAATCAGGTTCCAGTAAACCTACAGATCAGGAAACCCCTTCCAAATCACTGGAAATGGATAAAAGAGATCTTAGTTCAGAGGCCATGTCCAAAGAAAGTAGTAAAGAGAGTAAAACTACATCAATATCTACTCCCAACAAGAATGATGATTTGAATGGTAAAAGTAAAGATGATGTCGAAGCAGATGAATCCAGTACCACTAATGATAAAGACGCAACGATAAAACAAGAAGAAGGGAAAGAAAATATCGGGGAGGAAGATGAAGATGAAGAAGAAGAAGAGGATGAGGATGATTATTATGAAGAAGACGAAGAGGCTGGTAACGGTAACAAGGAAGTTGACGACGAAGAAGATATATTAGTAATCACCAAAATTAACGTGGCCAAAGAACAAAAGGAGAAGGACCGGAAAAATGAAAAAGATTACAGTTTATCGATACTACCTGGGCTTAAAGCATTATATCTGGGTCAAAGTTCCAGAAAAGAATATTATAAGATTGTGGAACAAGCGGTATTGAAGGTTTTACCATGTAAGATTGGTCTTTTGACATTAATGACTAGGTACTTCAAATGGGTACATCCTTTTATTCCAATCGTTAATGAATCCACCATGATACGAGACTTCAATCAAGTGGTGGATCAATTCCCCCAATTCAAACGGGAGAAGTATACTTCGTTGACCATTAAAAGTGACAAACATTTAACGATTCTTGGAATGATGTTGGTAATTGCTAGGTTGGGATATTTAAGTTTAATCCATAATCATAGTGTTAACAATCGATATGGTGAAGAAGAAGGTTATATATTGGACGAATGTAAAACCGTACCATTCAAAACATTTGCAGATGTGGTTAACCTTTGTACTCCAGATGAACACACATCTCTGAGAAGTACCTTCCGAATGGTTCAATTATTATCATTAACTTATTTCTACAGACAAGTAGCCCCAAATGATTGTCATGGAGTAGGGGCAGCTGATTCTCAAATATTATTTGGTAGCATGGTAAGACATGCCTTGTCGATTGGTTTAAATCGTGACCCTCAGAAATATTTCGAGCATGAGACCATTAATAGTAATAAAGGTCTTGTGGAGAGTTGGAGAAACCTTTGGAATTATTTGGTGATAAATGATGCCTCTACGGCGATGTACAGATCATCAATCTTGAATATCTATAGCTCAGATGTAGCAGATGTGGAGATTCCTCATATGAATCTTTTGGACCAGGAATTCAAAGAAACATATGAAACTATCTTTGAAATCTCCAAAAGCTATAGAAAGTTGGTGACTATATTTAGTAATTTCCGGAAAAAACCAAGAGTTATTGATATATTAGCGGAAACCAATAGGCTAGAACATATTTTCTTTAATTTCTTTGGTAAGGATTTTTTCAAAGATTTTATTTGTAAACCTGCTAATGGAGATGTTGATATGGAAAGTCGAGAGCATAGGAAATCTTATTTGAAAGTGATAAAGTATTTAACCTTTATTCTGTTGAGAGCCAATCTTTCTTCCATCTATTATGTTATTGCCATGAATTATGAACGGAAATATAATGAAGATAAAACCACTTCCATTAGTTCAGGAGTCGAATTATTTAAAATCCATTTCAAAAGTGTGGTTCAATTGGTATATATTATGTCATATGTGTTTGATAATTCTGTGGAATTATTTGGTAAGAATTATGATTATATTTTAACGGCTGCCAATGAACGGTATATGATTAAAACCCATTCATTTTTGACATCATTTTTCATCAGACTTATCCATCAAAAACAACTTTTAACGTTTAAAAGTTTTGAACCTGAATCGGGTGCAAGATTAGAGGCAGTTAATAAATTATTTAATATGATTTTGGTGGAAGCAGAATTGTTTGTGGGGAATTTCAGACGGTTAAGTTTAAGATATGTTAATTCTTATAAGATTTATGTCTTAACTTATTATGTGTTGAAACAATGTATGGAGAATGCTGAAGTATTCTTCAAATATGCTTTAAGTGATCCCTCCATGATTTTAGATACCACTAATATGTTACAATATTTTTCTGCCAGTGAAATTAATTATCTTTGTAAATTATGTGAAGAATTTAGATTTGCTAAAGATAGTCAAGAACGACAAAGAAGAGCTAACGCCATGTTTAGTATGACCATTTCAAATACAAATTCTGCTGACCATGATAATTCTTCTCATTATTCCGCCCGTGGTGGAGGGATGAATACTAATATGGAACCAGGATTGAAAGGGCCAACTGCTGGGCCTAGTAGTCAAAGAGGAAGTACTACTAGTGAAGGGGTAAATCCAAATGTTGATACTGGCAGTTCCCTTAATTCCAACACGGGATATACTGATCCTATATCGATCAACCAATTAAACCCCATGAAGGATTTTGATAGTAATGTATTCAAAATGCCTAATGCTTCTGGAAATAATTCAGAGGAAGCTAGTTCTAGCACTGGTCATGGAACTCACGGAGCTCACGGAGCTCATGGTCTTGACGACACTGGTTTCAATATATTGAATGACTTGTCGGACCTACACGACCCTAATTTTAAGAGTGATGATTTTATAAAGTTATTTGAGCTTTATGGGGATACTAGTAATCCTCATTTAGAGTAGGGTGGTGGTGTATGAATTATCCTTGTATATGATGTAAAATATATGAATTACGTAAGGAGTGCAAGCTTGAGTCTACGGCGTATAAGTAGACCATGTGGCAAAGTAGACGGTGTAGCAAAGTATACGGTGTAACAGAGTAGATGGCAAAGTAGACGGTGGCGATAGGGGTCGGAAAATATAGGAGACGATAAGGTGCTGTCGCAGCTGAAACAGTCTGTATAGGCCAGCTCGGGGATAAGAACACGGCCCCAGTTTTGGCCCTCAGAAAAACCGTTGCTGGCCCTAGCAATGGCCCCAGAAAATGATTGCTCGGCCGCCTCTAGGGCGTCGGTCTTCGGGTGTAAGTGACTAACTATAAAGAAAATCCAGATCCTGCGAACGGCTGCCACTATCTAATTGAGACATTAACAAACACCGAAAACACAATTTGCTCAGTCATCAGCCATCACCGGTTTTGTTAGTAACTCCAGTTCTTTGTTCCTCAGTGGCGTTACGTTCAGAGGTTTGAGTATTTAGTTCTGTTAGACTCAGCTTACTAAGTATCGCATATTGACGAGAGACACCTTTTGACTAGACCTACCAAACTAGACTTATTGAACTAGACCTAAGGAAATCTATCACCGACCTCGAACAGACCTCGAACCTACCTCGACCAGACATCGGCCAAACCTTTCGAGATGTCCCCCTCCGAACCTGCTACCAAACGGAGGAATAGACTCTCGTTATCCTGTAACTATTGTAAGAAGAGAAAAGTTAAATGTGATCGAGGCAGACCATGTACTTCTTGTGTCAAATATCACGTTCCAGAACTATGTGAATATCCAATATTTTCTGATAATTTCAAAGGGTCTACTGAATTAGATGAAGTTCCACAAAGTCCGGGGATGGGTAAAACCCCGACTTTTACCATTCAAAATCTTAATGAATTTGATAGAATTAAACCAGGTGATAATTCTCGGTATATGACACCATTAGATCAAACCATGAAACCATATACCCCTGGCCGTGATCCCAGTCCTGGATCTACCAGTGGAAAATCAGCTTCACCTGAACAACCTTCTTCTCAACCTAATCCATTGAATGAACTTGATTATTTAAAAGATAGAATAAAGTACCTTGAACATAAATTCAGTGGTCCTGGACCTAATGGTAAAGAGACTGGGGGAGAAGAAAATAATTTATCTGTAAACCAAGCTCAACCCAAATATCAAATCCCTCCAAACAATTATAGACCTAGAAATAGTTTTGATGCTTTATCAGCGGGTTATTCTCGTCATGGAAGTTTTTCATTCAGTGTAGCCTCTCCAATGTTGAGACTTCCTGCTATGACTCCTACTAATGGTAATCAAAACCCCAACCCAGATATTCAATTATCTCCTTTGAATTGGAATAATAGTTCTAATGGGATTACCGATTATACCAATTCAGCCATAAACTTGGACACTTCACTAACTAGAGATTTGACCAGGGGGAAGATTAATGTTGAAATTAAAGCTAAAGTGGTGGGAATTAATCGATTTGATAACCCCGATTCAGTGATGGATTTTTATGCTGGATATAATCCTCAACTATATAAAGATGAAACCCGAAGAATAATTTTTGGGATTTATGCTTGGTTAACGTTTTTACTTAAAGATGAAGCTTTGAGAACCATTTATGATTATCTTCAAAACTCCCTTCAACAGAACTTATACAGTACCAACTGTGTGATTCAACAGGGGGCTAATTTAAAGCCTTCTGACTTACAAAGTGCTGAATTGCCAGTGCTTAAATATGATACTCTTGATCAAACCAATGAAAACGAGCAACGGTTCAGAGATAAAGCTTCAAAGTATGAAGCATTCACAGACAATAAGCCTTATGCAGAGCTTAGTAACGAAAAAAGCCCCTGTATTAGATCAAAATTAAATGAAGGAGCTTTGAGTTTGGGATTATATGTGTATGAAGGTGATATTAGTAAGGAATTGGAAGTAGCAGATCAAGTGGTTAAAATACTTCCTTGCAAAAGAGTCATATGGCTTTTAATTAACAAATTCTTTACTCATGTATATCCTTATATGCCATTTTTTGATGAGACTTCGTTTAAACTTGAGATTGCTAGAATTATTGGCCCAGAAGATTACGTAGAAGCCATGGTGGAAAAGTTGAATGTTGAGAAAAGATTAGATTTTGCATATGTTGGCATCATGTTATTGATGTTAAGATTTGCTTACTTGTCATTATTTTCCAATAGAAAACAAGTTAATGAATATAATCTTAAGGGGAGCGACCCAGATCCAAAGATGCAAGAACTCAAATTCTTGTTATCAAATCCTATTTCAATTCAAGTGGTGGATATGGCCCAACTCTGTGCCAAACAATTTGACATATTGAAAAAGAGTAGTATAGTGGTATTACAATTGGTATATGCCTTAAGACTTTATACTATGTTTGGACCTGAAAAGGGTGATGGGGCTGATGGTGGTGCTTCTCAAATCACCAATGGGATGATTATTCAAATTGCATTCTCTATGGGTATAAACAGAGAACCAGAACGGTTTTATAGTGATGATCAATCAGATGGGAAAACCAATAATTTAATTAGAAAGTTATGGTTCTTTATGGTCATTACCGATTTGATTCAAGGTTATCAATATGGGAATCCCTTAGCTATTGATGATAGGAACTTTGATGTAAGGTTACCGTTTTATAAGAAGGGAAATGAGAATATTGAAGACGTACAAATGGAAAAAGATGTTATCTCAAGTTTTGCATACTTTGAGAAGTATTACACAAAACTTAAAGGATTATTGGATACTACTACTAGAGCCTCAGAGCCTTGTAAAATCAAAGAATTGGTGGACAAATTGTCTGACTTCGAAGAATTTGTGTATTCTATCTTTGGAAATATTCAAGACTATATGTCTCCATTTTCCCAAGGGTTATACAAGTATCCATTTATCAAGACCATGAAGTGTAAGAATTTCATTAATCTTAATGGGTTTATAATATCGATTTTGGCCCATCTTCAGAGTCATTTTGAAAGAGCTGGAAATGTCAAATTGTCGATGTATTATTTGAAAAAAGTAATTATTCTTGGGACAATGCACTTTTTACCATATTATAATGACTTGATTGGGAATAATCATATTAACTTTGGCGAGTCAGCTGACTTGATATTAAACCCCACAGTGATTGCATTCATGCACAAAACCCATCAATTTAATATGGCGGTATTTGTGAAAACTAATGCTGCCATCCATGCTTTAAGAAATAGTGGGACTCATGAAAAAGATATGAAGAATAATTATTCTTACCAGGTTAAGTTTTATAAATACTGTAAGCTCTCCAAGGTCCTTGAGAAGGTTACAAAGTATTCTATAACCAGTGTATCACGATTAAGTGATCGGTATTATTATGCTTGGAGAATCACTAAGGCTCATAGTTTCATATTTCACGTGATTACCAAAAGCCGGATTTATGAATCGTGTGACTTCAAACGGGTATCTGAAGGTTTCCTCAAAATTCCTCTTGAGGATATTGATGATTTGATTTTATTATATGATACCACTCTCAAACAAGTAAACGAAGGTAAGGCAACTGAAGCCGATATTGAAATAAAAATGAATGGTACCAGCACCAAAAAGAACCCTAGTCCCCCCAAAACCCAAGCAGATACGCCTAATACCAACCCAACGCCAGAATCTACTACCAAACCAGCCACCAATGGGAACAGTGTAACCAATGATTGGAGAGGTGCAAATGGGCCCGCACCCAACGGACCTACTAGTAATTTCACTGGTGGTATTACCCCTAATAGCACCATCCATTGGCCAAGTATGGGTAATGAAGCAGAATATACCCCACACAGTACATCCTCTTCAGACAATGATTATCATGAAATGGTCAATAATAAGGACGTGGACAATTTATGGCTTCAATTAATTGGAGAATCTGGTGGAGAACTTCGAAATGACCCTACAAGCATTACTTTTGAGGGCAACTATAATGCCCTTGAATCTAATGATATATATAATGACTTGTTCAAAATCCCCGACTCCTTCAGCCCGTTCTAACTATATACCCTGTTTATTAAAATTCTTATAATATAAATCTTTATGAAAGTTGCAGCCACAATGTTACCCGCATGTCATCGCGCTATATAAATGGAGCTGGGGAACAAACTGAAAAATTTTCTTTATACCATAGTTAATTATGAATGGTTAATAATTTGGCTTTATATGATTGAATTAGTTTTATTTGTATGTATACAACGATAACGACAGGCTTGCAAGCCTCAAGAGTTTAATGCAATGATTACAGAAGAAATGGAAAAACTGGAACTTTTTGTTCCTGATATGACGACAAAACGCTGTGCACCAGTCTGAGTACTCATTTAATGATAGACCCAGTATACCCAAATTTCTGACACTTTTTCCTGAAACAATCTAGTTTTCATTGCCGGGGGCTCTAACTATATCATGTCTTGTTACTAACAAGTGAATTGTAGACGAGTTTATTTCCTATTCTGATGATCAAATCAAGGAACTAGCTATGTAAATAGAGTAAATACAATTGAATAAAGTAAGATTATTACCCATTAAACAATACTGTAGATCAATGTAGAACCAATAAGAAATGATACTCATTTGGTGTAAATGGTTTTTGTTAAATGACATGAATTCGGTTCAGTAGCGAATCTAATACAACCTTAAACGGGTAAATTCGTCGCAGAATCCCCTAAATTACCCTTGAAAATAACTTTTGACGAGTCTAACGGTAAATCCTAAATGCCAAAGTGTTACAAGAAAAAGAAAAATCCATAACTTAATTCAGGTAAAAGGTAATGTCTCGTGTATCAATGAGAATGTTTAGGACTACGCGATAAGACATGCACCATAAGCAGAAAAAATCCCCGATATAACACCAAATTCGACTATTCCAGCACCGATTCGCCAAAGTTGAATCTGGTTAAATTAAATCATAATCTGGCCTTAAACAGATAAAACAAGGTAAAAATTCATTGAGATACAATAAAAGAATCTTCAACAATGCTTCAACAATAGTATGCACCCTGGAAACTAGGCTAGCCCTTTTCGAATTTAGGTTAAATTAACTCGAAAATCTTGAGCCGCTAACTATAGTAGTCAATCTTTTAACAATAAAAAGATCCCTGCTTAATATCCCTTAAAGGGATACCCTCGTCTTTGTTTGTTACATAATACATTTTATATTTAGCAAGACGCGACTCATTTACCGTAACGAGTGAAAAAAATTATTTGGTCCCCTTCCAGTTACAGCCCGATTCTCTAAGTAATGTAAAGTTAAATAACATTTTATCCCTTTTACTAACGTTTCGCCTGCGTTGTGGTTAGTACCCCTTAATATCATCTACAGGGCGGACATAATAACAACACGCTTTTATTCCTTAACCTTGTTACCTGAAAGGATTATTTCTTTTCTTTTTTTCTTTTTTTTAACAGCCTTCAAACGCGTATTAAAAGGTACACCAGGCTCTTCCTTACATTTACCCGTCTATGCATACAAACATTAAGGGAAGTAACGCATTAACTAAATAATGGAAGATCATGTCTGCCCTTTAATCTATAAATACAAGCATCTTTCCTCTACAAATTGACCTTTTTTATTTTTACTTCATCTATTACCACTAGTTTCTAAATAAAGTAGCATTAGCTTTCATTTGATAGCTTACAATTTCATACATTCTTTCATTTCGCTTCGTTCATTTTATTTTTTGGGGAATTTTATTTAGTCAGGTTTACAGCATGGATTCTATTGAAACTAAATCGGTCGAATACTTTGTCAAGTCTTCTATAAACCAAGACTTGGCTCATCAATTGGTGGTGAAAACTTTACAAATTATTCCTTGTGATAACTCGGATCCTAAATTGGTTTATGAAAGTAAAAAATTACCTTCATTACTGAAATTTTTGAATAAATTAATCAACGCTTTAAATTTAAACAATGGGATTTTAATGTCTACCATTGTTTATTTGAATAGATTGAAATCCAAATTACCTAATAATTGTAAGGGGTTACCATCCACCAGACACAGAATATTATTATCTTGTCTTATATTAGCTATTAAGTTCAATAATGATTTTTCTTTGAAAAATCACGATTGGTTGAAACTTACCAATAATTTATTCAATTTGAAGGACATCAATTTAATGGAAAGACAATTGCTTTACTTGTTAAACTGGAACTTATTCATCCATGATTTGGAATTATTCAATACTTTCAGCAAGTTTGTATACCCAATCAAAGAAAAGTTAATTAACAATTATAGAATGAAGCAATACTTGGCTTATCAACAAAAAGCTCACAACTCACCAGTTAGAGCTTCAACTCCACAATCCACCTCCCCAACCACTCCAAGATCATCGTTGAGTTCTACTGCTTCCACTTCATCTTATGGATCTGAATCTTCATCTCCAACCCGTCATTTACAAATTCCCACTTATCATCAACCAGCTAACACCACTTCTTATGGACCTCAAAGAAAATCTTCTAACAGTTCCATTAGTTCTATGTCTTCAGGTGCTAGCAGTTCTCCTTTGGGATCGCCTATCCAATATCAAGAATCCCCAGTTTCGGTTGAATCTTACGAATCAATGCCCACCAAAGTTAATCCATTGATTGAATTAACGGCATTAAACGAACAATACGAGTTGAACAAACTCTTGGAATCTTTTAAACATACCAGTATATAATGAGTAATGAATGAATTTACGTTTAACATAAACTAGTAGTAGCAGTCATCGCCAGTAGCAGTCTCAGTAACTTAACTATGGAGTTTGCAGCCTTCGCACTTCTCAAATGGTCACATCCGCACAGGGGAATCATAACTAATTCGATCTTACTCCACCATATATTTGGTACACTATATAAAGTTGTATAAGGAGGATTCTTGAAGCAACAAAGTGGATCAGAGTGAACAGAGTAGACTAGTAACATATATTGTAACGTATCACTTTGGTTCCTCATATGAAACAATAAGAAATGAAGGCAGTACTACGCAAGCAACTATTTCATACGGTGGGTCCGTTTTACAAACCCAAAAAACAGAGTGAATTATTGAATAGCCTCGGGATATCACTACAGAAGGGAGAAGTACAGGAAAATCAGACCGAAGAACCAAGCCAAAATAATAACGATGGAGAGCATGGTGATAAAATTAATGGCATAAAGGATAATTATAAAAAGCTCCAGGATTACTATAACAGCATTTCTCATATGAGTATAGAAGATTTAATGATACAACAAAATCTTGATGAGGGCAAGCAATTCAAATCATTCCCTTCTGAACACTATTTGGACCGGAAACAGATTCTTAAATCAATCCCCGACGAGATTGATATTCATAAAACCCCGTTATCGCAAATCGAGAAAATTTACAAGAAATTGAATAAATTGGATGAAGATAAAACCGTCCATTTGAAATATTATAAACGATATTTAAATAATTATGCTGATCCCATAATACAATTATTACAAGAATTCAATGGGATCAATGAAAAATTCAAACTTTTAAGAAGAAATGAACTAGATAGTTTAAGTTTAAATCCGGGGTCTTACTTGTATAAAGAGAATTTATTTAATTTGCCTTATAATGTGGTAGGATTTGATAAATCCATTAGTGGATTTCCTTTAAGAACTGGGAAACATAGATTAACTGATCTTTCTTATCCTCAAGAATTTATTCAAGATTTGACTACCAATAAGGATAAGATTCGTGTTAATAAAAAAGACTTGGATTTCATTGAGTTTAACGAGAACTCCACATCTATAAACCCCAATAATTTGATTTCTCCTCATGATTCAGTACTTAACACCCCATTGGAAAATCACAATCAAAAGTTTGATAAGTTTATTAATTTGATTTATAATGAATTGGAGGTGCCCAAAAATTTCATCTTGATTGATAATATTAACGATTTCAAGATTTTGAAGTTCAAGTTTTTGAATAAATTCAACTCGATTTTAGAGACAGAAATCAATACTTTAAAGGGATCATTACAAAAAGAAATCGAATTGGTTTTATCATCAGGGAATACTACCAATAACTTGTTATTATTCAATCAACAATTTTTCAAGAGTAATGCCTTTAAATTATGTGATTTTTTGAGAGATAAGAATAGTGATCCAGACACATCTGAAAAGTCCAAAGGTAAAAACCCTGGGTTACCCTCAGCTAATGTAATGATAATTAGTTACAACATTAAAGAATTTAACTTGATTCCTTATCATTTTTTGATTAATAAATCGATCCGGTCAGAGAAAAAATTGTTCAATCATCTTTATAAATTATTTTTAATCAATTTAACCGACCAAATAGAGACTTTGATTCGGTTAAAGTATTCCAAAAAGAAACAAATCTTCTTGAATAATTTAAATGTCAAGATATCAAACATCATCAAGTATAAGTTAATCAACTTGATCAACTCGATTAATGAACTTAAAACCATCCCTGCTGACGAGTCTGTTATATTCAAACCATATAACAATAAGAGCTTCAAGCGGTTATATAATTACCGGGTGGTGCCCATCTCGAAACATAGACGTTCAAGCTACCGGTTGAAGTTGATAGACTTGGACGTTCTCCATAAGGCGTTTTCATAAATAGCATGAGTAGTATAGAAGTATAGAGATAACAAAGTATGCAACCACTATAAGTGAAATATCGCGAGTCGCACTATAGCAGTAAAAAAAAATTTTCAATATTATCACCAAACAAGAATGGCATACAAAAAGGTGCAAACCACGAGCTCGTTGCCGCCGTTGCCACGGTTGAAGGTCAGAAGACCGGTGTTGAACAAGTCCAACAACCAATGTCTTGTGTTAATGACGTCGTTATTAAGTTGTTGGGCTGCAAATGGAGAGGGCTCGTCTCAATGTACGAGTTTTGAAACTGATTTAAAAGGATGTATGGAAGCCCAAAAGCCCCAAAAAGACCAAATATCTTCCATCAATTACCATGCCGCCAGGTTATATCCTAAATTGAGAGGAAAGGTTAACGATTAATGATCTTGTAATTAATGATCTTGTATAGTGTAAATAGAGAATATACTTAGTGATTGAGACTTGTAGGGCAAGGGCAAGCCAGGACAGGGCAAGAGCAAGGACCTTTAGGCCCACATGGGCTTAGACGAACTTGAAATGGACCTAGCGGGTGCCGTACAGACCTAATACACCCTAGCACATCCATATGGTTGAGATACCACCCAAACCAATCCAAAACTAGAAGTAGTACGCAAAACAAGAAATTGTACCAGAAAAATAAACCCCTCGTAATTCGTATCAGGAGTAATGCCATTAGATCAAATTAAGATCTCGGTTATATGGAACCTACCCCTCGACGCCTCAATCCCCATGAGTAATTGAAGTTGTCCACTTATTATTTCTTTAACTAGTTAGCGATTATCTAATATCTAGTATCTAGTTTCTAAACGGTTGCCCCTAACTATAGCCCGGTTGTGGACCCGTCGTGCCCATCGCAGAAAAACCATCTTCGCTAACCTAACTCCTTCTCGCACGCGAAATAGTAAGGAAGGTATCACCACAAGTTAAAAGAATTTGATATATTAGTTGTGGAAGATCTTCTCCCATCCCCCCAGGCGGTTTATATAGTACATGGTAAACAATGATACTAATACGGGCTATACTAGGATTCTTTCTAGTGTCATGGGCCCGAGCCGCCTTTCTAGAGACCCTGAATTGTAAGGATCCTAATATTAATGACTACAAGTTTGAAAAAACTTTGATGGATGTAGCATTAGATGAAGATCATAAAATCCTCAAGTTTTTCATGAACACAAAGGTGATAAATATGAAGAACCTGTCTTCGGTCGAGCCTGTCATTGTCGATGTCAATACCACCACCAATAAGTTTACTACTTTCCATGCCCAAATCTGGTTTCTGGGTAAATTAATTCTCGATGAAAACAAACGATTTTGTGAAATGGTAGGAGTGAAAAACACCAGTGAATATTTGCTGAGTCCTCGGTTTGGGGATGTCCCGAAGAACAGAACCATCACCATCAATCCTAATGAACCTCATGAAATCACAAATCAACTCCTGCACTACTTGCCAGGCCATCGGCGTGAACTACTAGACCTAGAAGAACTTGAACAACTAGAGCCCTTCGAGCAACTACAGGAACTAGAGAGGCTAGAGCACCTAGATTTTGATCCTCTGGATGACTTGGATCAAGACTTGGATGATTTGGATCAAGACCTGGAAGAAGTTGTAGATGTTTGGAATGAGGAACGAGAATATTATGTTCCTCAAGCTAGTGGCTCAGAAACCCCATCCCCTATTTCAATCACCCCCCTTAACACAGACAATAATGAACCGGAAGATATAGGTAAATCCTTTGCCAGTACCAACAAAACCATCGAATCGTTATTTGGGAATTCTACTGGCCAATACGTTAGTTGTCCACTTTATGTTAATGATTCGATTTATATGTACTATGAGGTGGATGTGTCTGAACACTTTGGACAAATGGGATCTTATGCCGCTAGGTTTTCTATTGTGTCAAGTGATTATGATAGTGAATCTATTGGTTGTAGCCGAGTGTATATCACTCCTTGCATTGGGGAGCAAATTCAAGAGTTTGTGTTATTTGGGGCTCTTCTGTTAGTGTTGGCCACCATAATCATTAACTTTTTAACAATCATTTATTCATCTTATCAAGAATCAAGCAACCCCTTTTTATTCACCGCATCCACCATTTGTAATGAAGAATTATTAAAACAATTGGATGCTACCGTACAACGGATTATCGTGTACTTTCAATTTGCATTATTTACGGCCGGGCTTAATTTAAATTATCCCGGGTTTTATCAACCGGTGATGTCTCTATTAAAATGGACCGCATTATTAGGATTTTCAGTGTTGGGTGATAACAATTTTTTCCAATCTACTGAAAGAGATAACGTTTATATCACTTATAATATTAGTGGGTTGAACTCATTGGCATATTTTAGTGATTATAGAGCCGCCGGGGTAAATTGGTGGAATTTCATCATTACTTTAATCATTTGGATTGGGTTACAAATCTTTGGTCAAGTATGTTATTTCTTGATGTCATATTTGATAACTTATTTTCGGAAAGGTACTTTCATAAGTTTCTCTACCATTAAAGTTAATTACAAAAGATCCCTTTCATTTGCGCTTGGAATTGCCCTTAATAATTTTATGGTGTTTTTCGGTTATCCATTTTTAATCTTAACCATGTACTTATTTTATTTATCAGGAAAAGATGAAGATAAGTATCATCCTAGTATTGACACTTTACGATACGATGCATTTTCAAGAAACGTTTCTTATGATAATCTTTTCACTCCTATGAGTTATATTCATTTTTATGATCCTTATTCCGATGAAACAGAGGACTTTCAAGTCGATGACAATTTACTTGAAAATATCAGATTCAATACTACCAATGGCAACATCACAACAGAAACAGTTGAAATCACTTCAGATGCTTCTAATCAAAATGTCGCCGTGGCTCCTTTAGTGGTAAGTGCCATATTATTTGTGTTTTGGCTTTCCATTGCGGTGTATTTTGTGCTCCGGTACTTGATTACAGTAAAGAAATTCAAATTAGCCATGAATCCTCGGATTTCTAAACTATACACTTCAGTTAATACCATTTTAGTGTGGGCATTCTTTTACCATCATTATAGTCCCAGCAAAACATATTATGTGATTTTGGATATTGCCTTATTGGTCATGAAGCTGATTGTAGTAAGTCTTGTACAATCAAATGGAATGGCTCAAGTTATTTGTTTAATTGTTCTTGAACTGGTTAGTTTTGGATTGGTATTAATCTTCAAACCATTTTACCTTAGAATCACCTGGAATTCTTCTAAATGGATGATCCCAATGGCAAGATTATTGGTGACCATATTGTGTATTCCATTTATTCCAAATTTGGAATTAAGTGATAATGTCTTAACTTATACGGCCCTTGCCCAATTTATTATTCATTTAGTAATTGCGGCAATATTCTTTATTCAATTGCTTATATGCTTTATTCGGACGGTCTACTCCATTTACAAGCATAAATATAAAGATAAAGCTGCTGGAGGTCGGAAAAAGGGGAAGGAAAAATTAAGCAATGTTACAAGCATTGATGATTTCAATAGACAATTTGAATATCAACCCGTGGATAATTTGTTATTACCAATTACCAATTATACTACAAATTTCAACAAAGATGATGATCTTATCACAGATAATGATACTTCTACCACAAGTGAAACTAATTCTCGACCAGTGGAAATTGATAATCCCGATTTCTATTATAGGTCTAATGCTGAATATAATTTAAGAAACCATTTAAGATCTAGATCTTTTTCTACCGATTCTAATTTAGATAATGCTTCATTTGAACAACAACAAGAATTTTCCAATAGAAGGAAAAAACAAAATGATTATACTACCAGAGAAGCTGATTTGATTTATAAGAAATATTTCATTGATGATGAAATTGATCCTGATATTAAACAACTTTGGGAATCAAGAAAAGATCGGTTGATGAGAGAACATGCTACTAGTACTGCTACTCCGAAAAGACCTGGTAGTCTTTCAAGCACTAGTTCAATTATTAGTTCTGGTGATCTCAACCGGAGAGTGGCAGCTAAAACAAATGCTTCTACAAAGGACAATAATGGGTTCAGTCATATATTTAAATCGTTGATTAAAAAACCGGAGGAATTACCAACAGAAAAGGGCTTCTCGGTATCAAGACCAAGACCATTGATCGTCAAGACTTTGGATAATGATATTGGTCGGAATAATTCTTCAAAGACTTGTCAAACTTCAAGGACCACCAAAACCATGGAATCATCATCAGTCGAAGGCTTTAGTAGTACCTTGACTGACGAATAAAACTTTCACTTCTTTCATTTACAATAACATTCTTTTTAATTATTTGGTTTAATTAATGGTCACATTGGACATAACTGATGTACATTAATGGAAAACTTAGGGACCGGCTCTATTTAATAAATACTTTGTAATATACATCCATGGAGTCAGAATAGGATCTCTCACCATCGATACTTTTAAAATGCAATTCATGTTTTGGGTTTTTTCTCGGGACGTTGGAAATCAAATGGTAAATCAAATTTTCTTTTGATGATGTTTCTAATTAACTTTTCATCATCAATAAAATCATACATCCCATTGTCCACTTGGAAAGCTTTGTTTATATCTAAACAAGCTTTCAAAGACTTGAATTCTGAACGTAATACCACTTTAGCCATGACAAGTCTTGATTGATTCATATCATCACTAAAGTTTTCAGATGCCAAATCAGGATACTCTGAAAGTCTCTTTTGAACTATAGCTTTATAACTCGATAAACAAAGTTTGGTTAATTTCCTTGATTCAATTAATTGAATACATTTGCGGTAGATTCTTCTAATTAATTGAAATTTGGAATCAAATGATAAACTTACCATTGGATTCAAGGCATTAATCGATACTAAAATCGTTAAACATTGTAATAAAATAATCAATTCTATAATGATTTCCCCCGTAATAAAACAATCATAGGAATCCAATACAAAGTCAACCACTTCATCATCTTCCTCTTCTTTGGTGATCCGAACAAAAATCTCCAAAATTTCATCAAAAAAATCTTCAGAAAGTGGAGAGTTACCTTTACAAAAATGACTCTTGATAGTTTCCATCGGTATTTCACCAAAATCATGCTTGGAACCATATTGTTCCACATACCCATACCGTCTTAAAATTTCACTATTAGGATGATCGGAATAAGTGTTATAAATCTGATCGCCTGCTTTTATATCTTTAATAGCTTTAATGATAAGTTTATCTCCCAAATACTGCAAGGACGCATTATGTTTATTGGTGTCAGCATTTAAAGTATCTGCCAAGGGGATCATGGACTTTAAGAAAGAATCACTTTTGATACTATCGTATTCTTCATCTGAAGAAGAGCCAGGACTCCCATTCACTGGATTTTTATCTTTCTCCTCTTTTGCCTCGTCCTCTTGCTCCTCTTCCCCGTCCTCTTCCCCGTCCTCTTCCCCGTCCTCTTCCCCGTCCTCCTCTTCTCCATCAACAAAGCCCCGTTCATTCAACTTTTCAATATCAAAAGAATATGACATGATCAAAGATGCAATTTTATGATACTCTTCTATCGAAGTGTCCTGTAATTCCAAAAGACCCATTTTTTTAATCACATAGTTAGGAAATAATTTTTTATACATCCCATCAGCTAAATCTCTACCAATTCTATGAGTAATCAACGAAGGATGCAATGCTTTTAATTGGTCATCGTTCCAAAACATAAGTTGATTGAACTGATAATTTTCATCGTCCAAGATCGGTAATACATTAAAATAATTAATCCATTTGCTTTCAGGCCCTTTATACTTAATTTCATAGAGCAAAAGCACAATTAACACCTCCCATTGGTTAAGGCGGAGCAAGATTTCTCGAAGTTCGGGCTTATCTTCCAATAAACTGCTATTGTCAATATTGAAAATAATCAGACGAGGAATTTCAAAAATAGTTTCTCCTTCTTTAATAGCTTCCTGACAAACTACACCTCTACCAGTATTGTGATGTCTCAAATCTTCTATGGTACAGGGTTTTTCAAATTTAACATTTGATTTCTTTAACCACTCAAGATAGAGCTCTGACTTTTCTTGAAATCCCATGACCAGTTCTACTTCAGGTTTACACAATCTTAAGTAGCAGCTAGTAGTATTGTCTTTGCTGCTTTTCTTAAGAGTAGTGCATATTTTTCATTATATTTTTTCGTCGCGGCAAATGCTGCAAGTTGCTAAATTGTGTCAACCAGAGGGCTGGTCAAGGCGGGGCAGGTTTGGTTAAATGTGGGGTTGGTTGGGATTGTGATAGGGAGGTGGTGGAGGTAGAGCTAGCCTTGGCTGGAATGGTTGGCTGTAGAGTTAGTAGTAGAGATCTCAGAGGTGTAAGTGGGTCATTCGGATTTGCTGTGGCTAGTAAGGGTTCTTCTGGTTGTTTAACCGGGACACGACCTGTTTCAAATGTTTCACTCGCCGCCTTGACAAGTGGTACAGTAGTATTAGTACTAATAATACTAATACTACGGTATACTAAGTAGTTACAGTTATAATAAAATAAATATATAGACGTAAGATATAATAACTATATAGACGTAAGGTAAATATGACTAGGATATTGTGGAACCGAAGAATTATAACTCAAATCCTTAGCATTTCTATACCCATCATCACTAGTAGCTACTGCCAAAATTGAATTATTATGATTCAACCCAAGCTTGACTATACTTTCATCTTGTCCGTCACTGTACTGAAACTTATTATACAGTTTTAATTTCTTCCGTTTGACCCAATCCCATATATTAATAACTCCATCTGAGCCAGAAGTTAATAAGTTATTATTTGTAGGGTTGAACACAATTGAATTAATTGGATAAACCGTATCAGTGTTTGTTAAATCATTGAATTTCCGGTGACATCTAAAGGCAAACTTTCTAGCTTGAACCTCTTCGGATGGATCATAATATTCTATCGATATTCTCCCATCGATTCCTGAAATAGCAAACCCTTCTTCACTGGGGAAAGCTTTCAAGTCATTGATTTGTAATTTCAATCCACTATCTCGAGTTTGAACCGGGCATTTCCAGTTTCGATGATCATAGATTTCAATGGTTCGTTCACTCATTCCTAAGGTTAAATATTTGGAGGTAGCATCCATTTTAAACACTTTCTTATTAGATTTATGAGTTTCTAACGGTTTCGACATCCGAGGATCAAGCACATACACAGTTTTATCAAATGAACTAGCTATAAGTAATGCATCCATAGCTTGTAAATTATTAATCCCATTATCTATTTGAGATGAAGCCGGTTTGGTAATAAACAGTTCTTCCACTAGTCGACCATTTTCATAGTCTACTTGATATATAGATCCATCTAGGGACCCTATATAAGCGTTATTGCCTCTAAGATACTCAATTGATAACGCTGGCACCTCACAGTTGAATTGGTTTAATCGTATGGGCAGGTCCACATAACTACAATCATATAAAAGCACAGAATTGTTCCAGGAAGATACAAGGAATTGGTTTTCGGTTTTGGAAAACTGGAGGTCGGAGATTATATCCAAGTCGCCAGGCGTGGGGACCTTGACAAATTGGGAATTGACAGCCATTATATCATTTGATGATGTTGCAAGTGGAGTGAACTTGAAGGAATGATGGAGTATTTAAATGCGTGAGTAGTGCGCTTTGGCTATTATTGTCTCTAGAGGTTTGTGTTCTAGTTTGTGTTCTAGTTTGTGTTCTAGTTAGTGTTCTATATATTTAGGGTGCTATGTATTAAGGTGTTCTATGTATGGGGGAAGGTTGTGGCAGTGTCGGTGCTAGTAAATTAATCTCAGCAGGATCCTGATCCGGCTCAACCCATTCGAAATCCTCACTTTGTGTTAACCAGAACTCCATAAAGTGTAACTCTTCTGGTAAGTCATTTATAGTAATTTTCCGGGCCCTGAATTCATCTCTAAAGTATTGTTGTAAGCTCACTGTGTTATGATCATTAATATCATTTCCCCTTACAAGTTCCTGGGATTCAGGTCCTTCAACATAATACCCATTGACTTTATTCACATTTTGTGAGAAATCTCGTACTTGACTATAATGATAATTCTTGAGATTGATTTCGTTATGTTCTTCGAAATAAGAGATAATTCGATTTATTAATAGCAATTCTTGAGAATAGATCAAGCTATTGATAAGACTATTGGATTTTCTCCAACTAATTCTCCCTAAATGATTAGGATATTTCAAATTGACTATTCCATACATAACCCCAAGGGTAACTAACGAGTTCCCAATTACAATAAGGGAAAATGGAATCATTTCTAATAAAAAGCCTTCAAAGATACTTATGGATGCCATACTGGCGAAAAAACTTAAACTATGGTTGAAAATCTGCCGATATCTGTATTTTAAATAGGTAGAAGATCTCAAAGTTTCTTCTAATAGCCGGAAACAATTACCATAATCATTTAGTTTGAGGAAATTGTTGATACCAATTCTGAGTATATCCAAGTTTAGCTGTTTCCGAGTTATTTGGGATTCAAAATTATAACTTAATAGTTCAATTACCTTAGCTGGATCTGTGGGACATGGAGTTTCAAGAAGATACCGTCTCATTATATCATCATTCACATAGTGTTTGTGGCTAACAATCAGCTGATAAAGAGCAATTTCCAAGTCTTTGGTGGAATGGGAAGTGGAAATGTTAAGAAAATCTTCCTTAACATTGGAATTTGTGCTAGTTGATTGCAAATATCGGTTTGATTTAATACAATCTTTAACTAATACCAGGAGCTTTTGGGGAGGAATTTGGGGTTGGTCTTTATTGAAAGTCTCGAGTCGTCGAAGGAACAGTTCTTTGTTTAGTGGAGGTCGGCTGAAATAGTTGGGTCGGTACAGTAGTAGTCGTTTACTCAGACTCTTTCTTAGACTCCATACCTTCATGGCTATTTGATTTAATTATTCGCACTAGCTAAGGTTTTAGACTAGTGAGACTGTTCTAGTGAGACATTACTATGGAACCACGGTTAAACGGGAATGTAGGTGAGGAATGTTATGTCCTCATGAGGTTACAAATGGCTAAAATATATGGAATGAAGGGTTTAAAGTTATAATCCATGTCATTGCATGCCTCAAAATAAAGCTTATCTTATATGATGAGAGGTAGAGATTTCTAGGGCCAGGCAGAGCTAGGCCCATATCGGTGCGAACAGTCTGAGCTGGCCAGAACCCCTCTTCCTATTCCAGGCCCAGGCCTGCATGTGCGCGCCGCACGCCGCACGGATGCTGGTTTTTTAATTACCATACTGATTCGGGAAAAACCAAAACAGAGAGATTGAATAGACGAACTTTTGATACCTAGAACATAAAAGTTATTTTTATCCAGGTTTCTTCCTTATATATAAAGACCGAACTACGTGACCTTATCACCCAAAAACCATTCAAAAACATGTCCACCAGTCATTATGATGACGAAGATGACGTGAAATCAGACTTTTCTTATGTTCAATCTGATGTCTTACCCACCCCAAATATGCCCCACCCAAACTTCTCCAAGCCTGATGATATCGGATCAGCATCTCAATACTCAGAGGATGAAAGTCATTATTCCAGTCATTATTCCCTGGGATCATGGAAAATGGGTCCTCCTCCTAAAGTTAAATCAGGTTCTGCTAGAGATAGTACTAGAGATAATACTAGAGATTCATATATGTCATCGTTTTCCGAATATTCGGGCCATGTTAATCATTTGGCCCAACCAGTGTCGGTCAAAGTCGTGAATGAACCTGTAGAACCTACGGTTAATCGGTCCTTGAGTTCTAAAAGATATAATGCCAAATCTTACCCAGCAGCTACTACTTCTGAAGCTTCTTCTACTACTCCTCAGAAATTAGATACTTATCAAGTCTCCGATAATAGTAAGTTAGAACCGGACTTACAGTACCATACCAGCGTCCAAAGTTCTATTCCTCCCAGGTCGAGCCGGAGACCTAAAAGTGAAGTTGTTGATACTCGTGATTTGACCCAAGCGATTGAGGAATATAAACTGCGAGACTTGCCGGCTTTCCCACAAGAACAACCAAAGAACCTCCAAGACCAACCAAAGAACCTCCAAGACCAACCAAAGAACCAACCAAAACACGGCCACAGCCAATCACAACAACTCCCCCATTCCCATACTCCCAAAAAAGGCCACAAAAAGAGATTCTCTTTGGCTATTAGTGACGACTTAGATAAATTAATGGAAAGAGCTAATTCGATGAAACTGAAAACTTATACGTTCAACCAATTACCCAAGTCAGATGATAGTTCTATTGGTCTGAAAGGGTCTGAAGATATCAAAAAGTCTACCGATAGCTTTAAAACCGCTAGTTTACACGGGGAATCAGAAGATGAACGGCCCTTGAATGTGTCTAAACGAACCATCAGTTCAGGCTTACCACCAAGACCTAGCTCCAACGACTTACAAAAAGCTAGACAAGCGTCCAATCAAATTTCAAAGACCAAACTGCAAATGAGTAAAAGTAATTCAAGCTTTGAACAGCCATTACCTCAACCACCAATGAGTTACAATAATAGTGATGACGAGTCACATTATTCAGATGAAGGGTTGTTGAATGACGACAAAGACAGGGGGTCTGTTAACACAAAGAATAGTCAAGACAGTAGAGTTGGCCTTGGAGTGGGGATAGCTGCTACGGGCGTGGCAGTAGATGCTGGTACCGTAGAGATGACTGACGCCATGAGTCCTCGGAAGAGTATTAAACTGTCGCCCAGGTTTGACAATGCTTCAAGTTTCAATTCACCAAATTTGGAAAATTCGCTGAAGTTTACTCAACCAATAGACCGGCCCCAGTTGGAGCAGTTGCCAAAGAACTTTGACAAGTCTGAGTCACCAAACGACTATTCAGGCGACTACTCACCAAAAGGTCAGTACTCTCCAAAGCAGTTCTCAAACCAAGTATATGACGATGAAAACAATTCGTCTCAGTATAATGATGAGCCATACCAAGGAGGAGAAGAGTTGGCAGGAGACCAGGCAGTATACGCTGGCCAAGGGGCCTACCCAATGGACCAATATGAAAGTCGATTTGCTGACGACGAAGCCATGAGACCAACAAGCGCCATTGAAGGATCCCCCGGTAAAAATCAATTCCCCAATGACCCTACACCTTCTAGTAAAGAAATTCAATCTGAATTCAAAACTCCCGAGAACAATTTACTGAAACCTCAACAAGTCCCTCCACCAATAAATCCCCTCCACCAACCCCATTTAAGCCATGACGATAAAGATTTCAACCTTGAAGATCAATATTATGATATAGATGAACCTGTGGTGGCCACCAAACCAGGCCGTGCCAAATCTGTCAAAGATTCTACCAAACATCCAAAGAAAATGAAACGGAAACCAAGTAAGAAAAAGAGTACCAAACGGGAATCGTCTGGCCAATTAAAACCCTTCTCTTACCATACTTTGATCAACTTATTGGAAAGTATTAACGGGACAATCATTGGAGAAGAATTCAACCAATTAAACTTGCCTATACGAGAGAAACAATTGATAGAAAAGATTGTGGATCAGTTATCTAGATTAACCCTGGATATGGTGTTAGATGAGCAAAGGTATGACATTGGAATCGACCGGTTAGAGAGAGCCCTTAAAGTACTTGAGGGGTTTATGTAATATAGAAATATACTAAGTAATAGAGTAGAGTAGTAGTGTCCATGTACGGCAGTTGCAAATAATGCTGGCTACGTGCGCGCACCGATGTTTATCTGTCATACTACGGCTAATCTTATAAGGTTTTATTGGTGTTTTTTGGAGGTTCCAGTATTTTTTTATTTAATTAAAGCCGTCTGTCCAAACGGAGGTATATATAGACAGCATCGCCACATTGTTCAAGTGGAACGTCAAGTGAAACCGGTTTCATTGTCCAGTTGAGTGAGTGATAAGCCTTGATTGATAAAGTTTTGAAAACACGGGTGTCTCGTATATTATATCAGTGAGTGGCCGCCAATCTAAAGATATATTTTGTTTAGAGGGGTATTCAAGTTATGACAGGTGTTCCGAGGTATAGTCCATCTCCTGGCTCGACAGGATCTGAAAAACATAAAGGTCTTTCTATTGAAGTTCCTCCAAATGATTCTGCTAGTTCTAGGAGTGATGATAACCCTGAAAGTCCCATGCAATTGGATGATCCTTTGGTGTTGACCAATAAACTGTTCTCTCCCAGCCAGGCAAATTTCGATTCCCTTACTCAGTTACCTACTCCTATAATAAATTCAGGCTCATTTGGAGGTTTCTCTCCTGTGGATTCTCATCCTAATATTGAAGTCCCAAAGACCCGGAAAAAAGCCCCCTTTGTTAAACTTAACTATACTGATACGGAGAGTATAGGTAGTGGAGACGGTCTAAACAGAACCATATCTGAATATAGACCTACAAACAGAAAACAATTTATCGAAAACCAACAAAGCAAAAGAATCATCTCCAATCCTATAATAGATAAAACCAAAATCCCTAGCCCCCCAGGAGATGAAACCAGCCATTTAGAATCTCAGTTCAGAGAACAAACGTTTTACTCGAGCAAATTCGATCGGACTTTCAAGTTTGTTAAAATCATTGGCAGGGGTAATTTCAGTAATGTTATTTTGGTAGAAGATATAACAGACTCCAAGGTTAAAGTAGCGATAAAAGTCATTCATATTCCCATGAAAAATAAAAACCAAATTAAAAACTTTACTTATTTCTTAAAACGAGAATTAAATATCTTGTACCAATTAAATCATGCCAATATCATTCGGTTGTTAGACTATGATATTAATATTCCCATTAATAAAGGAGAAATTGAAAGTGAAAATAACGTGGAAAGTGAAAGTGAATATGACCATGAGCAATTAGACCAAGACGCTCAAGATGCTACCACGAATCTAAGTAATCAATTGATATATTTGAATTATTGCCCTGGAGGTAATCTTTATGATTTCATGGTAGAAAATCATCATAAATATGGATATGACGCTAATTATTGGGTGATTATTCGGAATATTGTCAAAGAATTGATTTCTTCAATAATTCATCTTCATGAACAGAATATAATCCATCGAGATATCAAGTTGGAAAATGTCTTATTAAATTATTCTGTGGATGAATTACTTACCCAACCCTCAAAACCTTCCATTACATGTTTGACAGACTTTGGCTTGGCCAAAAGACTTTCGAGTCCGGACCAATTGTTATCTACTCGTTGTGGATCCCAAGATTATATCCCACCCGAAATCTTGATGGGATTGAAATACGATGGGAAATTAACTGATTCTTGGTCTATTGGAGTGTTAATATATTGTTTGTTAGAGAACAGACTCCCGTTTGACTTACCGCCCATGAACTATTTGACTCAGTCAGGGATTTCTCCTTCAGTGATCAAACGGAAGTTAAATAAAAACACTCCAGCTCATAGAATCGCCATGATAGACTGGGATTGGTATTCCATTAATGACTTTCTTAACAATAGACTCATTGACAATGACACTAAACAAATTATTCATAGCTTACAGGCCATAGTAGAAAAGTTGTTGGCACGGAAAGAGAAGAGAATTCTGGTGACAGATTTGGTGACATTGCCTGAATTTAGTTGGATTTTGTAGTATATGTAGAATAGACAGCTCGCACATAGTAATACTCTAGTAGTTGAACTCTAGCCAGCTATTATTAGAGAGCGCGGATTTTGCACATTCTTCAACTAAAATTTAATTACCAACACAAGCCGGCTGTAGATGAGTCTATCGAACGGAGACACCGCTAACCCGGTGTCAGAGCTGGGCAAAGGGGCCGACACCCGGAACGGGCTTGGTCATATCCATCAGAATGGCCATGAAGAAAATGGACTCGACCTCAGTAATGGGAAACTTGATGGAACCTTAAATGGTGGAATTCCTGAACTACCTCATATAACCAATAATATATTGCCGTTATCTAATGTAATCAAGTTCTACAGTCAAGAAACATACAAACAATTGAATACCATCATTGAAAATTTGTCAATAACTTCCGATAAAGACTCCGATGTGGTTCGGAAACGGAAGTTTTTAAATGTCATTATTAGTTTAAGACAAGACTTCATCAAACTATATACCCTAGTTAAATGGGCCAGTAAATCTCCACAAGTCAATAAACTAATAGACTTGTTGAATTGGTTCAGAACTCAAGAATTTTATTTCGACCAACTTTCTTTGGGTCTCAATGAATTAAATGGATTTAGTGGGGCCAAATTACCTAATAGTGATTTGATTACTAGTTTAGAGGTGATGATAAAGGGAAGACCTCAATTACCGTCTTACAATTTGATTAGACCCAATCCAAAGCTTTCTCCTGAAAAAATCTTGTCTGTGTTACAAGAGTTAAATTTATTATTAACCACAAGATTAGCTCTTACAGATAATATCCCTCAGTTGTTCTTAAAGAATCATGACATTAAAGATGGAAGAATCATCTTTCATTTACCCAAAAAATTCGAAGTCAGTATCACCGTAGGGAATGATTTAATTATCGATTCCAATAATGAAGATTATTTGAAATCCCCATACTTTTTCATTGATTTTAAATTTTTATTTGGAATTAATCCTGAAACTGGGATTTTACAAACTGACATATCAACTGATTTACCAGTGGATGCATTCTGGTATAAACTAGAAAAACAATGTAATTCCATCTTGTTGGCCGACAACTTACCGGGATTATATAAATTCCTCATACGATTTAGTGAGATTTTCAAATTCAAATTGATTTATAATGAACAACTTAAACAACTAAATCGATTGAAATGGTCCAACATAAAATACAAATTAATCAATAATAACTCCAAAATCACTATCAACTACTGGGGTAATGAAAATTTTATTGAATTATTAATTGATGACAATTTCCAACTTGTTATTAACTGGTTTAAAAATAACAAATTAATGGAATTTAATGATTTGATAGTGGACGATGATCGGTTGAATATTGAAAATGTCTTGAACTCAATTCTCAACAAACATTGTGAACTTTTAATGGATAAAATCTATCAAAAAAACCCTAAGATTTTGAAATTAATTAATCCTTATCAAATCTTAATCAAACTCACCAGCAATAAATTCACAATTTTATCCATCGATTCCTTAACAGGAAAGTTTTATTTCATTGATCCTAATTCAGTAGAATTTCAAATCCTGAGAAAAATTAATACCTTTAACCCTACCGAAACTAATGAAGATGACGAATCATTCATTAGCTATATCAATACTCAATTGATAGAATTAAAATTACTCACTATCGCAAAAGAAATCCATAACAAATTAGTTACAATCGAATGGATAAACAACAAAATCATCACGTTAAAGAATGATGAATTAACCAAGTTGAACATTGATAACAAATTCAAAATTCAATATTTCAGATGTAAAAACTGGCCCTCATCTTGGTTTTTAATAAACGTGATAGATGATAAAAATTTCGATATTAATTGGTACGTTAGTCGAATCAAATCCATCAAGGGAGACTGGAAGTTAGAATGGGTTAGTAATTTATCCTTAAAAAATAGTTTGAATTTCAAATTCTTTAATAATTTATCCCTTCTTTGCTCCAATAAAATCATTGATAATATGATTTCTCAAGAATTGGTCCATAAGAATATTGAATTTATGGAGTTGAAACCTGATAATGAAATCTTAACTCAATACTTACCTACACAAGAAGAGAAGAAACCTATTGATACCGATAATAATGGAGGCTATGAGTTAATATTATTAGTGTTCAACGGTAAAAGCCGGTACTTGCCAATTCAAAATTCCAGTAATTCATTCATACTTAAATTTGAATTAATTAATAATAAAGAATCAAAGTTGATTAAAATCAAATTGATATCAAAATTAAACCTTAACCTTCCACAATTACGTCAAGTCCATTTACAAAACTTAACCGTTAATGAATCTCAAAATTGTTTTGAAATCAATAAAGAGATTAACTTGGTTAACTTTGGGATGAATTTCAACACTACCAACATTAACCTATTATCCGATATATTTGATACTTTATACAAATTCAATCGGTTAATTAGCTTGATGAATGAACTAATGGAAAATAAAATTGATGTTCTAGAATATGACGATTTCTTTAAGATTAAAGTCAACGACTATTTCAAAGAACTTTATATTGGATTGCCGCCAAGTAACGATAATGGTGATAGTGTGTTTTATTTCAAGTATAACCCAGATGAGCAAAACACCATAAAATTAATTATAAATTACGTTAACAAGTGTCTATGTTATGCTGGTAGGCCATATACCATTTTAAATGTCATTAATTACTTGAACCAAATAACTCCAATCATGGAGAGTATTAGCCATTTGTCTAAATTTTTAAATGAAGCCAATAAATTCAAGTTACCTAATGGCTTAAATAAGTTAAATTTGGATTTGAAATTTATTAATTTAAATAACTTTGAGTTACTTTTCAGTTTGAATTATTTTACTAATAATAATACCAAAAAGATTCAAAAGGATAAAATCATTTTAAATTTGAAATTTAAATTGAATAAGTTTAAAATCAATAATAATTTGGATTTGATCATTAGTTTGATTGATAATATCAATATTAAGAATCTTAAGTATAAAATGTTATTTGAATTAATTTTCAAAACATTAAATGGGAATGATAATTTAATTAATTTGAATTATGATTTTATCATTAACTTGTCAGTAATTGATGAATTTTTATTGGAAATTGGTAAATGTTTCTTGGACTATGTGGAACATGAAATTTAATCCCAGACCTTTTTGTGTAGTGGCTTGTAATGTATTAATATATAACACTCAACTCATTTACACTTCAATGCGTTAGAAGTACTAGAACCAGTAGCACTAGAACCAGGCAGCATTAGCACTAGCAACACTAACACTGATAGTCATCTGGACTGTGTCCTGCTGAACTGTGTCCAGCTGAACAATGGCTGCGAAAAAATGCCAAAAGAGTAAAATCGCAACACTGTAAATCCCATCAATATATTATTAACCTAAAAACTTTTACTCTACAATCCGTTATATATAATACACAACATCTATAATCCCCCCATTAACCATTAACTAAAATTACAAGGACAGTTCTTTTTAAAACAATTATCACATTTACCATCAGTGGTAGTAGTGACAGAACATTTTATTTTCCGTTTACGACAGTTGAAACAACTACTTTTTCTAGAAGTATCTAAAGCTTTGTAGTGTTTTGATTTGTCAACTTTGAATTTCAAGTTCTTTTTATTTACAAGAATGTCCTCTTTGGTGAACCCTTTGGAAAATTTACAAGGTAAATGTTTGGAATTACAAGATTTGCAACTTTTAAATTTGATTAATTTCCCACCGGAGATAATTAAATACCAACTAGCTTCAGTAGAATCATGTTTATCATTCAACATGATGGATTCACTTTCAAATAATTGTTCTTGTTGAAGAGAATCCAAATTAAATTGAGTTAAATCAAAAGATTTATGATCATTAGCCAAAATAATGATTTCAGCATTACATTTAACTTTTCTAGATCTGCATGAATCACAAGATGGTCCTAATCTTTGTCTTCTTTTGTTACCGGTTTCAGTAGCAGCTGAAATATGAGAAGAAGCAGTGCCAGCACCGCTAGAAGTTTTGGGTATCATATGATCATAAATTAATTCCGATGAAGGAGGAGGTGATGAAGTGACCGAGGAAGCAGCATCTGATACAGAAGACATAGATCTAACTGAATTACTTTCAAGATCTTGCTTGGAAGATGAAGCTTGATGAGAAATCCGGGGTGGTTGACTCGTGGCATAACCAGAACCGGCGTTAGGAGAGGTCTGGTGTTGGTAGGTATAAGAACCAGAACCTGGAAGTCCATAATGATTATTTAAATCCAATAAGTTAGATTCAGTCAAATTATTCTTAGTGGAAGGTGAAGTGGAAGCCGATAAATTTTTAATAGGTGGTAACACAATTTTTTTGGAAGTTGGTAAGGAAGTAATGGAAGGTAATTGGATAGGTGATAAATTCCCTACCTTGTTACCACCATTCATAATGGAATATGATAATAAGTCATTAGAAGACATGATTAAGAATTATAATTAGAATAGAAAAAAAAAAAGTTCGGGGTTACCATCTGGAAATTAAATTGTATTTATACCTGGGGTACTGTTAAGAGAGGTTATCACATGGAATTTAAAACTCCGAGACCTGCTTAGATGGAAACCGCACCGTGAAAATGCGGGTGCAATTTGTTAGTAGGACTCGGATAAATGTAGGGCTCCGAGAACTCCCTAGAGCTCGGTGAAGTCATAGGGTCGACAAGGTTAGAGGGGGTGATAGAGGTCCGATAGGCTAGAGTTGTATAGGTTCTATAGTATCCCTTGGTTTAGTATGAAAATGAAGTACCGAAATCCCATACGTCCTAGATCTCTTGTGATAGTAAGGAAGTCATCTCCTCAAGGAAAACCTCGGAGAGGAAAAAATGAGTCGTCCCGATAACACAGGCTGCGACTCGCGGCTCTGCTTGCCGAAGTAGACTGTGATTATTGTGTTATGAGGACGGGAGGACTCGGAGCAGAGAATGGGAAGGTTTGGTCCGTGACTAACACTTGGACATCGGATTTCCACTCAGGAGCTTCTTCAGTATTACCTGAACTGGTCAGCTTTATTGGCTGGAGGCATCGAAGAATGACTGTTAAATGATATAATCACCAAAAGCTATAGCAAAACCTATGTAGTAAAAGCTATATAGTAAAAACTATATAGTGAAAGAACAAACCACGGAATAGAGTCCGGCTAACTAGGGTGTGAAAATTGACCGATTAGGCGTAAATAGCAAGCAGATGGCCCTCGAGACTATAACCGTGGCAAAGAACGTACCCCGAAAATTATTCGATGGGCAAAGTTCCTTCTACCCGAGAGCCTCAGCTCCGGAAACCCCTCTGTTATCAGGAATGGCCTCAAGTCCGGTCTCCGATTCGGTTTGGCTATGCTACTGGTTATTAAATTACGGAGTTTACAATTTTTTGGTGACAGTAGTTAGCCAGAGGTCTTGGTAGAGGTTTAACTACTGGGCCCAGGAGTTAAGACATCCGGGAGGCCGTGGTCAGCCCCTTCTAATCCAAACCATTGGCCTGACTTTAAAGCGGCTCTAGTTGCGAAATCCATGTTAGCACACGACGATTTAACCTCCATGGGATCTTCAAGATTTTCCCTTAGTCCATTAGGGCGGTTTTAAATATCTTCTCCTCTTTTGGTTTGTGATATAAAAGCTCGGTTTCTTTTGTCGGAGAATACTACAATACTAGTCATATGGCTGTCAAGTGCACTGGTAATATATCCTCTTACTCGGCACATCTTTCTTTACTAGAACCTTACTAGAACCCTTTCCTTTATATCTTCATCCCTCCTTTATCACTTTCCTTTATCACCAGAACCCTTACTCTAGTAATACTTAGCTAAAATTAGTTACATCCATAGTTTCTAGTTAGTTACTTCTAATTAAGTTCCAGTAAGTTGATTTAGTTAGTTGATTTAGTTAGCTGATTTAGTTAGCTGATTTAGTTAGTACTTCTAGTAACTTCTAGTCCCGTTTCAGTTACAGTTCTCTAAAGCTTAACTCAAATTCAGTGACTGTGAACGGAGATGGTCCGCGGCCAGTCGGCGGCCAGGCTCACAAGTCGGCGGTCGCACCAGTGGGCCGGCCAATTTGCAACCCATTCCAAATGCACCAAAAGAAAAAGACCAAAACTGTGCGCATTATATTTATTTACCGTTTGTCTCAATGCGGAAACCTCCATCAGATAGGGAGAGCTTACATCTACAGTTTTCACCATCGCATCTTTAACTTATCTTTAAACATGGAAATCATGAGTCTGGATATGATGAGCCTGGATATTATGGTGGACGAGTTGAATACTCCCATAAAGAAAATCAAGAATTTATCCATAGCTTCCCCAGATATCAAACGGATTATGGTAGAAAAAGGCTATTCTAATTCTATTAGTGACAAAGTTTTGAACGAAATGAATATTAAATTAAGTCAATCAGGTCACCAGTATGGCTCTTCTCCTATGAGTGATAACGAAATCCATATTGATAACGTGGATATGGATGAGTTGGATCGTCTTGAAAACCAGGAAAATAAATTTAATCATATTCATAAGGATTATTTCAATAAAATGGAATCGATTATGAATCATTATTCCATCAAAAGAGATACTAGCGAGCTTTTGAATTCAAAGAAGAAGAGAAGAACTTTAACGGGGATTGAAGAAAGTCCAGTCCATCCCCCAAACCATTACCAAGCTGATAGTCCTTATAGACCTCCTAGCCGGAACCCAAGAGGTCAACATCCAAGATTAATGAGATCAAAGTTATCTCCTACTAAGATTCCTAATATGTCATTATCTTCAGTCAATAATTCTTTTAATTCCCCCCACCATTTACCGCCAAATCCCCTTCCTAATTCGGAGAATAATGGCTCGCCTATTCAGAGATCTGAACATACCAATCTTCTGCCAATTCGTGCTTCTCCCTCCCGGATTTCTCCTTCAAGAAAATCATATAATATCAACGGAATGTTGACCAGAAAAATCTCCGTTCCTAGATCGAGATCTCCTTCTCGTGATTCCCCTACCAGACCTAATGCTTCCAATACCTCAAATAATGACTTTAAACAACCTAAAAACTTCCACAAAATCAATTCACAACCTACTGCTATTCCTAAACTAACACCTAACCAACCTTCCTTACAAAAAAAATCATCAATACCCACGTTAAATCATTCTAATTTACCCAAAAAACCTTCGATTCCATCGTTTAATACCTTACAAAAGAAGTCTTCTATTCCAACGTTACAGTCCAAACCTTCTATTCCCACATTACAGTCTAAACCTTCTATTCCCACCTTAAAAACCAAATCTTCTATCCCCACGTTAAATTCCTTGCAAAAGAAACCTTCGATACCCACATTGCCCCAAACCAATTCTTTGAATAAGAAACCATCTACCACATCATTAAGACCCCCAGCTCCTTTACTGAGTAGACCTTCGTCATCCTCGTTAAAACCTCCTATGCATCAGTCTAATTCAAACAGTTTACGGCAGAAACCTTCTACGACCTTTGACCAATCGATTCTGAGGAAGTCTTCAGTACCTAATTTAAATGGTACCAAGAAGCCTCTGTTATATACATCTGCTTCATCAAGTTCCTTAAATTCAAATAAAACTTACGATAAGCCTACGGTATCCTCTTCACAGAAATCTTTGGATAAGTTTTCCCGGTTTAAAACCAAATTTCAATAAATTATTGTTTATTTAGTGATTATAGACTAATATATTTTAATGGCATAGCTGAGAGTATCTTAAGGATTCCCTAAGAGACTTGAGTACTAAGAGTAAATATCAGTTTGAACCTTGATTTCTCCTCCTAAATAGACCTCTTGAGATCCAGACCAAGTTTCAGAAGGGTTAAGAGTTACAAAGTCAGTAACGTGACCAGCTTCAATACATAACATATTAAGGTACCCCTTTTTAGGTTCAAAATCAGCCATTGAAGCGGATTTTTCAATCCAAGGATTCCAAACTACCGCATCAGGTAAATTGTATCTTTGAATATTTTGTTGAACTTTACCGAATTTAACAATTTGCAACAATTTGTCTGGATGAATATTCTTATAAATCCGATCAAATTCTTCCGTGAAATTAACCATAGGAGATTTTTCCGTGTACCAAGTTTTCAACAATTGATCGTAACAGTTTTCATTGGTTAAGTTGGTAACAACCACATCTTCCACGTCATCGACTTTAAAGTAAGAATGGAATAACCAGTTGAATTCAAAGGCATTTTTCCCCGGGTTTTCCACATCAATCTTGGTGATAATCCGATCTTCTACTAAACTAACAGAATAGATTAAAGTAAAATCAGGTTTTTCATCAGGATTATCTCCTTTGGATTTCCATAACTTATAAATATCTGGATTAGCTTGTTCTGGACTTAATCCAAATTGAATAGTTAAAGGAGACTCGGTAGTTTGACCTAAAAAGTCCCAGGTAGAGTTTCTAGCAAACCCATGTTGAGGTAAATCAAAAGTTTCATGAGATTCTTGTTTAGTCTTGCCGAAATTAGGGAAAACTAAGGGGATTCCACCTCTCACCGGCTTGGACCCATCCAATTTAGCAGCGTCAGAAACCCACAATTGTTCTTTTCCTTTGTGGGTCCAGGAAATAACGGTAGCCCCGTACTTCAACACCGTGAGAGAGGTGCTCGGGTCATTGTTTAAAGTCATAATGACTTTATCGTCATGGTCTTCTACTGGCATTTTGGTTGATTAGATTGTAATTCCATTGACAAAAAGGCTTAAATATTGACGCGGGTCGTGTGCGGATCATTGCAGTACCAAACATTAACTAGCAGACTAAAATACGACTACCAAATATACAATAATTACTACTATAACTACTATAATAACTACTACAACACGCTAACTAAGAGTGGAAAATATTCCAGTACTATCCACTACACTTCTACTTCTCCCTACCTCTCTTCTATACCAATTTCCCCGACATTAGCCACGTCCTAGCGGAGTTATGTCGTCCTTCAACGCACAATAATGATCCAGCATCAAAAAAAGGTCCCTGACTTCCCGAAGTTCCATCGGTTCACACACTACCGTCTTTTCAGCCTTTCCAACCCGATTGGGGCTTATTCATCATAATATCCTATCTCAATCCACCCCTCTTAATAACTCTCTCCTTACTCTTCACTACCATATAAAAACCCTCATAATATGCCCACTCCCCTCCTTAGTGTTGCTGCTTTGCAGTTGTTATGCTAGTTTCTTTTTGCGTTTCTTTTTCCCCTATTTTCTCAGTCGCTTTTTTCGATCATCCGTTAGTTATAAATATATATACAACTTACCGCTTGCAAGTCAGACAGTTCTAAACTATTTGATTTGTTGGCATCCTAAGGATCTTTTGTTGATACTAAACCAGTCAGTCCACTGTATACATTTGTTAGTCATTACCTTGACTCAATCACCCCTTGGTCCCTTTTAAACCTGAGGTGTTAGTTACTGATTTGCTAGTCTAGCATTTAAGAAAAAGTTCCCTAGGTTAAAAGTTTTATACATTCAAATCATGTCAATACTAAGGTCCAGAATCATCCAGAAACCTTACCAGTTGTTTCATTTCTACTTCCTTTCGGAAAAGTCTCCTAATAGCAACTTATCAAACCTTCAGTTTGATACCAGCATCTCCACTTCCATAACAAAATTTAAATCTCATCACTGGAGCTTTAATGAAGTTTGCCATTATGGGTTTTTATCTTCGGTCATCTTGTCGGTGTTTTTGGGGTTCCCTGCATCTTTCTTGATCAAATTGCCTATTTTATTGGTGTTTGGTTTATGTTTTTTGATTCCATTAACCGGTCAATTTTTCATCCATGCGCTCCCAATCTTTTGTTGGTTAGCGTTATTCTTTTCTTGTGGGAAGATTCCTCATGAATGGAAACCTGCCATTTCCGTCAAGTTTTTACCAGCTTTGGAAACCATTTTATATGGTGATAATTTATCCAATGTTATGGCCTCAGTGACTTCTTCATTTTTGGATATTCTTGCTTGGGTTCCTTATGGGTTGATTCATTTTGGATTCCCATTTATTGTGGCCATTTTGATTTTTATTTTTGGCCCTCCTACTTCCTTAAACTCTTTTGGGTTTGCTTTTGGTTATATGAATTTATTGGGAGTTTTTTTACAAATCTTATTCCCAGCTGCTCCTCCTTGGTATAAAAATTTATATGGTTTACAACCAGCTGATTATTCTATGATGGGTTCACCTGGTGGATTAGGGAGAATTGATGATTTGGTGGGGTTTGATATGTATACCACTGCTTTTTCAAATTCTCCAGTGGTGTTTGGTGCTTTCCCATCTTTACATTCTGCTTGTTCCATAATGGATGTATTCTTTTTATCTTGGTTATTTCCTAGATTTAAAGTTGTCTGGTGGACTTATGGTTGTTGGCTTTGGTGGAGTACCATGTACTTGACTCATCATTATTTCGTTGATTTAATTGGTGGGGCCTTTTTGGCATTTTTTGTCTTTACTTATACAAAGTATATGCATTTGCCAGTTATGGAACCTACTAAATTTTGTCGTTGGAGTTACACTGAAATTAATAAAGTTAATATTGCTGCTATGAATCCTTTGAATTATAATTACAGTGTAAATGAATACATTTATGATGCTGAAAATGATTTAAATGATCCTAATAGTATTGGTATGGAACATTTAAACTTATCCACCACTAGTTTCCATAATTCCAATAATAACTTGGATCCTCATATGTCATTATCAAATTCTAATTCCAGATCTAATTCTGTTTCCAATGTACCTACTGTCAAAAACCCAACTGCCAATTTCAATGGTCCATACCAAAACCCAATGAATGGGGGTTCTAATTCATCCGTCAATTCAACCAATCCATCTAATCAAGATTTCAATTTGGATTTATCACAATTGTCAAGATCTAGACAACCATCTAAGATTTTTTTACCCCAAAACTTGCCGGTAATAGAAGATGAAGAGACCAGTTCATTTGAAAATTCTGCTACCACTTCCGTATTTGATGAAGTAGAAAACCTTACCACCATACATTCTAATACTTCATTTGAAGATTATGATAAAAAGAAATCCAAGAAGAACTAGAGATTGTCTTACCTAATTTTTTAATGTTTATGATTGATTTTTTTTTATTTATTGTTTGCTATTCGCTTCCAATTTGATTAATTCCTCCATAATTTAGATTCAACTAATTTCATCCTAATGCTAATTCTTAATATACTAATACTTTTAATACTTTATTTAAGGGGTGTTAACCTTAATTCTTATAAATAATATCATACTAATATATAATCGTTTTTACATCACTTGATTCTATGACTGTTTATTATCTATGTACATTAATTCCATTAAATAGGTCTTCACCTACTGGGCTTTCTTTACCTACTGGCTTGTTCAAATGAAGTTCCAGCATCTAAGGTTTTGTGTGTGTTTTGTTTAAAGATATTGGCTCTCAATATTCTTGGATCTTTTCTTAAAGTTCTGAGCAATTCTTGTTGCACGTTGGCACTAACATCAAATCCCATTAAAAATTGGTATCCTTCAAAATGTCTTTCTTGATTCTTACTGATGATTTTAGGTAATACTTTAGGACCAATACTAGTGATATCCCGTATGATTCCTCTGTTATTCAAAATCAACTTTCCCACCGTGTTGGCAATCTTCACCGCTTCTTTATGCTTATGGATCCCATCTGTTATTCTGGCTATAGCCATCAACTCGTAATACATATTTATTGTCTAACCAATTCCTTTACCTCACAAAGTCTCTTCACTTAAAGTGCGCACTGAAAAATTTGAAAAAAATATAATAATGGTAAAGGCACACACATATGCCACAATTCGGTGATAGTATGGTTGCAACCACTTTAGAAGTCACGTGAGATGATAAAATGCTTATAACTATTAAGTGAATGATTCGATGAAATTTTTAAAGATCTTATATTTTTTTTTAAGATTCATCTCATAGAAACAGTTATAAAATGGCTACTAATATCACCTGGCACCCAAACTTGACCCACGAAGAAAGAAGTGGACTCACCAAACAAAAAGGGGCTACTATTTGGCTTACTGGATTATCAGCTAGTGGGAAATCTACTATTGCTTGTGCTTTAGAACAATATTTATTAGGGAAAGGGTTAAATTCTTATAGATTAGATGGTGATAATGTTAGATTTGGATTAAACAAAGACTTGGGATTCAGTGAACAAGATAGAAATGAAAATATCAGAAGAATCTCTGAAGTATCTAAATTATTTAATGATTCTTGTTGTATTGCCATTACTTCATTTATTAGTCCTTATAAAGTTGATAGAGATTTTGCTAGATCTTTACATAAGGAAAGTAACTTACCATTCATTGAAGTTTACGTTGATGTTCCAATAGAAATTGCTGAAAAAAGAGATCCAAAAGGATTATATAAAAAGGCTAGAGAAGGTATAATCAAAGAATTTACTGGGATCTCTGCTCCTTATGAAGCTCCAGAACAACCAGAAATTCATCTTGTCAATGATGATTCCGTTACTGTAGAACAAGTCGTGGAACAAATCGTTGAATACTTAAAAAAGAATAAGTATATTTAGATTTTTTTATAAATATGTATATTTGTATGTGAACTTTATTTCTTTAAACTATCTAATCTTGCTTGTAAATCATCTTCATCATTACCAGGGCCACCTGCGGTAGCTCCGACTGCTTGAGCCGTACGAGCTTCTGTTTCTTGAGTTGGTAAACCAGTAGGGGTATCTTTCATATTTGTATTTAAATCGACCCCAATTTCATCTAAAACTTTACCCAATATTTCATCTACTTGTTCTTCTTCACCCATTTCATCTTCATCAAAGGCCATGGCATCATCTATAGCATCATCCATAAATTCTTGTTTTTGGTCCATCATATCATTTTCCTTTTGGAATTCTTGTGCAATTCTCGATAATTGAGGTAAATTCATCGATCTATTCATTCCTGATAATAATCTAGTAGCATCTCTCATAGAGGTAGCCATTTGTTGATTACTTCGAACACTTTGAATTCTTAAACTTATGGCTTGTAATTGAGCTTTCATCGAATTGAACTTGGTGATGTATCCTTTGGTTCTAATCAAGTCTTTGGCTTGGACTTTAGCACTAGAAATTTGCCCCAGTTTAGCTGACTTTTTGATATCGCCTATTAATTTTTTCTCTTGTTGTTGCAATTTGGTGGTTTCTCTGGTTAATTCCCGTTGAGTCTTCTCCAAAGCTCTTTGGTTCTTTCGAAGTCTCTCTTGAGGAGTTAACTTCTTTCCAAACGCCCATTCAAATAATTGTGACATGTCTTAGTGTAATATTGTGATAATTCATAGAAATTATGTTAGCCTGACCCCTTTGTGCGAACGTTATCAGACATTGGGAGCCGCACGCTGTATGATACAAGTTACTCAAATGATACTACAAATGATGTCTATTGACATATTGTATTGATTTATTTATTAGATGTCTATAGAATAGGTTCTCCTAGAAAAAGAAGGGATCATATTTTCGACTCCTTAATAAGACTAACAGCATATTGCCCCATTCCTAAACCGGCCTGGTACCCATACCCACTAGCCCCATAATTATGAATCAAAATCTTACCATCTACTCCCTGAGCTTCAATTCTTACCCCTCCATGTCTACTAGGTCTTAACCCAGCAGCCGTTCTAAGAATCTCTAAATCTTCAATTCTATTCCCATTAGGGTTTTCACTCAAAAGTTCTGGTACAAGCTCACTAGTTCTGGTGAGAATGTCTGCGGTTTGTTCGTTAAAACATTCATTGGTCCACCAATTTTTTTGCATAAACCCCCCCAAAATCAATTGGTCATTAGAATGAGGTCTCTTAATTAAATATGTCGCATAATCTTTGCCCCATCTTAAGGTATTTTTAGTGATATGGGGAGCTCTGACTACAACCACTTGTCCTCTAGTAGGATACACATTTGAATCTTTAACCCCATCAAGACTGAAACTTCCCAACCCACTACAATTGAAAATCACTTTTGTGTCATAGTAGTATAATTGACTAATATGAGTGATTTTCTTTCTTTCAAGTTTCACTCCTTGTGACATTAAATATTTTTGGAAATTCTGTAAAAATACAGGGCAATTGAAACTCCATGATTTGAATTTAATTCCAAATACAGTGCCAGAAGGAAGCTCTGATTTGGGAATCACTTGATACTCTTCTAAGTATGATGATAAGGAATCGACTTTCTCCTTTGAAGGACCAGCATCCCAGTACTCAACAGAGTAACATCTATCTAACCCACACTTTGGCCCTAACACTTTAGCCAACCGACCAAGGTTCTGATACGTATACTTATCAAATGCCAAAGTCTGGGGATCATCTCCTGAAATACAACTGAAATTTCCACCTGCGTATGGACTTGTATACTTCATAGACTCATCTCCAGGTAAGAATTCGGCCACAACTTTTATATCTTTACCATCCACATACTTGTCTAGTAAATTATACACGGTGTATAATCCTATGATACCAGATCTGCTTCTGTTAGTACGGTTCGATTCGTCGCCAGTTGTTTACATACCCTAACACCACGTATTTCATCTTTGCTTTCTACCTCAAAAGATGCTGCTCGTTTTATACTCCAGAGTTTATGGATCAGGCAACTTTTTGTTATCAGTTAAGCGCTTTTTGATTGATGAAAGCGCTAAAACTGCGAATTGCGAAAATTACATTCCATGGCTGCAAATTTTACTAAAAACTTGAGTCTACGACTAGAGCAATGTTCTAATATAGAGCGAATGCAATCGTATATAACTAAGCATAACTAAGCTAGATACCTAAGCTGAATTAATTCTGCTGAGGAGGAGGAGATTGATCAGGTAAATTACTGGTCAAACTAATTCCTTCATTTTCATCCAAGGCACCATAATCATCCAAGATCTTGTATAATTTACGAACCATTTGATCATTGTTATCAGCCTTGACGTCTTCCATACCATATCTACAAATGGTGATTAGCCCATAGATGGCCAAAAATGTACACAAGAAAAGGGCAATATAACCTTTCAAGGTGAACCCTTCAGGTAAAGGTGCGAATTGAACTCTTTCACCAGTCAAATCAATCCATGCCTCTTTGTCATCACCATAGTTACCAGCAGCATTACCTTTATATGAAATGTCACCGGCTTTACAACTATCGAAATGGTTTTCTGGAATCGATTGAGCTTGGATAAGTTCAGGGGATTCCACTAATGTAATGGCTAACCCTTGCTCTAAATGCCAGTCAACATGACAATGGAAATACCATACCCCAGGATTATCAGCCTTGAATCTGATAACAATAAATCCATTAGGATTCACAAGTAACGTATCTCTCATTAAGGGAAATTCAGGGAATTTATTATGGTCTGGGTTTTTAGGATCATATAAAATTGGATTATCATCATCATCACCTTCTTCGGATTTCTTAATAACTTGGAAATTGTGTCCATGTAAATGGAATGGATGTTTACCAGGATCTTGATTATTCAATACAATTTCCACAATTTCATCTTTTTGTAAGATGAATGTGTTAGTATTAGATCCATATATTTTTGGATCAGTAGCATATTTCCCACTGCTCATCACACTATATAAGGTAGGAACTTTTGGTGCGGTATAAGTGAGATTATTAAAAAATGCATAGTTTACTCCATCACCTAAATTATCCATGGTGAAGTCCAAAGTAATTTGATAATCTGGTTCATCAAATAAGGGAATTTTTTCTAATGGTTTAATGTCAAAATCATCAAAATCTCCAAGAGATTCAATCAACTTTTCATATTCTTCTTCATCATTTCCAGAAATCACTTTTGGAGTATCAGCGTGTTTACTGTATTCCACAAAGTTTGTAGAAATCAAATATAAATCTGTTGGTAACACATCTAACATATCTTTATCAATAACGTTTAAAAACCGGTAGTTTTTGTCTTTAGAATCTTTGGTGGTAACTAAAACACCGTAACGTTGTGCCACTGAAACATACAAGAAATCAACTTCATAAGGCTCAACGTAAACCCCATCGACTTCTACGATGGTAAATTTATGACCTTCAATAGCCAAATACTGAGAAGCAAATAACCCCATATTAACGATTCTCATAAAGTAAGTGGTGCTAGGAGTCACAGACCACGTCACGTTCTTGGTGTCATTGAATAAAGAGTTCTGAGGAATTGGCTCAGCTCCAGTAGGATTATATCTATTCAAAAATTTTTGCATTAAAGCAGGACCTGATTTGTGGTACCAATCACTGACTGAAACGGTTATTTCTTCATCATATTTGAATGGAGGCTCTTCGGTATCTTCAATAATAAACATTCCTCTCAACCCATCACCATATTGGTTTCCAGAATGAGAGTGATACCAGTAAGTACCCACTTGATCTGGCACCGTGAAGTTATAGGTGAATGTGAACCCTGGAGGAATAGGACATTGTGTAACCATCTCTGGACCATCCATTCCATTTTGATCTTTTTGAAATAACCCATGGAAATGCAACGACGTGTTTTTGTCGGGCAAATTGTTAGTTAAGTTGATAACTACTCGGTCATCTTTCTTAACTCTGATAATGGGGATGGGCCATTCTCCATTAATACCAATCACCTGTCGTTCAAACACTCCATCGGGATTGGCTGTAACATAGCTGACGTTGAAGTCATACTGGTGAGTTTTACCACAGACTTGTGTGACCAAAAGAAACAACTGTGCAATATAAAACACCAACATTGTATATCTGGTCTAGAACTGATTTTTTACTAAAGAAAATTTAGATAAAATGAGCACCAGTGGCTTTATATATGATCCGAGTAAAAATTTATCTTTTTCATCAATGCGATTTTCGGACAGACGCCGTATAAGTGGTGGCTTACGAGGTCGGGCCGTATCAGTTTATGATCCAATATGATCCGGGTATATGTCCTTATCTTATGATATAATATATTATTAACTTATATACTTCATTATGCTAAAGTAGGTTTACCCAAATGTCTTCAATTGAATTTGAGAATCATCATTCTCATCTTCTTGAAAGCTTTGAGTATTAAGCTTGACTAATGATTCAGTCAATTGTCTTTGGGAGGCCGACAAGTTGGAGTTAACTACCAGCTTAAAGCTGTTGGCATTATGGTTAATCATCAGCATCAACTTGTGGTGTAAATACACCTGGTTGAGAGAATCATTGAAGGCTAGAATTAACGGGACGATGAAGGAGTAAAGTGCCGTTAAAGAAGATTCTTGATTCTGTGATTTAGTGAATAACATTAACAACTCTATTCCAAGTTTACTATCGATAGTTTGGTCATCCGTAGTCTGGTTCTCTTTGGTGTTGTTTACTAGCATAGTAACAATTTGTTTGATTAACATTTTGGTTACAAGGAAATCATTTTTCAACGATGATTGTTGGATCAATGATTTTGCACACTGAATACCCATGGGTTTAGTATCTTCATTAATAAGCATCTCCACCACAGCATTTACCATGGTGTCTGAATCAGCTTCACTTAACCGTACTTCTCCAGCAGTTATTAACACCATATAGGTCAAGATCGACGAAGTAGAACTGCGGTCGATAGGATAATAGTGTTGAATGACTTGGGTGAAAACATTAACCAAAGACAGATTCAATTGTTTCAGATCTTTGATAATTTGTTGTAAGTAAGGCAACACTGTTGAAATCAATAACTCGTTCTTGTACTGGTAAATGTTTCCAATCATAAATAATAAACAAGAATATAAGTCAACTCTAACTACTTCAGGGAACATTGGTAACATGGTCACCAAAGTTTGGAATACCAGTTTAATAATCACCAAGTTTGGAGCAGAGTCGATTTTCTTTAATAAGAGTTGAGTTTGACTGTCATTAGCATCAAAATCAGTTCTTAAAAATGGTAAACAGTTGAATAAAGGTAACATTACTAACCTAATCAATTCAAATAATTTATCAAATCCTTCTACCAAATCTTTATGGCTAGAGAAATAAGTTTGAAAGATGGAATGAATGATCTGGATTAATTTGATTTGTACTTCAGTATCATCCTCAATTAATATTAATCTGTCAAACAAATCAACAACTTCTCCCAAGATCTCATCGTGGAATAATATTCCAATTAATTCGGGATTCTTTACTAAACTGTCAAGCGACACCAAAACTTCGATTATATTTCTGTGCTTGATTAAGGACTCGACACATTGACTGAATAAGATGAAAAAGAATGCAGAGGCATCGCCGGCCAAATGGTTTTCAACAAATTCAGGGTTTTGTTCTAATTCCAAACTCAACACACTAATAAAGTTGATCCAGTAGTTGTTATACATTTGCAATTCCTTAGGATTATTGTCATTATATTTCAAAGTACTGAATTCCTTTAAGGAAACAATCCATAATGAGATCAATAAGGTGGAGTATTTGTCTAATGTTTCAATCAACTCATTCTCTAGTTCTAAATCGTCTCCACTACCACCATCACCATCATCAGCGCCGGTAGAATCATCACCTTCAGTAGTTGCATCTGCAGCAGAGAAACTGGCATCTTTAAGGTTCTTCAAAGCTCTTTTTTCAGCTAAAAATTTCATATCTTCATGACTGTTCAATCTAACCAATGCCCAACAGTTTAAGATAGACACTTGAATAGATTTTCTTCCATATTCTGACATGTTTTCCAAGAACCCAAACCGGATAAACTTATTAGATGATAATTCTTCTAAGAAATAAATCAATGTCTTCAAGATTCTTTGCTTGGAATAAAATTTGATTCTTGGTAAGTTAATAAACTTAGAAGACACATTCACAGCATTAACAATAACTTCAGCACTACTTCCGCTATTAAAACATGGGACAATAGCACTAATAATCTGGGCCTGTTGTTGCTCAAGAATTGAAACTCCAGTGTACATAGAATCCTCCAAGTCTCCAAATAACCCCAATACTTTATCTAATAAACTCATACCTCTTAATTTGATGACATTAATTGGGGATGTGGACCCTAAAAACGCAATCTTCACCAAGTCAGATATTCTAAGTTTCAACTTCTCCATTAAATTGGAATTCTTATTGGCCAACTGCAATAAATGGTTTAACAAATCATAGATAAATAATTTGAATTCCCAAGAAATAGGCTCATTTTTATCATCAATTTGACCATCGTCTCCCACAATGTTTTCAATCTCTTCATCCTTAAAGTCAATCGCATCGTTACGCTTCTTCTTTTGTCTTTGTAAAAGTGGCAATAACTTTTGCTGGAAGTTGACATCTACATAAGGTTGGATCAATTTCTTGGATGACATCTTAAACAAGGAATTCAATGTGGCAAACCAGTTTAATTCTAAACTTGATTCCATCCATAACATAATCAAGTTTTTCAGTTCTTCACAAGGCTTGATATTAAAGGAAACCCAAATCAACTGAACCACTTCTTTAGTCAAAATATCATTTCCATACACTTTAATAAGTTCAGTAAAGCAAGCATATCCTAGTTTATATAAGCCAAAACTAGAATTGAACGGGAAGATTGCTTCCAAGTTCAACGAGGTGGCTGAAATGCTCGATAAACCTAGTTTTAAATTCTTGGAAATGATAGAAACCAAGGTAGATGAGTAAAAGGTGACTTCATCATCTAACAATTTGGGATCAAATATCACCAATTCTTGTAATAATCTTAACAAGTTTTGGAATATCAGGATATTATCATTGATAGATGATGAACCAATAGTGTATCTCAAGGAGATAACTAGCGATTTCAACTCTTGTCTATTTTCTGTTGATAAAAACCTCAAATTAGGACCCAAATGAGTAATGAACGTCTTTAATAAGTTAGCAATGAGTCCAATACTATTGAACTTATACTTCAAATTCACCAATGCTTTACTTTTGACAGAGTAGCCGAAAACATCATCAAGATAAGTTTCAAACACTCTGGACAATAAGGGGGAAAGTAAAGAATTATTTGGAAGGTTACTGTCAAACAACAAGCTTACAGCACTCAAACTATAATAATAGACAACAGGATTAGGATCGATCAATAATTGATAGGCCACATTATAAACGTCATTAAGACCTACCCCGGTATATGAGTATATTTTACCCATAGATAATAATGACTTACCTCTGTTCAAGGGGTTGGTATCATTGATAATTGAGCTGACATAAGAATCAATGTACTCACTAATAGCTTTTTTGTCCAAGTACGTAGCAGCCAACCCAATAGAATCACTGTTAATGTCAGTTAAATTGGTCCCTGAAGAGTCAATTTTATTTAAAATGTCAATGACAGTACCAATAAGACCTTTATCAAAGGAAATCTTTTTAGTATGAGCAAAGTTCAATACTCCGTGAAGAGTAATAGAAGTATTAACACAAATTGCCTTGTACCGCAATGGAGCTACTGACTTTGAAGTTAACGAGGCTCTGATTTGCTCTAACAACGAAGACTGGACTTTGAGGGTCAAATATGGAAAAACCAATTGAAATAATTCGATTGATAAGTCAACCAATGAGGTAGTTAAATTGGGAGAATATTTTTGAAGAAAAGAATAATCATCACCAATTAGGATGGTTGGATCGTAGTTGATGGAATGAACTGGACCTTGGAATATCATTTGCTCCAAACAATCAAACCAGGGTCCGGCCACTTGAGATGATTCTCTTCTCTGAGATTCTATAGTACCTTTGAAAGTGGTAGACTCATAGAAAGTATCTTCATAGAACAAATCAGTGGCTGGATGTTCACTAGGTTTATCACTTTCGCTATGAATTAGTTCATTAATTGTATTAGAAAAGTCATTGAACTTACTAGTGACCCCGAAATTATAGTTAAACTCTTCATTCAAAAGGATCAGACTTGGATCTAGATCGTTCACCTTATTATAGACGTTTTTTGACTTTTTAGATGAAGACTTAGACTTATCCTTTACACCTGGAGCTTCTAAGCTAAAGATTTTAGAATCACTTATAAGTCTAGTAACAAAAACAATCATGGAAGAATTAATGTCACTTTTCAAATGAGTAGCCAACTTACTGAAGTTTTTAATGATTATCTTCTTAGCATGCAACACGGAACTGACGAGACTATTTCTAATCAGAAGTTTATCGTTATAACTATGATTACTGAAAAGTAAATTACTTACAGCATTCAAATTAAAACTGTCTTTATTGAAATCATTAGGGCCGAAATTTGTCACTCCTGAAACTCCGTCAATGTTGGTTTCCAAATATGTGAGATAATTGTAAGACTTTGTCAATAAGAATTGGATTTGTTTCAGTGACTCAGGGGTCAAGTCAACAGTGTTAATATAATTCAGTAAACATATCAAACTCATATTCCTAAGTTTTAAATTATCCAAGATTTCCTTCTCTTGACCAAATTCAGAAGCCCCACTCAAGTTAGAAGTCACATACTGTGACGTAAGTAAACTCTTCCAGAATACAAGGAACTGAGAAGAATTCAACTTGACAAATTCAGAATCATTATACAACGTCACCAAGGAACTTAAAATTATCCAACAGGTCAAGTTTTTCAAATTATTACTTCTGGAATAATTAGTGTTATGTTTTAAACTTTGGGTGCAAAAACTCAACACTTTAACAATGGTTGCATTTTGTAAGTGAATTGATTCAGTCTGTTTAATAAGGGCCAGTAGAGCCAACGAGTAGCTTAATAACCTAACCGATATCATTGGACTACTGTTAGTATCTAAACTAGCAGAAACTTCAGTACTTTTAGATTCTGCCAAGTTTTGCAATTCACTATTAAACAAATTGAAACACACCAAGACAAGTTGATTGACTTCTACTTCATTAACCTTAGCATATTTCAATAAAGCACACAATGCATAGTTTCTTATGTAATCATCTTTATTCACCAATAATTGGAAAAGAAGTTTGACTACAACAGACTGTTGAGGAGAATCTAATCTTTTTTCGTCATCAATAACCTCAGCATTGGACTCCTCATCAGCTTTGTTTGAAGAACTGGTCAAATCCTTTGATACAAATGAATTGAAGTCGATTCCAAAAGGAAGGAGAAGTTCGACAATAGAAAGAATTAATGAGCATTGGTATGAGTTATGATATACCTTGATTTCTTCTACAACAGTGCTTTTAGAAGAACCCTTTGATGACTTCAGGGAGAACAAACCTTTGGACTTCTTTTCTTTCCCAACCGAGTTAGAGTCACTCGAATCGCTATTAGCATTTTCGGTATCGAATTGATTGAGGACAAAATTGATTAAAATGTCATGGCATGTGGTCCCACCTTCTTTTACCAAATAATCAATGACTCTTTTCCAGTGCTCCAAGGTCTTTACCCAAGAACCATTTTGAACGTGGTTAATTTGAGGAGATGAAAGATGGGAAAATTTCAGTAATAGAAGTTCCAAAATGGTAGTCATATTAGCCGTGATGAATTCAGAGTTTTGAAACTGTTCTAACTGGATAAGAAATATCATCGACTCCACAATTCCCGTATTAATAAGATCATGTTCAACATTAGCTTCTGCCATATCTCTAAATTCATTATAATTATACAGCAGTTTAGGGTGCATGGTGCTTTCTGTCGTCTTAATCCCCGTGAAACCCTCATTCCATCCATCAGTCTGGGGCAACCGGTATAAACTCAAAAGGTATTCTATGGAATTGAATTTACCAGTAGGAATAAAGTTAATGAACAAATGAGCCAACAATTCTACCGTGGCGATTCTCACATCCTTACAGAAACTAGAAAGCCCATGGACAATTGGCTTTTCAAGCGAGGTCAATAAAGTAGATTGAAATTGATGTTGATGAGACATAATAGACTCTGGTTTCATTTTAGCCCCAGAGGTGGTAGACGCAGAAGTGGCCAACAAGTGTTCATAGTTAGCCGTTACCGACAATATAGAAATATTTCTCAACACCAACATATAATTTCGTTTCAAAGGGATGGTGGTGATTTGCTGACTGGCCAGATCTCCAGACTCAGTTAAAGAGTCAAATACTATAGGAAGCGAAGTCAAATTTTTGGTTATGATTTTCAAAAGTTTGGCTTGCAATTTTTCATCAATGTCAGCTCTAGTAGAGTACTTGGACAATGAATTCAATAAGTAGATCAAATTGCTGTCTACCACTGGATCTTTTTTCAAGATCTTATATATTTGGTTCACGGAAAAGTTGATTAATGCCCCCAAAGAATTGGGGTAATTTTCAAACAAATCAATTAAAACAATGGTGGCCAAGTTAGCAATGGAAGACAATTCAGAAGATGTTAAAACAAGCCTGTTAAGTAAGTTATTAGCCACGTCATAGATCTTAGTAGTCAATTTGGCAAGGACCAACACATAATTACGGGAAATCAATTTATACAAATTGGATGATCTGATATCTTTAGAGACGTCTTCATTAGGTTCAGGGGTCTTAGACTTCTTTCCCCCGCCATTGTCTTGAGCAATTCCCCCAAACTTTTCAACTATGGTATTCAACTGATGGAGACACAAATTGTAGTCAACATCAGAACTAGTCTCAGACACATCATCTTTAAACCGAGTTAAGGTGCAATGGAGTTCGATCAATTCATGGTACAACGACGCTTCATCCAAGGACCCATTGATCCATTGACTTAACCAGGCTTCGTCCATTCTGTGGTTGTGTCAAAAGAGTTGTAGATGTTTTGACGGCACGCGTCCACGACTGTGCGATCTGAGGCTTTGATCAGAAACCAAACCACTAAGACCAGTAAGAGGACTATGCCACAAATGGTATAAGTGAATGGGAATGAACTATATATAGTAGTGTAGTAATAGTACTTTTATATTAACTCTAATTAAAAACATATAACAAGAAATGAACCGAACCCAAAGGGTTATGCAAAAGCAAATGCTAGGAAAATGCAGAGATGACTAAAGGAGCCAAAGGGCCATTGGAACCATGAGGGCCACTAAGTATGGAATGTTTTTGTGGCTAACCCCATTATCAAGAGACCCAAGAGCTTCTGGAATATCAGTGGAGTCAGAAGCATCAGATGAAGATGATGAGACTTGAGATTCAGAAGTCATAGTAGTTAAGGTGGTAGCACCAGGTTGAGTGGTTTGGTGAGGGGTGACTGAAGTGTTAGGAGAATCAGTTCCTTGGGAAGTAGTTTCAGTTTGAGTAGCAGTTTGAGATTGACCACTGGCAGTAGATGGAGTCCACCATTGGGTGACTGAAGGAGTCCACCAGATAGTTGTGGAGTCTGAAACAATTGGAGTTTGGGCGGTGGTGGTGCTAGCTTTTGTGGTGGTACTAGATTTTGTGGTAGTGGTACTAGATTTTGTAGTAGAAGTGGTTTTAGCAACTTCAGTGGATTCTTCGCTTGTTTCACTGGAGGTTTCCGTCTTTTCAGTAGTAGAAGCTTCGGTGGAAGTAGTCTTGGTAGTAGATTCAGTAGTGGAAGCGTCAGTAGTAGATTCAGTAGTAGATTCAGTAGTAGATTCAACAGTAGATTCAGTGGTGGATTGAGTAGTAGATTCGGAGGAACTGTCAACAGATTCTGCGGAGCCCACTAAGCTTGCAAAATCCTTTTTAGCCTCTTGTACTCTCCCATTAACTTCTCCACCCTTTGATTTAATTGATTCCCAGCTTCCAGTTTGATCAGAATAAGAATATTCATCTCCAGTAGAATAATCGGACACGACTAATGACTTTATATACATGGAATAAGTAGGTCCATAACTGGTAGAACCACCAGCCCATTCGATAGTACCTTGAGGATTAGAAGCATCACCCCCAGCCCAAATACCAGCAAAAATAGCCATTGGACTTTGAGGATACCCTTGAGGATCATCAGGACTTAAAGTTCTTACCACTTTACCATCAATGGCCCAAGTTAAAGCATCTTTGGACCAATCTAAAGTATAAGTGACGAAATTTTCCGTTAAACTTTCAGAAGCAGTATAATAATCCCCTCTAGTATAAGAAGTAGTATCACCTTTAGAAAAATAATTTGATTGGAAAGTATTTGGTTTACCCCCAAATAATTCAATATCAATTTCATCTAAATCATCACTTTGTAAGTAGAATGAAGAAATAATCCCTTGACCAGAAGCGGCCTTCATTACTACTTCCACTTTACCAAACATAATATAAAAATCAGATTTAATAGAAGGATTATCAAATCTATCTTTTAAACTAAATTCAGCCCCATCACTTCCATAAGTAAGACCCTTAGTTCTTAATTCTTCAAAGTATTTTGATTTAGACAGAAAGTCTTCTTTGAAAGATTTAGCCAAAGCTGGATTAGCAGGACAATCACTTGACTTAAGGGGATTACAATCTCCTAAAACAGTGGCAGCCAAAGCAGCAGCAACAATTGTATGAAAAAACTTCATCAGTTATGTAAAATATGAATGCAAGCTATGTAATGCAAATATGAACAGTGTAAGTTATGCAATGCAAATAAAAATCAAGAGCTTTTAGTGTTAGTTATTATTGTATGAGAACTACTTAAAACAAATGTCAAGATCAAAGGGAATTAAGGACCCCTTTATACTTGAATCAGGATCAGATCAGGGATCAACCAAGAACGCCATGATCCGCTTTAAGGTTACGGATAACCGTGCTTAATTTTCGAATTGGCAACGGGAATCTAAAAAAAAAAAAAATTACCTATTGCAACTGAAAAATCGCCATACTAAGAGCCATATTCCTGCAATGCTAAAAATAAAATACTCGTTTAAAACGTTATCTTCTTTATCAGCAAAGTCTCACCGAAGCGCGCGACATTTTAGGCGGGAGAATATGCGCGTTTGGTGGCTGGCTGGATGGATGAGGAATTCGCAGCCAGCTTTCAAAGGTTAAAAAGATGAAAAATGGCTGGCTGGACTGCCTGGTTTATATATATCAGATTGAAAGTCACGGCATTGGGCGTAAAGGCAACCCTTAAGGTTTCGGTAACTGTTTCATCTCCTAATTTGGGAGCCTTTAGGCATTTACGACAGTAGTTTACGACCTTTGATCTTGATTCAGTTGTGTGTGTCACACGACCAAATCTCTCGATTGGGAAGTCCGGCTAGCCATCCTTTCATTATACTGACAAATTTCAGACTTTGTAGTCGGTTGACAGTAGAGACCTTACAAAGAAGTGGGCTTGGGTGATGTGATCACAATGGATCAAGGGTTTTACCATGAACTTTGTGGCAATTTTTATAGTTGTAGTTTCAAATTTGTAGTAGTAGAATATCCTAGTCATCTACAGGTACGCACACGACCCGCTCACTTTTTTATGATAAAAATGAACCACACAAATGTCTTACAATAGTGGCTTTGAGGCGACTAATTATTAGATAATAGTTGCTAAGTAGATTATTGCTAGAGAGGGTCATAGAGACGTATTAGAGCTATTGTATTCATAGGCTTTTGTTGTGTATTGTGCTATTGTTAGATTTGTGTTTGTGATCTTTGCTATTTTACATCGCCTCATCTATTAACAAAAACAGTCATTAAAACGCCAAACGTCATGGTAATTCCCCGGTACTTGATGGCGGTAGGCCTGTTTTTCGTACAGAGCGTCAAAGCATCGCCGTTGGATTGGAATACCGATCGATCTGATGGGTTAGACCTTGATAAGAGTGATGAGCTTACCAGAAGACCTGGAGGCAGCCCCCTGAATAATAACGCCGTTGATGGAGTGGCGGTTTTCATGATTGTATTCTTTTCATTCTTTTTGTTCACAGTGGTGGTGTCACTTGTGTCGATGTTAACGATGTTTGTTAAAAACAAGTTGGCATTATCGCAAGATGAGTTGACAAGACAGGAAGAGAACCAAGTTTATTTGGAATTAGATAGTGAAGAGCAAGAATTATATTTTCAATCCAAAGATTTTTTAAATGATAATCCTTATTATAGAAATGATTTGACCTTATCACAAAACCTTTTGATTCAAGAAAAGGGCATTAATGCTTGGGAGTTTGTTAAAGACTCGATGCTTACAAATAATGATTTGTTAATTTTGAATAAAGTTGAATTGAATTTTTTCAAAAAATTTGAGTGTTCGGCCCAAACAAACTTACCAGTTCCTAAGAGAAATGATGTTTATTATTTTGAAACCAAACTTTACAGTTTACCCAACCCGGAAAATACCAAGATTAGTATTGGGTTAGGGATTAAACCTTATCCATGGTTTAGATTACCTGGAAGACATGCTCATTCTGTCAGTTATGATAGTGATGGACACAGAAGACATAATCAACCATTCAGTTTCACTAATGAACCACCATTCCCTAAATTAATCGAAGGTGATGTGGTAGGTGTAGGTTACAGAGTTAGAAGTGGAACGATTTTCTTCACTAGAAATGGGAAGAAATTAAGTGAATCAAAGATAGGAGGACATATTAAAAATTTTAAGATCCCTAATAATGGTCAAATCTTTCCTATAATTGGTGCTAATAATTTATGTTCTGTTCATGTTAATTTGGGACAATTAGGTTATGTTTTCATCGAAGGAAATGTCAAAAAATGGGGGTTTGCTCCTTTGGAAGGATCAGGTCCGGCTCCTCCCGCTTATAATAAGTATAATTCTGATATTCTATTGGAAAGATCAGAAATTGATGATAATGATTTAAGTGAGCGAGAGTCTGATTTTCCTCCCGATTTTTGGCAGGCCCAATCCGGTAATGAGAGTAATGATGAAATCAATTCTAATGATAAGTTTAGTTACAATGCATACAGTGATGTCAACTCAACTGATGAACGGATCACCTTGAATAGTTTGGCACCTCCTAACCGGCCTCCATCTTATGATTCAGAGGAGTCTGACAACGAGGCTGATAATGAGGCAGAGGTGGACGAAATGGATGAAGGAAATGAGGCTGACGAGGCTGACGACCAAGTGGAACAGTACTTGGGCACTCAGGAAAGTGTGGTTGGACGGCTGGAAGAACAGGATTCCAATGGTAATGAGAATGAGGAAGCAGGAAATTCCTCTTCAACACCAATCGAAAGTTCAAGTCCGGAGATCCATCCAAATAATGAAACATACCCCACAACGAGTGAAAATGCTCACAATATAAGTAATGATGAAGAAGGTAACGTTTTAGAACAACACCCTTAGTCCCAACAAACTCCGGAAAGTGGAGTCTCGGGCGGGTGGGAAGTTATATGCAATATTAGGGAAGGTTTCTTTTGCTTTACCATAGTTAGATCGTGTGCTGTCTTCTGGACTTGTTGCTTGTCGAAGGTAGTTGTACAGTTAAGGTCCTGGTGGACAGTTAAGGTGCCGGTCAATGCTAGTGCTTATTTAGTGTCTTCCAGTCTCTTCCATCTCATCCAGCGACTCCATGTGTTTATAGATATTTATCCTTTGTAGAAATACCACACGCTAGTATCGAAAGGCATTTAAGTTTCGGCCCGATCTGAAAAATTTTCCCCAGGTTTATTGTTTATGTGGGGTATGAATGAGATGCGGAAAGTAGCAGCAGTTAACGGAAGTTGCAAGCGAAATATAACTTTATTGAGAAGTCGATTCCAACCACAGAGGTTAACTCTATTACGTCGCCTCCTTCAAAGAGGGTATGGACCCACAACGTAGCGGGTGATGGTGGGAATGGGAGGGGATAGGAGAAAAAAATATGTAACAAAGGCCCAAAAATTCGAGATTTGGCGGAGGTTACATCACCTATTTATAGGTCTCCGAATATCTGGCCCTACATTACCCCACAAATACTTGTAGGGCAATTATTTCCAGATAACTATAAATAATTATCAAAGGCCAATAAAATTGAAAGGATAAGAACTGGTTTTCAAAGATAAGCAATCGAGCCATACACCTTCTTACCAATTCCATTTCCATTTAAGGCTAATTGCCAGATATGATTCAAAGATTTACTTGTGTACCTACATACGAATACGACGTGCTTATCTTGACCAATGGGTCTGTCGAACAAGTGGAAGCCAAATTAAAAACAATAGATAACCAATTAGACCATGCATTGCCCGAACATTATCGGTTAACATACTTAAATTCCTTCGAAGATCTTGTAGTGTATCTTGATAACTTCAAACAAGATAAAGACAAAGAAGTGGAATTTAATGGGAAAATATTTTTTATGTTTTTCAACGGGTTGGGATTCATTCAAGATATTTTATCTGATGCCATCGACTATTATCAAAAATGTTTGTTGAAAAAATCAAATTATCATTTTGAGTTGATGTATAAACTAGAGTATTTGAATTTTGATTTAAATAGATATGATAGCTACCAGCCATATAATAAGTTGAATAATTGTTATTTCTACTTTGATTCGACGATTTTCGATGAGAATGAAGTTCAATTCTCCGATAGTTTCAACTATTTGGTCACCATAGTCAATGATGTGTTAAAGAAGGTTAATTTCATGATTGGTAATATCAAGGGAATTGTTATTGATGACGCCGAATTACATGGCGAGAAGATCTTTCCCATCCATTGTTTGTTACGCAACTATCCCCGGATCGAACGGATCGAATTGTCTAGTGACTGCTCCTTATCAATGGATTTGATGGTGTAGCTCATTTGTGTAGCGCTCATAGTGTGTAGTAATATAGGACCCTCACTCTTTATATGTGTCAAGTGTGTCAAGCCAAAATTGCGTGGACGGGATCCTCCTCCCGCATTAAATAGGAAGCGATAAGCGCCATTTTGAAAGCTTAAATAGAAATGAATTTCACGGCAGAATTTTCCGTTGGAACTACCTCAAAGAAATATCAGTGGATCTTTACAAAGCGATTGTTATAAAGTGGTGATAATAATACCATGTACAGCATATACTTGATTGTGCTTCTTATTCCAGTACTATGGGCAGTGAGATATTTCTTATCTATCACTGATAAGAAGCCCCATGTTGCCCCATGTGTGGTGAGCGATGTCAAGGCTGTAGACGCCAGTTTTGATTGGGAATCAACGGATCCTTTACCAATAAGACCCTTTGTTGGTAAGAAAGACTTCAAGCCTAATATGGGGATCCAAAACTTGAAAAATACCCCTGAAGAATGGCTTTTGATAGAAGACACTTACAAGGAAACCACTGCGAAGAAAAGAGTCATAACTGAGGAAAAGCTTCACCAAACCATTCAAGTTCATGACACTCCAAGAGCAGAAGCTGCTGCTAGAGAATATTATGATGTCGTAACAAACTTCTTTCTTAACAGATACCCGCAATATTTCATTAAGAAAGGAGGGTATATTTATAATAAAATCAATGATGATTACTTACCAGCTGATCTGAACAGTGAAGAACCGTTGAAATTGTTTCAAATTTTGGCTCGGAATATGGAAGAAGATGTGGTGGTGTTTATGAAAGACGATCCAAAAGATGAGGAACAAGAGTATACTTTAAGGGCCGGGATCACGGGATTTGCTTCTGGGTTTGATCCTTCGTTGAGTCATAATAAAGTCATTTCTCAAATCCATGAAGTGGTTCCTCAATACCAATCCAGATTGAGACTTTCAATGGGGAGGTTTTTCAATAGATTGGAGCCTACAGATTTATGGCTCAGATTTAATTGGTCGGTCCAAACCCATGATCGTCATTTCACCATTGATCTGAACCACGGAAGAATTGGGGATGAAATGAAAAAATTAACGGTGGATGACATTGACTTTGAAAAAGCTTGTTTTTTAAGGTGTGAACGTCAAATCTTAACTAGAATGCCTAAACTGAGAGCTAACATTATGACTGTCAGAACCTACTTGACTCCTATGTCGAAAGTGAAACAAGAGGGATTAGCTGATGAATTGTGTAGAGCCATAGATGCTTTACCGGAAGACTTAGCTTACTACAAAAAGAGAGCAGCATGGGGTGATGCTGTCAAACAATACTTACAATCTTAGAACAACCTCTAGATATATTTTTTGAGTTTTATAGATATACACATTCAAGATATTTAATTGTTAGTCTTTCTCTGATTAGTCTTTTAATTTGACATAATTGGCTGGGAACAAACCGACATCCCCAGAAGTAGAATGTTTCCCGGACCACCAGTCTTCATCGACAAATTCGATTTCAACAATCAAGTCTCCTTCATCAAAAGTGATTTCATTATCTTCATCTTTTTCATAAGCAAACTCAGCAGTGGCACTTGGTTTATCACTCTTAGGTTCACCTCTAGATGGTAAAGAAGGGGCTGGAGGTTCAGAAACTTCCCTGGCAGGTGTGGGTGGAGCTGATTCCTCTTTTTTACTGTCTTCTCCATCTTTCAACACAACATAAGATGCTGGGAATAATCCAGTTTCTCCGGATTTAGAGTGTTTACCGGTCCACCAGTCATCATCAACGAAATCAATTTCAATAATTAAGTCTCCTTCTTCAAACCCGATTTCATTGTCTTCATCTTTTTCATAGGTGTATTCAGCAATGGCTGAGGCAGACCCTTTAGAAGTTTCTTCCTTAACTGGCTCTGGTTCTGGTTCTACTGGAGCAGGTGGAGGAGGTTGGGCAGCCCGAGATGGTAAAGCAGGGCTAGGTTCCTTTGGTTCTGGTTCGGCTTCTGGTTCTGGTTCGGCTTCTGGTTCTGGTTCGGGCTCAGATTCTGGTTCTGGTTGTCTTGGGGGTGAGTTTCTTGCTGGAGGAGGAGGGAAAGCACCAGTTGGTCTTATGATAGTTGGTTCAGCTGGTTTAGATTCTTCTTCCTCTTCTTCTTCTGGTTCCTCTTCAGGCTCTTCTTCTGGTTGAGGTTCTGGTTCTTCTACCGCAGCTTTAGAAGCAAAACGTTCAGCCAATTCATTAACCGGTTCGGGTTCAGATTCTGGAGCAGAGGAAGCTGGAGTATCTTCATCTTCCTTTGCAACAGTTTTATACTTACCTCTCTTTTCAGCCCATATTTGAGCAGGGGTTTTCCCATTCTCAGAAGCAAAGTCTCTACCAGCAGAACCAACAGACTTGGCAGGTTTAGTAGGAGCTTGTTTACTGAATGAAGGAGCAGCACCAAATGAAGGACCGGAACTGGCGGCTTGAGAAAACCGGGATGAAACAGAATTGTTAACCTTTGGTTTAGGCAAAGAAGTTAATCTACCATCAGAAGAAGTATCAGTATTCTTGAATGCTTTCATTCTATCTTGCATGGATTTTGGTTGAGAATCATCTTCAGTTTCTGGTTCTTCCTTCTTTGGTTCTGGTTCCACTGGTTTAGAAGGTTTAGATTGAGAGCTCACGGTATCAGACTTTTGTTTCCGTAATTCTTCAATGTTAACCTTGGTAGGTTTATAAGCAGAAGGTACATCTTCCAAAGGTTTTTGAGAGAAATCTCTTTCTTCAATTTCCTTTTCACCAGCCCAATCATCATCATCATTAGCAGAAACAGTAGGTTTTGGTTTAGTAGCAGGTTTAGGTTTTATTATAGGAGTGGAAGATTGCCCAGAAGTGTTAATGGGGTTACCAGTAGACTTTGGAACAAAGCTAGGCTTTGAATCAGCTGGTTTAGGAGTTGGTTTAGAAGCAATTGGCTTAGAAGTAATGGGTTTGGCAGAGGTGGTGTTAGCCTGGACCGAATATCTAGCTCCAGCAGCAGCACTAACTCTAGATAAGAGTTCATCGACGTCTAAATCATCTTGATCTCTAGCGGTAACTTGAACGTGATACCCACTCAACACATTAGAAATATCAGCAAAGTTACTAGCAAAAGCCATTCTAGCCTTGGAAGGAGCATTATCAGGACACCAACCCAATAACAAGTTCTTATGAACATCTGAACCAGGAACAGTGACTCTAGCTAAACCGAATTGAACATGACCGTCAGTGAAATTTTCAAGAAATTCGTCCAATTCCCCAAAGCCAGTTTCAGCAACATCTACGACAAAACCTTTGTCAACAGTGTAAACCACATAGTTAATGTCCTCATTACGGACGACCTTCAAGTAAGCCTGCTCAATGGCTTTAGCGTTGGAAGATAAATCGATTTTCTCCATAGTTTATTTCGTTTGTAAGGAGTGACAAGTGTAATTATTGGGCGCGATTGCGATTATGTCAGAAACATTGTATGACGGTGAATCGGTGATATTTGAGAATCGCTCATAGTAATCAAAGTGTCTCACATTTATTATAAATTGCTCGTACAAGTTGATATCTCTACATATATAAACCGACGAATGGAGTATTTAAGTCAATTGTATTAGCACTCACTTAACTATTTACTATTATCTAAGACTAGCCTGTTATCTAACACTAACTGCTCTTTATGGTACTATTACAAGTTTGTATGAATTTGAATTTAAATTGTATAACTCTGTCGTATTATTTGTAATTGCTTCTGACCAGGTGATTTTTCTGCCCAGTTTATGCTCCTGACTGGCCCTCTATTGCACTAGAGCATACACCAAACACCACATCATTATATACCCAGCTATATTACCCTGAATCCCATCCACAAACACTTGCTTTATTGGCTGTCTGAAAAACTGTTTGGGTTTTCCTTCACAACATACCAATATAAACCCCACATTGGTCACCGTCATACCCGCTAGGTAGAATATAAATCCATACAATGACTCCAAAGAAAGGATTCCTGCTCCTACTCCGAGCCAAAGACACATCACGTCATGGACATATTGGAGTTTCTTCTTATTCAGTTCCACGCTGGGTCCATAATATATCATTTCTTTATCACTCATCTCTTATTCTAGTACTTTCTATGGATGTTTCGGTAGTTTTAGTCTTTATATTTCACTTGTAACAAGCGATGTTACGACAGCGCGCAGTTAATGTTAGAAGGTGCTAAAAGTAGAATCGCAGGATTAGTAAATCGCGATAGTGGCGCTCCAGATTGATACTCAAAAGATCTCAGTTATAGCACTAACTAATACCATTGGTGATTAGTTTGAGGCGAAATGGAGTCTAATTCTAACATCCAAGAGCTTCGGCGGTTTCTCTTTAGTTTGCCGGCTCAAAATGATTTCAAGTTTTCTGATTCTGTGAGAAGCAGTATTCGAAAACAGCTCTTTATGGCCGTGTCTAACCAGGGTAAATACCTCCATTGGCTATTTCCTAACGCCTTTTATGAACCCAATAACAATGGAGCTGGAGTTAACAACATAGAGATAGTTAGAGACAGAATTGAAAAAGAGTTTGAATGGAAGTTTTCCAATTACTACAAAACCAGTTTACACAAACGAGACCCCAAATTTAATACCCATAATCATCACGCCTTCCATTCCAGCCTGCCATGTGCTAGGATCTTCAGGAAGGGGGAACCGATTTATCGGTGCTTGACTTGTGGATATGATGATACCTGTGCCCTTTGTTCTCATTGTTACCAACCTGAATTCCATCAGGGCCATAAGGTTCATATCACCATTTGTCTCCGAGAGAACGGTGGGGTTTGTGATTGTGGGGATCCTGAAGCTTGGGTCAATGAATTTTATTGTCCTTATGCTGCTAAAGATGATGATACGGCTGCTATAGGGGATTCTACTTTACCAGAAGAATTGGAATCTTCATTCCTTACCACCATAGAAACAATTTTGGATTATGTAATTGATGTTATGACCCATTCTGATCTTCAATTTATCCCTCCACAAGATTTGAGCTCCGAAGAAATCGATTATTACTCCATGACTAGTAATCTTCATCCTGCTAAATATGGATTCTCAGAGAATCAAAATGTGTCTGATATCAATAGTGACGAATATTATTTGATGGTTTATAATGATCAAATACGACATTATAGGGATGCCGTGCAAAGAATTCGGCTTGCTAGTCGAAAAGTTGTGGATTTTGCCGTTATGGTGACTGATAAAGCTCAGGCTTACGGTAAGGCTCGGGTTATAAGCTCCAAGAAAATCGATCTTCTACGTGAAAGACAAGCAACTTTGAGTGCTACTGGTTTGGCTTCATGTATTCGAAGTCATAGAGATGTGTTTCGGGAAGATATGTGTGATGAGATTTTACTTTGGATTAATGATTTAACTGAAAGTGAAATGTTCAAAACTTCAAATTCCATTAAAAATCTTTTCTGTCAAGCTTTCTGTGAACGGTGGGTTAATGGATTAGCATTTGATCCAAAAATTCATTCCTTGTTGGTTTATAATTCAGGAAGACTCGATTTTTTTAATCAAATTCCTAAAGTTCCTTCGAGTAAAAATGATATGGATCGAAATAAAGCCTCATCACATTGGAATTTTACTCCTTCAAAATGGAATTTGGATGAAAAACTTTGTAAATTATGTGATTATAATCTAGATGACCTGGACTACGATCCCCAAAAAAATCATGTTGGTTCTAGGTTACAATATTTGATTTATTTGGATATCCGGTTCTGGAAATCCATTAGATCTTTACTTCATGATATGTACTCCACGTCTCTTATAACAAACTTGGAGTACAAAAATATCATTTCTTGTCAGTATGTGGATATTTACCCAGCAGTGACGGATATGTTTTTAACTATGGACAGAGAACCAGAACTTAATATCATGGGAACCTTATCTACCCAATTATTTACTTGTCCCCCTAACTCCACATTAATCGTTGAACATGGGGATTTATCAAGAATTCTTGCTTCTATCTATGGATTTCTCACGGTGGAAGAAATAAAATCTCCTCAGAACTTGGAAGTAACCCATCAAGTTTCTATGAAGAGTTTGAAAAATAGAAGATGGGGTCAGGTATTTTTTGATATTGGATATATTTTGAGTAGAAGCAGATATTCAAAGATCATTTTATCCAAAGATGTGGTGGCAATGGCTTGTGATATCTTAGCGCTTTTCCAAGGAAGACCCGTGTTGAAACGAGAGAGTAAGAATCATGTAGAGTATGAAAGTTCTGATTATACCGCTTTTTTCCATGCTATTCTGGTTATATATCAATTTGGAGAATTCATAGCCCATTGTCTTGATAGACTTAAGAATGATTCTGACGAAGAAATATCGTCCTTGTCTAATAGTGCTGTCGGATATGTGGCTAGGTTTCTTTTGCAATTAGAGAATAATGACTACCCAGGGTTATCTGAAGACACGGTGGATATTAATCTCTCGAAACATGAATATGAACCAGAATCAATAACTCAAACCACCATTCAATCGTTCAGAATTGATAAGCATAAAGTCAGTTTTTTACACCCCATCCACTCATTTCTTTCGTGGTTGATCGAATTGTCAAACTTTCGTTCTATTGATCAAGTGAAGTATGTAATCGATAGTTCTACTTCTGACTTTGTAGTCAATGAAGCATTACAAACAGAGCTTTCCCCTACAATTTTATTTGACTACTCTATTAGAACCATTGTTTTAATGTCTCAAATCAAATCAGGATTCTGGGTTAGAAATGGATTTAGTGTAAGGTCCCAGCTTCAGTTATACAAAAATACCAGTTTACGGGAAAGTGGTTACATGAGAGACCTTTTCTTGGTGCAACTATTTGCTAATGCTTGTTCCCCAGATTTGGTGTGTTTCACGCTTTTTAACCGGTGGTTATTATTGAAAGGTTGGATAGTTGATGGCTCCAATTCAACTGACAAGGATCTGAAAATGACAGACTCGAATTTGTCTGACGATGATAAGGTAGTTAGCCACCTGGTACCAGAAACTCCTGGCAGTGCCGATATAGCAGAAATCACCTCTGGATTAGGGCTTGGAAATCCAAATGGCTTAGTATACGATGGGAAGGTGCTTCCTTATATTGTTGAAGAATGTTTGAACTTTTTAATCCATATTTTTACACATGATCTTCATCTTCGTGGTCTTCCAGAAGAAGAAATCACAAAGCATAGAATTGAAAATGAAATCATACAAAACTTGTGCTTTGGGCCTATGAGCTACACCAAACTTTGTTCACAAATTCCTGACCATATTGCCGCAGAGAAGAGGTTTGACATTATCTTGGATGACCTCACCATATTTACACCCCCTAACAGCATCAAGGATGTGGGGTCTTATAGATTAAAGGATGAATACTTCAAGTTCATTAATCCTTACTATTTTAACTATTCAGCCAATACCAAGGACGATGCAGTGAAACTTGTCAAGGATAAGATTTGCAGCATCAATAATTTGAAAGATTACCAAGCCATAATCACCCCATCGTTGAGAAACCCTGATGAGCTTGGTATTTACCGATATGTGGGAAACTTTTCTGCTTCAAAGTACTTCAGTGATTTCTTAGTTAGGACGGTACTTTATGTCATTGAATTGGGGGTTGAAAAGGTGGACTCTTTATTGGAAACGTTATTACACCTTATTCACATTTGTTCATATGAACAAACTCTCGATACTCAGCAATGTGGCACCTTCTTTTCCAACGTGATCAGAGTTTCAGAACTCCACGGCTATTCGGTGGTAGGAATCTTATACAAATTACTTCAGGATGATTCCTATAAGGTGTATCATTCTAAAGTGAGAGCTATCTTTAGTGTATTCAATGGAAGATATGATGTCGGCGGCGCCATAGCTGCTCAAATCAACGACTTTTCGATGAGTCTTATGGAGGAACCCGAGGTGAGAGAACACTCTGAAAGTGAGCTTGATAGGAAAAAGAGAATTGCCAAAGGTAAACAAGCTAAACTTATGGCCAAATTCAAGAAACAACAATCACTGTTTTTGAAGAAGAATCATATGACGAGTTATGACGCTAATGAAGCTGATATGGAAGAAGCGGATATCACCGGCTGGTCCTTCCCAGAAGCGCATTGTATGCTTTGTCAGAACACTTCGGATGATGTAGGACCATTCGGGATCATCTCCTACGTTAGCAAGTCTTCAGAGTTCCGTACAGTGCCATTTGATGATAAGTATTGGTTTTTAAGAGCGTTTTCAGATTCGTCAAATTTGGATGAAGATGAAAATGAAGAAACCGATAACGTCTTTTCTGATAATTGGAAGAAATATATGAAGAAGATGAAGGAAGACAATGTTATTGGACCAGGGTTTACTAATCAGGAGAATGTGGACAGTAAGTTGGTATCTCTGACCTGTGGACATGGGATGCACTTTCAATGTTATTTGAATTTTGTCAATAATAATCGAAACCGGCAAAATCAAATAACTAGAAACTCTCCTGATAATGTGGAGCATAAAGAGTTCTTATGTCCATTGTGTAAGGCCATCAACAATATGTTCATACCTATTTTATGGACTAATAACAAGCGGTCATTGAAACAGTTTATGGACCCTGGTTCTGGTTCAAACGGAGCTGAGAGTCTTAAACATTTCGAGTCCAATAGAGAATATTGGTTTCCTGGCTTTATCAATAGTGCCAACCAAGCAGTCGAACAGTTCAGTTGTTTATCACCGCACGCCATGAATATAATCGGGCCCAACTCTTCTTCCAATACCACTAGTGACCAGCAATACTTTCGGATGTTATTGTCCAATATGTGTCAGGTAATGTCGCTTTTCAATTTTCCTCATATCTTCAAGGCTGATTCAGCTACATTGTTAGTCAATACCATCAAGTCGGTAGAAGTTTCACTCAGAGGAGAATCATCTAATAGTTCTTTGATTATTGATCAGTTGTCTAACATTTCGTTAACTAACATGAGAGCCATTAACGAATTTAGGAACACAACCTTATTCATGAAGGCCAAAAATTGGTCTCAAAGTTCTGACCAGAAGTATGACGTGTATGTGAAGATGATTTCGAACTTGTTGATCTTATACTCTGAGAACTTGTTCAATCAAAAATTGTTAGTCCAAGACTTCTTTGAGCTTCTTGTCAACGTATTTCCTGTCCCCCAAGCTGGATTCCTGTTCAATTCGATATTGAAAACCACTTTTTTGGCTCATTTGATCCAAAATATCTTTTTGGTTTCATCGAAAATCATCACCAATTCATTTTATCAGTGTCCTGAGTATAGTATTTTGGACGTGCCTATAACATCTACTGTTGAAGAAGAAAAGGCCCGTATTGCGGTGGAGCTCTTCAAAAGGGTTAAGAGTTATTTAGATCCACATGGTGACGAGGATATGGTCTCAAACGACCCCAAGTTTGGCTATGTATTCTATTCTATGTTAATTAAAGCCTGTACTCCATTCTTAAGACGAGCTGCTATTTATGCCTTTGTTTCTTGTGCTGACTGTGATGGATTGGATCCTATGCAATTCAACGATATCTTCTTGGAAGCAGACAGATTGTGCAGTTTTATGAACATTGAATGTATTGGCGATATGATAAGCCAAATGGTATCACCAAATGAATCTGCGGTGGAAACCAGAACCCTTACAAGCTTCTTAGAACATTTCAGAGAGAACGGGAATATCCATGATCAAGAGAATAGAATTCAATTGGATTATCCCGGTCTTATTAAGTTGATAGATTTACCCGAAAGATTAGACTTCTTCTTCACCAAATACTATTACCTGGACAAATATGATAATCCTCATATGACTATAGAAGATCCAGCTATTTGTTTATTCTGTGGAGCGGTGATAAATATTCAGAAATGTGCTGTGGGAGCTACCCAAGGTCAATGTACCATACATGTTCTTAAAGAATGCCCTAATGATATTGGAATATTTTTACTTCCCAAGGATAAAACCATTCTTCTTCTACACAAAAATGGAGGTTCGTTTATAGAGGCTCCATTTCTTGATCAACATGGAGAACTTCCTGGTGAGAGTAAGAGAAGTAAGACGTTATACTTGATGAAACCTAGGTATAACAGATTAATCAAACATGTATGGTTAGAACATAATATCCCTAATCACATTGCTAGAAAACTTGATAGTGTCATCGATGCTGGTGGTTGGGACACCTTATAGGTTTAGTGTAAATACTCAAATCAATACTTTATTAGTATTAAAATAATATATTCAGTATATACAAATTGGTAAGTTACCATGCAAATGGACTATAGAAAAAATCAGCCTCCTCGTCACTGCTTTCATCGTCAATGGTGACAGAATCTCTGAGACCAAAGTTATTCATTGGAGTTCCAGCATTCTGCCGTGACCCGTATAAGGTTCTGGTGACGAACCCATAAATTTCCTGGTTCAACCACAGTTTAATCAAACTCTTATAACGGAATTCATTGAGAGAAGCTCTTCCAGAAGTTCTAGGTTCTTTAACTTCTCCATGGACCGTCAAATATGGTCCAGGCATGAGTAAGCTAATAGGCCCTCCTCCAACATGGGTGATGACTCTAAAATTATTTCTAGAAGGATGAAAGAAAATACATGTTTGACTAGAACACTTCTTCATATGCTTATAGTATTTCCCTTCTGGGACCTTGATCCCACAATGGAGACAAACAAAATTATCATAAACACCACTTCTGGTTCTCCCATTGTAATCCAATAAACATGTCATATAATCACGTGGAAGGTCAATCAATGTAATGACACTGGGGTAATCAAGCGATAAAATCCCGGAATCCAAATACTTTGGAATCTTAGCCTGTATTACTATGTCATAAACTTTGAACTCAAAATCGGAGGGCGCAAGGTCATCCGGTTTAGCAAGCGATTTTATCAAGTCTTTTAACGAGGGAATTCCCAAAGCTTCACAGAGGGCTTCGGAACTACCAAGATTCTCTTGGGCTCTGATTCTATCTGGTAGCTCTTGGATCTCTGGGATACTGGAGTGTTTATTATCTCCGTCATTAGATGAGGTAAGGACGTTTTTGAAAATTAACATCTGCCGTAAGAATGGTAAAGCACATTTTTCTACAGCAAAATAAACTGCTTCGATAAAGTCTGCTTTATGTATGCCTCTGAGAAAGCCCAATTCGAATGAGTTTTTCCCATAGTCGAAAATCTTTTCTATGTCTTTAAGAGTAGACAGTTCAAGAGGAAGATCAGCAAAAGGGTAGATAGTATTCCGAAAACCCTCGTCACGACATCTCGAAATAATGGAGTAGAAGCAAATAGTGAATAATTTACTCCATCCTAAACGAGCCAAAGTAAGGAATGATTCATCAGTCTGGAAATAGAGCATAATAACCTCATTGAAAACCCCATCAACCAAGAAATCCGAATTCCAAAACCGCTCAATCTCATTGGAAAGATCTTCATGGGATCCTAAAAGACTAGGCATCTCTCTCAATTCAAATAACAACGCCCGACACTGAACCAAAGATTTAAGTAAAGTGTTGGTCAGCGCTGGAATTGATTGAATAAAGTCAGTATATCCTTCCTTCCCATCGAGTCTGGAAGTTATTTCATTCATACGAATGGTATCAGCAATCAAGGTTGAAACATTTTGCAAAATATTAAAATACTTGATACTCTTCGAACTTCCTTCTAAAAAGTGAGCCTTTCTTAACTTCAAGTTGAAGTCATCAGAAAACGCATCCAAATTCCGTCTCAATTGCAACATTGACAGTTCAAGATATTTCTCGTTGACAGTAGCCGCAAGTAAAGCTCTTGACTTCTCTTCTCCACTAGAATTAGTAATCAGATTGTATCTCGTATTAACAGGATCGTGGTTCAAGCTCTCGTCATCGATTCCACCACCTTCAAGTGGTGGTAAAAAGCTGGGAACAAAGATGTTTTGAATGGTGTGACATAATGGACAGGAAAAATGGTTTGATCTACCAGAAGACTCTCTATAGCATTCATAATGCATTCCGTGATTACAAGTTGAAGCCACAAACGCATCATATTTGGTGCTGTTATAAGGATTGATATCCGATGTGTACTTGTACCCTTTCCCATAAACACCACCTTCAAAAGTATCAATCTTTTCATCGTAATTCAGAAACGCCATTTTTGATCTTGACACGTCTTTGTCCGGGATCTTCCAGAGAATAGATGTATTTACGGTACTACCCAAAATCCCGAAAACCCGATCCGCTGATTCTGGCTCTCCACATAACACACAGTTCCTGGCTTCAATTTGAGTCTCAGGCTTAGGAGAATAATTATTAGCATCGTATTCGTCATTCTGATCAAGGAACTTTTTCCGTTGTTTGGCAAACTTCTTCATGACCTTGGCGTTTCTCTTAGATGCCAACCGTTTTTTCTTCTCAGCTTCAGATTCGAACGATCCCTTTCTAGTCTTCATAAACTCATCGATATGTTCTTTACCAAAACAATCTACCAATGATTCTACTACAGATTCATCTTTTGACATGAAAAAGTCCAAGAGATAATTGGCTTTACTAACAATCGTCTTAGACATGGTGGATTCCACAATATTCAACAAGAGATCACAGATTGGGATATCAATAAAGCTTTGAGGAATATGATCCTCATCATTAAGGGCTTCATCGTCCAATAAAATGGCATGAATCAAATGAAGGATATGAGGTAAGAATGTTTCATCTTTTGTATCCAAAGATACTTGAAGGAATTTATAAAGTAATTTGGCGAAATATTTGGTTTTGGTAAAGTTCCCAATATTCTGGTTAACATAATCATCAGTTGAGTAAATGATTTTGGGGGTGATAATGACTTCATTTTCTGGAATATGTTTGGTTCTAGAAATGTATTTCATGATAGCATCTGACACATCTTGGGATTGACTAGAATCTAGGTGAAGACTGAAAGGATCTAATTCTCCATAAATATGAGACTTGAGTCTATACATCCCACTGCCTACCAACCCAGAAGGAGGTTGGAAGTCAGCACATTCCGCCATCCATTTATCAAAGTCTGGATGCTCAATAATCTCTGGGTCTAAATGGTCTTTAACTGAAGAATAAGATTTGGGGCCCTCACTAAGAGAGTAACTAATAAGGTTCCGAGCCGAGTTGGCCACTCTTTCCTCTTTTGTCATTTTAATGAAAGCACTTCTATCCACAATCAAGTTATACACAAAAAGAATGAACTTTTCGGCAATAGAAGAAAACCGGTCTTCGTAAACGGTTTCATTATACTCACAGGTTCCATCATACCATTTGATCAATTCCCACTTGTACAATTGGTTGAAAAGCGTACTCTTACAGTCATCGACTATAGCAGAAACCTGATTCAAGTGGATATCTCTCCAATAGGCAGTGTCTGCCATGGCAGAATCGATGTATAAAGAAGCTTGTCTGGACACTGAGATCCCATTTCTAATCCAAAACCCGGTCTTAACCTGTGATCCCAACACCACGGACCGCAAAGAAATATCTGAGATGGTAACAAACGGAAGATTTCTATTTTTTAAAATGTCCAAAAAATACGCAAAGTCGTGATTTTGGATCAAGTACGATAACAAGGAGTTCACGGGATGAACAAAAGACACAGGATCTTCACTGACTTGGAATTGAACAATTCCTGGTGCTGCAAAAGTAACATGTCTTAAACTTAAGTAATTGATTAATAAAGTGGCAGCGTCTTTCACCATTTCTACATCATCAGTAATCGCTTCTGCCACTAATTTTGCAATTTTCAAGATTGGTACTGAGTATCTGAGATGAATCACAAAATCCAAAATCTCTCTTTCAACATGTTCACCATACTTTCTTTCAATTGGCCAATATCCTTGAAAGTTTCTCAATAAAAATAACACCATAATCAAATTGTTTCTCTTCAAGAGTCTACTTAAAGAAGTGGAAGCAAGACTAGGTTCCACCAAATAGTTTGCATCATGAAGACCTCTTGAAATAGCCTCATAAAGAGACCTAGTCTTCATAGGCTCTGCTGTGAGTGGTTCATGAAAGTTGGGATATCCGGTATCATAATTCCATTTCCCGGCATGCTCTTCTATCAATTGAGAAAGTGGACCGACGACTCTACCCATGAAGTCATTTTCTATAATATATTGCACACTGGTAGGACATGTCATCAATTGACTACTTATATCTCCCATACAACTTAGATGTTCTTCTCTATCAGCCAGAGCTAATGAGGTCAAAAGTTGAGGGTAAACCTCGATATATTGATCACAAAATGACCGTTTCAAATCCCCGTCAGTTAACAACAGAGGAATCACAATTTGAAGTAACATTTTCCGAACTTGAGACTTCATTCTTATTGAAAATGTTAATAAAAATTGGACTCGAGAGTTTTTTAATGGTCTCGAGTCTGGGGTTAATACCTGATGGGCTGGTCTATTGATATCAGCAGTCTCATAAAAGTTTCCTGGTACCGTCAAACCATGGTCTTCAAATAACCCACCGTCAATTAATAACCCATTCTCAAAACATCTCCTTCTAACATTCAAAGATAAATCTTCGATCAAGGAAATTGGCAAACATTTAGCAAAAGAATAATCACTTTCTAATAATAATTCTCCGAGTATTAATCTGGTGTTTTCTCGCAATGAAGGTTTATCATCCATCTCAAGAATATCTAAAATCCATTGTAACATTTGATAGATTATTTCTTCTCTCATGAAATCTCTGGCACTTACAATAGAAGCCACCAACCCACCGGCCTCTACGGCATCAAGAGCTCTGAATAAAGAAATAGGTGACGATGCAGACTTCAAGATACATCTACCATCCGAGTTAACATCAGAAGCGATTTCATGAGCTTTTAAATGATCAACACCAGTAGCAGCACTAATAGAATTCGAAGCTTCAGGAAAATTATGATATTCATCATTCCATAATACCAAATGCCATTTTTTACTGGAATTAACATCCTCTACTCCATACTTTTGTTTCGATAATGACGACACATCTGATAACGTTTCAGAAGATAGAAGACTATGACCTTTATTAAGATTATCATGAATGAATGGTAAAGTGGAGATGGAAAAATTGGTGACATCTAAAATATAATCCAATACAGTTCTCAAAGTTGTCTTTAAGGCACTTTTAAAGTGCTTATCAAGTGGTTTCAAATCAGTCGAACCTGGCAACAGTTGGCATTTACAATCCAATGTATCGGTAAAAGCTTCAGGGTCCCCGCAATCACAAATCCCATTGGTTTTCTCTCGGGCTATATACATTTGCACATTATGACCCACATGAGCCGCTTCATTGAAACAGTAAATACATAATACACAACTCGAATCAAAACCACAATCTTCACATCTATAAACTGGTTCACCTTTGCCTAAACCCCTAGCACAAGCAGACCCCTTAGGATGAGTATAGCTTCCTTCAAATACCTCATAGATAAAACAATCTGAATCCGCGGGGAGGATAGGGAATTGGTAATCAGTCAATTCAAGCCTTTCGGTATCGGAGATATTAGGGAAGATCTGATCTAGGTATTGACCATCATCAGTGGCGGCATAGAAAAGGGCTTTCCATAAATTGGTGGAAATGTCCAGGGTATGATCATAGTTGAGTTTCAGGGGCAATTCCACCAAGAACTTCTTTAGTAAGTCTTGCTTCATCTTGGGACAGAGATCTATTATACTATGGCACAAGAATCTTCACAAGGGTTTGATCTGGTACAAAAGTTTCAAGTATCCAGAATTCCGTATCCTAGTGAATCAAGTGTGTCACAATGTATTTGTTACGATCTCTAATTATCTCCTACAATTGAACTAGTTCAACTAAAGATAAAGGAGGCAATTATAAGAAGTTTCCAGAATACGCGCCTGTACCGATTTCGGTGTCGCGATGGAGTTGAAGAAAATGTCGCCAACTTTTGATATGCCCATATTGAAGTGAAAAATGAGTAATTGTGAGCATCGATTTATACCACTTACAAACTGAATAGTTTTTAACATAAAAGTATAAAATGTCTGTTACTACTGATCCGGAAGAACAGTTTGAGTTGATCTCTAGAGGTCTTCAAGAAATCTTACATGCAGATGTCATAAAGGGAATCTTGGAAAAGAAAGAAGCTCCATTAAAGATTTATTGGGGTACTGCTCCTACTGGGAAACCTCATTGTGGTTACTTTGTTCCAATGGTTAAGTTGGCTCATTTCTTAAAAGCTGGATGTAAAGTTAAAGTTTTACTTGCTGATTTACATGCTTACTTAGATAACATGAAAGCCCCATTAGAAGTGGTTAACTATAGAGCTAAGTACTATGAATTCATTGTTAAATCCATTTTAAAATCCATTAATGTTCCTATTGATAAATTAGAATTTGTGGTTGGGTCTTCTTACCAGTTAACTCCTGAATATACCATGGATATCTTTAGAATGTCTAATGTGGTGGGTCAAAATGATGCCAAAAGAGCTGGTGCTGATGTGGTTAAACAAGTTGCCAATCCTTTATTATCTGGGTTAATTTATCCATTGATGCAAGCTTTGGATGAACAATACTTGGATGTTGATGTGCAATTCGGTGGGGTTGACCAAAGAAAAATCTTTGTTTTAGCTGAAGAAAATTTACAATCTCTTGGTTACAAAAAGAGAGCTCATTTAATGAACAAAATGATTCCTGGATTAGCTCAAGGTGGTAAAATGAGTGCTTCTGATCCTAATTCTAAAATCGACATATTGGAAACTGAAAAGGCCATTAAGAAGAAAATTGCTAGTGCTTATTGTGCTCCTGGTGATATTGTTGATAATGGACTTATTTCCTTTGTAGAAAATGTCATTCAGCCAATTCAGGAATTAAAATCCGACAAGAGTAACCATTTTGAATTTTTCATTGATAGACCTGAAAAATATGGAGGGTCCATTACTTATAACTCCGTAGAAACTTTAAAACAAGATTTCAAAGAAGAGAAATTATCTCCAGTTGATTTGAAAACCGGAGTAGCAGCCCAAATCAATGAACTTTTGGCTCCTATAAGAGAAGACTTTGTCAACAACCCTGAATTCCAAGAAGCTGAAGCCAAGGGTTACCCAGTGGCTGCTGCCAAACCAAAGAAGGAAAAGAAAGTGAAGAATAAGGGTTCTATGTACCCAGGAGCTGCCAAGCCTACTGACGTTGACCAAACAGCTGAAAAATTAGAAACCTCTAAATTAGAGTAATCTGTGTCTAATACTTAATATAAGGATATTTGTTAATGGAGTTGTTCTGTAGAGATCTTTTACATAGTTAAAGGTTTACATAGTAATTTTCTGTGAGAACCAATCAAGTGCGCCAAAAATAATGTGCGCACTAATCAACAAAATTTTCCAATTATATACTAGTATTTAAAGATATCAGTTTCCACAATGGTATGTATACTGGCTGGTAGTTGCTGCTGGTAATGTGGGAGATAATCCGGGTGTTTTGAGGCTGAAATAAGAAGTTTCTATATTATTAGAAAGTGAAACCCTGGTTTTGTTTAGCCAATGACAACCTAAATGACAATTCTCAAATCTATTACAAAACCATGAATACTAACAAAGACCTATAGTTATCCGCTTTATTCCAAAGAAACTCTGTTTACGTTGCTACTATATTCGCTGGAGCTTTTGCTTTTGAATCTGCCTTTGACGTGGGTGTCACTAAATGGTACAACACTCACAACCAAGGTAAATTATGGCAAGACGTAAAAGGTAAATTCCTTGAAGGAGGTGACGAAGACGAAGATGACGAATAAACCCATAGACAACATAGTTTGTTCCTTATTTACATAGAACACCTAAAATTTAATGCATAAATTGTGAAACAAGGCAATTTGCCAGATGTATTTATCGTTTGAATGGTAGAGGTAACTCTTTTGTTGCATTTGTCCTCTATATCTTCTGGGATATGGGCATACAATTTCCATATGTATCTGACTACATCTATATCTCTTTGTCTTTACATCCATGGCTACAGTAATATCTAAATTATTCCATTGTGTAATATCCACGACTGTGAGACTAGCAGATCTCATCTCAATCAAGTAATCTTAAACTAAGCTCTACCAAAATGGCAGTGATTAACCAACCAGGAACACAAATTAAACTTACCAATGTGTCGATGGTAAGAATGAAAAGAGGTAAAAAAAGATTTGAAATCGCCTGCTACCAAAATAAAATCCAAGATTGGAGACTGAGAGTAGAAAAAGATATAGATGAAGTATTACAAATACCTCAAGTATTTATAAATGTTTCCAAAGGTCAAGTGGCCAACAATGATGATTTAATGGGTAGTTTTGGTACCACCAACCAAGATTTGATTATACGAGATATATTAGATAGAGGAGAAATCCAATTGAATGAAAAGGAACGGACTGCAAATTTAAGACAAAAACAAAATGAATTTTTAAATATAATATCAACCAAATGTATTAATCCAAAATCTAAAAAAAGATATCCTCCTTCGATTATCCAAAAAGCTTTAAACGAATTGAAATTCCATCTTAATCCTAACAAACCAGCAAAGTTACAGGCCCTAGAAGCTATTAAGTTATTAGTGTCAAAGCAATTGTTTCCTATAGTGAGGGCGCAAATGTTGATAAAAGTTATTCTTGTGAATAGAGTGAAAGACCAGGTGTATGAGCCTTATATTAAACCATTATTAGATGTTATAGAGACCGAAACCCAAGCTGATAAGGTGTTTGAAGTGCAAAGTATTATTGATCCAACCAATTATCGATTAATTGTGGATGTTTTACAGGGAGATAACGCAAAGATTAATAGAGGGGAGGGAACTGTAGAAGTATTGGATATGGCTGTGGTTAGTTCGCAGCCTAAAGAGTAGTTTATAAGAAAGCATAAAGATATATCTTGTGTAGTAAACATTGACCACATAGTATCTAGCAGAAGCTCTTTGCAATTGTAGGGATCTTACAGTAATGTCCCATACTAAATAAGAGCCCTCATTAAGCAGTACCGCAAAATCTCACATCTCAAAAAAAAATTTTCAGAAAGCTATAATATAACTAAACCATGTCTACCTTAGCCAGTTTACCATCCGGTACCTTAGATGCCCCAGTGGTCAAGTCCAAGGTCTCTGCTCCAGTCCGTCGTCCTATCGAACCAGTTGGTCGTTTCTTCTTATCTCATGCTACCAGAACTTTGAGAGGCCACACCTGGTCTGAATATGAAAAGTTAGAAGCTGAAAAGAATGTTACTACTGTTCAAGAAAATGAAGATGATGACATTGGTGATGAAGATCAAGATGAAGAATTATTAGCCCATGATCCAAGAGAATGGAAAGACGCTGATTTGTATGCTGTCTTAGGGTTATCTAAATTAAGATACAGAGCTACTGAAGACCAAATCAGAAGAGCTCACAGAAAACAAGTTTTGAAACATCACCCAGATAAGAAATCTGCTTCTGGTGGATTAGAACAAGACGGGTTCTTTAAAATCATTCAAAAAGCTTTTGAAATCATGTTGGATCCAACTAAAAGACAACAATATGATTCTGTTGATGATAACGCTGGAGTTTTACCACCAGCTCCTAAATCTGAATATGATTTCTTTGAAGCTTGGGGACCAGTGTTTGAAAGTGAAGCCAGATTCTCTAAGAAAACTCCAGTTCCTTCTTTAGGTACTATTGAATCCAGTAATGATGAAGTTGATAAATTCTATTCATTCTGGGGTAAATTCGATTCTTGGAAAACTTTTGAATTCAAAGATGAAGATGTTCCTGATGACACTGCTAACAGAGATCACAAGCGTTATATTGAACGTAAAAATATTGCTACCAGAAAGAAGTTGAAACAAGAAGATAACAAGAGAGTTATTGACTTGGTTGAAAGAGCTTATTCTGAAGATCCAAGAATCAAGTTATTCAAAGAAAATGCTAAGAAAGAAAAAGAAAGAAAGAAATGGGAAAGAGAAGCTGGTTCTAGAAAAGCTGCTGAAGAAGCTGCTGCTAAGAAGGCTGCTGAAGAAGAAGCTGCTAAGAAAGCTGCTGAAGAAGCCAATGCTTCTAAAGCTAGCAGTAAGAAAGCCAAAGAAGCTGCTAAGAACGCCAAAAAGAAACAAAAGAGAGCTGTCAGAGGATGTGGTAAAGAAACTGAATACTTTGGTGATGCTTCTAAATCTGCTGAAATTGAAGCTGATATTGAATTACTTGTTGATAAATTAGATGATGTTCAATTAGCTTCTGTTGCTGGTAAACTTACTGGTGCTGACGGTGCTACTGCTAAAGCTGCTATGAACGAGGTTGCTGCTGAATTAACTGCTGCTGGTAAACTCCCACAATCTCACTTGAAATATTTCAATGCTTAAACTAGTTAGAAGCTTTTTTTAATACAGATCATATTCCGTGAAAATCGTATACTAACTATATAACTATTCTTTGTTATTAATCCTCATCATCGGAAACCTCAATCTTTTTCCCTAATGCTGTCCCTTTCATATGGTAATGAGCCTTTCTTAAATCATCGAATTTTTTATGTCTTTCTTCAGCACTTAAAGGTTTAGAGGTCTCTTCTTCTTCCTCGTCGTCAGCATCCAACTCGGGGGATCTGATAACCTCGCTTCCCCCCATGGATTGACCTATGGTATTATCAAAATTACTTCCTTGTCCCAAATTAAACCCCGGGATTTCCTCTTCTTCATCTTCTTGATAATACTCACCAGTAGGATCAAACCCATTCTCATAGGGAGTCTTTGGTTCATCAATCTTCATGGTGGCACTTTTCTCTTGTTCGGATTTATATAAATTGACTTCATCCCATTTCAAATGTTCCGGACGGGTATCCAAACCTTGTTCTTCTTTAGCCTTTGCAATCTTGGCTCTAATTTCGTCCCCCTTCGATCGTTGCTCATTAGTCAATTGTGAGTTCAACCGAGTGTTCTTAATGACTTCTTGTCTGTCCAACTTCGCTTCGAACGAAGGAGATGTTTCAGATTCGTCTTTATTCCTTAAAATACCTCTGGGATTATCACTCATTGTTTAATTAGATATGATGTTTTATGTGAATTAAAATCTCCATATATAGGCAAATTGCGCGCCACTGGTCGAACGAACAACATAACATAATCATTTTTAGCCACAGGTCACGAATTGGATCTAGCATTTGCGGGACACATATCTATTTATAAGTCTATTGAAGCTGAACTAGGCTAACTACACGCTACTAGTTTACCAGGAGCAAGTTTTTTGGGGTTCAATATCATCAGAATTAGAGTACTCAGCATTCATTGGGATTAAAAATCACAATATGGGACAAACCTTCAGCTTTACAAATATATTCGGCAAATTATTTGGGGCCCAAAAAGAGATCCGGATTCTTATTTTAGGATTGGATGGGGCCGGGAAAACCACCATTTTATACCGGTTACAAATGGGAGAAGTGGTGACCACTAAACCTACCATTGGTTTCAATGTGGAAACATTGAAATATAAGAATTTAACATTAAATATATGGGATTTAGGTGGTCAAACATCTATCAGACCGTACTGGAGATGTTATTATAATAACACGGCGGCGGTGATTTTTGTGGTGGATTCGACAGATAAAGATAGAATTGATATTGCCAGTAAAGAATTACATTTGATGTTAAAAGAAGAAGAATTATTGGATAGTGCTCTTTTGGTGTTTGCCAATAAACAAGATCAACCAGGGGCTTTAACTGCCGCCGAAGTATCACAAGCATTAAATTTGACCGAATTAAAGGATCGAAGCTGGAGTATAGTAGCTTCGAGTGCATTAAAAGGTGAAGGGTTGACTGAAGGGTTAGATTGGCTTATGGACGTGATAAAAGATGAACAGTTGAACTGATTGGCGCCAAATATATGTGTATATAATAAAATATAAATACCGCTATAAACTATCCCTTCTGGGCTTTAGCTTCTGTTTCTTGCACTCGTTCCAAAATGATTTTAATCATTTCATTGCCAACTGCATTGGCTTCCTTGAATTTAGGAGCAAAGAACTGTTGTACATCCTGGAATTTGGTTTTGTACAAGTTATAATCACCATAAGTCACCAAATCAGACCATTGTCTAGCAGCTATTACAAACTCTAAATCATCACTTCTAAATGTTGGATCGGTACAAGCAGCTTCAATGGATTCTTCTAGTAGCTGAGGAGTACAGAACAAGTATTCAGTGACTCCAAGAAAGATTCTAAATAACGGAGTAGAACAAATTATATGATCATAAGGTAAAACCCCTAATGAGACCCAAGTATCAGCAATTGCTAATAAAGATAAATGAGAATTAGGTTGTCTTCCTCCTGGTGGTTCTTTACTCAAAGAATACTTTTCCAATATATTATCATTCAACAATAATTCCTTGTGGTTAATATGATTGAATAATGATCTGGCTTTAGAAAGTCTGGCCTGTAACTCCTCTTTTCTGCCTTGTATCATCAATCTAAAAAGTTCAGAGGCTGATTTGGCATATTGTAAGATTTGAACGTGAGCTGAAGGATTGGTGATGGCTAAACCAGCGTAAACATGCCATTTGTTAGAGAATATCCGCATAGAAATATTCATTTTAGCATTTTCAATTCCTCCAGCCCATCGAGGGGTTTCCCAAGGATACTCTTTCAGGGATTTCCATGCAGTCCCCATTGAAAGAAATGCAGCATGTGTCACTGCTTGGGTATCTGCAGTGATTTGATCATGTTCTTTAGCAGATAAATAGACGTGTTTCGATTGCAAACAAGAGACCAAAGACTCCACAAAATCAAAATCTTCCTGGTCGGCTTTGTGTTTAATCAATACCAATGGCTGGCCCCGAGTGTTAACATTGGGCCCATGTAAGGAATGTACGGTGATGATTTTAGTATCTTGAGGGAGCCATCGTTCTAAAGCTTCGACTTCAGGTTCCTTACAAGATGTTTGACCCCCTACAATAGCACCATATTTGGAAGAAGGACCGTAAAGTGACACGATTTTCCCAATTGATTCGGCTTCCACACTATATATTATATAGTCACTAACCCTGGACACGAAAAACCCATTTTTTAACACTTTAAACTTATGGTCTTTGTACTTTTCTACCATTGCTTCATATAACTCATCTCTATCACACCCCACGACATTCCACCCTGCTTCGGAGAACCGCCGGGCGTAGAGGGCACCCATATCCCCAAGTCCTATGATCCCAATGGTTTTGGACTGTTGAAGGCTGGCCAACTGATCCCCGGTTAATATTGTCATAGTGTGTAAGTTGTTTTAGTGAAAATTGCGACAAAGGAATAAACCTCTTCTGGGACGCGATTTTAGTGAATTTTAGTGAACGAGGCCTTGCGAGATTTACTTTTCAACTTAACTCAAGTGTAGAGATGAGTACCACCAAAGCGTTCAGTGCACCAGGAAAGGCGTTTATAGCGGGCGGGTACTTGGTTCTAGAACCAATCTACGATGCCTATGTCGTGGCGTTATCTGCCAGAATGCATGCTGTAGTAAAGTCTGGCCCAAACACCAGCTCGATACCGACCATTACCGTCAAGTCACCACAATTCCAGGAAGCCGTATGGCAATATGAAGTAGGGGAACTGGTTAAGGAAGTCAATGGTAACAAAAACCCCTTTCTTCAAGCCACGGTTCAAGTAGTGAGTCAATACTTGGGGGAGTTGAAACAATCTATTGAGATTACGATTTATTCTGATCCTGGGTTCCATACTCAAGCCAATACTACCACCAAAAATTCCACCAACGGCCAAAGACGGTTTTTATATCACCAGAGTGCTATAAATGACGTGGCCAAAACCGGATTGGGGTCATCAGCCAGTTTGGTGGCGGTAGTCACTACTGCAATCATGTCCCAAACTAAGGAAGTTAGTAAAGATGTGTTACACAATCTTGCCCAAATCGCCCATTGTAAAGCCCAGAAGAAAATTGGGTCAGGATTCGACGTGGCTACGGCAGTATATGGGTCTATTCGGTACCGGAGGTTCCAACCACAAGTAATTGATGAGTATTTACAAAGTTCAACTCCTCAAACGTTTGATTTGAAAGGTTTAGTGGAAACTCCTTGGGATTTTTCTCACCTTCCGTGTGCTTTACCTCCTCATATCAAGTTGTTAATGGGGGATATTAAGGGAGGTTCAGAAACCCCTAAATTGGTGTCGATTGTGTTAGACTGGAAGAAACGTCACCCGGAACAAGCCCTCGAGTTATACACCCAATTAAACCAGGCCAATTTGTCGTTGATGGACGCCTTGACTCAACTTCACCAGTTTTATGAATCTGAAAAGTCGCAATACTTAAAGGCTATTCAAGTATTGAAAAATACTGCTGGGAGCGACATTGAATCCACAAGCCCAGATATTAAGCCTTTCTTTGCAGTGGTAGAAGCCATTAAGAATATCAGAACCTATTTAAAACAATTAACCCAAGAGTCTACTGCTGATATCGAACCTGATTCTCAAACCAAATTGTTAAATGATTGCAGTACTCTTAAAGGGTGTTTGGGAGGAGTGGTTCCAGGAGCTGGTGGATACGATGCCATTAGTTTACTAGTTATAGATGAATCAATTGATTCTATTATAGATCACACCAAGAGTGATGACAACTTCTCCCAAGTTACCTGGTTGAGCTTGACCCAACAGGCCGAGGGAGTTGTATCAGAGGTAGTTAATGACTACGAGGGAATCTAATCGTCAAGCTTCATGACTTAAATCATGACTTTGTCTATTGTTATTCGTAATTCTGCATGGTTTGTGTCATGTACGAATGGTAGAGTCACGAGGAACAAAGCCTCATCGCACACGATGAAAATCTAAATATAGTAAATAGATAAGAACCGTAATTTTCATCGACTTAGTATATATACGGCTACACATCCTGGATTAGATCTATCAATCATACCATGCCATATACTCAAACGCCATTGCGACTAAATACTCAATCCCAAGAGGGATTGGAGTCCCAAGATGATTTGTTCAAATACGTTAATGTGGGGAATCGAGACAGAAGTCAGACCAATGCCATGCTAGAATCATTTTCTAGTCATCAAGAATCCTTCTCTAGTCATCAAGAGTCTAGTATCCCTCCAATAGTTTCAAATGTATCACATATAGATCAAAATGATCCCGATAACCCCAACTCTTCTGAGTATAAAAACTATAAGAGAAGCAGTCGCATCTTCTTAGTAACTTCTATTGTATCAGCGTTGATCATATTAGTATTAGAAGTGTATGTGTTTGCAGTAATTAATATTCACAAAAGTGAAATCCAATCAGATTCAAAGTATCAAGAAGTGTCGATATTTTTGGCGCTTTTTATATTTGCAGCCATTTTCCAGGTTATAATCACCGTCATTGGATTAACCACCAAAAACATTCTTTTGCTCTTGATGTTATGTGCTTTCTACGCTTGTATGTTGATCTATACCGGGATTCAATACAATGAAGTGAGAGTGATTGTGGGAGATATCCTTATAGGACATTGGAAAACTGCCACTAGAGCCACTAATATCGCCACGATTTGTGTACTTGCTGCTACTTTGGTGATCCAATTATACTTGATTCTTGCTCACCTAACAAAACATCTTAAATGGTTCAGTTTTAAAACCATTGGGGCTGATTTGTATATCAAAAGAATGTACCAGGTATTCCAAATCCATAGGGCCTTGTTAATGTTCTCCTTCTTCTTCTTTCTTGGGTTTACTATACAATTTATTATCATTATGGTTCAAGATAAATCATCTACTGAATTCATCCTTACGGTGTTGGTAATTCCACTTACTATAGTGATTTTAGTGTTGAGTGATTTGGGAATGTACCATGAAATCTTATGGTTAACAATCCCTTGCTTATTGGTATATTTCGGAGGCATAGCCTACGTGCTCTTTAAAATGATCCGGTTATACACGAAATATACTTCTGCGTATGAGGTAACGGTTAATCCCGGAGATTATTTTCCGGGAAGAAGTTCACTTATCACATTTGGGGTTATAACTTTGGTGTTTTTAGTGACCCTTATAGTGTTTGAAATCATACTAATGGTTAATTTCAACCGGGGATTAAAGTCCGTGTTGGAAAAGCCCCGGTATTTTGTATTTAGGAAAAAGTCGGTAGCCCCGAGCCCGGATCTTAAGCAAGAAGAATTTAGTATTGATTAACCAACCCGGAAAAACTATCCCGGAGTGTCGGATAAACCCTCCTGAGCCCCTAGATCGGGAATATTCGGCATTCGGACTCTATACGATTAACGAATACACAACAGGTGACTATTCTCTTACGCAGTCCGTTGACTGCAAAATATTCTCTTAGGAAAAATCAGTTGATGCAACGCGACATTTTAGTAGCCTGATGTCAAAGGTCTATAAATAAGGCCCAATCCCCCAATTAAATAGTGTTAGAGTATTATACTTATAGAATCTAAAGAGTATTAGAATAAGAGTATTAGATTATACTATATTTAATACTATTCAACACAATTGTTATTAAAAATGTCCGAGATAACTTTAGGAAGATATCTCTTTGAAAGATTGAACCAACTTCAAGTTAACACTATTTTTGGGTTACCGGGTGACTTCAACTTAAGTTTGTTAGACAAGATCTATGAAGTTGAAGGCATGAGATGGGCCGGGAATGCCAATGAATTGAATGCTTCTTATGCTGCTGATGGGTACTCGCGTATTAAGCGGTTAGGATGTTTGGTGACTACTTTTGGGGTAGGGGAATTATCGGCTCTTAATGGGGTTGGTGGAGCTTATGCTGAACATGTAGGGTTATTACATGTTGTTGGAGTTCCATCTATTTCATCTCAAGCCAAACAATTATTATTGCATCATACTTTAGGAAATGGGGACTTTACTGTGTTCCATAGAATGTCCAATAATATCAGTCATACTTCAGCTTTTATTTCTGATATTAATACCGCTCCTGAAGAATTGGATCGGTGTATTAGAGATGCTTATATCTATCAACGGCCTGTTTATGTAGGATTACCTGCCAACTTGGTTGATTTGAAGGTTCATGCTTCTTTATTAGATAAACCTATTGATTTAGGGTTGAAACCAAATGATCCAGATGCTGAAGAAGAAGTCATTGACTCGGTATTGGCTTTGATTAAAGCCGCTAAAAACCCCGTGATTTTGGTCGATGCTTGTGCCAGTAGACATGATTGTAAAGAGGAAGCCAAAAGATTAGTTGAACAAACTCAATTTCCGGTTTTCACGACTCCTATGGGGAAAGGTGCTATTGATGAAGGGGGAGTTAGTGGAGAATTATATGATAATGATCCTAATTTAATTAAGAAAATGAACGCTAAATTGAATGGTACTCATTCTGTTTCGGCTAGATTCGGTGGGGTTTATGTGGGGACTTTAAGTGAACCTCATGTTAAAGATGCAGTAGAAAGTTCTGATTTGATTTTATCTATTGGAGCTTTATTATCTGATTTCAATACTGGGTCATTTTCTTATTCTTATAGAACTAAGAATGTGGTGGAATTCCATTCTGATTATACTAAAATCAAACAAGCTACATTCCCAGGAGTTCAAATGAAAGAATGCTTACAACATTTACTTGAGAGAGTTAATGAAGCTTGTGCCGATTACATTCCAGTGGAAGTTCCTAAAGTTAAATTAGTCAATACACCAGCTGCCCCAAGTACTACCTTAACCCAAGAATGGTTATGGACTAGAGTGTCTTCCTGGTTTAGAGAAGGAGATATCATTATCACTGAAACTGGGACTTCAGCTTTTGGAATTGTTCAATCTAAGTTTCCTAACAATACCATTGGGATTTCTCAAGTGTTATGGGGGTCTATTGGTTACACTGTTGGTGCCACTTTAGGAGCTGTTATGGCTGCCGAAGAAATTGACCCGGCCAAAAGAGTGATTTTATTTGTAGGTGATGGGTCTTTACAATTGACAGTACAAGAAATTTCCACCATGGTTAAATGGAACACAAAACCATATCTTTTTGTGTTAAATAACGATGGGTATACTATTGAAAGATTAATTCATGGAGTAAATGCTACATATAATGATATTCAACCATGGAACAATTTATCCTTGTTACCGTTGTTCAACGCTACAAACTACGAGGCTTTGAGAATCTCAACGGTCGGGGAGGCTGAAGAATTGTTTACGAGCAAAGAGTTCTCAACCAATGATAGAATCAGAATGGTTGAGGTCATGTTACCAAGATTGGATGCTAGTAACAATTTGGTGTTACAAGCCCAATACTCAGCTAAAGCTAATGCGGAAAACTAATTGTATATACCTTAATAGAAATTAACGTCATATGGAGTGTATCGCACTGTAAAGACCCGGATAATCTCCGTGGCTTATTTCCGAACTTTGACAGGTGAGAAACATAAATACTTGCTGCATTGCGTTTCATTTGTCATCTGTAACTTACTAGTTTTTTTTTTTTGAATCGATTGATAAAATGGCTTCCAATCCACCAGGAGCTTGTTGCGTTGAGAAATCCTTACACGATGGAACCCCTAAAGGAACCTTCAGTACCATTGCTGGTCTTGACACTTATAGTGTTGGGGAAGAATATGGAAATGAGAATATCATTGTAATCATGACAGATGTCAACGGACACAAATTTTCCAATGTTAATTTGATTGCTGACCAACTCTCTACTTTAGGAAAGTACAAGGTGTTGATTCCAGATATTTTAAAAGGAGATGCGATTCAGGAACCTTTAGAAACCTGGATCCCTAAACACGTTCCAGAAATCACTACTCCTATCGTCAATGGGTTTTTGACGGCTATCCGTAAAGAATTGAGTCCTAAATACTTGTGTGGGATTGGATATTGTTTTGGTGCTAAATACGTGATCCAAAACTTGGCTAAAGATGGTCTTTTAGATATTGGTGCTGGTGCTCATCCTTCTTTTGTTACTGAACAAGATGTAGAAGACATTGAAAAGCCGATTATTATTTCGGCTGCTCAAATCGATCCAATCTTTACGGTTGAATTGAGACACAAAACTGAAGAGATTTTAACTAAGAAGGAATCGGTTAGATGGGAACTTGACTTATTTTCTAATGTTGTCCATGGGTTTGCTGTTAAGGGAGACATGTCAATTCCTCAAGTCAAATATGCCAAAGAAAAGGTTATCATTGACCAATTGGGATTCTTTGCTTCCAATAAGCCTTAGGTTACCTGGACAATAGCCCTTGACTTTATATACTATCTAATACACGGAATTGTCGACTGAAGAATCCGCACCTTATCGCCTTTTATCCCCATATTTCAGGAACGGCTCCATTCTTATCTATAGATATAAAAGAACCTCTATTCCTGCTCTCTTATCCAATTGACCCAATTGATCTTTCCAATTGACCCAATTGATCTTTTGAAGAATGTCGAAAGAACTCTTACCCTTACACAAGGGCTCCAAGAAGCCTTTGGCTATCTTTCACCTTACGTTTCTTTTCTTGACAGCTATTCTAGGCTACAGTGGTTATTCTGTCGGTCGTTACTATCTAAGATCCAAGTCTGCCGTGGACTTTGAAACCTCCAATGCCAAACCTTTCTGTCCTATTATGGACAAGGTCGATCCCATGGACATTATCTACAATAAAGACACATTGAACATGCTCTTAACTAATGATACCTTCAAATTAGAAGCTGCCAAAAAGTTATCTGGAGCCATTCAAATCCCTACTGAAGTGTACGATAACATGATCAATCCTAATGCTTCTGAAGCCTTGGGTGAGTTGTATAAGCTTGAGCCATTATGGGAGAATTTCGAGACCTTTTTTGCTTACTTGGAAACTACTTTTCCTTTGGTCCATGAACATTTGAAGATCGATAAAGTTAACAAATTCTCTTTGGTATACACCTGGGAGGGGAAGAATAAGACTAAAAAACCATTGATGTTGACGGCCCATCAAGATGTGGTGCCAGTACAAAAGGAAACTGTTCACCAATGGGATTTCCCCCCATTTAGTGGTCATATTGAAAATGGTAATGTTCATGGTAGAGGAGCTTCTGATTGTAAGAATCTCTTAACCGGTTTGTTAGATACGGTGGAATTATTACTTTCTGAAGGTCAATTCGAACCCGATAGAACCGTTATTCTTGCTTTTGGATACGATGAAGAGTCTGAAGGGACTGGTGCCTGGGAGATTGCAAGGTTTTTATTAGACAAATATGGTCCTGATTCCATGTATCAAATTATTGATGAAGGATCTGGAGGCTACACTTCCGAAGGTGGTGTTAATTATATCACTCCTGCCACTGGAGAAAAAGGACATTTGGATTCTGTTATTGAACTTTTCACTCCAGGAGGCCATTCTTCTGTTCCTCCTGCTCACACCTCAATTGGAATTTTATCTGAATTAATTAGTTTGGTTGAAAAAAGACAATTTGAAAGCATTATAACCGAAAGAAATCCAGTTTTACACCAATTACAATGTGTGGCTGAACATTCTACTATAGATAAAACATTAAAATCAGATATTCTCAAAGCCCATTTTGATGCCTCGGCAAATGCTAATCTTTTAGACCACTTAACTAAGGATTTAGGGACAAAATACTTGGTGACTACTTCTCAGGCTACAGATATGATCAATGGTGGTGCTAAGGCCAATGCTTTACCTGAACACGTCCAAGTTTTAATTAATCATAGAATCGCAGTGGAAGAATCGGTTAAATCTACTTATGAAAAAGTGTTGGTTGATATTAAGGAAATTGCAACTAGATTTGACCTTGGATTTGTGTTCCAAGGTGAGGAACTTATGAAACCTACTGAGAAAGGATACTTTAATTACACTTTAAATGGAATCTTAGAACCAGCTCCGGTAACTCCTATGTACACTAACGTTTGGAATACCTTTGGTGGTCTGTTAAGATTCTTATATGAAGATTTAATTTATCCTGAAGATGATACGACTTTTGTATTTGCTCCATTCTTATCTACTGGTAACACAGATACTAAATGCTACTGGGATTTGACTCCTCATATCTTCAGATACATCCCTTCATTGCCAGGTCCTAACCGTCACGTACACTCCGTCAATGAATTTGTATCTGTCGAATCTCATGCCGTCATTATCTCTTTCTACTATTACTATATCCAATTAATTGATCAGTTAGATTAAGTGTATAGGTTCAATCAATAGTTTACAATTCGATGTCTAAGTCGCAGAAATGTCGTCTGCAGCATAAATGGCTGCGATGGTCTTCGCATTAATAATCTGAAAAATTTTCTAACTACTACCAAACGATCCGATCAAAATGCCAACAGAACTCGAGGAATTGGTGGGTTTCTTACACTCTCCACAACCAGCTGTTGTATCTATTGCTTTAGATAACTTGGTGGGTTACTCACAAGGAACTCATCAGCTGATTTTCAGTTATAATAACTACGAAGCCATTAAAGACTTGAAAGTTTTAGCTAAAGATGATGGGAAGACTACCGTCAGTCAATCAATAACCATTTTAGCCAATTTATGTGAAGATATAAATGTCAGAAACTTGATTGTGGAAGATGTGGATTTCTGTAAGTTTTTAGTCCAGTCCATTATAAGTATAACCAATACGAATGCTGATTTAATGTGTATATTATTAACCAACTTGGCTAAAAATGATGCCATAACCAAGGTATTTGATTTCAAATTGACTCATAATGAAGAACAACTGAAAACATTCAAGTCCCAGTATGCTATGGACTGTTTAATGGATTGCTTCGTTAAAGGATTCGATAGATCTTTAAACAAATACGCCAATTATGATTACTTATCATACTTTTTCGCCGATATCTCCAGATTTAAACAAGGAAGAGATTATTTCATCACCGAACAAGAATATGATGAAGTGGTGCCAATTTCCAAATTGTTAGTGTTCACTGAAAAATACGACTCCAAAATTAGAAGAGAAGGGGTTGCTTCCACCATTAAGAATTCTCTCTTTGATTCTTCCAAACATGCTGAATTGTTAACCAATGAAAAGATAAACTTATTGCCATACATATTATTACCTATTGCTGGACCTGAAGAAATTGAGGAAGATTATATGTTTGACTTACCAGACGAATTACAATTATTACCTAGTGATAAAAAGAGAGACCCATTGAATGGTCTTATTTGTATTCATCTTGAGTCTTTACTCTTACTTTGTACCACCAAAGACATGAGAGAATACTTAAGAAACAAATCGGTATATGCCATTATTCGGGAAATCCATAAGGTTTATACTGATGAGAATGTGGTTGATTTGTGTGACAGATTGGTTCAAATGTTAATGAGAGACGAAGCAATGGATGGTGAAGAAGAAGATAAAGTAGAAGAAGAAGAAGTAGAAGAAGAAAGCGATGACGATGACGACGCTATTGTTGAAGTGGCATAACCAGTATATATAACGACTTAATAGAAATGGGTGTATTAAATACCTATATAACATGACCTACTCTCTTAGTACCAATTTCCCGTTATCTAGTTTCAAGTTCTTCTTGACAATGCTGATGATTCTTTGCTTATTGTCTTTGTTGGCACTGACTCTATTTCTTAACTTGACAAGTAAATCTTTGGTAGTTAATGGGTTACCTCTAAGAATATCCAACACTTCTCCAACCGTAACAAGAGATCCATCAGGACCAGCATCATTCAAGTCGGCGTTGGCTAATGGTGGTGTAGGAGAATTACTCTTTTCTTTACCATCATCAGTCCGTTGTCTCTTTTGAGGTGACTCCACCACACTAGTAGCTCTTTTACGACCAGAAGGTAGCCATTCACCCTTTTGGAATGAGTTTAAGAATTGACTTGGTGCTTTAATAACCACAAACCCTTCCCCAACATTTGTAGCCCAAAATTGTCTGACGGCAGGAACTTTCAGTAAGGAATCGGTTTCATCAGGTTCTTGTTTGACAGTCACTTCGTTGGAATCACTATCATCATCACTTTCCAAATCGGATTTCGACAAGTATGGATTTAATTGATCATCTTCATCATCACTGTCATAAACACCCCCTTCAGTTTTATTCAAGACTTTCCTCAATTTCTTCCCTTCCTTATCAATTTTACGAGACTTTTCAGTTTCAAATAAGTCATCTAGATCGTCATTAGCATCAGCTTCAGCATCTGACCCTCCATCAAAATGAGCCGCTTTTAACATTTCTCTTTTGACTTTATCTTCAGATAATTTATTTTCTTCTTCATCCCCATCCATAATAGGAGCTTCTTCATCATCAGCAAACTCTTCATCATAGTCTAGATCATCATGATCTTGATCTCTATCGTTGAAATTAGATGCTCCAGCAACGGTTCTTAACCCTCTACTTCTATTCCCTCCACGAGAAATGTTTATTTGACCAGAAGATCCAGGGGTGGCATTTCTATACCTATAATCTTTATCACCTTCCAGTCCTGATTGATCTTCCATATGTCTCATCAACCATCTAGGTACAGAAGATTTCTTCTCCATTTTAGCTTCAGCTTCTTCTAACGTTAAAGTAGCATATTTGTTACGAGGATTGAACCGGTATACTTTTTCAGCAGGAATCATTTTGAATCCATCTTTATCAAATGCAAATAAAACATGGGTTTGTTCTGAAGCTCCTGCTTCATAATTCCCAACATATACGTTTTTCCCCTCATAATCTTCCATTACCCAAGGGTAATACTCTTCATACCGTAATTTTCTCTTATCATCATCCATTAAATTGATTTGTCTGGTTTTACGCTTGAAAATATTTCTTCTGAAATTTCTACCTCTACCTTCTGGGGCCACTTGGGACATATCCATCTCCCCAGGGGTTCCACTTCTACTTCTATCTCCTCCATTCATGGTCCCATCTTCATCCATGATTTCCATATCGTCTTCGTTGTTGTTATCGTTATCTGAAGGTTCTCCGTCCTCTTCGTCCAACGGGATTCCAGCGGCCCGTTTTTGTCGTCTCCGTTCTCTTTCTGCTTCTTTTTGTTTCTGCTCCTTCTTTTTCATATCCATTTCTTTTCGGGATAAATGGAACTGGATGTTCCGAGGATCCTTTCTGTGCAACCTCACGGGTTTTTCGAAATCCTTAATGATGTCGACATTATTCTTATTGGTGAACCGGGCAATATGGTACCGTTTGTCCTTGATATCTTCATCGGTGTAACACTTTAACGGGATATCTTGCCAGCCTTGGTCGGAAGATTTAGCGCCATTCTTAGGGGTGGGTGTGATGGTTTCTCCACTTCCAACAGAGGGCTCTTTCTTGACCAGTACGGGGGTTCTGGCGGCACTGCTCATCCTTTAGTAGAACCGGTGATTGATACTTTTGATACGGGTGATGTATGACGAAATCTCTTCTTTGTTAGCTCAAGTTGTTGCGCGCAGGGAATGTCGCGCTTACTTAAGGAGTAGTATATTATGGGGAAGGGAAAGAGACATTTATTTTGATGGATTTTGGAGATTTTGACCTGGAAACTTGATATGTTATAGAGAAAACTTCTGGGATTACAGTGGTGTAATTTTTATTCGATTTATACCACAAACCAATCTATTCAACCGACCTTTCTGGCTCTGGCCGGTACCGGTAGAATCGCGGAGCGGAAAATATAGTTTTTGACATATCTTCAACAACATGTCTGTAGCGGTTCTGGACGAAGAAGATAAGTATTTGGACCAGCTAAAAGCCCAGAAGGCTGGTAAAGCAGGTGCCGTGGCCCCACCGCCCAAATATGTGGGGTTTGTGGCCGGGATGTTTTCTGGAGTCACAAAAAACGCCGTGGGCCATCCATTTGATACCATCAAAGTTCGGTTGCAAACAGCTCCACCAGGCCGGTTTACCGGTCCCATGGATTGTGTGTGGCAAACTATTAAGAAAGAAGGTCCCCAAGGGTTCTACAAAGGGTTTACGCCGCCATTGGTGGGTTGGGTCCTTATGGATTCCGTCATGTTGGGATCATTACATGTATATAGAAGATATGTCAAAGATTATATATATCCAGACGAGAAGAAATTGCCATTGATGGGGCATGTGATTGCCGGGTTGGGAAGCGGCTGGACCGTGTCATTTGTGGCAGCTCCTATTGAACAATTCAAAGCAAGACTCCAGGTCCAATATGATGCTAAAACCAAGATTTATACTGGTCCAATAGATGTGGTGAAAAAGTTATATGGAATCAGTGGGATTCGAGGTATATATAGTGGATTACTTTCCACTATGATTTTCAGAACAAATTTCATTTTCTGGTGGGGATCTTATGAACTTTTCACTCAATACTTCCAAAATAATACTAATCTTTCTAATCCTTCGATTAATTTTTGGTCTGGAGGGTTATCTGCTACTGTCTTCTGGATCTTTGCTTATCCTGCTGATGTGGTCAAACAAACCATCATGACCGATAGTCCTATCAGGGCAGAAAAAAAATTCCCCAGATGGATTGATGCTGCTAAACATATCTACAATCAAAATGGGGTTAGAGGGTTCACCAAAGGTTTCGGTCCATCTATATTAAGATCATTCCCAGCCAACGCCGCAGCTTTGGCAGCTTTTGAAGCCGTCATGAGATTTATACATTAGAATTATATACACATAGACTCATTAAACACAAATCTACTTTCAAGTTTCCCATGGCTTGGTTCTTTGTTTAGCAGTAGACTTGGAGCTTTGTTCGGGTAAGACCGTATCGGGGATTTCTTTTATCCCGGGAACAGGTTTTCCAGACATAATCAACTGGACAAGTTCTTGGTAATTTGAAGAGTAGGGTGGTGCTTCACCATCCGTAGTTTCTTTAGGTTCTTGCTTTGAGTCTTTTGCGTCCTTTGTGTCCGTTGTGTCTATGGCTTTAGACTCAAGTTGGGGTTCGTCAGTCTCGGTAAGTTCTGAAATCTTGTTGTTCTTAATATGTTTATCCCCATTGCTTCTCTTCCATTGGTTGTAGTCATCCAAGTTAAGAATATTCCCAGTATGAGAACAGTAGAAGAAACTCTTTGCTTGGTCTATTAATTGCTGTTTGTCCAAAGGAGGTATGGCAGTTACCGACGGATCTTGTTCTTTCATGTTTTCTAAGAACCCGTCCAAGATCTCCTTGAGTCCTTCTTTGAACTCATCGAACGAGTCCCAGTCATAGTTCATGTAATCAATATAGGTTTGTTCTTGGTCCATAGTGTTGGTGATGTTAAATCTCGCGAATATTTCTTCCTATATAACCTCCAGTATATTAACTAGCAGTAATTGAACTAGCGTAGTACCACAATTGATAAGATATGGAGTTGATTAAATTGGTGGTGGTGCTTTCAATCCTCCTCCGAATAGGCTTCTTTGGCTTTGGCCTTTACCAAGATGCTTATATGATGGTAAAGTATACAGATATCGATTATCTTGTGTTTTCAGATGCCGCCAAATATGTGTACCAAGGGCTTTCCCCATACTTAAGAGAAACCTATAGATATACGCCATTATTGGCATGGATGTTGGTGCCCAATTGTTATGAGAATCCCATTTGGTATAGTTTTGGCAAGTTTGTGTTTATGGCAAGTGATTTGATTACAGGTCTTATTATTCTTAAGTTACTTCGGAAGTTAAAAACTACTTCTGATAACAAACTTGCGGTGCTTTCTTCTATTTGGTTACTTAATCCTATGGTAATTACTATCAGTACCAGAGGCTCCAGTGAAAGTGTATTGACTGTGATTATAATGGCCACTCTTTTGTTCTTGTTTAATCAAAACTATATGGTGTCGGCCGTTTGCATGGGTGTGGCCATTCATTTTAAAATGTATCCGGTGATCTACTTACCAAGTGTGTTGTTATATTTAACCAAAGCTAGAAAACCAATCCTCAATTTCCCCCTTATTAACCTTATAAATACCACCAACATGTTTTATTTAATTGTGACGTTATTGACTTTATCTCTCTTGAACGGAGTAATGTTTTACATTTATGGGTTTGAGTTCTTATACAATTCATATATTTATCATTTCGTTCGGTTGGACCATAGACACAATTTCTCCGTGTACAATGTGTTGTTGTACTATAAATCCAGTGTGAATTCCAACACCAACATTGAACAATTTGCATTTGTGCCTCAGTTAGTCCTTTCTGCCATAGTGCTCCCATTGATGTTTGCTAAACAGGACTTGATTTCATGTTTGTTCGTGCAAACATTCACGTTTGTCACCTTCAACAAGGTCATGACCTCCCAATATTTCATTTGGTTTTTGATCTTTTTACCTCATTATCTCTCGCTGTCCAACCTTGTTAAGTCAAAGTATAAAAGAGGTATTTTCATGCTTTGTCTTTGGGTGGGGACACAAGGGTTTTGGTTATACAACGCCTATCAATTGGAATTTTTAGGGATCAACACATTTGATAATGGCCTCCTCTTTGCCGCCTGTGGTTTTTTCTTGTCGAATTGTTGGTTAATATCACAGTTTATTGGTGATATGTGAGCATTAGCATAGATAGCCATAGTTAAGCATAGTTAACATTTTTCGCAGTAATAAAAATGCGATGGTGAAAAATCTGTAGTAACGCAAGAGCATTTTGATAGTTAAGGTTGCAAGAACAGCTAAGGTTGCACTAGTGAAGATGCCTCGGTTGGAACTATACTCACCCGAAGGGTTACGTGTAGACGGAAGAAGATGGAACGAGTTACGGCGGTTTGACTGTAAAATCAATACCCATCCAAATGCCTCAGATGGCTCATCTTATATTGAACAAGGGAACTCCAAGATCATTTGTATGGTCCAAGGACCGATGGAACCCAAGTTAAGATCTCAAGTGGATGTGAGTAAGGCCAATATTGAAGTGAACATTTCCATAGCTAACTTTGCCACTTTCCAACGGAAGAAAAGACTGAAGAATGAAAAGAGAATCGTAGAGTTGAAAACCGCCATAGAAAATACAGTCGAACAAAGTATCATCAGTAAATTATACCCCAGAACCTTGATTCAAATCAATATCCAAGTATTGGCCCAAGATGGAGGACTTTTATCGGGGATGATGAATGCTACCACTCTAGCATTAATTGATGCTGGGATCTCAATGTATGATTATGTCTCATCAGTTTCAGCAGGTTTATATGATCAATATCCATTACTAGACCTTAATACCTTAGAAGAAAATGACATGAGTTACCTTACGATCGGAGTTATCGGGAAACTGGAAAAACTTGCCATGTTAATGTTGGAAAATAAAATGCCTTTGGATAAGCTAGAACCAGTGCTAGCAATAGCCATTGCGGGAGGACACAGAATAAGAGAATTGATGGATGAAGAAGTGAGAGCCCACGGGAAATCCCGGATCTCCAAACTTCAATAGAGTGTAATATAGCATAATAAGAATATAAATAGATATATCTAGTTTACTAGTAGTAGTAGTAGTAATAGTAGTTACTAGAACTAGTGTAGTTGGGGTAGTACCACTGGTACTAAGAGTTTCACGATACTCTTTGCCCGCGCACGACCGTTGCGTGTCAAATCTCCCACCCCACCAAAGTGAAAAAAAACAACCTGGCGTGTTAACAGACCTATTGATCTGGTAATTACGGAATCACAACAGAAGAACATGTCGTACAGAGGCCCCAACCAGTTCAACAGACAATTCAGCGGCCCCACGGGAGCCCCAGCAGGAGCCCCTGGTATGGGTGGCGTGCCCACCAATATTGGACCCGTGTCAAGTTCAAAATCAGCCGTGGATCAATTTGAAGATTTCTCCAAAAAAATCGAAGATTTAATTGATGATTATACCAGACCTCTCAAGCCTTATGTGGTTAGTATTGGGAGATCTTTCATTGTGGCTACTTTCTACGAAGATTCGTTAAGAATTTTTAGTCAATGGAATGAACAAGTGTATTATTTACACAATTATAAACACATTTGGAAATGGCTTACGGTGTTGTTTTTGATAACCAACATTGTTTTAATGATCGGTGCTTCGACTTTATTGATTTTAAGAAGAAAAAATGAAATTGCGACTGGTTCTTTAATAGCTGTGGTGATTTTACAAGGGATTTTTTATGGTTTGATCTTTGATGGATTATTCATTTTAAGAAACTTATCGGTTGTTGGAGGATTAATTTTAGCATTTTCAGACTCGGTAGTAAGAGATAAGAGATCTTTAGCTATGCCTGGGTTACCTATGGTTAATAATCAAGATAATAAAAAGTACTTCCTTTTGGGTGGTAGATTATTATTGGTGTTGTTATTCTTGGGGTTTGTGTTTTCATCTTCTTGGTCTTTTACTAGACTTCTAGTCATCTTGGGAGGGTTTATAACTTGTGCTTCTATCATTGTCGGATATAAAACCAAGTTTTCTGCTTTTGTATTGACGGTTTTGTTATTCACTTACAATGTATTTGCCAATCAATTCTGGAAATATGGGGCTCATGATTCTTCTAGAGATTTCCTTAAATATGAATTCTTTCAAACCTTATCAATTGTCGGAGGATTATTGATTATTGTCAATGCTGGTGCTGGTGAATTATCCATTGATGAGAAGAAGAAAATCTATTAACATTACTCATACGGTTCGTAAGAACGTTATATTCGCTGAATATATATTCTATTAAATGTCGTCTATTGTACTAATACTATGCCTATGGATTGTCAATAAAGTGACAACCGACTCTCTCTAATGTATCTGATTCACTATCTGATTGCACTATATAATAAAGCCATATAATAAAGCCACATAATAAGGCTAGTAGTAAAATGTCGCGCTCATATCCTATTGACATAGTGTTTGTGTCGCACTCAGATCCCATCTCAGCTTACTGACCTTACCCTCCAGTCAAATACCACACTCCAAAGTCGATATGAGTAACTCTGACGACCAGCCCAAGTGTCCTGTCGACCCTAGCACCAGAAATTCATGGTCCCTGTTGTTTTGGGCCAAAAAGTCTCCTGAAACTACAACCACCAATGAGACTAAAGCAATTACAAATGAAGTAGATTCCCAACCAGCATGTCCAGTAGACCACAAGACTCGAGCCGACTGGCTTAGTAAAGTCAGCGTGTCGGCAGACGTCAACACAGAGGCGGTGGAATTAAGTCAAGATGATATGTCTTGTACCTCAGACAAGTTAAATAATCATCCTACTTCAGCATCAAATGTAGAGTTACCCACAGATAGAGTGATCAGTTCGATCCCCAGGACATCGTCAGGCAATAATTGGATATACCCTAGTGAAAAACAGTTCTTTGATGCCATGACAAGAAAAAACTGGAACCCTGAATCGTCTGATATGAAAACGGTGGTTCCAATTCATAACTTGGTGAATGAACGAACCTGGAATCATATCATGAACTGGGAACAAGCTAACCAAGAAGAAGCTACCAAGAAATGTGGAGGGATTAAACTTACTAGTTTCCAAGGAAATCCTAATAAACTTACTCCTAGAGCTTGGTTCAGATCATATGTATTTGGGATGGATAAACCATTTGATAGACATGATTGGATAGTAGATAGATGTGGAACAGAGGTAGAGTATGTGATTGATTTCTATTCTGGCCAAGAAGATGGCAATGTGTTTTTAGATGTCAGACCCAAGTTGAATAACTGGGAAGGAATCAAGTTAAGATTCAACAGAGCCGTCGGATGGAGTTAATTCCTGACAAGTATAACATTCTGACAAGTACTAGACATTTTGATGGTTACTAGACATTCCCACTGGTTGTCTGGTATAAATTTCTTCTTGTCTTGTAGAATGTCTATAATTTGTAAATAGTAAACCTTTATATATTTAAGTATGTACAGACATAAGTAATCAATCAATCTATTGTCTTCCCATAAATTGACCGGATTGACCCATTTTTTGCATGTGTTCACCGACTTGAACATTGGTTTCAAAGTATTTGGCAACACATCTGTCTAAACAGAGAGCTTCTTGTTTGTTAATATCAGATTCACCATAGCTTCTGTTGATACATTTGGTATGACATTGTTCCACCAACAGGTTGAACATTCCAGTGACCATATCTAATTCAGCCTCGGCGGCTTGTAACTTTTGTTGCGATGAAATTTGGGGGGTTCCTCCTAATCCAAACATGGTTGATGTTGTTGAGTAGCAATAGACCTTGTTCTGATTGATTGAAAATTTTTATTCTCACTTTTGCCTGCGACATAGCTGCGAAAAGTCTGCCAGTATACAAGAGCCCTATAGTAGACAAGACAAGTATAGAGGCAAATGTATACAGTAAAGTATAGAGTATTAGTTCATTAATCGTAACTATGTACTATAAAGATGGAAAGATGATTTGCACGTGACCCCCAAACATCAACGAGGTATTGGAAAATTCCTTGGTAAGTTGTTCAAGATCTGCTTTTCGCTCAGGCACCGGTGAAACTAATCCTTGGGTTATACTAATGATTTTACCATTTAAAGAAATCCCCGACCCGTGGAAATGAAAATTCGAGTTAATAAGTGATGGGGTGGTCTTCAATCTGGTAAGCGTATCACTGGAAGTATTTTTCCTCATGTCATAAAAGAACTTATAGAACCCCCAGGTTTGAGTCTTGATGTTAAATACCAACATCCGGTTGACATTATAGTCGGTGGTAGCATATCGGTACTTTGAAAGTCTTGACACATCAAATTTATCACTCTTATAAGGTTTTGGCTCATAGTTTTTTAAATAGTTGTTATCAAACCCTCCAAGGAAAAATATAAACTCTCTTCCTAGTCTATTATAATATAATGCCGTATGATGACAAGCTCTTAACTCAGCATCGATTATTTCCGGGCTGTCAATCTGTTCATCTTCAGTTAGGGTGTCAGAAATATCATCTCTTAATGGATCTTCTTGACTTTTATAATATTTATAGGAAAAAGTACTCATTTTTTCCCATTCTCCTGTAGTGAATTTAAAGATGTATAAGTCTGGAAATGTTTCTTTGGCATCATTACATCCTCCTTGTACTAATAAAGCTTTGTGGTTGAAAAAATCCTCTGGAGTTTTGATTCTTATACTTCTGTTAGGGTGTCTGCTATTTGAACTTTGAAGTGATGTAGAAGAACTAGACTCTTCATCGAATACTGAATGGGGAGAAAATGGTCGCTTGAATGTATTCCAATCACAATTGAGATCACTTTCGGTATCATAATCAATTAAAGTCGAGGCAAAATATCCCCTTGGACTAGGAAATTCCGTTGGTGATTGGTCTAACACAATTTTGTAAATAGTTGCTTCTGGTAGAATGTTTTTAGCAAAGAATCCTCCTTCACAAATCAAATCAATTCTTAAGAAATCGTTGGTAGCAATAAACCGTTTAATTCCATTATCAATATATTCCACAAATCCTCCAAATATAAATACACTGGTCAATGCTTCCCCTGGTTTAATCACGGTATCTCCATACAAGTCATTGGGTTTCTTGGGTTCACCAAGGTTTCTACAATTTTCACACAGAATAACCCCTTCTGGATGAATACAGATGTTTTCTTGTACCTCATCTTGATCATCATCAAATGTAACCCCTGCAGTTACTTTATCCTCCAATTTAAACGGTATTGGTTTTGGTGCTACCACAGCCGCTTGTGGTATTGGTGAAACAGGTCTACTATGTAAAGATCCTGAGTTAGACCGATTTTGTTTGACTTGATCTGAATACGTAGACAGAAGATTAACATGGGGTGATCCTTCAGATGGCGACAGCAGAGATTGGTTGGTGGAAGGAGGTTGTAATTGTTGGAGCAGGAACGATTGTTGTGACAATTGAGGTGGCAGTTGTACAGATTGTTGTGGCTGTAAGGGACTAGGTTGTCTGTTTGAAATAGGAGACGAGGAATTATGAAGATTCAATCTATCAAAAACCTTGTTAACAGTATTCTTTTTGGAATCTCGAGAACTTAAACTCTTGGACTTTTGAAGTTTATTACTTGAATCACTCGATGAAGAAGTGGTGGTTTTGGTCACATGATTTTTGAAGTAGCCATGAGACCCGGAGCTAGAAGCCGGGGTAGTTGGCTCTGAATTCAAATGCAGTTTGGTGTTAATGACAGTTTTTCCACTGGGAAATTGTGCTGAACCATGAAGAGTCGCAGACAGATTAATGGATGGACCAGTGGTACCTGCAGATTTAGTCTTCATCAATGGACTAGCACTGGGCGACCGTTGACTATCTGGAGGAATAAAAGGACTAAAGTGGGAAGAATCGGTATAGTTTGACGGAGTTGCAGTTCTAAAACTAGAACCAGAATCTTCGATTATTACTCTTTCATAACTATTACTAGTTATAGCGTGTCCTAATCTTCCGATTTGGAAATTGGAATCAACAACTTTTTCCTTATCTGGGTTTTTAATTAAATCGATTTTGGTAAATGATAATGTTTTAGTATCAAGAATAAACCCATTTTCATTCAAATTAAACTCTTTTTCAATGATCCACCGATCAATACTTTCATCATAACTGACCGATTTGATTCTCAATTCAAACCCTCCAAAGAGAAATATATGTCTAGAAGAAATCTTTGTTGATTTTAAATCACTCAAATGTGAAGGCATATTAGTGACAAATGAATTCAATAATGTTACCGTACCTCTGCTTGGGTTGACCATATAAAAGTTATGATTTTGTTGCAAATAAGGACTCAACAACATATCTCTATCGAGATAAGGAGGCAATTCTACTGGTAAATGGATAGAAATCTTTTCTGGGTCCACATCTTCAGGGAGTCCTAAATCTTTGAAGCTACAATAATCATCGTAAAAAAGCCCTCCAAATGAGAATATTAATTCATCAAGGGAAATATGGTTCTGGTAAGTCTCTTTGCCAATAGAAGATAAAAACCTGCCGTTAACTAAAGGATCATTCTTGGCAGACGGGAGATTAAGGGCCACTTTCGGTACGGAATAATAGCCAGAAAAGGCCCGGACTTGATCAATTTGGGGATGCAATAGCTCAGCATACTCCTTATCTTCCTCTGTGTCGTAAACGGCTCTGTTAATAGAAATATCTCCCGATATTTCTTTATGTGAAAACTCTTGAAATACAGCCATCGGCTTATAGAAAACCCCTTCATTCTTATTGAGATTTATCTGGTTGGTGAGTTTCTTGCTGGGCAGGTACAGGAACACCGTGTAGGGAGTGGTGACCCCATGGTTCCAGGACTGGTTGTTGGCGGCCAAAAACTTCTCTTCTTCTTCCTTCATGGCAGCTCGCTCCTTATCCCCCATCTGGAGGTTATTCATCCAATTCTTTATATTAGTTTCTTCAAGATCGGCCATGGTTCTCTATAACATATCTGGTTGGCTACAGGGGTGGTTTAGTGAGTAGATAGTGACAAAAGACCCGTCAATAGTAAAGGGTGATATGAGCGATTGATAGGACTGATAAGAAGGATCTTGTTTAGATTGAGTTTAGTAATGGGAGATATTCGCAGTGCGGAAACAATAGAGATCGAGCAGGGCTTTGCTATATTGAATGTAACCATAGAGCAGAATACTGTATGGTTTATCCTCTTCTATGGTTTCTATGTTGACATAATAGAGATGAGAGTATCATAAGAGACAAAATGTCAGTGTGTCAGTGTGAAAATGTGTCAGTGACAATGGAAAGTGTGTGGTGTTACTCTCATTTCCATACAAATTTCAGGGTTCTTTCTCGGAGTATTCTCATACCGAATTCTCAACCCTCTAGTCTTCTCGGAGTACACTCTACTGAGGTAAGTAATCATTATCATATTCATCTATACATTTGGACTTAACATGTCTGACTTGACCAAAGCATTGATCTAAAATTGTTAGTATTGATTCACTTATCTTAATATCACTTATACATACATCCGACACTGAAGCATGAATAAATTGTCTAACTTCAAGTGCTAACCACACCTTAATCATATTCAAGGAATTTTCATTCCTTATAATGTCTCTCCCTTCCTTCAGAGCCCCCAATTTTCTTAATACTGGTAATGAACTTTTTGCTGTTAGTAAAAGGTTATATATCATAATCAAAAATAAACGCGTATACGAACCTTGCAAATAAATCTAATTCAGGGTCTAATTGTCTTCCAATTCCTTCTAAAAGTAAGATGGCTACCACAATACTAATGAAATCTCCTTCCATTCTCACGTGATGCTTTCTCACCATACTTAATACTTGGTCCAATAAATCTCCTACACTCAAGTTTCCTAAAGCAAAAGTTCTCTGTTTCATTCTTTCTACCAATTTTTCCACTTTAATGGCAAATAATTCTTTATCTATAGCGGTGTCAGGGGTTCTGGATCTTTCAATCATCAATTCTCCTGCTTTATATCCATCAAATTCCGATAACGCTTTAAATAAATCAATGAAATTAAATCGGTCCACCTTGTTCAATTCAGTGACAATTCCCACATCAAGAAAACAAATTTCAGCATGATACCCTTGCTTATATAAGTCATCCAACTTTTCACACCATTGCTCTTGTTTGTCTGAAGGGATATTCAAAAGCTCTTCGGTGATTCGATTGCTTTCATCCTCATTGCTGGTCTTAATGATCTTGTATTCCTTTTCATGAGGATATAACTTATTTTTGTAAAACCGAACCATCATATTCCCAGGATGTAAATCAGCATGAATAAAATTATCCAAAATCAACATCTTTAAAAATGAATCCAATCCTTTATCACTAATCTCCTTAGATAAGTTCTTCCCAAAGTTTCTATCAATAGATAAGATCTTTTCTAGAGGCACCGCATTGATATATTCTTCCACTAAAACATCTCTGGTGGAAAAGTCCAAGTACGGTTTAGGGAAATGAATATCTGGTTTATCCTTAAAATTGTATCTAAATTTAGCCAAGTTCAACCCTTCAATCCGTAAATCCAATTGTAATTTCATCAATATGGCAAACTGGTCGACTTCATCCGGTAAAGATAACCATTCCATGGTAGGAATCGAATCAATTAAATTGGCAAAGAATTTCATCAATTTCAAATCTCGATTAATCTTAATCTCGACATTAGGATGTAACACCTTAATGGCCACATGCTGTTTAGATGGTGAAGACCTTTCATTTATGAAAAACCGATCTATAATTGATTTATAATGACTCTTTTTGTTAGCATCTTCTGATCCAAATTTTAATTGCAGCTGAGCTCTTTCTTCATCTTCTCCGATTTTATTAATAAAATCTTTACTCAATTTGGCAAGGTACACTTGAGCTATAGCCCCTACACCTATTGGCTTCTCATTGAAATCTTCAAAGATTTCCTCGAAATTATCAGTTCCAAAACTCTTACAAATAATCTTCTTTGTAGCCTTTATACTATGAGGTTTACTATTGGAGTGTAAGTTATTTAATTCATCACACATGGCTTTTGGCAACAAATCGGTTCTGGTGGCAGCCCATTGGCCTAGTTTAATGAAAGAAGCCCCTGCCAATTCAGCAGTCCATCTGATATATCTGTACCATAATTTAGCTCCAAGCTGTCGTTTGCGGCCATAAAACACTATAGGAGAACTAAGAAGCACAGGAAGAAACACACAGGTTAATTCCACAAACCGGGAAAATGTTATAAGGGGGTCAATGACGTAATCTGTCACCGTGAACCGAAGGTAATACCATACTCTTTTGAAATAATTTGACAGGTGAAGCATTTCCTTTCGGTACCCAAAATACTGCTGGTATTCTTCTTGTTGAGAGGCGTAATAAAGGCCCATTTCAAAGGTCTCGGCCTCATTCTTGACACTTAGATTGTGTTTGGTGTGGTCCATGGCGTGGACTTCGTTGATAATGGGAGATTGGTATGCATTGTAAACTTGGATTCCCGTAAAACCCACAATTCCAAATTTAATACTAGAAGCTAGCGGTCTCAGAGGTCTTAGGGTTCTGACAAACGGAGTTTTGAATAGTAATCGATGGAACATTGTCTGTCTCTATTCTATGTCTAAGATTCTATAACCAATGGCCTACTATATAGTAGTAACCTCTAGTACTCTTTCAGTTGTTGTAGTGCTATCTTAACGTGCCAATAGCGTTACCGCAATTGTGCGAAACCTTAACTATGTGTTGCTCTTAGTATATACATTTTGCCTACTATATAGTTTTATTTTGTTTTTGTTGTTTTGGAGTTTGTTCTGTGGTCAGCCTAGATCCTTGTAGTCCGTCTAGGTCTACTCTCTGGGTCTGGTCTAGGCCTGGTCGGTCTGGTCGGTCTCACTCAGATTCATCAATTTCTTCACTGAAATGCTCTCTCATGATCGAAATCCAAAGGGCAATAGAAGCAGTTCCCTTTGGATTAGTTCTGGGTCCTCTTCTAGCCACAATACCATCGTGGGAATTCCAGGCATCAAGAAATATGGGGATTTTGATCCAACCAAGAGAATTCAAATTCTCAATAATAAACTGCTTATCCTTTTTAATAGGTAATTTATTATCCTTGATAAATAATGGATAATTTTCGTAATCGGTAGAGGATAATTGATCTAAATGAGTCTTGACAGCTTGGTCATGAAGTTTCAAATCCAATTCAAACATCTTCTTCTTCCGGTTAAACATTATGTTAATGTGTTTGACTGGAGTTAAATTCTCTCCCGAAGAAATATAATCTTCATCGTCTTCAAAATCTTCTTTTAAATTAAACGTTGAACTATCATTACTTTTGATGGCACTTAAAGAAGGAATATCTTTACTAGCCGGTGGTTGGTCATGTTTGAAGTTAATACCAGTGGAAGTTCCTTCTTCTTGATCATGTTGAATCAGCTTTAAATCCTTATCTCCTAAATCATCATCTTCAATAGTGAGGTTTTCACTACCAATATACCGATCTTCGACATAAAGCATTCTTTCCATGGCATTTTCAGTGATTTCAGAAGTATCTCCTTTGAAAGTTTCTTGTTTTTGTAAAGTCTTTCTTTTGTCTCTATTTTTAGTCCCGATTTCATAATCTCTTTTATTGACAGGTTTGTCACCATAAACACTTTCTTTAACTCTAACCCAATGACCATCAAACTTTGGATAAGTCAATATTCTAATTTTGATCATACTGTAAATAGAACTAACCAAACTAAGGGTTAAGATCGTAGGAACCCAAATCGGTAAGAAAAAAAACGTTCCAAACAATACAATTCCAATTTTATAAAATTTGTTTTGTCTAGTGACACTAGTTTCTTCTTGAATGTTGACCGTTTCGGTATTATCACTATGATATTCGAATTCACTTCTTACCAAATCAACAAATTTACCCCGAACGTACACATCGCCAATTCTCATTTTAGGTAAGTTTTTAAGATATTTGACTTTAACCACATCAAACTTATCAAATGGAGAATATTCGGTAATAAAAGACGTGAAAAATGCCACCGATCTATCATTTTTGATATTGGCTGATAAAATTCTTTTCTCAAATCTTGCTAAACCTTTGAAATATCTAGAATTTGGATCTGCCATTTGCATCAAAATTTGTTCCTTATCAGCCATAAACATTTGTCTACCACTTTTACCAAACAAATATCTTCCTAAAATATTGGCGGTATGATCAAAGAAATTATCTTTGAAAAATTCAATTCCCACATGAGGAGTAGCAAAAGTACTGAAGAATCTCGGATGAACAAATTGGAAAAACCCAATATCTTCCAAGATCCCCACCAAATATCTACTGATCAAACCACCCAAAGAGTATCCCACGATACTCAAATCAGTGACTTGATAATTGCTTTTATGTTTCAAGGTTTCGATCTCATAAAACAACTCAAGCAATACTCGTTCAGCACAAATTTTCAACCCATCATAAGTTTTCCAAAACCTAAAACTAGAAGGTCTCAAGATCACAATAGGTTTATCTGATTTTTTATTCAAAAGTTCCTTGATACACCGTTCAATAGTAAGCATATGGTTGGGGCCACCCCATAATCCATGAACCAACACGAACAAATGGCATTCCACTGGGTGGTCAGATCCATTTGTAGGACCAGATTTTGAATTCATCGACACATCAGTTTGGTTGAGTACTTTATCCATTCCACTAGACTCTTAAGATGTATCAATACTATATAACACAAATAAACGTTTCTTACAATGGAAACTGTCAAGAATATATGATACTTTGAACAACTGGAAGAATCACGCAAGAAAAGGAGAACCTGAAACAAATTTCTTATCTCATTGGGTGGACGATAAGGTGCTCCGTAGTAGTGTGCCTGGGCCGAACAACGGTTATACTGATAAGCGTTATGTGCAGGCCTGGTGCTAGACTTACCGGGGTTTCTCGGTATTTTTGTCTGCGATGGTGCCATGGTACGGTAACCAAGGTATTGCACATGCAAGGCAACACATCTATTTTTAGTATTCTTCACGGTTTTTGTATGATCTTTGGAGTTTTGGACTAGAGAGTTGGGGTGGGTGGGTAATAGAGTCTTTTAGGTTGATTACAGGCTTGATCTAAGTGGATTCTGGTCGTATCCGTTCTAGATCTAACACCCTACGCCCAATAGCAAATGCCTGAGCGCATTCGCGAGAATAGTAACTGAAAAATCTGAAAATTTGACACTGAAAAATCTTTACTAACAAGATGGGATTATTTGGTGGAAGTAAACCGGAAACTACTGGAACCCCAGTGACCGGAGTAGATACTAATTCAACCATGTTGAAACAACAAATCCAAGACCAAATCACTCAGGAATTGGCAGTAGTTAATGCTACGGAGTTGGTTAATAAGATCACAGAAAACTGTTTTGATAAATGTATAGATTATCCCCAATCATCCATCACTCCTCCCCAAGACCAATGTATCAACCAATGCTTACAGAAATACATGAGATCTTGGAACCAGATCTCCAAGACTTATGTGAATAGAATCCAGAACCAAAGATAACTTGTATATATATCCTTACCAAGAGTATGAGAACTAATAGAACGTCTTTGCTACTAGAACTACACTAGACCTTGCCAAATCCTCTGGCTCTTACTATTCTCTTTATTCTCTCAAGCATGTCTTTTAAGCGTGTCTCTTAAGCGTGGAGTCAGGATGTTTGTCTTTGTATTCTCATACAAATCCTTAACTAGGCGCACTTTCGCGCAGTGGCGATTTTTCCGTTTCCAATAAGAACTAGCACCCCAACATGAATACCATTGCCTCCGAATACTCTAGTGAGGTTCATTCCACTCCAATTGAACACAGATTCAACCCCTACTCCGATAACGGGGGTACGGTGTTAGGAATCGCCGGAAAAGATTTCGCCGTATTGGCTGGTGATGCCAGACAAGTGGTGGGATATAGTATAAACTCCAGATATGAACCAAAGATCTTTGACGTGGGTGATGATGTGGTGATGACCGCTAATGGGTTTGCCGCCGATGGGAATGCGTTGATAGATCGGTTCAGAAGTCAATTAAAATGGTACAAATTCGATCACAATAACAAAAAGTTATCTATACAAAGTTCGGCCAGATATATTCGTCATTTGTTATACAGTAAAAGATTTTTCCCATATTATGTTAGTACATTAATTGCTGGATTGGATAAGGAAGGGAAAGGATGTGTATATTCCTTTGATCCAGTGGGATCTTATGAAAGAGAACAATGTAGAGCTGGAGGAGCTGCTGCTAGTTTAATTATGCCCTTTTTAGATAATCAAGTGAATTTTAAAAATCAATATGAACCGGGTTCTGATGGAACCGTCAAGAAACCTTTAAGATACTTGGAATTGGATGAAGTGTTGGAATTAGTTAAAGATGCATTTTCTTCTGCTACTGAAAGACATATCCAAGTAGGGGATGGGTTAGAGATTTATATCGTCACAAAGGAAGGGGTTAGGGTAGAATACTTCCCATTAAAGAGAGATTAGTATCAATATAAATCATGAACTTAGTCATTGAATTGCACTTGTAGTACAATCTTGTACTGAATGTGCTCCTGTAGTGTAGTTGTGTTTAAAGTGTCATGTGTATTTAAACAGGTAAAGAAAACTTCTTCCCGTGTAAGACTTTGGTGTAATAAATATAAAAAAAATCGGAATAGACAGCCGTTTGTACTAAACCAGCAAAAACACTAACAAAATCAAATCTGTTCTCAGCAAAGTATCTATAAAACCAATTAGGAATATACAAAGCTCTGTATATTCCCAAAGCAAAAATGTAATGAGTAGTAATATTTTCCGCTTCACCAGTTTTCTGAAGAATAAATAATTGGGGTAATATAGCCACACTCTCTAACCATAAAGAAAAAGACCATAAGATTTCCCCCATAGTATATTTACTAGTGAAAATCAACGACATTAAAAAGGATCCTCCAAGTAAATATTTCACGGGGAAATTGTCAATGTCTTCCTTAATGGTTTTTCTGTACTTGTTGATCATTAAATGGACCGTATAAACCGAAGAACCAATGAAAAAGATCTTCATGAACGTGTTGTAAAGGGAATAATATTTATTGAATAAATCCAAGTATCTGGTAACAAACACTATCACGTATAACCCTTGAGTTTTGATGGATAACCCATTGATTGATCTGTTTCTCTCTATGGAATACAACAAGATCAATATACTGGCCATATGGGATAAGTCCCCGAAGATTCTAAAGATGTTCATTGTATTTGGTGTATTCTTTGAATGTGTTTACAGGTGTCAGTTGTTTGACAGAGCGCGAACTTGCGGGACGAGCGACATGGATGCAAAACTGTGCCTGGCTATATACTAATGCCTAACTATATATTAAGATCTAGGGGGTTAGATCTAGTGGGGTAGATCTAGTGAAGTGGTATCATATCTCTAACTCTTCTACCATTTCTTGATAATCCATATCCATATCTTGGTTCTCTCCTCTGCCGTGTTGTCTAATGTTAAACCCATAGTTTGCCAGATCAACAAATTCATATTGCTGGTGTTCCATAAACTCATATAAACTCAGAAAATTATTGAACCATGTTCCATATTGAGTGTCGTCGTTCAAATTCTTCATAAACTCCTCGACATTCTGTGGTAACAATTTATCATTGGACATATGACTGGTGCTGAAGGTTTTATATAATTTGAACTTGTCACGTGACTCAAAGTACACCACCGATGGGAAATTACTTATTCGATAATTCCGTAAGAATTCATTTATATTATCGGTTAAGTCCACAAATAGAATCTTGAATTTGATTTCGGGGTATTTATAAGCCAATTGTTGGTATTCATGGCTCGGAAATTCATATTCTTCCCAGTCTTCCATTTGACTAAAGGCTAATACAACTACCGATTTATTAATCTTGTCAAGTTGGGAGCTTGGGTTTTCAATTCTTGTGACCTTAGAACCAATTTCTTCATTAATAACATCGGTGTTATCGTTAATAAAGTTCACAAGATTGATCAAGTTTCGAGATTGATCAAATTTTTGCACCTGTTTGGTTTTAGAATCATATAATACAATTGAAGGGAACGAGGAGATTTTGAAGACTCTTTTTGTGTTTTTATTGACCGAAGAATCACAACTCAACATTTGAAACTCTTTGGAGTTTTCATAATACTGATTTAACTCTTCATAAACTGGTTTAAACTTCATACATTGACCGCAATTGTGTTTGGAAAAATATATCAAGGAATAGTGACTATTTGAGATAAGTTGATTCCTATTCTGGTCAGTGATGTCGATTATAGACCCGGTTAGGACTCCGAAATGGACCATCCATACTAAGATTCGTAAAATCCATAGGCGATCCATTGTCCTTGGCTTCCTTAGTTATCTTCAAGGCTGGTTTGCAGATTTAGGTTGCAGACTGAAAATAATGCGCTGGTTAGATTTTGGTTGGGGCACGTAGGTGTTGGATATTTCGAATCAATTTCAATGCATGATCTAGAACGACTAGTAAGGTGATTTACTCGTAAGTTGACTAGGTTTATTGGTTAGTTGATGTGATTAGGTTTGTGATCCGTTGGAAAATGATTTTTAGTGTAAATGAAAAGAGATACTGTAAGAGCTTTATTAAACAGTATTTTGTCGTGTCAGTTCTTCCATGGAGTTTCTTTGACAAAGAGTTTCTTTGACACAGAAAATCTCTGCCTGTCAGAAATATATCTTAGACACTATAATTGATAATGTACTGATTTGGTGTGATGTGATGGATGTGATGCCTGATTGGCGTACAATGGCAGTGCTGGCACTTTTTGCAACTAAAACGGCCTGGTTTTCGCACGCACTTTTGGCTGCAAAGATGGCTGGCTAAGCTGGTTATACCTAAATAAGGTAAAGCACCAGCGAGGTTAGTACCAATTTCAGGAATTACGGGACATTTTCGAGGTTTAAGGTTGCATATCCATACTATAGGCGGTGTTGTTGTGCCATTTATAGTAACAAATCATTCGTAGCGCTGGTAATATCGACATTATGAGCCGTATTTAAACATGCGAACTCTAATAATAAGTCAATGGGCCAGCCACTGTTAACCCTCGTATACCAGCCAGAAGAACTATATAAACCTTTCAAGTCTCGTAATGAATAACTTTTTGAAACCACTTCTTTATCAAAGTAAATATTCAACGTCCATAACATGAAAGGATTATCATTATTATTTGCTTCTGGAGCTCTTGCTGCTTCTTCTTTACCTACTTACTCATCTACCATAGTATCAACCGTTGGTTGTGAAGATGGTTCTTGTAGTAGTAGTATGGATGTCGTTCCTTCATCGTTTGCTTGGTCCAATGGAACCATTCCAACCGTTGGAAAAGTCCCAGTGTCTGCTTCGGAAGACCCTTCATCTGTTGAAACTTCTGAGAGCGAAAACGAAAGATCCACAATTTATGAATATGAAACTGTTACTACTGATGACATTTATCAAGTAGTACAAACCGTTTGTGACATTTATAGTAACTGTTACGCTACTACTGAATTGGAAAAATTCACTACTTATACTGCTACTGTGGATGGAGTATTAACAGTTATTACTACCACTTGTCCATATACTGAAGAAGCAGTTTCTTCTGATGTTGATTCTACTACTACTGCTTCTGACGTTTTAACTACTTATGAAGAAACTATTACTGTCACCAAAACTCATTGTGATGAAGTATGTCATACTACTACTGAAGAACAAGTGTTAACTACTTCCACTACTACTGTTAATGGGGTTGAAACCATTTATACTACTTATTGTCCATTATCTACCAGTTCTGCTCCAGTTGTTGAATCTACTACTGAATCTACTACTGAAGCCTCAGAAACTCCAGCTACTGAAACTGATATTTCTACTACCGTGGTTACTATTACTTCTTGTGCTGACCATAAATGTACTGAAGTTCCACATACTACCGGGGTTACTACTGTTACTAAAGACAATACTGTCTACACCACTTACTGTCCTTTAACTAGTGAAACCACTCCAGCCAAACCAGCTGAAACTTCTAGTGAAACTAGTGAAACTAGTGAAACCAGCAGTATTCCAAAACCAAAACCAACCACCGTTGATGTCATAACCGATAACATCATCACCGAAACCCCAAGTCCTAAACCTACCACCGTTGCTTCTTCTGCTCCTCCGACTTCTGTCACCATTCCAGAACCTTCTGTCTACCAAGGTTCTGCCAATTTGGTCCAAACTGGAATGTTGAGCATTATAATATCTTTCTTGTTAGCTTTGATATAAGTTAATTGATTGGTCAAGAGTTCTTGATCATATTCTTACGTTTCGTTCATGACAAAAGACCTTTTTGATTGATATTTGACTACTTTTATCGTTTTTTTATTCTTCATCTCCTTTTGTATATTATTATTAGTTTTCAGGTATAGATCATAATACAAATATTAATCAGTATTAAATTCTCTAGCTTTTAGTCTACTTTTCAACTCTTACCCTTGATAAAAAAAAATATATCTTCTGGTGGGTTCACATTTTGCTCATTAGTGGGAATTGAAATCGAGTGCCCTTACTAACGATGGGGTAATGAGGAATGAGCACTGTAATCAAACGTAACTTGACACCTATATAACCCAGCGAGCAGACAAGCCAATTGCACCGAGTAAACCAGGGGTGAATTTTTCAATGGCCCGATAAAATATCCCCGTTTCCCCATATATATTATCCCTCTTACCGGCCCCTAGTCCTGGCCATTTGCTAGTCCCTGAATTTGAAGGCCTGTGTCGCAGGCGCGACATTTTTGTTGAGAGTTTTTTTCATCCAACCTCTGATACACTCAAATAACTCCATCATGAATACTTATAAAGAATTCATAGAGCCGTCCCGGATATCCCAATGTCTCGGGGCAAACTTCATATCCCCGCTGCAAAAGCATTTGATTGTCGGGAAGACATCCATTCTTCAGGTGTTTGAAGTTATCAAGGTTAATCGAACTTATAAGTTAAACTTGGTAGAACAATTCAAACTCTTTGGAAGTATTACCGATATCAAACCGATTCGAACGGTGGAGAACCCAAAGTTGGACTATTTGTTAGTGACAACCAAGTTCGCTAAGATTTCATTGATTAAATGGGATCACAAGTCTCATTCTATCCGGACAGTGTCGTTACATTATTATGAAAATGTTATTCAGAATACCACTTTTGAGAAATTGCAATTGACCAGTCTCATAGTCGAACCCCGGAACTCGTGTCTTAGTTTGCGGTATAAGAACATGTTAGTGTTTTTGCCGTTCAAGAGGTTTCATGATGAAGACGATGACGACGAAGATGGATATAATGATGACGACGAAGATGATGATATGAATGGAACTGCAGCAGGCGCCAAAAATGGCGATATTTCGAATCATAAAGAAGATGTGGAATTAAATGACATCACCAAGCTTGCGCAGATTAATGATTTATTTGGATCTTCGTTCTTTGTAAATGGTCAAAACTTGGATTCTAGAATTGGTACAATCATTGAAGCCAATTTTTTACATAATTACCGTCAACCTACCATAGGAATTCTTTGTCTGACAGAACAAGTATGGGCAGGGAATTTATTTTTCAAAAAAGATAATATCAGTTACCTAGTGTTAACGTTGGATTTAACTACCAAAAACTCCACTACCGTGTTAAAAATAGATAAGTTACCTTATGATATCGATAGATTAATTCCTTTGGCCAAACCTTTAAATGGGAGTTTGTTATTAGGATCCAATGAAATAATTCATATTGATAATGGAGGAATTGTCAGGAAGATCGCTGTCAATCAATTTGCTCAAGATATCACTAATAATAATAAGAATTTCATTGATAATAGTCATTTGAACTTACGATTAGAAAAATGTTCGGTCAAGCCGATTCCTAATGATAACAAAATCTTACTTACTTTACAAACAGGAGAGTTCTACTATATAAATTTTGATATTGATGGGAAAACCATTAAAAAAATTCATCTCCAAGCCATTAATCCAGACCATTATGACAACATAAACTTATGTTTCCCAGAGCATATAGCATGTCTTGATAATAACTTATTATTCATAAACAATAAAAATGGAAATAGTCCTTTGATTCAATACAATTATGATGACCCCAACTCCAAGAAATCAAAACCAAAGGTTAAGGCTGATGGTGATGAAACCAAAGATGAAGACGATGACATTTATGACGATGACGATGCTGAAGATGGCGACAATGGCACTGATAATAATACCTCAAGATTCTCAACCGGTGTGTTGAAGTTAAAGTATTTGGATGAACTTACCAACCTTGGTCCTATTTCGAATTTCACTTATGGGTTCTACTCCAATGAAAAATTCAAATCCAATTTAATTAACCCTAACTACCAAGAAGTGTCGATATTTTCCAATTCAGGATCTCACTCTCAGAGTCATTTAAACATTTTCACTCCAAGTATTAATCCTATTATTAAATCCTCATTGACGTTTTCTACCATCAACAAATTATGGATTTCTAATGATTTTTTGATTACGTCTGATGATAAAAATGGGAAATCCGAAATCTTCCAAATCAATAAAAGTTATGCTAGATTGAACGCCAAAAGTTTTATTAACAAACAATTGACCATATCTATTCATGAATTGAATAATGGGAAATTTATCTTACAAGTGACTCCTAAACATATTATTGTCTATGACAACAAATTCAAAAAGAAGATGTCATTAACTGAAATCTTGGACAGTAGTAAAAATGATGAGATTTTCAACAGTTTCTGTATGGATGAGATTTTGATGCTTTTCTTGACTAGTGGTGAAGTTAAAATCATTGCTCTTAATACTTATAATGAAACTTTCACTAAAGTCACAATTCCAAAGATTTTAGCTGATACCATTATTACTACTGGGTACATCACCAATTCTGATATTTTGAATGCAGTTACTAAAGATGTCAACTTGTTGATCAAGAATAAAAAGAGAAAGTTCTCGCCTAAGGATACTCCTGCTAGCTCTGAGCAACCTGAACAAGACTTGGGACCAAAGCAAAAGGTATTTATTTTAGTAACTGGTGATAATAGATTGGTTTTGTTTAATAGGTTCCATAATGAAAGGTGTTATCAATTGAACGATGTGGATAAGTTTACTGATCATTTGAAATTAAGTTTCTTTGAAAATAAAGATACTTACCCTGATCCATTTATTAAACAAGTCATTTTCAATGAGCTTGGAAATGGGGTTTCTAAAACTCAATATTTAACAATCTTGACCATGGGTGGAGAAGTTTTACTTTATAAATTATATTTCGATGGAGAGAATTTTAAATTTTTGAAAGAGAAAAATTTATTAATTACTGGTGCTCCTCATAATTCCTACTCGTTAAACACGAAAGTTGAAAGGAAATTGTTTTATATTGAAAATTTGAATAACTTGACGGGGATTTTTGTTAGTGGTGATATACCTTATTTCATTGCCAAAACCAATCATTCAATTCCTAGAATTTTCAAATTTACCAAGATCCCGATTATGGCTTTTGGAAAGTTTTCTAATAATCAATTGATATTCTTAGATGATAAAAAGAATACCAGAATTTGTGAAATTCCTCCAGACTTCAACTATGAAAATAATTGGCCTGTTAAAAGAATCAAATTTTCTGAAACCATCAAGTCAATTACCTATCATGAAACATCTAATACGTTTGTAGTGTCCACTTACAAGGAGATTCCTTACAACTGTGTGGATGAAGAAGGTGAACCTATAGTTGGAACTAGAGAAGATCGTCCAGGAGCCCTTAGTTACAAGGGGAGTATCAAATTGGTGTCTCCTATGAACTGGAGTGTCATTGATGAATTTGATTTAGAAGATAATGAAGTTGGAATGAGTGTCAAATCCATGGTGTTAGATGTGGGATCATCTACCAGAAGATTCAAAACCCAAAAGGAATTTATTGTAATTGGAACCGGGAAATATAGAATAGAAGATTTGGCAGCTAATGGATCATTTAAACTCTTTGAAGTCATTGATATTATTCCCGAACCTGGAAGACCTGAAACCAAACACAAATTCAAAGAATTTTACAAAGAAGATACTAAAGGAGCTGTTACCACTATCAGTGATGTTAGTGGTCGATTCTTAGTATCACAAGGTCAAAAGATTATTGTAAGAGATGTTCAAGATGATGGGGTAGTCCCAGTAGCATTTTTTGATTGTTCGGTTTATGTTAGTGAAAGTAAAAGTTTTGGGAATTTCTTATTATTAGGAGATACTTTAAAAAGTGTATGGTTAGTAGGGTTTGATGCTGAACCTTATAGAATGATCATGTTAGGTAAAGATCTTAAAACCTTGGATGTGAATTGTGCAGATTTCATTTCTAAAGATGAAGAAATTTATTTGCTTGTAGGGGATAATCATAATGTCTTAAGATTATTGAAATATGATCCTGAAGACCCTAATTCTTCTAATGGACAACGGTTAGTTGAAAAAGCTGCTTTCAATATAAACTCATCTGTTAGCTTTTTAAAACAATTACCTAATTCCCAAGATCCAAATGTCATGCAAAACATTGGGTCTACCATTGAAGGATCATTTTTCACGGTATTCCCAATTAATGAATCTACTTACAGAAGGATGTATATCTTACAACAACAATTGACTGATAAAGAATATCACCATTGTGGGTTGAACCCAAGGTTGAATAGGTTTGGAGGTTTGAAATTCACTGCCAATGATTCTAATACCAAACCTGTGTTGGATTATGAAGTGTTGAAATTATTTGCCAAATTAAATGATGATAGGAAGAAAAATATTGGGTCTAAAATCTCAAGAGAAACCTCCGACCTTTGGAAAGACTTGATTGATTTCGAGACCATTGTAGATTTATAGAACTGCTGTATATACTAATCAAAATATATAATTTATCCGAAGCTACTAGTTAGAGGTTGTTAGTTACATTGTAGTTATGTTGGTAGTTATTTCGCACGGAAATTTCAAACATCAACACGCTCTCATAAACCGTTGGAGATGTCTAAACCCAAAAGAAGAGTCACATTCAATGAACTACCAGATGATGAACATATAGAGCTAGACACCCAGGAGCAATTGCCGACAATAGCCAATAAGCTTTTAACGATCCCATTTCATTTGCCCATAGTATTGATAGGAATGTTTCAATACGGCCTAACTGCGAATGTACAACAAGTAATGATAAAAGGGTATTTAACGTTAATGGGGTTACAATTGGTGTATGATTACTTGATCTATAATAATATCGGGGCTTTAGCTACAAACACAACTCCTAAAAAGAAGAAATCCACCCAATCAGACGATAATATTTTGTTATTAATCCTTAGTGCTATAATCATTCCTATGATTTTATCTGTCCCCATGACCATGATATTGATATTATTTGGGGCTCCATTATCTTCGAATCTATTTGAAACATTCTTATTGGCCAACCATTTGTCATTAATAATAATTAACCCCTTATTGGTCTTATTCAAATTGAATATCACTCAGTTCATGACTATTTTCAAACAGCCAGATTTCTTCAAGATCTTATTTAAACATCAGTTGATAAGCAGTGGGTTTATGACCTTGATTGGTACTTGGTTAGGGGTCCTTCCTATCCCGTTGGATTGGGATAGACCTTGGCAAACGTGGCCAATTCCTCTTTTAGTGGGTGCTTACATGGGGAATTTCCTTACGTGTTTAGGGACCGCTTTTTAAACAAAACATTACCTGATAGAGTAGCTAGAATCTTATATACTACAACATATTCTACATATACTACTCGGAGAAATAGACAGAAATAGACCCAAAATAGATAACCAAAATGGACCTGAAGATAAACTCAAATTAGCCTCGCTAAATGATCACTAGGGACCGGTTCGCTTCGGATCAGCATATATAGAGTAGTTCAAGAAGATAAAGGGAACTACGGTATTGTAAGCATCATATCACTAATATATGTCAGCATTAGAATCTAGGCCTGCGATAATAATTCGTCTGCGAAATGATGACAGGCAGATCTCCCTCGGCCGAGCCTTCGCTAATGAGGCACGGATTATTTCGGCGATGACATAATATTACAAATAGCCAGTCCAGACTTACTTGATTATGTGATGATATTGTGATAGATCTTTGTATAAATAGAGATGAAATCCTCTTTCTATTACTCTTGTAAAACAATCACTCTAGTATAAATATCTAGTAACTCCTTCTAAAATGTCTCAAGCTCCTACTGCCACCTTAAAATACGTCCCTATTACTGCCGGCAATCATGACTTAAATGCCTGTGCTCCTCCTAAGGATTTGGACTTGGCTGAAGAATTTGCTGGTAAGAAAGTTGTTTTGACTGGTGCCCCAGGTGCTTTCACTCCTACATGTTCTGAACAACATATCCCTGATTACTTAGCTCATCTTAAAGACTTTAAAGCTAAAGGAGTGGATAAAATTATTGTTGTCACTGCTAATGACCCATTTGTCGATGCCGCTTGGGGTAAAGTCTTAGGTTATATTGATGAAGAAAACTACATTGTATTTGCATCTGATATCAATGCTGCTTATAGTAAACAATTGGGGGAAAGCTATGCCACTGACTTAACCAAAGCTGGGTTAGGAATTAGAACTAGCAGATACGCTGCTATTATTAACGACGGAAAAATCGAATTTTTAGAAAATGAAGATTCCTTGGGATATACTGAAATTTCCAATGCTCAAACTATCCTTGAAAAATTGTAAATATCCTTGATAAATAGATCCTTTATATATAGAGATTCCCTTGTGTTAGTGTAATATTAGTAGTTAATTGAATGAATGGTTTTCGCAACAATTAGGTTTTGTAGGTCTCGGAGTTTGCGGCAGGGTCGTGGGGTGGTTATTAGATTCTGCGGAGAAGTAACTCCACCAGTCACCAAAGAAGATTAGAATCAGTTTATTTCAAGGTGTTGGAGTCCAATGTCCAACCACAGCTAAGAAATAGATATTCCGAGTTGCTTGGAAGGTTCCAGATGTTTCTATTGTGTGTAAAAATGTTAATTTTGCTCTCTCATCAGTGGCTCGGACTACAATATCCCTGCTGCGTAAGCTCTTACATAATTCATTATTATTGGCCATTTCGGTTATTAGGGGACACACAATCTAAAATTGCTCCAGAAATTGTAGGGACTAATTTAGTGGTTGGGTATAAATACTGGGGCCGAAAATCTTATTTTTCACTCAATTATACTTAATTTTCATTTTATTTAATCATGTCTGAAGCTCCTACTGGTACTTTAAAATACGTTCCAATTACCTCTGGCAACCATGAGTTGACCTCTTGTTCTCCTCCCCAAGATTTGGATTTAGCTAAAGAATTTGCTGGCAAAACCGTGATTTTAACTGGGGCTCCAGGGGCTTTCACTCCAACTTGTACTGAACAACATATCCCAGATTACTTGGCTCATCTCAAAGACTTCAAAGCCAAGGGGATTTCCAAAGTCATTGTGGTGACCGCAAATGACCCATTTGTTAATGCTGCTTGGGGTAAAGCTTTAGGCTACACTGATGAAGAAAATTACTTTGTGTTTGCTTCTGATGCTAATGCTGAATACTGTAAGAAATTAGGTGATAATTACACTGCTGATTTCTCCAAAGCCGGAATGGGGATCAGAACTGGTAGATTCACTGCCATTATCAAGGATGGAAACTTGGAATTCTTGGAGAATGAAGATTCTTTAGGGTACACCGATATTTCCAAAGCCGAAACCATCCTCGACAAGTTATAAATAGGTAAAAATATATAAAAGAGTTGTGTTCAAAAGTCAATTGGTATATATGTGATAGGTTATATACTTATCTGTAGTTTCCATTTTCTACGATAGTGATATCACTGCTGTCTCTAACACAATGGCTCTGGCCAGCCTCCCCATACTAATGAGCATCAAAACTATTTGACTCTCTTTTTGTGCTTCGCTGCGAAACAAACGCGGTGTGCTTTTCAATACTAAACAACTAATGCGATGGCAGGTTTCCCAAAGATTCCATTGGTGCTAGGAGACACAGACGACGATGCTTCGATCCATCTCAACAGCAAGATAGGGACCTCAAAGCCTTTACCCCCGATGAAAAAATCAGATAGAGAGATCTTGAAGATTCTAAATGGGACCACAGATACACATGAGAATCACAATGAATATGATGAATTTAATAGGAATTTTGAAATCTTTAAAAAGACTGGGAAGCTACCAGAGATAGAAGATCCGGTTAATGGAGGCGTGGAGAATACAGACCCCGAAAAAGAAGAAGAAGACGAAGAAGAGGATGATGATTATACTGAATCAGATGTGGAAGAAGACGCGAATGATTCAGACAGCGACAGTGATTTTGACGAGGATGCTACTGAAGTAGAAAGCATTCAGTCAGACTTTGACATAAACCTGGAGCCCAAAGGAGGTTTTAGCCCTACTCAAGAAAAATCTAAATTTGATAACTCGACTCCTGAAGACACTGAAGGGAATTTTTTCCAACAGTATAGAAACCTTATTATCTCTGCGGTGGTGATACTATTGCTTGAAGTTATTTTGATAACCTCTTATAAATTGACGTCAAGATTCGGGCTGTCTGCTGCTCCAGACAATAAGATAATTGATAATTACTATGAAGTCAATTCTAAATTCAATAAATTAGACGATGAAATATTAAAGATTTCCCAAATTAATAGCAATTTGATCAGTAACCAGGAGTTATTGGTTCAAAACTACCAAGATTTGAATGAAAATATCAATGCAACTATACAAGGAAAATTCAATGAGTTGGCGGCTCAATTTAGTCTGTTGGAAGCCAAAATCCCCACTAAACACGAGCAATTATTTAAGGATTTTGATTCTTTGAAAAGTGATTTTCAGAACTTTAAATCTGTTACTAATTTCACCGAGTTCAATAACAAATTGAGTGTTTTGGGAGACAGGTTATCTCATTTGACTGCCTTAAATGAAGACTTTGAATCGTTAAAAGCTGAATTTCTTCAATCTTTCATAGACAATTTGCCAAACCATTTACCGATATATATCAAGAACAACAAGATCCATTATATTCCTGAATTTAACAAGTTCTTATACAATTTCATAGACAGTTATACTAAAGAAAAGGCACCTCAAGGAGATTGGAACCAATTCTTACAAAATAACAAAGAATCTTTAAACAAGCATATAAGTCAAATCATGGAAGAATCAGGAATAGCGGGTATGAACAAACAAAGTTTCCAGAAAATTCTTAATGAAAAGTTATCAAAGAACAACCAAGTTATTTTTGATAAATTTAATAATTTGGTTGACCAGCTTAGTGTTTCAGGAAATGGGACTGATTCTCAAACTAAATTGTCCCATTTGACTTTAGATAATAGTGATGACTTGTTCTTGAACAATTTATTAGACTTGTTTGCCAAGGGGTCAATTAACACTAATTATGCTGATTATAAATTGGGATCAAGAATCTTGGGATTTTTAACTAGTACTGGCTTCTCTGGTAAAAGCGAGGGAGACAATGGGAAATCATTAAATCGGAAATTATTCTTGGGATGGTACGATTATCTCGCCAATTCAAGTCCTAATCCTTCCCAATTGAAATACAATGCCAATAATGTATTAATTGATGGAGGAGAGAGCTGGCAATGTAATTCTCAAACCTGTTCTTTGGGAATAAGATTATCTAATTCAATTGTGTTGACCGATTTGGTATTAAAATCCTTAGACATCAATACCAAGCCGAATGCAGTATCGATATATATCCGGCCTAATTCCAAGTCACAGTATCATAATTTATTACAATACTTACAAGAATTCAAAATTCCTACAAAGTTCAAATATGGAATCAATTCCTCAATCAATCATAAATATTTGAGTAAGTTTATCAAGATAAAAGAGATGATGCTTTCTGAAGACAAATTAGATCACATTAAACTCCCCGTGAGTCTAATTAACATGAAAGTGCCCATCCGAGATATTTATTTTGAATTCCATAATTTGAATGGGGCTAATAAAGAGATGCAAATATTCAATCTTAAAGCATTTGGGATTAGTGAATATAACTACTACAAATTCAATAAGGAATTTGATCTTTTGATCAGTAATCTCCAGCGGTCGGTAGTTAATGAACACAACACCGACATGTACACTAGTGACAATGACGGAGTGGTTACCGTGAGTGATGAATTTGATATTTCAATTTTGGGAGAAGAACTTTTGTAATATAGTCGCGAATTTATGTAGTTTTATAATGAATAATTAACTTACAATTTATTTGAATGAAGATATTTTTATTGAAATATAAACAAATGTAGAAAGATTTGGCAAAGCCAAAATTTTAAAAACCAGAAATATAAAATCCCCTATGAAAATAGCTTACAAAAAAGCAAATGTGACATAAACCTCATGAACGAAAAAAAGAATAATGTGGTATTAAGGTATAAAACTTATACTAGAATAGCGTTGGTGGAAACACCATCACATCAGACTTAGTATAAAGCAGCAGCAGCAGCTAAGACAGCGGCACCCAAGATTGGGGCTTGTTTAGCAATGGCACCAGCTTCGTAAGAAGAAACTTCTGGAGAAGTACCGTTAGCAGCAGTAGATTCAGCGGCTAAAGTTTGAGGAGCAGAGGTTTCAGCTGGAGCAGCAGATTCTGGGGCAGCAGAAGTTGGGGCTGGAGCAGCAGATTCTGGGGCAGCAGAAGCTGGAGATTCAGCAGCTGGGGCAGCAGAAGATGGAGCTGGAGCTGGGGCTGGAGCAGCAGAAGATGGAGCTGGAGCTGGGGCTGCAGCTTCACTGGTGAGTGGACAGAAAGTGGTGTAGACGGTGGTGTCATCAGTGATGGTAGTAACACCGGTGGTGGCTTCACTTTCTTCACATTTGTCATCAGAACAAGAAGTAATGGTGACAACAGTGGTAGCTTGTTTAGCTTCTTCAGAAGATAATGGGCAGTAAGTGGTGTAGATGGTGGATTCATCAGTCACGGTGGTGACACCAGTGGTAACAGCTTTTTCGTCACATTTGTTGTCAGAACAAGAAGTGATGGTAACCACAGTAGTTTGGAGATCAGTGGCAGTAGAGGTGACGTTAGCGTAAGCACCTAAGGCTGGAGCAGCAACAGCAGCTAAAGTTAAACCAGTGGAGAATTTCATTATGTTAGCGAATGTAAGAAAGTTTGATTATTTGTTAATGAAGAAAAGAGAAAAAAAGAGAAAAGAAAATCATCAGAGAATTCATGCCATATAAATACCGAAATTATCAGGTGGAACCGTCAATACAGCCGAACCTTGTAACCATTACCAAAAATAAATATAAAAAGCCCTACACGAAAGTCTAACATTGTCGTTACAAACAAACATTACCCATTACGCAACATTTTGCACGTTGGCGTCAACTTGAGACCACAAAAAAGGAGTTACCGTTGCAGGGCAACTATTTAGCTGCTATTCCCATAGTAAAGACACTGCCTATGTGTTTATATGTATGTTAGGAGCTGTGGGAATTTAACCTTATTGGGAAATGGTTACACTCACTTTCGCATCTCGTGTAAAATGTCGCGTCGTTCCCTTGACCAGAAGGGGGCTCTTACCCAGCCCGACTGCCAATAATAGCGTGGAATCCCGCCTGGATTCCTGGGGCTACCACGGAGCCTGTACGTAAAATCACTCCCTGCGGTTCAATGTGTCAAAGTGTATTCCTGTGTCCTTACTTAGTTCCCCTTTTTTTGGCCATTGTTGGGATGAGAGAGTCTAGATGTATGGTAGTCGAACTGGGGTAAAGGGAAATGGTAGTAGGTAGCTTTTGGTAAGAGTTTTAGCATTGATGTGGTTGCTGTTGATGTTTATGTTGGAGGCGGAGGTTGAATGTTGTAACCATGGCTGGCAACTTCTCCGCTGGTTGTCGCACCAGTTACGGTGTCAATGTCAATATTCACCTTAACAAACCGATCTTTAAGGTTTGAGTCCACAGCCTTTGTTAGTAAATAACGCGAAAGAAAAGTTTCAGGTTTGAGACGCTGAATAGATTGATTCTCACGGTAACTGGCCACCAGGTTCTGGGCCCAGGACTATAGGCCGGTACTGGGCCGAAATGCTGGTACTGGCACCAGTTTACTGAAAAACTTTGAACTTACATCATATGATCCAGCACCATCTGATCAAACCGTTACATTTATTTGGTTGCATGTTATGTTTTATTTTTAGCGGTTGGTGCTCTAACCAAACCTTAACATTTGCTCCACTTTGCTTCAACCGACTTTGCTTCTGGTTGAACCGGCTTTGCTTCACTCTGCTTTAACTAACCTTTGCTTCTGCTTTGCTTTACTTAATCGGGTTCAATCTGGCTGGTTTGGGCTATCCCCGCGCTCAAGTTATTGCTACAAGGCTTTCATACGTCATAAATTCAAACTAAACCAAACTACAAACATTTTACTTCAACACCACTTTAAACGAGCCGATTTCAAACCCTCTCAATTTAAAGGAGAATTGGTTGTCAACCACTTTAACCTCTTCAAATTCATCTTCAATACCATTTACAGCAATTACTTTGTCAATTGACAAGATGGTTGGATCTAATTGGATAGTTCCAGTACTAGATCCCCCTAAAGATTCATAAACTCTAACAACAAATGATTTTTGTCCCTTATGTTTCACAGGAATGTTGTTATAAATAGAAATATCTTCATCATCTTCACTTCTTTTAATATTAGACAAAATTATTGATCCGGATTTGCTGGTTAATTTTACCGAGTCTAATAAGCCTTGCACTTTTTTGTCATTAGCCAAATAATATTTATCTAATTTATAATTGAAATTATGGGCCAATTTGACGGTATCCATATTAATGTATTGTCCATGAGGATAAATGGCATATTCGAATTCATGATGACCCATATCAGCAATTTCATCTGGAGCTTTAGGTGATCTTAATAAGGATAATCTCATTAAATTACCATGGATTGAGCCTCCATACTTACAATTATTAAAGATAGAAACCCCATAGTTAAATTCAGATAAGTCCATAAACTTATGATGACAAACTTCAAATTTAGCCACATCCCAAGTAGTATTAAAATGAGTAGGTCTTTTGGTGATACCAAATTGAGTCTCATAATTAGCTTCTTGGGCAGTATAAATCGTGGTAGGGAATTGTACCTTTAAGAATTTATATGTTTCATGCCATTCAACATTACATTTAAATTTAATAAAGTTGTTCCCTCCTGAAACATCTTCTTCTGATAATAACCCTTCAAGAGAAATCTCGGTTTCAATATAGGACTTATCGGAGATTTCATGTTTAACAAATAATGAAGATTTCAAGCTATTGTTAACCACTTTGGTGATTTCCCCATTGCTTAAGAATTTGAATTTATCTAAAGAATATAATTCTGTATCCCAAGCAGGGAAACTTAAAGGTTCATCATCGAAAATAATCAATTGATTACCACCAATTTCTTCACCATTGTCGGTTTGTTTGGTTTTACCAGTATCAATGATTTCTCTATCATTACTAACATCATAAATCGAGGTAATAATCCCATTTTTAGTAATTTTAGCCTTTATAGATCCATTACTCAAAACATAGGTAGAAGTATCTTCATTGGTAATAGAAGCAGGATACTTCAAGGTCTTGATATCATTGACACCTCCTTTACTGCTAACAGAAATCAATTTGTTATTGCCATCTTCAGTAGTAACAAATTGATCTGGTTGCACCAACTTATACAAAGAGTCATTAGGAGTAACTTCTAATAATTCAGTTCTTTCCCAAGGCATAGTATTAACAAACTTGACGTTCTTTCCAGAACTTTCGTTCAATAATTCCACTGCTCCGTTTAATAACTTTTCGACTTTATTCAAGTTTTTCTTCAACATGGGCTTGACTTCTTCATAATAAACCATCCCAATACAAGATCCTGGAATAACATCATGGAATTGACAGAGACATAAATCTTCCCAAATGGCTTGAATCTCTTCCATAGGATATTTGTACCCTGATTTAGAAACACTTAATAAAGTGGCAATCCATTCTAAATCATGCATTTTCAATTCCAAAAATCTAACCCATTTCTTAATATCGGCTTGACTGGTATAAGTACCTCTATGGAATTCCAAATACATTTCTCCTCTCCAAGTAGGTAACTTACTTCCTCCTTCAGATTTTTCTAATACTTCATCATAGAAATCTTCCACCGTCTTCCCCAAATCGACGGTTGGAATAGCGTTTGTATTGTTAGCAAACCCTCTTTCCCGTCTAATTTTTTCCAACATTTCTTCAGTTGGACCTCCTCCCCCATCACCTTTCCCATAAAGCATCAACCCAGTAGGAACATCTCTCAAGTTTTGGTGTTGATGTTGAGATCTTACCACATCCCCAAAATGAGCAGCCGCAGTATAGGTATTAGCAGGAGGCATATGAACCAACACTTGAGCTCCATCAATCCCAACCCAGTTAAATGTACTCAATGGAAATTGATTGATATTATTCCAAGAAAGCTTTTGGGTTAAAAACTTTTCAATTCCAGCATGATGACAAATCTGAGGAATTTGGGAAGAGTATCCAAAAGTATCTGGTAACCAATAAATTGGGGAATAAACTCCAAATTCATTCATTTGAAATCTTTGTCCCAATAAAAACTGTCTAATTAAACTTTCCCCACTAGGTAAATTGGTATCATTTTCAACCCAAGATCCTCCAATAGGTAAGAATTGATTGGTGGTGAATTTTTCCTTGACTTTTTCCAAGATTTCAGGATGGTACATTTTCAACCATTTAAATTGTTGCATTTGAGAAGCAACAAAGATATATTCAGGGTATTCATCAGCAATCTTCAATTGAGAAGTCCAGGATCTAACAATTTTCCGTTTTGTTTCAGCAAATGGCCATAACCAAGCCGTATCAATATGACAATTCCCCACAGCAATGACATCAATGATTTTCTTTAAACTACCAAATTCTTCAAAAACCTTATCGGAATTGACATTTTCTCCCAACATTTTTTCTGCCAATTTCCGACATGTTTTAATAGATTTAACATCAGTAGGATCAAAAGCATTCATAATATCATTACAAAGTTGATTGGCTTGAGCTTTCTGCCATCCAGATGGTAATTCTCTAGCTGCATCACTTAAAATCCAAAAGTCATAGAACAAGGCTCTAGCTTCAACATTAGGTAATACCAAGTCTGCTTTAGATAATCTAAAATAACGGTTAGGATCCACAACCCCACCATCTCCATTACCAAACATCCCATTACAAGCAATTTCCAAATAGAAAGTTTGAGGTTTTGAAGTCAAATATTCATCCGGGAATTTGAATACTATTCTTTCACCTCCACCACTAAACGCTTGTAATGGTAACCCTTTATGGTTATAAATCAACCCTTCATTGTTACAATCCCATTCAATATCGATTTCTTGTTTCAAATCCAACCAATCTTGAGGTATAGCAATTTGAAATTTAAACCAAAAAGACTTCCAAGAAGGCCCAAAGGAATCTCCCTTCTTAGCATCAGACCATTCAAGACTATCAAAATCAAGGTCTTTAAACAAAGGTCTTCCGGTTTCCCCATTGGGACCATCAGGAACTTTCCAAACCTTCAAACCTCCGATATCTTTTCTTGAAATATCATAGAATTTGGGCAAGTTCAAGTCATGGTATTGGCCACCTTTATCAATGAACTGTCTTAATCTCAGTTCAAATAAATGGTCAATTGGTTTGAAGTTCGGCTGATAATTGTATTTGTCGTACTCCATCTTATCCTAATACCTTGAACAAAAGGTATTTTTCAAATTCAAGAGTAAATAATGTTGCAATTGAGCCAGCTGGTTAAAAGAGTGATAAGGGGTACATGCGGCGTAGAAGTTGAGCGGGGTCTATATACCGGACCGGCCCCGTGGGTAGGCCCAGTTCTAGGCCCACTGGCCCTATTCGCGGTTGCGGCAATAGCAGGGGATTTTAGTCCCGAAGTCATATATTAAGTATATAGGTCTAGGTCATGGGAAGGAGGTTAACTAGTAAGTACTACAATCTAATTGATCTTAACTTCCTTATCTTCTTCGATATTAAACACATGTTCGTGGTTTTTAATGGAATCAGTATGCATTGATGGCAAAGAAGCAGTAAACCCTTTAATTAAACTGAATTCACTTAATACAGAACCCCCTAATTCCCCAATCTTGGATTTCACAGTAGAAACATCAGCTTCAGATGCAGTTTCTTTGCAAGTAACAATATAGTTTTTTAAATCAGCCATAATAAATCGGGTCCAATTAATCTTTATAAAAGGAAAAGTGAGTGATAAGGATCAATTTTTTGGTTGCGACCAAAAGCTCAAGGCCAGCCAAACCCTCAAGGAATGATCATTTTTGCCAACGCTACACTAATTGTTTTAGATGACGTTTATTGATCGGTTTATCAATCGGTTTAGAGGCAAGTCGGTGTTATTATACACCACCATCATCTTGGTATCGACGGGATATGTGTTTTACTTGATAGATACTTTACCGGAGGTTCCCCCGGAGCCTAAGAAACATTCAAAGAAATCAAAAGGCATTAAAGACCCCTAATGCGCAGCTACAAAGGTGTTCCCATAACCAGCACGGTTCTAGGATAGATATATAGTTTGTGTCGTTGTGTCGTTTGTGTGTACGTTTCTGTATAAATACTTCAGGATCCCCTGTCAATTGTTTCTTCCCCCATCTCAATCTCCCAATGGTCTCTTCATCTCCATCTACTAGATCGAGTTCATTAACACAAGCGAGCAATTGAAGCCGTCGTGCGCGGCCAACGGACTCCACTAAGTGTGGCACCCAATAAGATTTGTCATCGATCCGAGTCTCGATGTTGAGACTCATATATAAAGGGGCATTCATCCCCGCTGAAATTTCCTGGCCTAACATAGTTTACTTATTATAATTGATTCAATATGGTTAAAGCTGGTATGTATAGATTATCACGGGATCAATTGGTATACTCCGAATCGATTGGCAGTGTTCTTTAGCCTATTCCTTGGTTTGGAACTATGGCTTTGGCTTTACTACAGCTTGTTTAATAGTGGAAAATTAATTTGCTCACCCAAGATCTGGTATTAGTGTTGCACCCATTACAATGTTCTATAATCCAATTCAATTCAATTCAATTCCAATAGCCAATAGCCAATATCACAATTGCCAGTATCTCAATTCATCCCATTCAATACTTCTCTAACTCAATTGATACTAACTCCTATAGTTGCTGTGTTAAGAGGTGACGCCAAAGTTGCTGGTACTGTTTTCTTTGAACAAAAAGCCGAAAGTGACCCAACTACTATCACTTGGGAAATCACTGGAAATGATCCAAATGCTTTAAGAGGTTTCCATATCCATACTTTTGGTGATAACACCAATGGATGTACTTCTGCTGGTCCTCATTTCAACCCTCTTGGTAAAACCCACGGGGCTCCAGAAGATGATGAACGTCACCATGGTGATTTAGGTAACATCACCACCGATTCCGATGGGGTTGCTAAAGGTACTAAACAAGATTTATTACTTAAATTAACTGGTGCCACTAGTATTCTCGGTAGATCCGTGGTGGTTCACTCTGGTACCGATGATTTAGGTAAAGGTGGCCATGAACTTTCTAAGACTACTGGTAACGCTGGTACTCGTCCTGCTTGTGGGGTCATTGGACTTGCTGATTAAGTATATATGAATTTATGATTTGTATTTCTTCATGTGAAACCGTAGATAAGAATTTGTAATTTTCGCAAAAATCACTCTCACAGTAAGCTTTACATAGTAAGCTTTCTTTACTCCTTAAAATCTGATTTTATTAGTAGGATTATTGGTAGTACACTACGCCCTTTTCAATGAAACCCCAGATAACAAATCATATCTAATTTTATTTCAGAACGTGTTTCTATAAAATGTGATTGTCTATAAACTCAATTTTGCAGCCATTTAAACTTTTGATAAATTAAATTTATTTTGGAATGTACCAAATGTTATCAGGACAAGCATCAGAACCCAAAGCATCAACGTCTTTGTAGTCACCGGTTAAGATATTTCCCTTGACATGGTAATAATACCATACTTCATCCAAAGCACCATCGTCAGTACACCCAATATGGACATCTTTTCCATCGTGAGAGTTAGATAAAGCCTTTTTAATATCATCTTTTTTGTAGGTAGATTTAACAGTAGGAACAATTCCAGCTCTACTTAAGAATTCATAGGTATTTAAATCATCCCAGATCTTGGTGACTTTGCTCCAGAATTCTACAGCAGACTCCCATTGTTGATAATCACCAGTAAAACATTCTGGGTTGATGGTGTTCATACAAGTTCCGTGCTTATTATATTCATGTTCCCATAATTCAATGGAGGAATCATCAGCCACATTGGAATTTTCGGTGTTGACCCAGTACTTAATCATCAATTCATATAATTCTGGGTCGTTGAATTGGTTAACAATAATATCTGTAATATTATCCTTATCATTACTCACTTCTAATTTAGGTTGACAATATTCATCCCAAGTTCCATCACATCTATCATTCCATAACCCATGAATAGTAAATGCTTTTTCAATTGGCATTTCACTCGACTTATCAATATGATATTTATCCCATACTTCCTTCAACCAATCCCCAATCCCAAAGAATCCTTTTCCTTCAAAGTATCCACTAGTAGAGTCCACTTGTGCTTGGACTTCAGTAGACCCATTGAGTGCGATTTCCAATTTCTTGGGGTTATAGTCCCAAAACTGCGTCAACATGGTAATCCCATATCTTTCGAAACAGCAGGATTCATTTTCAATAGCAGTAGAGTTTTCACAAGAATATGGGAAGAACGGATTTAACATGACATTGGCACAAGTATCAACTTGATAGTCCTTCAAGTTGAAGGGCCAGGCGGGCATGGCCATACTACCGGCAGCCAATGATAATACCACAACAGGAGAAACCATGATTACTAGAATTATCAATTAGTCTTTACCTGTCTTTATATACTTGAGGAATTACCAGTCCAAGGAATTACAAGACCAAGGAATTAAGTTACAACGTGGAGAGAAAAGGAGAAAAAGAAAAGGAATATAAAGCCTTTATATAGCATCCGGGCGCCCCTTAATTAGCACACAGAAAGCCACCCTATTGTATGGTAGCTTCAGATCCATAGCGTTGCCTGAAAAATCTGATGCCGTGCTATCAAATTAAGTGCGGCGTGAAAACTTTATCGCACATGGACCCTCCAACGGAACAGAGGATCAAGCTGGTTGTTTGGCCATTTAGTTTGGTTGTGACGGTTCCATTTCATACAAGTAACCATACAAGTAGCTTTACAAGTAATCGTAATGTAAAAAGAACAAAAAAAGACAAAAAAAAAAGAAGAAGAAGACAAAGGTAACAAGATCATGTTCCACATGGTTAGCGAACAATTATTAAGGCCGTTTCTATTGTTCTACAAATTCCAGATTGGTATAATTAACTAGCTATTATTTCACCCGTAAACGCCAAGTTGGAGATTCCATTCATAATTCGTAAAGTGTAGTTGCTGTTGGTGGTTTTATAGATTTGTAGTTCCATCGACTCATCAATGTAAAGGGGGTTGACGTTTTTATAGGCAAATGACGTAATGGTTAATTCAGGGAAAAGTTGACGAAACCACGCCAACCCAATACTGATGATAAAAGGTCCTTGGAGGATAATGGTTTGTAAGCCTTCGAGCTGACAGTATGGTTTGTCGAGATGGATTTTGTGGAGATTATAGCTCAAACAACTGAATTTTAGTACCTGCGACTGGTTAACAGAAATTATCTGCTTGTTTAGGGGAAGGTCTTTGGAAGGTTGAGGGGATTGATTATCTACATAAGGATTATTAGTATACATCAACATCCGAGTTTCTTTCAAGGAGTCTTCAAATAGTCGTTGGATATTCACAAATGATTGGTCCCCTATTAGTTTATTCAGAGTAACCGTTTCTTGACAGCCTATGATTTGATTAATTGGGATGGGATTGAGAAACTCCAACCTTCCTTTGACCCACATTCTTCTGGCAAAAAGCAGATTTCCAGTACTTAAATCCACTGGAGCTTGGTAATTGTCATATCCATCTTTGCCTAGGTTTTGGTTGAGCTGGTTGTTGAAAAGAAAATGGTACCCTGGAGATAATCCTTTACTATTGGGTTCTGGCTTGAAGTTTGGAAGAATAGAAGCTAATAGTCGGTCCATATGACCAATCGACCCAATAGAGATATTATCTATAAAATTCCATTGCTGGGTCTTTATATACTTTGACCATTGGAGCACCAGGCCTTTCATTTACCGTAATATCTGTTTTGTCTGTTTTTTGGTTCTCTGTTAGATGGCCCCATAGTTAAGCAGGTCATCGCGCATCGCATCTCACAAATTTTCTTTTATCTAATTAACCCCATCCCTCAGCATGTCAGACGATGTCAAGACTTTGAAGTCTATAAAGAACAAACAGAGAAGACAAAAGTTGTACGCCGACTTGAAACATGAAAAAAATAAAACCAAGCATAAGTTAAGGGCAGAAAGAGCCAAAGAAGAACGGTCTGATCCTGAATTAAAGAAACAAAGATTAGAAGAAAATGTCCCTGATACTTTGGAAAGTAAAAGAGTTTATGATGAAACCATTGTGGAAGAGATGCAAGGAGAAGATGAGTTCAATGAATTTTTCAAATCCGACACCCCACCCAAGATTTTGTTAACTACTAATACTTATGCTAAAAAACCAGCATACGAATTTGCTGATTTATTAATGGATTTCCTTCCCAATGTAACTTTTGTTAAACGGAAACGTCATTTTAGTATCGAAGACATGGTGAAATTCTGTAATAACAGACAATATACTGATTTGGTGATATTAAATGAATATAATAAGAAAGTCACCGGAATCACGTTTATTCATTTACCAGAAGGACCTAGTTATTATTTCTCCATTTCTTCTATAACAGAAGGAAAGAAGATTTTGGGTCATGGTAGAGCCACTGACCACACCCCAGAATTGATCTTGAATAATTTCAATACTCGTTTAGGGAAAACCGTAGGAAGATTATTCCAATCGATATTTCCTAAAAACCCTGAATTTGAAGGTCGACAGGTCATCACATTGCATAATCAACGGGACTATATCTTCTTCAGAAGACATCGATATGTTTTCAGGAGTGAAGAAAGAGTGGGGTTACAAGAAATAGGGCCACAATTCACTCTTAAATTGAGGAGATTGCAGAAGGGAATTAAAGAAGAAACCGAATGGGAGCACAGACCAGATATGGAAAAAGACAAGCGGAAGTTTTACTTGTAGAGTCATGTACTACTATTTATATACCACCCACTAATGTTCTACACCACTTATGTAATCTAATATACCACAGATCTATCTAGCACAATCTAGTTAACTAGTTAAATCTAGAAATCATTACATCAACAGGTTCCTGAACAATAAGACCGCATCCGCGTGGCGCGCACAAAATACTACCGCCTTTCTAATAACATTATTCATTAGGGACTTTAGATATATCGAATACCTTGTCGATACAACGCCGGTTTACACGTTTAGAAGGCAGATATATATAATTGAAGTCATCCAGTGTCAAAAGCTTAAGGTTTATTGACTGTTGGAGTGGTTAAGTCTTTTGGTGTTTGTACCTTTTATACCTATTTTTAACTGCGGTTTGGCAACACAGAACACTCTAGTTGAATTCAACCCAGATCCTTATTTCTTTAGAGGATTTACAAACAAACAGAGCCCTGGGCTTTATACGTACTTGCCACAAATAGATCGGCTCATTCTTCCTTGAGATAATTCGGTCACAGCAAAGTACATTGAATAGGAGGAGTCGGCCATCTTAATTTGCGGGAATTATGACAATGGATAGTAGTGGGGTTAATCAAATTGTTGATGCCTTGAAAGTGGTATATGAAGCCAAATCTTCTAACCACCAGCGAAGAGATGCCCAGAACTTCTTGGAATCAATCAAATCCAATGATGAAAGCCCTTATTGGGGGTATCAATTGGCCCTTTATGAGAATAATAAAGACAATTATATCGTGAGATACTTCGGACTATCTTTATTACAAAACTCCATTAACAAGCGTTACCATACTTTTACTCCGGAGAAATCGTTGACCATAAGATACTGGGTGGTAGATTTGGCTAATAAAGCCCATGAGAATGACCCTCATTACTTGAAAGAAAAATTAGCATTTTTATGGGTTACCATCATTAAGAAAATATGGGGATGTTTTTTGGTCAAGGTGTTATCTAATGATAATACTCATGGCTCAAATGCCAATGGGATTGAAAATGGGTCGCTGAAGTCAAAGTTATCGGAACAAGATACTTTGGATGGATGGGCCTCAATGGATTCAGATTTATGGAACTTATGGAATAACAATTTGGTTACCAGAGAATTGTGCCTTGTAATCTTAAGAACCTTATTTGAAGATATATACTTATTAGATGATCCAATAGCCATGAAAAGAACCGCCATATTGAATCAATTGAGTGTATTAATAACCACTCCTAATGAGGTTTTAAATAAGTTATACGATACCAACGAGAATGTTCTAATATGTAAATCTTCAAATGAAGGTTGGTTTATTCATTGGTCCAAGTTTTTAATTGAAGTGTTATCTGATGATTATAAATCTTCTTCAGTTCAAATCTTTGTCCCTAAAATCTTATCCACCTTCAAAACTTGTCTACATTGGATTCAACCTGAGATCTTGAAGAATGAAAATGTTTTACAAAACCTTATTAATATTTTGACTATTCCTGATACAAAATTGAAGACTTTAGCAGTAGATTGTTTACACATATTATTTACTAGAAGTTATTCTAACTATGAAGATTTTGATTTTTTCATTGGCAGCATTTTCACCACTGAAGGGATAAATAAATTATCCCAATTCTACCAATCGTTGGAAATAGATCCAAATGACATTGATGAACAAGTATATTCTTTACTCAAAAAAACAGTAGAAATGATTGTTTCATTGAGTGAATATTTAAATATTTCCTTACCCTCCAAAAATAAAATCGACTGGGAAAAGGCAGATATAAAGAATTATTTAAAATTGGTTTTATCCACAACAGACCATCCTAGTTTAATTATTTCCGGCTTATCTTTACAAATGTGGGTAACTATATTAAGATTCGATGAATTGAGTAATAAATTAAATATCGACAGTATATTGATGGAATTACTAGAGATATCTGCTAACAGAACCATAAATTATCATTTGGTCGATGATGAAAATGTTTCTAAATTATACCTTGATTTGGACTTTGATTCCACTTCTGATTCTAATTCGTTCTTGGTGAATTACAAGAAATTCAACGAAGATATCGTCAGAATTGCTGTGTGTAGAAAACCTCAAGATGGATTAATGTGGTTGGAGAACCGGTTACAGAATTTCTTTAGTTCTGAACTTGGAACCAACTGTATTGAAAAGTATAAATTAGAAGAGAAATCTGATGAATTTAATTATGGGAATGCCCAATTCAATATTATAGAAAACTGTATAAGAGGGATTTCTAGATGGAGAATTTGGTATAACGGCGAAGATTTTGAATCAATTAACAATGGGTTAAATAACTTGGTGGAGAGTTTGGGTGAACGTTTATTGGCCATGAACTTATCATGTCCTTTGTTAATCAGAAAGCAAGTTCAAACCATGGTTCAATTTGCTCCGTTATTAAAAGACGTGAGTCCATTGATGTTTCAAGTGTTAGAAAAGATTTTGACCACTGCCACTTTTGAATACCCTGAGAATATCGACGATGATGAGAAAGAATTGATTAGAGATTTAAGAACAAGTTGTGGAACTGAATTGAATCGGTTGGCATATATAATGCCTGAATCATTGAAAAAAATCTTTAATGATTTGGAGAATGTTATTTCTAATATCTTATCATCCAAAAAAGTAAGTGATCATGAAAACGTCGCCTTCAAGTCATTTTTATTGGTTATTGCGTCCCGGTCTTCTATCGATAACAGAGACGAATTGTTCTCGAAAATTGTGGATCCTGAGTTGACTGCTTGGTTATCCCCAGACACTGAAAAGGGATTAATGGAATTACATTGGTTTATGGAAAGAATTGGGATTGTGGAGATTGCCTCATATTTCCAAACCAGAGGTATAGCAGCTGACACAAATTTATTAGAAGCTAAGATGGACGAAGAAGGAAAGGTTTTAAGACAAAAATTGAAAGATCATTGGTCTTCGATTTTCCCTATCAGAGCCACGAGAATATTTATCCAATATAGTATTGAGAAATTGGATCATGATTCTAGTGAATATTTAAATTTGTTGAAGTTATGGAAACCAAGAGTGAAACCCATCATACCTCATGTGCTCCAATTATTAACTCAGATTCAAAATTACCATAATCCTAATAACTGGAAAGACTTACCAGAAGGAGTACAATTATTTGTCAAGTATAGTTGTATGGAAAGATTTTGGCAGCAAGGAGTATCGATTCAAAGTAAAGAGACTTTTATAGAAGAGAATGTTAAAGCTGCTTTAACGTTAAGGGATTTTGCTGATTCCGTGGGCCATTTAATCCGGTATACCAGAGAATATGCATTTTTAACCATTGGGTCTTTATCGCAATTGGAAGAAACCTTATACGAAATTCCTAACATTGGATCAATGATTTGGAATGCGGTTACAGGAGAAATGGTGGGAATCACTTTACACAGTTGGAAGCATATGATCAACAGTTGTTTAAGAAGTGTGGTTAGAAACTGTCCGGTTAAATTTGTTGATTCATTTATGATTGAATTATTACCCAAATCATTTGTGGATTTAGATAAAGTGTTAGTCAGCAGATGGGAGAAAGTGTATGTGAATGGATTACAATTACAAGGTAATGAAGATGACGAAACTTTATCTGAAGAGATGATGGAAGAACATATGTTACGGCAATTGACTGCTACGGTGGTACGGTATTTGATGGATATTGTTAGTCAATTCAATTCCAAAACCACTACTGAAACCCAATACGCTTGTAAAAAATTAATTATTGACAACAAACAAGTGTTGGCCCCTTTCTTACAACTTTGTTGTCATATCATCATGTTTAAAGATACAAAATGTTCCTTTAATACCATTTTGGTGTTAAGAAACGTATTATCCGATATTTTATTAAAAGATGAAGAGGTAGACAAATTTTTATGTGATAACTTGATCAAGTGTTTATTAAGAGTGTTAATGGATGAATACTTCGTGGAAACTCATTCTGAGGCCGCCATAGCTTTGACTACCTTATACTGTGCCTTGAGATCTAAAAATGATTATCCGGCCCGAATCTTGATGGAAACCTTACCCAATGTAACTTCCAGTCATATTTCGAACTTTGAAAATTTATTAGTGAATTCCAAATCGTTAAAACATCAACGGTCTGCACTTTTGGAACTTATCAAGATTTCTGACGAAAAAGATACCGATCAAGATGAAATCAAAGATCGTAAAAAACAATTAGAAGCAGCTGCCAATGCTCGCACCAAAAAACTTCAACAAGTAGACGTGATGAACGATCCATTTACCGAGAACAACGCGCTAAACAATCTCTTTGGCGACGATTGATCTTCTTGTATAAACATTGTAATATACCGTTTTCAAAAGGTTTACCTAGTAGTTCTAGTAGTAGCTCAAATAGATCCAGACGTGCGCGCACCACCTCGCATTGTCAACGGTGATTTTGTTATTCTCTAATTGACGGTTAGCTACTAAGTACAACTCTAGATACTATCACTCAATAGAGAACTATCTTAGATAGAAGAAACCACCTCAGAAAATGCCCGTCAAGTCATTGGAATCGTACTTGTTCGAAAGAAAGTTGGTCAATACCAGCTCAATTGAAATTCTTCAAAATGCCACCATCGGGATAGACGTGGAACATTATTTAAGCAGGATTTATACCTACAAGAAAGAACAATTTTTATCGGCCATTGGTGGAATACCTAGTTCCTTAAGAGACTACATTCACTCAGACTTGAAGGTTTTCAAAGAATTCAACATTAAACCGATATTTGTCATTAGAGGATTAGATATTCAATTACAATCCACTGACTTCACCGCCAATGAATTAAACCCTAATGAACAACACTTGGAAAATTCATGGACCAAGTTGAATTCTAGAGCTTACAATTACAATTACAATAGTAATAACAATGATTCTTTCAGAGTGTTTACTGACCCATTACCTTTAAGACCAATGATAAATGATTTGATTAAATACTTTATTGAAATCGGTATTGATTACCTTGTATGTCCATACGACGCCTCGTTCCAATTGTCGTATTTATACCATAATAAAGTCATTGACTCCATTTATGGATCTACTGACTTGTTGTTAACTAAAGTGAATAAATTCATTTTAGGAATGGAATTCCAATCTAAAGATTTCCGGTTTATCGATAAAAATAAAGTCTTACACGAATTGAATTTGACTTCCAAACAATTGGTGGATTTAGGAATCATGGTAGGTTGTAGTCTTCAACCTCAAACGTTTCCTAATTTACCTCCTTTACCAAAACCAAATCCTTTACAACCTTACCCTCAGTTGAGTTATTTCAAATTAGGGTTAGACATTTTATATCAGTCGGTGAGTTATAGTGGAGACTCCGAATCGGATTTGTATCCATATATCTTAAGTTTAAATGATCAAACCTGTTTGGATTTATACTACAAGGGACGGTCTGCTTTTAAGTATATTCCCGTGTTGAATGATCAGGGATATGTTTCTATGTACTCTGTTGAAATGCAGAAATTGGGGTTGATTAACCACGATGATCCTAATGATATGGACTTATTTGGCGTGGATTCTGACCCAGAAACTCCAGAGCCAGAAAAAGAAACTGAAAAAACCGAAAAAGACACTGGGGAGGCTAATGGGACCAAAGAAGAAAAACCAGAAAATATCATCCAAATTCCAAATGATGTACACGATATCATTTCCCAAAGGTTACCACCAGAGTTATACTTCTACCAATCTATTGGATTAGCTCCGGTTGAATTATTAGAAGCTATTACTCAAGGAAGATTATCCATACGGCCACCTTTAGAAAGCGGATTAAGTGATAGTTATAAGAAATTGATCAACTCTCAATTCTATATTGATAACTTGGATAAGTTACTTAATTTGGTGACTCAATTGTTGGCTAGATATTATCAAGTCAAGAAAATCAATGTCACCTATTGGTATAAACCTGATGTTTTGGAATTAAATAACCGGTTAACCCCTCCGGTGTCTAGAAGAATCAACCATTTGGTGTATTCTAATGAGTCTGTGAAGAATTTTGATTTGATTAAATTCTTTCAATCTCTTGAAAGTAGTTACCCTAAAGACAAGACTCCAGAAGGGTTGATTTCCAATAACAATGAGATTGTTTCTACTGTGTTGTTAAGATCTTTATATTTGTTTGGAATTATCGATGAAAAATCTGATGAATTGACTGGTTATGGGAAAGCAATTCAGAAATTTGCTCAAGAATATGAGTCTAAAGTAGACAACACCCAATTACAAGAATTAATACTCCTCTTGTTGTTAGTGAAAACCAATTGTCTTAAATTGACCGACCCCAACACCGAATATAGTTCTGTGGCGAGAAATTTCAAAGATATAGGGAACAACAATCAAGAAATTAAACTTGGAATGGAAGACACCAAACATATAACTTTGATTGCCAGAGTGTTATCTATTCATAAACTTAACATTGCCCCTATAAATTACCAAGGGCCAATTTCCAGAAGTCTATTGAACTTTAGATCTCATTTGAAATTCATTTCTACTAATTTGAGCTATACTTTACAATGTTGTTTATTGGATATGATTGTACGTCAAGAGCATAACAACGTTAAAATCGACTTTGATTCGAAGGATGATTGGTATAGATTGGTCGATAGTTTACCATTTTTCAAAGATATCAATAATACCTTATTGGGAGTTATTACCGAGATTTATTTCGAGTATAGTGTAAAACAATCGAAATTAAATGGGGATTTATCGAAAGAACAAATCATGGAAAACTCTCGGAACCACTTGCTCAATTCGGTATACCAAATCAACAATCCAACCTTCAACATCAATGTCCATGGGGTTAATAGTATTAGCTCCAATCAATTGTTAGCTGATTTCAAAGCAGGAATGGAGTTCTGGTCCTTATTCGTTGACTTTACCAAGACTGTGAACCTGGTCGATAAGAATGTGATTAGTGACGAGTACTATGGTGCTATTAAGGAGACAGATGAGTGGATTGATCAGTTCTTAGAACGGAAGTAGGGCCCAGTTCGACCTAGTTCGACCTAGTTCTACCCAGTTCTAAACTCAATTCTCCCAAGGCAAAGAAACATCGGAAAAAAACGGAAATAAATGGAAAAAAATCAACAAAATCACAACGGTGCAACGTTCAATTCTTGTATCATACTTTGAAAAAATTGGATTTGGTGTATATAGCTATAGATTCAAATATATATATAAACCAAATGCTCATAGTAAAGCGCGCTGAAACTTTTCACTGCTAATATCAATAGAGATCATGATAGGCACCAGAGGATGTTTTAGGGCGATAGCCCACAGGAATGGCACCAGCTGGGCCAATTATGGGTCCAGAATATTACTATCACCAGGGATTGGGAAAATACGGGCCATGAGATCATATACTACTGTAAATGCCACTATAGATGGCAGTAAGAGTGAAACAAGTGCTATGGCTGGGAATACTACCACTGACATTTCGTCGGCGATATCGAGCCAGAACTTACTACAAGGAACTGGAAGTGGCCCGTTCATTGAATTGCCCCAATTTAGTCCCGTGGGACACGGGCATGACTTGTTGAATGTTAAGATGCCACAATCGTCAAATTTAAATATAAGGACAGGAGCTTTGATAGCGATGAATGGCGATTTAGATGGGTTAACAAGTACAAACCGGCAACTAGAAGCTGGGTTGAGTTACCAGGTCTTACAATCCGAAGAATCTGTGTCGCTAGTTATAGGAGGGAAAAGCCGGTCGAATTCTACGAATAATTACTCGATAATTGACATTGAAGATTCAAACTCCAATTGGGTGGTGTTAAACGATGAGAATATTGTTGCTTGGACCGGATACGACTTTGAATTGACCCCTACTAAGATCTTACAAAATTGGAATAGCATAAAGGCTAAGGGAAGAGGGAAAATCCTCGTGAATGATTACAATAAAACGGTACAACTTGAATTAGGCCCACAAGAAAAGATGTTGGTGATTCCTAATAGTGTTGTAGCCACCAATGGAACTATGGAATTTGTTGCTTTGAAGGATCAATCTATAACCTGGCCCACTGGACTCCCCAAGAACCCATTTTCTTCAATTGCAAGATTTCTCACTAGCCTTATAACAGTTCCATACCGCCAGTTATCACAAAGATCAAAGACCATAAGGGACGTGAACGAACTGATTAGTGAATATACCACGAGAGCGAAGTACTTTGCCCAAAACACCATGTTATTCATAAGACTTCATCTCATTAATCGATTATTTAATAAGACCATATTTATGGAAGTGTCTGGTCCTAGTACTGTGGTGATGAGCACCAATACGCCTAGAGCCAATGGGAAGGTGTTTACAAAGGAAGAGATTAATGAAATATTTTCAAGGGCCAAATAGGCTAGATAGATAATAAAACGTTAAGGTCAAACGATCAGATAAAGCCTCAAATTGCGTCCCTGCGTCTAAAAATAGAATGCGATAAAACTTTTCATTCACCGCCACAACACCGTAGCCATATAAGGACTTGAGCTTATCTGACTCTAAGGGCTAGTAAGCAACAATACATTGATATATCTCTAATATCGCCTTAGATAAGCGGAATTTGGCAGTAAACCATAACGCAAGTGTTCCGGTTTCATCCCGCACACGCACCAAGGCAACGCGACACAAGAGATACGATAGAAACGCCTGGAGTAAGATATTCAAGTAAGTGTTTATTTGATATGGAAATATCCAAACTCACCAAGCCAAATGAGTGGAAGTATTTCGCCAAAGGAGGAGCCAATATCCTCTTCCAGTACACGGGAACCAACGATTACCTAAGACAAAAGCTTTTGCGATTAAGACTCAACAAGGGCGACGACCAATATATTTCCACTTGTGAGTTATATGATTTTGTGGAATTACGATGTAAACATTTGTTTCCCAACCTTATAATTGATATCCAGCTTGTGGTGTTGACCAAAGAGTTTGTCAATGAGTTGAATTCCCCCTTGGATGGGGCTCAGTTAATGATTAATGAGAGATATGGCCTTTTGATTCCCAACATTTTAGATGGTGAAGATAATAAGGAAGAATTATCGAAAAACTGTAATTTATATTATGATAATAATTTCAATGCCATAACGCTAGAGTTGAAGCCTAAATGGTTATATGATAATAAAGATGATTATTATTGTCGAACATGTCTGTTGAATCAACTAAGAGGTCATAAGAGACATTTTTGTCCTTTGGACTTATTATATGGTGATACTATAGATAATGGAATCAATGATATATTCGATGAAATCCCTCCAGAAGTGTGCAATCAAATTTCCGAGAAAATCCCTATTAAGAAATTATTTAAAATATTTTTGAATAACCCCAATAATATTTTTCAAGAATTAAAACAATATCAAAAAATTAACGATAAAAATGATCTTATTGAAAATTTGACATCTCCTAATGATGTTTCCACCAATTTATCCTTGGTGATGACTTTAAGAGACGTGGGGCTTTTTTTGAAATTTGAAAAATATAATCCTCTTAATAATAGCCATAATAGCCATCATAATATCAAAAATATCCTAACAATTGGTGATGAAAAATACCTTTTAACTTGTAGTATTTATGATCTAGATTTAAAATCTAAGACTAAATACAAACATTGGTTAGACATTGAACATAAATTACAACCGATATATAATTCTTCCAATCCTAATTGGAGGCATTGTGTAAAACGTTAACCTTCTTTGTTTATTCAATTCCTTTATTGCATACGTCTTTTTTACATGGGACAATTTGAATTATTGTTGTTATCATATAGACTACTTAATTAGTTAACAGACATAAATCTATACATCTATATTGTAAAACAAGCGTGGTGATTGATGGGAACTCCTTTGATATTACACAGTATTAACACAAACAAGGGGAAACTACCAGACATCTTCTTGATATCTATTTTGAGTCTTGAAACTTCTAATTAAGTCAGCAGCTTTTTCATCGGAAATATCTCTTGCTTTAGCCACAATGTCTGCTAAAGTATGTTGGACGTCTCTAGCCATTTTAGAAGCATCTCCACATACATAAATAAACGCTCCCTCATCTAATAATTTAGCAATTTGGGTAGCATTTTCTAATAATTTATGTTGAACATAAACTTTTGCCGATGGGTCTTCTCTTGAGAAAGCAGTAAACATTTCAAAAGAATCTCCTAATTTCTTAGCATATTGTGGCCATTCTTCTTTATATAAAAAGTCTTCTTTAGAATTTCTACATCCATAAAAGACCAAAGTTTTACCAATTTCAACATCACTAGATTCTTTAACCGCAACTCTTTCTCTGACAAATCCTCTGAATGGAGCAATACCAGTACCAGGACCAATTAAAATCACAGGAGTTTTAGGGTTACTTGGTAATTTAAAAGTAGATCTTCTAACATGAACTGGTAATTTGAACTTTTGAAATAATCCTCTTGGACCTTCTAAATCATAAGTAATAATAGGTTTTTCAGTTTTTCTATTTTGTTCAATATCAATATTCTTTAATAAATTAGTAACAACCCCAGTGACAAATCTAGTATCAACTTTTTCAGCTTCAACCACTGCAGTGATAGAAATCGAGGTTTTTTCATGTAAAGAACTTGAACTGATAGAATAATATCTTGGTTGCAAATGACTAATATTTTCAATAATGAATTCAAATGGAACATTTTCCCAAGTTTGCCCATTAGAAATTTTTAATAAAGCATCAGCAATATTATATTGTTTAGAATGAATTTCTTGAGCAAATAAAGTTTTATCATTACCAAGTTTCATGGCAAATTCTTTAACATCATCAGAAGGAGCAAATGAAGCAATACTGGTGAAAAATTGTCTAGAAATAGGACCACTAATTTCCAAATAATGTCTCAAAACTGACCCAATAGTAGTAGGAGTAGGGAAAGGAATTGAAACAGTGGAATCCAAAGGTTTTAAACTGAAAACACTATCCAATTTAGATTCTAATCCAAAAGCCTTAACGAAATTACTAATGTTATAATCAGAATTTGAAGGCCAAACTGCCAAATGATCCCCAGTAGAATATCTCAAGTTAGTACCAGATAAATCAAATTCGGCGTGAACACAACTTCTTTCATTGGAATGAAATAATTCATGAGTAGAAGTAATAGGAGCAATGTAAGGATGTTGATGATCAAAAGGACCTTTAGTTAAATCCTTAGATCCATCCAAATAAGACCGGTCTGGCTCCCCTAAAGAAACCTTTGGACTATCAACAGTTAAATCCATTTCTTCCACCATTTGAAAACTTGGTTCATAAGTCAATTCATGTTCTTCAAAGTTTAAATCATTCTTTAAAGATTCCATAACCGAATCTTTCCAACTCAAGAAATCTTCATCTAAAGTACCAACCCCATCATCTCCCAAACCAGTTTCAGCGAATTTTTCAGCATTCAATTCAGTTAATCTCTTGTCAGCTTTTTTCCCAATTTCATTATAGTATTCATAGGTAGAATTACCCAATCCAAACACACAAAATTGAATATTAGACAATTCATCGGCATCATTATCCAAATAATCAAAGAATTCCACTGCATCATCAGTTGGTTCCCCTTCCCCATAAGTGGCCAAAAGGAAAATCACCAAAGTACCATGAGGAACTTCATTGAAGTTTTCATAATCAAAATCAGATAAATCCCCAACTAAAGTCTTAAGACCAAATCTACTATGTAATTCTTTGGAGAATTTATGAGCGTAATCTTCAGCAGTCCCAGTTTGAGATCCGTATAATAATACACAATTCTTTTTATTCTTTTGGATGGTTTCCGGTAAATCTCTTGATTTCCCACCAACATTGGCGACAAACCCGGCAGAAGTCCCATCGTCACTCGACGATATATACTCTTTACCGAAGTAGAGGAGAAACCCCACGGCCAAAGCTCCAATAACCACAAAATCCAATGTATCTAATGCCATATTGACTTAAATAATGATGATCGAAATTGTCCCTGGAGCCTTTTATACATGTGTTTGTGAACGGTGAAAAATGGGCCGCGCACGCCGTATACGACCGAAATCACAGGCTTTTAACCTGTTATCAGAAATGGCTACGAGGGAGTTATGGGGCCACAAAAACCGGTGATTGAGGTAAAGATGATAGTAGAGTAAGTAGTATAGTGATAGTATATACCTTAAGATTTATATACATTTTTGTGACGACAAAGTTTGGCATTTGGCCATTCTGTGGTAGGCTGATTAACTTTTCATATGAGGTTTTCCATCATCGGAGGTGAATTGCGGAGCGGTCGTGGGAGAATGATTACCATATGATAATGATGTTACGTGTCTTATTCTTGTATATACAATTGTCTAGCCAAGGACTGACTGGTGACTGGTGACTGATGACTGACAACTGATAGAATAGAATATGATCTATGTCTTGTGATACTGGATCACAGATCATTGGATCAAAAGATCACTCTCCATTGAGTTTGGTCTTAGACTTTGTCTTAGACTTTGGTTAGATTTGGTTAGATTTTGAAAGGATTGTTAGACTCCCGGATTGTCTCGGGTATCAGGTTATCAGTATTCAGTGTCACCGGAACAGGTAAAGGTACCCCGAACGACTCAACTCTAAAGTGGGGCAATACTGACGCGCTCAATTCCGCTATTCCGCGTCACAAGACTTGAAGGCCTTATAGTAGGACATAATAAATAGTAAGGCCATTAGTAAAGCCATACAATGTCATCTATGTATTGATATCTTGAGACGGTTTCTGGTCAGGATCAGCATCTAACAAATCAGGGTCTCGATCACTATTATTCTGGCTAGGTTCATTCTGACTGGTATCGTTTGTAGGGTTTAATTGGTCCTCGAACGACCGGTTAAAGGCTTTCTGTAAAGTAATCAATACTTTATCTTTAACAATTGTATCAAATCTTTCCCCATACACTTCTTTAATGAAATTGAAAAATACCATTGGGGTGAACTCCAAGAGAGCCCGAGACCCAAGACTATAGAACACAAGTTCATCACCCTCCCGATTTCGGCCTCTTTTGGTAGTATCATTTGAAGGATTTCGATTAACAAACACGTTCTTAATATAATCTCTTCGTTCTAGATCCTCTAGTATTGTGGTGATATTCCCATCAATATTACTGTTTCGACGGATTGGATTATCCGAAAGGCCAAAGTTCTTAAGAACCTTAACTAATCTGGTTTTACTAAGATGGTTTTCTTCAATGATTATCGTAGAAAGAACCATTGAAGTAATGGCAGTTTTAATAACTTCACTGTTTTCTCCTGGAAGTTTATCCCGTTCGTGTTTGGCCATGAAAAATTGTTCTTCATTACTTTGTCGTTGGTTATTCTCATGTACTTGATCCACATTAACCCATAATTGATCCAAGATCTCTTTTTCAGTAGCCGTCAAATCACTTACTAACATATAACTTTTACTTTTACTAGTCTCTTTATCTAAAGCTTGTAATCTTAACCCCCATACTTTAGATAACACTTCATTGAGAGCCTCAAAAGCCGCTTCAAATCGTATACTACCTCGTGCACACTGTCGAAGACTAGACCGCGGAACCACTTTATTGGTATTGGACCGGCCTATAATAGCTCTAATCATATTGGAAATTGTCCCATTATCATCAAATTCATTTCCTCTGGCTGATTCAACCCCTGACACATCCATACCGTCTTCATCTCCTTCCAAGTCTCCACCATTTTCTCCTTTAATTTCTCCATCTGTCTCGGCATCACTCTCCCCTTTTTGTAGTTTCATGTACCGAGCCAAACTAATCTTACCACGCTTTCTCTGAGAAGACGATACATCTTCAGGTTCAGTTTCTACTTCTGAAGAAGGAGCCAATTCACCGGTTGTAGTTCCCCGGGCCCGGTTTCTGGTCCCTCGTGTGGTTCTGTTCCTAGCAGTGGCACTAGTCCCCTCGTCTCCGCCATAATCCTCGTCACTGTCCTCCAATTCACTGACTCTTTGTCGCTTCATGATGGTTGAAATATAAAAAGTCGCGTTGCGAAATTCATCAACACTTTTACCAGAGGTATCTTAAGCCGTGGTCCTAAGAACCTGGAATGACCAGCACACGAGATACTGCCAGGGGCAGTTCCGAGTCCTCACCGATAGTGGTGGACCTAGACGCTGAAAGGACTGACTCCAGTACCCCAACCACCCCCAGTAAACCTGTTCCCAATGAGAAATCCATCACTCCAAAACCCGCTGCTACTGATTCCAATAATGTTAGTTCCAACACCTCCAATACCTCCAGTTCCAGTGATAGCACCAGTAGAGGAAGGCTGAAACGACAGTCGGCCCAGTTGGCCGCCCTAAAGACCCAACGGCTCTACGGGAACGGCGTGCCGGAAGGGGTTGAAGAAAATGGACCTAAACGAAAAAGCTCGCCTCAAACCCTAGCCAGTAGCCCTATGCTAGATGACCCTCAGTCCAAACGAGCTAGAACTACGCCTAGTCTCCATAAACACTCAGGAAACGATATACGGGCCATGATGGCCGGCCGTCTATCCAATGGAAGCTCTGAGTTCATAGAGCCCAAGTTGGCGGATCCCCGTCCGTCTTATTCTGGGTTGCCCTTGGAAGCGTTTCCCAACACCAAAATCAAAAAGGACTCTTTATGGCCCAAGGGGAAGAAGAAGAATGCCAAAGACCCGGTGATTTCCGACCTGGAGTTACAAACTATCGAGAAGAAGTATTCCCAAACCCTTCAGACGAACAAAGCGGATACGGGGAACAGTGATATTCGTAACAAATTAGCACCCAAAAACACAAAGAAACATAAGGGCAAGTCTACTAAAGCTAATACTAAAGCGTCAGAAATGGACATCAACTTGAAAACACCTAAGCTTGACGCCGAGGCTGTCACTGGAAGTCCGTTGAGATCTTCCAAACGAGTTAAGGTGATATCTCCTAAGAAATCTAAAAACACCACTCGTTTGGCTCCTACGGTAGACAGTGAACAAGGAAATGGAGATTCAGAAGAAGAGTCGACAAATGACGATTTTTGTAGTGGGTGTGGAGGGTCTGGAGTTTTCATCTGTTGCGAGAGTTGTCCCAAATCATTTCATTTTGTGTGCTGTGACCCTCCTCTTGATAGTTTACCGGAAGAAAATTGGAACTGTAGAGAATGTCGGTCTAAAAAGGGACTTAAAGTGAATAAAGAATGGGACTCTATTGGGATTTTTGGCCAGTTATTAAACCAGGCAGAATTGATAAACCCTGTGGAATTCCAACTTCCCAAAAAATTGAAGGATAATACGTTTTTAAATGTGAATTCAGACGAATATGGTCAGTACACCGACACTAGTTTGAAACCAGAATTGTCCTATACCAAAGCCAACGGAGCACAAATCAAAGGGTATAACTATAACCAAGACTTGGAAATCGAAAACCTTTATGATAAACATGGCAATCCATATTTATGTCATCGGTGTGGGAATTCTGGTTTGGGTCGAAAGATCTTACTTCATTGTGATTATTGTCCTTTAGTATGGCATATGGATTGTTTAAAAGATCCCGTGTACACCCCTAAGACTATAGGTACCAAATGGAAATGTCCTAATCATTATGAGAATTTATTGCCCATGAACTTATTTGTTAAACGGAACTTTAAGGATACTCCTATAATCGATGCTTCCTTGCACAGTCATTTTATGAAAATAGCTCAGAATCAAAACTTATTAATTAAGTATAGTGACCAGCCGTGGCTTAAAAAGAACGGGAATCTAGCGACTTTACAAGAATATTTGGCGTATGAAGTAGAGAACTTTAACCAAATGAACCCAGATTATAACGATGAGTCGATGAAAGTTAGTAATACCAACACTTTGGATAATGATGATGATATTCATGAAAACTTTAAAGTGCCAGATTTCTTTAGTAATTTTCCTATTGCCAATGCCATAGTGGGGAAACCCAATAGTCGACTGGCAAAAATCATTACCATGACAGATGAAACCAATGAAAACCAGTTAAATTCCTTTGTATATAGAGTTCCAGAAGAGCTGATTTTATTGGATTTCGTCGCCAAGGCAGAGCGGGAAAGGGCTAGACCATCGTTGAAGAAGGCGATTCTTAAAGATATTGGGTTATATGAACAGAGTCACCAGACAGAACTTGCTCAAGAAGACGAGTTTATTAATAATGTGAACTGTTTAAAGAATACCCTGCAAAAGTTCAGTATCAGTGATCTTGTGAGGGCATTGGAGGGAGAGGACGAGGTTATAGTCTTAGATAGTCCGTCTCCGGAGGGCCACAATGGACCTAGTCAGAATGGGTCAGACGAAAATGGACCTAGCCAGAACGGATCTGGGCCTAGTCAGAATGGCCCTGACTTGGCTGACGACGAGGTCAAAGACCTTTTGGCCATCAGGTCCATGATTCATTCCAAGGGAAAAGATGCCTTAATGGCTTTTCTACAAAGTTAGGCAGACTAGGGCCAAGGCCAGGCCAGGCCAGGCCAGGGACTAAATCGGATAGTTTATTAATATATACAAGGCTAGATCTTAATATCTAATGCAGCGAGGTCGGATTCTGGCACCGGGCTGGCACCAGTGGCCTGAATAAGTTTGGCCAAAATCTCGCTATTATCGAGGTTTCCACAATCTATTTCTACTTTATTCAGCGTCTCATGGACCACTAATTTAACGGGACACTGTTGTAACTCTTCGCCCGACTCCGTGGCAACTTTCCGTACGGCAAAGTCTCTATCGAAGTTGTGGAACTTAAGAGCCGGTAAGTTGTGTTTCCAGAAATGCCTTATACCTATTGAAGGAGTATGGACTCTTCTTTGAGGAAAGATCAATTCAAACTTGGTATACTTTGGGTCGAAAGTGAAGGCGGTGTTGGTGTCTCCATGGATTTTGTTGATTCGAATGGCTTGTTTCAACAACCGGGAACTGGGCATTCCCGGGAACATCTTATTGGCGGGACGGACTCTGACCATTTTGCAAATGGGTTTTGTGGTTTGGTGAGCTGAAAATTTTTTTGCGACATTGCGAGAGAGCCTTGACTCACAAGACTCATTCGCACTGATAAGATATCAACAGTTTCACTTTGATAGAGAGTTTGTCAGAGATTAGTGTGCTATGTTGACAGGTTCCACTCGTTTGATACGGAGATACGCTTCTAAAGCGGCCCGGTTTGTGCCTGAAACTGGTTCGTACCCTCAAGGGTACAAAGTTGGAGGAATTCATTGTGGAGTTAAGAAAGATCCTAAACTTTTAGATTTGGCGCTTTTACAAAATGTTTACAAAGACGCCAATGTTTCAGCGGTGTTTACGACCAATAAGTTCAAGGCTGCTCCCGTGCAAGTGTCGTCTAAAATTGTCAAGGAACGGAATGGAGAAGGGATCAATTCCGTGGTGATTAATAGTGGAAATGCCAATGCGGTTACAGGGACAAAAGGTATGGAAGATGCCCAAAAAATGGTTACTGTAACCGATGCCGCCTTAGGTAACCCGCAAAACTCGAGTTTGGTGATGTCTACGGGGGTAATTGGTAATAAATTGCCCATAGATAACATTTTAATTGGGATTGATCAGTTAGCGCCTCAAACTGGAAATACTCATCAGCATTGGTTAGACTGTGCTACGGCCATTTGTACTACCGATTCATTCCCCAAAATGGTCAGTAAAGCGTTTGTCATCAATGGAGTTGAATATAAATTGGCAGGGTTGGCCAAAGGAGCAGGGATGATTAGTCCAAATATGGCGACATTATTGGGATTTTTCGTAACAGATGCTCCAGTATCCTCCAAAGCTTTAAAGCTGATTTTACAATATGCGGTTGATAGATCGTTCAATTGTATTTCTGTGGATGGTGATATGTCTACCAACGACACCATCATTGCCATGGCCAATGGGGCTGCTGGAGGAGAAGTGATTGAACTGAATTCCAGTTCTGCTGAAGCTTATCATAAATTAAGAACTGAAATCACTACTTTTGCCCAAGATTTAGCTCAATTGGTGGTTCGGGATGGAGAAGGAGCTACCAAACTTATTCATATTAAAGTGAAAGATAGTTTGAGTTATAAAGATGCCAAATCCATTTCTTCCTCAATTGCCAATTCGGCCTTATTCAAAACGGCCATGTATGGGAAAGATGCTAATTGGGGAAGAATCTTATGTGCTATAGGGTATTCTGATGTGTCTTCAGACAAGTCTATTCTTCCTGAAAAGACTTCCGTAACATTTGTACCTAACGACGGATCTGAGCCATTGAAGTTGTTAGTGAATGGTGAACCAGAGGAGGTGGATGAAGCTAGAGCTTCTGAGATCTTACAAGATGAGGATATTAATATAGAAATAGATTTAGGAACTGGAGGAGGCCAAGAGGCTTCTTTTTGGACCTGTGATTTGACCCATGAGTATGTGACTATTAATGGAGATTACCGGTCATAGGCCCTGTGGACACTGGTCCCTGTGGCCATTCACCTAACTATAGACATAGAGTATATAATAATTGAAATAGAGTATTAAGTATGAAAAAAAGAAGGTGATGAGACGCGAATACGCGTAGTTTTACAGCTTTACAGCTTTGTGAGCTTAGTGTTTAGGATGGTAATTGGACCCCGTGACAGTGGCAGGACGGCCGACGAGGTCAGTACTATCGCCAACCTTCAACTCACCCCCCTTCTGGCCGAAAAACCTTTGTTCAATGTCATCTACGCCCTAGCGGTTCTTGCGGTGTGCCCCGTTGGTAAAGGACCCTACCGAATAATTGTGACGGATTTCACGGTAAATTCCCTTATCCATGATAAATTCAGCCGGGAGAAGTCTACTTCCATAAAATCCTTACCGTACGGCAGTTTGCTCCAGCTAGACGCCTATAGCGGAGAGTTTCTGATACTACGGCGGCAGTACCATGTGACGATGGGGATGCCATTGACAGCCGAACAATTCATTCCTTCGGCCAACATTGTGGATAAGTTATGTATTGTACGGGCGGTGGTGAAACCCAAGGTGTTTAACAATTGCTTAGAGGCCAAGGCGCAACTGTTTGAGGTGCTAGACCGGCGGTCGAGGTACTGGAAAACCGAGCCGAATTTAAAGGCTTTGGTGCAGAATTTAGCACGGTATCCTGAGTTATTGTCTTTGATAAATGAGTATGTACGGAAAGATGCTATTCCGAGGTTTATTATGAAGGAGGTGTTTCCGGAGGAGAGTGGAGGATATGATAGTTTTGATGAGTTTGATGAGACTCAAAGGGGAGAGTGGAGTGTGGAAAAGAGTGGGGATAGTCTACGGGGAGAGCAGTTGGGCGATTTGGTGCCGGGATATGTATTTCAGGGAGACGATAGTGAGGACGAGGACGAGGAGGAACCTGACGAAGACGAGGAGGAACCTGACGAGGGCCAGAACGACAGCCAGAACGAGAGCCAGGACCAGGGTTCTGATTTGTCGCTCGAGGCGTTGTTAATGTCTGGCAAGCACCCAAGCCCTAAGCTGCCTTTACCTATCCCAACGGGTCAACCCCTAGGCTATGACTTCGATATAGTCTCCGTTAATACTGCCAATAAACTGGAACATGCTGAGCACCCCGTTCGAGCCATATTTGCTGGAACTATTCCCAGAGACATTTCCCACATCTGTGCCAAAGGGTATAATATGGAGGGTCAGGTCAAAGACCCCCACCTAATGCCGCTTGAAATCTTATTGGTAGACGAAAGCGTAGACCAAACGGAAGGGCTGTTCGTAAGTCAGGAAAATCTTATCAAATTAAGTGTATCTCCAGATCAGCTTTTGGACCTTTTTGGCGTGGAAGTTGAAAGACTTTATACGGGCCGGTATTTCGAGGGTTTTAATAGTGCCATTGGGAAGCAGGTTTTGTTTGAAATTGAGAGGCAACAGTCGCTAATTGATAGTAGTGTGACTGATTTTTGGTTCTGTACAGACCTGGAGTTGAGGAAGTTATTTGACCAAATTGGAGTGATCTAGCAGTAGACGAGACAGACCAACAGGCAGACGATCTAGTGACATCTAGTGACATCTAGTGACATCTAGTAATATCTAGGGAGCAAAAACTCGCCAATAACTCCACAAGTCTCCTCAAAGATCTCCTCGGTTTCAATAAACAACGAATGGTTCCCCTTTTCAAACGCCACAAATTTCTTCTGCTGAAGCGGAAGCTTGTTGAAAAACAGCTCCAGGTGAGTGAAACTTGTCATAGTATCGTTTTTACAATGTATAGTTAACAATTTAATGTTAGGGTTTATCTTCTCAGTCATATACTTTTCAGTCATATTGCTCAACTTATACCCTCTATCAAACATATTTTTGATCTGGCCAATGGTACAGTTTCCCTGCGTCATGAGTTCGTTTTGGAGGTAGTCTACCCATTCATCTGCCGTGGTAATGGTGCTTTTTACCGTAGGATCTGTGTTGATAGACCCCCAGGGCAAATAAGGAATCCAACTAGCAATTATATTCAATATATATTCCACATATGGCGACGGACTGATACTATCAGCGATTTTAATCATTGGGCCCGTGGTGATAACTCCGTAGAGATCGTTTTTGTACTTCCCTTCCACCATATAATCCAAAACAATCCCTCCTCCGGCCAGATGCCCTAAAAGGTACAACTTTTCAGAGGTTTTTTTGGTCTTTTGAAACACAAAGTGTTCGATCATTTTATCCAAATCTTCGAGGGCCGTTTGAAGGTTCCGGCCACTGCGGCCCCGGTACTTCCCTAAAGACGTTCTTCCGGCGCCTCTTTGGTCATAAACAAAGCATTCGTAGCCTAATTTACTGAAATATTCCATTACTCGGTAGTACATCGAGGTATGCTCACACCAGCCGTGAACTATCATGATATTCCCGACTTTTGGGGCGGCGGCGGGGACTCGGGCGGCGTAGAAGTTGATATTGTTGTATTTGATCGTGGCAGTTTGGGGTTGGACCTTGGGTTTGTAGGGTATATCTATTCCCAACTTGGGATCTAATTTAACAGACATTTGGATGACTTTAGTAGTGTAGTAGTAGCGAAGTAGTAGTTTTTGTGTTACTGTGTGTAGTAGTGTGATAGCAGTAGTCTAGTGATTGCCTAGGTGTTTAGTGAGTACTAGTGTGTTTGGTGTGTGCTATTGTATAGTATTCTCTAGTTAGCAATATTTAAGTGAAAAATTTAATGATCCTGATAAGAGTGAGACAGGTCGTGTGAGGCTAACTTTTGGCTGCTAATTGTGGGGAGCGGCATGCCCTTGCGATAAGGATTCCAGAGCCTGAGGTGATGGTTGAGCTGGTGCTGTTTGGGGTGGGGCCAGTGACTGAACAAGAGTAACGGCAGATTCCAGGGTCATACTACTTAAACTCAGAAGTGCTGAACCGTGGAGGGTGAGCAAAGAACTGGCCTTTTTCGTCAACAGTCTAGCAGTATTTCTAAACCCTTTCATACTTTTATCAATTCCTGAAACTTCTCTAACCAATTCCACAATAGGCCATGGAACGGCTCTGAAAAGAGGAAGGAAGTTGCCATAAAACGGTAAGTTAATTTCCCCCCGTCTTCCTAATTCAAGGGCTTTGACTAACCGGTTTGCTACATAGTTAGGGTCTAATTCGGGTGCGAAAACCTTGGATGGACTGGCAATACTTGCAAACATATTCGTTTGCAATTGGCCCGGACACAAAAGTAATGTCTTAACTCCGGTGCTATTCAATGAAGGGGATCCTAATTCATAAGTCAACGATTCATGAAGTGCCATTAACCCTGATTTCGAGGCTCCGTAAGCACTTAATTTGGCAGGTGACATATATCCTAATACTGAGCTGACGGTGATGATATAACCTCTTTTCTGTTGTAACATGGCAGGGAGAAAGGTTTTGATGGTATAAAAACTGGCAAGTAGGTTTATAGATATAACTCTTTCAATCTCTTCAATCAGAAGGTCCACAAGTGTTTTTCCTATAGTAATTGCAGCATTATTAATAAGAATAGATACGGTCCCCACTTCTGCCTGAACTTTAGCTTGAAGATCAACTACTTGTTGGAAATCACTCACATCACATTGGTAGTAATGGACTCCGTCAATCCGGTCTTGGTCTGGTGGTAAATTAATATCTACCGAAACAATAGCTCTAGTATTGCGATTACTAAAAGCCTTGACAAATTCAGTCCCCAACCCTCCACTACCACCAGTTATCATCACCACATCCTTCAGTGGCTCATAGAAGTTCCCTAACACTGCTTCCAGGATATCTCTGGCCAATTTGTTCACGTGTAAAAGCAATAAGACTAGCATTAGTTATTTGTGCTGACGGCTGCAAAAACGTCGCACCAGCACCCAAAACCCTGGCCCGCCGCAAATGTCGCGGAGCCCCGCCCACGACATTGTTCGCGATGTTTTAAGTGTTTCAAATCTGAACCATTAAATCTCCACTAATTCACAATGGAACCACCAACAATCCTTCGGATTAAGCGGAAACGGGGCCAGGATCCGCTCCAGGCGCTAGTGCTAGAAGACTCGCAACTGGTCAAGCGGTCCAAGCCTTCTTCCCCCATATCTTCTGGCGTGGCCACTCCCATTGATGAAGATGCTAGATCCAACTTTTACTTTAAGTTAACCAGAACCGATGCTTTAGCCCCTGACGACATCCTGGTTCTCAATTCGATTTTGAATGAAGCGAGTGGGAATACGACTCCTGATAAGAAGGGGAAACGGAACTTTGTTATTCCGAAACCTCAAACCCAAGAAGATGTGGAGATTCCTAATGAATTAAGTGATATGGTGAATAATTTTGTGATTTCTGACGAGAAAAAGGGGGTACAAAGAAAACGGAGACACCATTCTCAACCAGCCGAGACCTCCAACGAGGTCACCAATGAATCCACGACATTTACCAATGAAATAAACAAAGAACAAAAGAATGAGCCAGAGAAAGAGCTAGATCTGAATGTCGCAGATACGGAAAAAGACAGAGAAGATGACGAATATGTCTACGACGTGTACCAGCTCTCCCCCACCGCCATCACCACCAAAAACCACCCCAAATCCCAGATCGGGTATATCAAATTCTTCAACGACGAAGACGAGTTTGGGTCCGACGACAGCTACGACAGACCGATTTATTCAGATAACGAGGACTCCAATGCCGAAGATTACTACCAAAACGACTACCCGGAAGACGAAGATGCCGAGATCGACGACGACATTCACAACGACTACAAGGAGACGGAATTGGAAAACGACGACATTAATGATTTGTTTGACTATGTGCAACAGAATAACGTGAGTTTGGTAGATAATTCTGATGTGGATGAAGATTATATATATGAAGACGAAGACGATGACGATGACGATGATTACGAGTCTGACGAGGAGTTTGAACGACAACAGTTCTTTGACGATGAAAGTGAAGACGAGTTGGCGATGCATAGAGATAGGATCTTTTCGCGGTTGCAAAAGATGGTTGACGAGGCAGAGTAATGATATGGTGTGTATTTACAGCTATTTATAGATGGGGTAAGGATCTAGGGCCTCCTCGTTAGGGCCTTGTCGTTAGGGCCGTCACTGGGTGCCTCGTCTATGAGAAGAAGTACTTGCTGTCAAGAACTTGGGCAAGATCCAAGTCCCCCGTCGGCGGAGGCTCCAGCACCGTTGCCCGTACCAACACCGGCGTATACCTTCTTACCAAGAACCGTTCCAGGGGCCCGTCCAAATCATCAGCACTATATAAATCCCTATTTCTCTTGAAATATAATTTAGGTTTATGACTTTGTATGAGGCTGTTAATATGATCTAAAGCCTTAGAATCGTGGATTTCTCGGTTCAAACATGTATTAATAGCACTTTTGGTGTTAATGGCACTGGTGTAGGTACCTCTAACAAGTTGAATTTCCGCCCCAAGGTTCTTATGGATTGTATGGTCAAACCATAATACGTGATAACAGTCCTTTAATGTCATGGACATATCCTCATATAAATGCTGGAGGGGATTTTGGGAGTACATGCTTACAAATTCCCTCCTCAAAATGTCTCCCAACTTATCAGCATCCCTTGGAGTAGTCCAAAACGAGTCATGGACCGCTACAAATGGAACCTTTTGCTGTTCACACTGGGCACAAGTCATTAACAAATGAACTGAGTCCAACGAATGAATGTAATTCGGAGCCACGGCGTTCAATTGTTTCCGTTTGTTGATAACAAGCTGGTTCTTCTTTTGCACGGGTCTTTTGACCGAAAAGTGTTGCAAAGTGGTTCTGATTCCTTTGGAGTATGTTTCGTAGTACATTTGTATAATTGGGAACCCACTGGGCGACGTCCACATCATGGGTTTGGTGCTGTTTAAGTTGAGAAAGTCGTCTTGTTCTTCACTAATACTGCTGATGACTTTAAAACATGATTGGGTAAGCCATTTCTGAATGGCTTTGGAATTGACAAACAAATGGTCGATGGACTCAAAGATTAGACCTGTGATTTCGTTGACTATAGCCATTTGGTTTTCAGTGTAATACAAATACTCTTCTTCACTTAAATGATGTAATTTATGATGTTTGAGCTCTTCGGAAATTTGGTTCAGGGATCCATACCGAGTAACTCCATAGACCTGGGTCATGATAGGCCGTTTTATAAGCTTTCTGGTGACAATTTTGTCAATTATTTGGTGTTCTTTGGTATCAGTTAGCTTTTGTTTCATCAAATTAAGCACTTCCGTGTAAACGTCTTGTTTCTCAACACTTGGAAGAAGGTTTACAGTCTTAGCCCCTTTAGGATCTTTGGTCAAAGCAGCATAATGTTGGAGTCCATTACAAGAGCCATCTTGATGAATAGGAATTCTTGTTTTATATGTTTCCACTGGTCCTTGGAAGAGGGAAATCTGGTAAAGTTCATGACAAAGACTAAGCACTTGCCAGGGTTTATCACTTTGAGACCACCAAGTTTCTATGAATGGATCTTTTGCTGAAGCCATGATTTTGGTGTAGTTTTTATCTACAAACTTGATTCTATCCTCAGCAGAAAGCTTATCTTGTCCATATAAACTAGCCAATTGATACTTCAACCAGTTCAAACCATTGGGACCTAGGGCCAGCGGGGTCCAAAATTGAAGTAAACTCCGTACACTATCTTCCTGGTGATACGTGAACACTCCTGCTTGCGGGTATACTCTTCCTCTAAAGTCTAGGTGATGAGGAAAGTAAAAGATATTATCTCTAAAAGCCCGGGCCAATTTTCTCGTAGAATTGAAGAAAAGAGCTCTGGTTTTAACCTTGGGCCATTCTCTAAGAGAATGATCTGATTTCTTAAGGTCTGAAACCAATGGAGGTAAGTCCAAGTTGGATTTGATGACGTCAGGGACCTGGGAAGAGAAGATATCTTGAATAACCTGAGCCATAAACGGATTCACACACCAGGGAATAGACCCCATATAGTTCAAATTCTTATAAATAAAATTCAATTGTCCATGTTTGTTGAACTCTTGAAGGTAGTTTATGTATGTAGATTCACTCTTTGAAGAAAGAACCGGCTTCAAACTGTTTAAATACCCTCCAGTGGTAGGAGAAGTCCAAGGAGCAGGAGGACAAAGCATAGGTAAAAACAATTCCCCTGCTTCTAGAAACTCGGGACTATACACCAACCGATCATAGACCAAAGGGTTAAGTTTTAACACCGAAATGGACTTGTTATTCCGATACTTCATGGATTTTATGAATAAATTATTGCCAAAATCGGGGTCTGCCAGGGTTTCAACATTTACTTTGCAATGGTTTATCAACAGGTTAAGTAATGAACTCATAAGGCCAATTAAATGGTCTGGATCGTCTGTAACTTTAAACCTGGCCTCAGAGTACGCTAGGAGTTTGAAACGGTAGATTAAATCAAATATAAGTTCCACCATCGGCCGCTCATTCTCGTGTTTGATACAGCTTAAGATAGCTTGGGATAAAAGCATATTGGTGAGCTTGTTGGAGTCTATTAGTTTGAGGAGACCGGTGTAGTGTTTGGTTTCTGGCTCCAGGGGAGCAAAAGTGAACCATTGGTCGATTTCTGCCCGGGCGGTTTTGCCTAGGGCTTTGATGATGGTATCATCTTTGATATTTACCGAGATGTTGGCCATGTTTTCTTCGATCTGGAGCTGTTTGGCGGTGCTAGTTTCGTGGTATTGGTCAGAGAACTTGGCTTGGTCCAGTGGAGAAAGGGAGTCGTAGTATTCAGTAATCGACTTGGAGTGGGGTAAGGATGTTTTTATGAATTGGAGGAGGGAATCTGGGGTTAGAATTCCGTTGATTTTGTATGGTTCAATGGACCCCGTTTCAGGCCGAAGGTCGGGGCCGGGGTGCTTATCACCAGTGATAATTTGGTCCTGTCCTTGTCCTTCTCCAATCTCCTCTAGCACCCTCTTTCTATAACTCAAAGCCCTCCATCGATCCCCAGGCTTTGTATTCTTAACTGCCCATTCCAAACAGTTCACAAATCGGTCTCTCGTGACATCATCATAGCACCGGGCCACATCGAAATCATCATAAACCGCCATGACGTCATAAAGATTGATAAACGGGGGAAACTTCAAGTAATTGTCTAACATAATGTTTAAACAATTGATTTTAACTGAAACTGGAGGCGATGAGGTATAGACTTTTTGAAGAAGTTTTCGTTGGTTGGCCATGTTGTTGGAGCCGACGGCCGCTAGGAACCGGTTGACGGGCCGGGAGACACTTACATTAGCACTAACATTGGGGATGACATTGACCACTTGTTTGATATGTTTTAGCATATATATTTCATATATAGTTGAATAGATCGCGAATAACTATACAGCTACACAGACTACTGGTACTAAAATTGGTACTAGAATTGGTACTATAATTAGGGCTACTGGCACTAAAATTCGCACTACTGGTGCTAGATCTGGCCTGACTGGTGCTAGAACTAGAAATTCGCTAGAATACAGTCCAATCAAATATTGTTAGGCTAGCCAAATCTGTAGTAAATGTACTATTTTGTGTTACATCGTTAGTTTATTTGTGTTGTATTTGTGTACTCTACTTGTTACTGTATTTGTACTCTATTTGTTACTATGTTAGTTAAATGTTAGTGTGTATGCATTCATAACTCATCTATATCTAATTCTCGATAGAATAATTACATTGTAATGTTTAAATGACAGTGGCTGTTAGTCAAGCCAATGGTCCTTTGTCGTATAGCCAATGGAAACAACTAGCCAATGGCCCTTCGGTCCACTGGCTAGTTATTAACATCTGTCTCGATATTAAAATTCACCAGAGGAAAACTCACCTCATGAGATATCAAACTATTAATCCCAAAATCCTTAAGAATCCCCTTAATTATCCCATCCACAAAATACAAATAATAATCGATATAAGCATGAAAATTCTCATCATTCAGATTCAAATGCTCTATTAACTTAAAGTTCGAATCTACTAGAACAAACGTTCCTCGGTGGTTTGTTCTAAGGTTATTTATCTGCTTTTTGAATAGAAGTTTCCAGAAATCCTTACAAATGAACTTCATGATATCAAGCAAATTGATTAAATTCTCCTGGTTTTTAATCAATTGATCATTGAGTTTGTATAGTAAAAGTTCATTAAGTTTGATTCCTAGTTTGTATCCCAACATTTCAAGCTTGACATTGATTTGGGAAGTTGTGAGTTGCTGGGTTTTGCTGGACTCGATGGTTCGGGGGACCATTTCGATGAGAAGGAACCGGAACACCGAGTCACTTATCTCATGGTCCATGTTTGATAAACTTGTATTGGACTGTTGGAATTGTAGCTTGTGTGTTATGTGGGAGTATTGAGTATTGAGATTGAGATTGAGATGGTTGACTGCCGTATTGGGAAGGTGGTGCAAAACCATTGGGGATAGGCTCTGGGCGTGTGTGGCCCAGTGTGCCCCACCCAATGAGTGTCCAATCCACGATTCTAGACCCGCGGCTCAGGCGGGCGCGCGTACATCTCAGCACAGAGGTAGTAATCCTCAGACCGGCGAATCCCTATTGGTCATTCATTTGTAACAAGGGGCACCATAGAGAACTAAAGAGAGTACAGTAACAACGACATTAAAGGAAGAGAAGACGCTAGTAAAGCTTGACGGAAGGAATGTCGTTGGCCGTAGGGCGAGAGCTGGCCCTTAGAGCGAGAGCTGGCGAGTTAGGGCGAGAGCTAGCGAGAGCTAGTGAGAGCTAGGGCGAGGTCGTAGGAGCTAGTGAGAACCTAAGGAGAACCTAGGGAGAACTACTTCTGTAATGTAGTGTAGACTTAACTAGTAGAGTGGCAGTGGATTAGCTGCCGCTAGACAGTGGCGACCCAGTAGTTAGGCCCAGGCCGGCCCAGGCCTACGGCGCTGGTCCAGCCTGTCGCTGGCTGGCCCAGCTGGCGCTGAACCAGCAGCGCTGGCGCTGCCGCGCACCGCAAATTTTTAATTTTTATCCTCTTCTTCATCATAACATTCCCATATCTACTGCTACCTAACTACCATCAATCCACTAATCCAATTGTCAAAGGTGATTATTAGTAGGAGATCTGTGTGCGGTTCCAGTTACAAGAAAAAGATAACCTTGGTTTAGTTATTTGTAAACTCGCACAGTAGTGTGAAAAAAATCAAAACTTTGGCGACATTGACCAGACATTGAAGAGGCGACATCCATACCACTAAACAGGAGGAACTTAGTAAGAGAATGTCGGACAATTATCTTCTGATGGATAATCCTCAGATGAATTATATGCCCATGGGACAGTTTGGGCACCAAATGAATATGAATGCTCCGGGGTTACATCACCAAAGGTCTTCGGGGAATATCCTTGAAATGGAGCTGGGACAAGTGCCACCGGGGCAAGCCCTGGCCCTGGGTCCATGCCTGGGTCCATGGCCACCCCCAACTCCATTCCAACCCCCGGCTTGTCAGCTCCTTTGATGGCGGCTAATCCACAACCACAAACCCAACCAATGCAACCACAAAATGGCCCAATGCAACCACAAAATGCAATGCAACCTCAGCCCCAGCCCCAGATGTCTGGCCAGGGGGGCCAGCCAGGCCAAGCGGGCCCAGCCCCAACCCAAACGGGTTCAAACCAAGCGGTATCTGGGCCGGTGTCTGGCCAGGTACCTGGCCAAACGGGCCTGGAACGCTTCACGCTTAAAATCTCAAACCTCCCCCACGATTTATCCTCCAGAGAAGCCACGCTTATCTTCTCCCTTGTCATTGACGATATCTTGAAGATTGAAGTCAACAACTCCGACTCCAGCCCCATCATCCTTGCATTTTTCAAAACCTTTAATACGTGTATTACTACGTTTAAACTATTGAACCAAAAGTGCATTTTTGGCAATGACGTGCCGATTCAGGTGGAGATTGATGAGAGTTTGTCGTATGAGTTTAATAGTATGGCGATAACTCCTCATTCGGGGAGTGTTTCAGGAGGATTGAGTGGGAGATCTCGGTTTTCATTTAATGATCCATTTCAAGATATGGAGCTGGGTCCTGGCCAGGGCGGGTCTGGGCCTGGACAGACACCTGGACAAACACCAGGACAAGGCCCTGCTGTCTCTGCCCCTGGGTCCACTGGTGCCAATTCTGGCCCCCAAACTCCCCTCAATAACCTCAATTTCGATTGGAACCAAAACCCTGCATCCCTCGCATCTAAGAATAATAGAAGAACGTCTTCGGCATTTTTCCAATCGAATTTTTCTAATAATTTGTTGAACAATTCATTTTTGAATTCAAATTTACCCCAGATGAATCAACCTTTGATTAATCAGCTTCCTCAGCGACAACCCACATCCGGTCCATCTCTGGGGCCATCTTCTGGACCTCCATCGGCCCTGGCTCTGGCCCTGGCTCAGCCACAGGCTCTGGCCCCAGGTCAGAGCCTGGCCCAGGCTGCACAAGGCCAAACACTGGCCCAAGCTCAAACACTGGCAGCACAAGGTCAAAGCCAGGCAGGACAAGCTCAGCCTCTGGCTCCGGCTCTGGCTCCGGCTCTGGCCCAAGGCCAAAGCCAGGGCCAAAGCCAGGGCTCCCCCGAACATTCTCCCGAACCAACCCTAGCATCACAAATCCAAGATCCCCCAGAACCAACCACCGACTCCAATGTCACTAGCCCCGTCCAACAAGTTAGCGGGAGCTTTAGAAAAGACGTGCCCGATTTATCCCTTTTGGCCCGAGTCCCACCCCCCGCCAACCCCGCCGACCAAAATCCTCCTTGTAACACTTTATACGTGGGGAATTTACCCCCAGATGCTACCGAACAAGAATTACGGGCGTTGTTTTCCCCACAAAAAGGGTTTAGACGGTTATCATTTAGAACCAAAACCAATTCTTCCAACCCCGGATCTAATAACCATGGACCTATGTGCTTTGTAGAGTTTGAAGATGTGGCTCATGCTACCAGAGCGTTGGCAGAATTATATGGCCGGATTTTACCGAGATCTTCAAGTTCGAATGGGAAGGGAGGGATTCGGTTATCATTTTCAAAGAATCCTTTGGGGGTAAGGGGGCCTCAAAGACGGTCTAGTTCGAATCAGGTAAATGGGGGGTATGGTTATAATTACCAGCGGTAGCCTAGGTCCAGTGACCGGCTTGCCGGGCAGTGGACCTTTTACCACCTCCCCTAGTTCTAGCCCTAGCCTGGCACTAGCCTGGCCCTAGCCCTAGCCTGGCACTAGCTCTGCCTAGCTCTGCCTAGCTCTGCCTAGCTCTGCCTAGCTCTGCCTAGCTCTGCCTAGCCTGGCACTAGCCCTAGCCTGGCACTAGCCCTAGCCTACAGCTAGGCCTACGGCTAGGACTTCCTCATATGTCATCATTCTCCAGCTGCATGGCTGTTCATTGTATTATTTAGTTATATAATAGTTTTGACGGTGGGCTTGGCCCTTGTATTTATATAGGTTAATGTATTAATTATGGTGAACTAGCTATAAACGAGTGAATAACGGACGAGAATACCAGTGGGACGAGAATACCAGTGGGACGAGAACGGACGAGAATGGTATCAGGATGGTACCAGGGTGGTACCAGTGGTGACCGAATGGCTAGTATTCATAAATATGATCATACTCATACATTGGTGAGGTAACCAACATCACTCCTGGTGAATTGGTAAGTGACACTGGGGATTTTAACCAAGTTTCAGTATACTCATACGTAGGAACTGGAGTAGAAAATCCAGTACTATTTGAACTAGAACTTGAAGACGAGGTTGAACTCACATCCATTGGGTCCAAAGTTGGAACTGAATGAGTTCTGGTGATTTGAGGAGGGGTTGATTGAGATTTGGTGACATCTAAAGGACTGGAACTGGCAATAGGTTTGGAATATTTAATAGAAACAGAACCTCCATTGATATTTAAGGTTCCGGAATTAAATTGAAATGCTCCTAACCCAGTAGTCCCATCTATATCTTCAAATAAAGTGTCTTCCAAATCATCTTCAAATAAGACTCTTCCTCTAACCAAGGCCAGCTTGGATGCTAAGGAGTTAGAATGCCTCCCTTTTGGTTTGGCGATGGCTCCGTTGTTTGTATGTTTATCTTTTCTTCCTCTAGACTCTTCTTCTGGTTCTTCTTCTTCTGGTTCTTCTTCACTATGCCATGAGAGTCCATCTCCCAAGAAGTCTCCATCTTCCTGTTCAAGTTTGATCAAATACGCTTCATCTTGTTCTGGTTGTTCATCTTTATCTTTTTCTGGTTCCTTTACTTCCAGTGGTTTGATTGAAGGTTCTTCTTCAGGAGATAATGTCACCGGAAAACAAGTACTATTAACCTGATTCTCTTTAACAAACCTAATACAATCATCCTTTTTAATCCGAGATACTTTGATATAAACATGCAAACCATCTCTAAGGATTGCCATTTCAGAAGGAGTTAAATCATTGATTAAATCCAAATTGGCAGTATTCCCATAATTCATGAATAACCGTTCGTATAAACTCATGTAAAACAATTCATAGATAATGTTGAAAGCGTATTTATATTCCAAAACTTTGGAGTTTTTCTTATTCTTACAACTAAAATCCAAATTGTTCAAAGCTCCTTTTAACTTGGTTAAATCCACTGATTCGTGTCTAATAATTCCAATTAACAATTGAATCCGACCCGATTTATCCAAATGATCTGGCTCAACATGAGGGACTGATTTGGGCCACCAATCAGGAATTTCATTATACCGATATGGGTATAATGCTTGTTTTCTAGGACAAATTGTCTTGATCCATTCTTTGGCAATGGCTTTCCCCACATTTTGCGAGAGGAATTCAAATACCAATTCATATTGTTTAATCAAAGCCACTGAACTCCGTTTAGATATCTTTAAATAATAGTTATCGTTTAAGAGCGGTTTGATATCAAGAAACATCAGGCTCCGAAACTCATCTTTCTGGAGTAAGATATCTTTAATTGATCTAGTTTGATTTCTAGAAAGGCCCAATCCATCTTTAAATACCATGGAGTTTTGTTCTTTAACAATGCACAAGGTTTTTGAGCTAGGTTCCATGGGTTCCATGGGTTCCATAGATTCCATAGATTCCATACTAGTTTCAGGAGTATGTTCCATACTAGACTCAGGGGTGTGGTCCCTGGGTTCAGGAGTATGTTCAGTTGACAGCATAGCCAGCAGCAAATCCAATCAAATTGTGGTGTGGGTGTGGACCTTGTGTGTGGTGTTTTTCGCAACAATTGTGAAACAAAAATAGCAGCCAAAAAATAATAGCCGAAACCGACCAATCAGCAGAAGAAAAAGTGACGAGAAGTAGTAGAAATCGAATGAAAAATCGGGGGATTTGGGGCTATTTATGTTGTTTCTGAAGAAATAGCCGCCCCTAAATTTTACCACATTTGAGACGATTCTGTATTACTGCAAAAAGGTGGTGATGTGAGGGAAAAGATAAGGCGGGAGGGGACGACGAGGACAATGGAGGATGAAAAGGGGGATGGTGGTAGGCCGTAGTACGGTAGCACCATAGGAAGTAGGGTGGGAAATAGAGAGAGTTAGGGAGAGTTAGGGAGACTTTGGTGGGAGATCTGGCGGTAGAACTGGCGGGAGCTAGAGAGCAGGGAAGTGAGACATGTGCATATTGAGAGGGCACTAGCCACAGAGAGATCTAGATCTGGCCAATCAGGGCTAAGTATGGAGGGCAGAGTCCAGTTGAGACAGATCTTGGTCCAGTTGAGACAGGTTTTGGTCCAGTTGAGACGGGTTTGGTCCAGATGAGACGGGTTTGGGTCAGGGTCTTGTGGGCGGCGGGAGATTGCCTGATTGAGATCTAAGGCTTCGTATCTCATTGGACCCCATGTTCGTAAGTGGAATGCACGCAGTGCAGGGCATCTGCAATGATCCAGTGATGCGCATTGCGTGCACTGCGTGATGCACCATGCACAGCGCGATGCGCGCGATGCACTAGACGCAAAATGGCTAAAGTGTAGATCTCGTTGCAGCCATTTCTCACTAGTTTCTACACCTAGTTTCTACACCTAGTTCCTAGTCTACTTTGTTCTATGCTCTACACTCTCTACTATACTCTATGCTCTAGTAGAGCCTAAAGGCTCTTGTCAGTCGCACTCATATATTAAACTCTATCTGAACTACCTCTACTAACCTTATCACTCACATCTTCCAAATGTTCTGCCCCCGCCTTTGGCTCTGGGGCATTCAAAATATTAATATGGTCGTGCAAAGAATCACCGAAACACTCGGCAACCTCCTCCAAAGTCCGGCCCGAAGTTTCCACAAACATAAAGTAGATAATAAACACCTCTGTAAACAAAAGACAGCAGTAGACAATATAATACCGCCAGTCAATGGCATCCATAGCAATAGGATTCACATACCCGTTGTAAATCAACACGACTTTCTCCACAAACTGGAACAAATTCAACCCTTTGGCCCGGTGACTATAAGGTAAAATCTCGGTCAAGTACAAAACTGGCAACCCATTCATCCCTAAATCATAAGCAGCGTAGTACAAAAAGATCATAGCCAAAACCCCGTTCCCATAAGATTGCGGGAACCCTCTCTGGACATTGATGGCCGAAAGAGCGGTCCAAATGATGTAAAACACGCACATCAACGCCGATGACGTAATAAACAACGTCTTCCGTTTGAAGTAATTGAACATGGACGCAAATCCCATGGAAATAATCATGTTATATATCATAAGACACCCGTTAATCTCCAATTGTCTGGTTTGTTCTGTGATTCCAATGGAATCCAAGACCTTATTAAGATAGTAAGAAACCAACCCATTCCCACTCAATTGCATCAACACGGGCACGTAGAACACAAGGAAAAGTCTCTTTCTGAACGCCTTGGTCTTAAGGAAGTCCATATAACTTGAATTGTTAGAAATCTTCTCCATTTCCAACGCCGCTTGGATTTCTTTCATCTCAAATTCGACCAATGCAAGGTCCTGCGTGTCTGACAGGTTTCCTGTATGGTACTTTCTCAATACGGCCTCGGCTTTGTCGTATTTCCCTTTTGAGATATACCACCGCGGCGACTCAGGCACGCACCAATAGAACACCAATTGCACTACCGGCATGGCTCCTTGAAGGTAAGATGGGATTCTCCAGCAGTACGACGACTCAATGTCTTTGGTCCCATAAGTAATCCAGGCAGCAATCACTGCCCCTAAGTACCAGCAAGTGTTATAAAACCCGGTGGCCGAACTTCTGTGCGTAGGATATGAGATCTCGGAGATAAGCGTCGGCGATCCCACATAGGCAATCAAAGACCCAAACCCTAACACAATCCGGGACACCAAAAAAAACGCATAGTTAGTAGAAACCCCTTGTAAAATGGCCCCTACTAAGTTGATGAATTGCCCGAGAAAAATCCCGACTCTTCTCCCATACTTATCGTTGATCCAAGGTCCCACCAAAGTTCCTAACAATCCGCCAAAGATAACCCCATTGGCTAAAGCCCCGAGCACGTGACCGGTGGGGTGTCCTAAATCTTCTTGCCACCTGTCTAAACTCTGTAATCCATTAAGCATAGACCCGTCATACCCGTTGTTAGTAGAGGTTAACGTCACAAGGAAAATGGCAAAGTTAAGTTTCAACAAATGAGGGGTTTTCCACCACTTCATATCGGGATTGATAAACTCTTTCAATTGTTCAGAGGTGTCTTTGCCTAAGGCATTTTGGATCATAAGTTCTTTATCAATGTCCTCAGAGGAACGAGCTGGTTGGTGGATTTCCACCTTATCTGCTTCAGACATATTGATAGTGTATTGATATTGATATTGTTGATATTGTTTGGGATCCTGGGGTGTTTATAGTGGTTTGGTTACAAAGGTTTGGGTTAGAGAGGTCCAAGAATTTGCAACCATGCACCCCACACCTCCGCATTCTGCGTCACGAGCCTTGGCTTTTTGAGAGACACCTTTGTTTTCGGGATATTCTCAACCCAAGAGTTCTTGGACACCTTTGGTCACTGTTTCAGGATGCCCGTCATACCAGGACACCTCTTACCCAAGGCACACCTCAACATACACACAACACACGTACCGTATGATAGTGTACGTGTTTGTGTGTGTTTTGTGTATAACTTGTGGGGACAAATGTACTATCCATGGCTAAGCCCTTAAATCCGGGCTTATGAACCCCTCTTAATTGCTGCTGCACCCCACTGCACATCTCTAGTGCATGCACCTCCCAAAATAAAACCGTACAGTTTCAGGATATCCTGGTTACTGGTCACAGACCTCTCGTTACTGGTCATAGGCCTCTCGTCATTGGTCATGTAATACATAGCGTGGTACGGCATTCGGGTCAAGCACAAGGTGCTAAGGTCAGTGTTGAGAATAGTGGGGCAGCTTGTCCCAATTAGAGAGGCGCTACTTGTTTCACTTTGAGAGTGTTTCCTATTTGGAGAGTGTTTTGCAGAAGTGGCCCAATTGGGACCAGTCCGGTTTAGACAGGTGCGTTATTTTCCTGGTAATTAGAGGCTGCGGCGGAACCTTAAAATGAGGCACACCAAATGGCTACCTCTATTAAATGGATATTGCTCTACTCCACACCATCACTTGTTGTGACGATATCGGCAGACTATCGTCCATGGTATGGCTCGTTGATCATGAGGGGACCGGTGTTAAGGAGCTGGCTATCCCGTTTACTATTCCAATTAGTGTCCCACTTACTATCCCAATTAGTGTCCCGTTTAGTGTCCTGTTTAGTGAGTGTCCTGGTTCGGATGTTTAGAGGTTCGGGTCTTGGAGGTTCGGATCTTAGAGGTTCCGAATCTTAGAGGTATCCAGATTTCAGTCATTCCCGTTATTAAAGTCACCCCTTCTTACAGTCATTCCCGTATCAACAGGTCTGGTTCTAAAGCTGGCTCTTCAGACCTCATTACTCTGGATGCTTAAGCGCCGCAATGGAAGCCTCCGAAATGCTTGGAAGTCCTGTTTCATTAGATCTACATCCTAATCCAGAAACATCGATGACTAGTGGAACAGGCATTGTTCCAACGTCTTTCCCCCTCTTAAACCGTATCCCCTTCTTACCCGTACCCCCTCCTTAGTTCCCCCTCCTTTAGTCCTGGTTCACCTCCCCCTCCTTTACTGTGTCCTGGTTTACGATCCCCTCCTTAGCTGAATCTCTGGTAAGATCGGCAGACGAAGAATTTACCTCAGTGGACTTAAGGAAGGTTTAGATTTGCTAGGAGAGGTTCCTTGGAACCTCTCTAACATAGATTCACTGGTGAAACCTCTACTAAGTCTACTCGAGTACTTCAAGTTAATAAGCCCTAGTACTCACTGGTTAGTAGAGCCCACGTCAAACTTATCATTCATTATCATTAGTCTCATAACTCTCATAACTCTTATCATCTATCGCCTATCGTATCTAGCGTATGGTTGAGCCACTAATAATGCCAAGGTCTTGCTAGATCTTACGGTTAAGCCAGGTTTGCGAGTTTCCCCCACATTTTCCCCAACCGGTCGTGTGTGGCCAATTATCCCGAAAACTAAAGACTCCCAACAAGACAGATTGTCCTGAACCAAACAGGTGTCCTAAAAAGACAGACTCTTAACTCCAGACGTTGCATTGTGGTCGACCTCAGACTTCAGAGCTTATGTCCGGATCAGGCCATACTTTAGTAAGACTCCATAGTAAGGCTCCAGTGGGCTCGGAATTCTGCGGAATATCTAGCGGGGCACCGTACTATTTAAACCAAGTCCTAATCCCTCTCAGTATCAGGAAGTAGAGTATCAGGAAGTATAGTTGTACAGTATCAGGACAGTATCAATAAAATGTCCGGATTCTTAAAAGTTCAAGGAACTAAAATCGTCGATGAAAACGGGAAACCTATCGTTTTGAAAGGTGCCGCTAGTGGAGGCCATTTAAACATGGAAAACTTCATAACAGGATACCCAGGTCACGAGACCGAACACAAAAAAGTCATCGAAAAGAAAATCGGGACGGAAAAATTCAACTACTTCTTTGACAAGTTCTATGACTATTTCTGGACGGCCAGTGATGCTAAATTGTATAAGGAGCTCGGATTAAATTGTTTAAGAATCCCGTTTAACTACCGCCATTTCTTAGATGACGAAGGGGATTTGTTCAAGATTAATCCGAAAGGATTTGAAAGATTGGACAAGATTGTTAATACGTGTGCAGCTGAAGGAATTTATACTATTTTGGACTTACACACGGTTCCAGGAGGACAATGCCAGCAATGGTTCAACGATAACCCCACCCATTTTGCGTTTTTCTGGGATTTCAAGGTGTTTCAGGACGCAATTGTCCACTTATGGAAGCAAATAGCCCTTTACTATAAGGATAACACTTGGGTGGCCGGGTATAATCCGTTGAACGAACCTGCCACTTCGGATCATTCCAAGTTAGTGAGGTTTTACCAAAATATTGATGTCGCGATAAGACAGGTGGATCCGCGCCATATTCTCTTTTTGGACGGGAATACATATGCAATGGACTTTAGACAGTTCCCGGAAAAACCTTTTGCTAACTCCGTGTATGCTATCCATGATTATTCCATTTATGGGTTTCCTAGAGGTTTTGTTTCTACTGAACACCATGAACCGTACGCGGGAACTGAGGCTCAAAAGGCCAAATTGTTGCAACAATATGAAAGAAAAGTTCAGTATATGAAAGAACACAATATTCCCGTTTGGAACGGAGAGTTTGGTCCGGTTTACGCGAGTGAATTTAGAGGAGACAAGAACGCTGACGAAATTAATCGGATTAGATATTCCGTGTTAAAAGACCAATTGGAAATCTATAAGACCGGTGACCCTTCTGGCGATGGTGCTCCTATTTCCTGGTCCATTTGGTTGTATAAAGACATTGGTCTTCAAGGGTTGACTTATGTATCTCCCAAATCCAAATGGTACCAAGTTTTCGGGAAATGGTTGCAAAAAAAGAAAGAGTTAGGGTTAGACGCATGGGGGTGCGACATTAATCCCGAATATCAACAATTGTACGACAATTTGATCAACCACATTAAGGAAAACGTTCCGGAAAAACACCATAAGGCTTTGTATCCGGGAATGATGTCTATTGAATCGTACGTGCAAAGAGTCACCAGGGAAATGTTGTTCTCTCAGTACTGCCAGCACGAGTATGCGGATTTGTTTGTGGGGTTAAGTTTTGAGGAATTAGACGAATTAGCTGCTTCTTTTAAGTTGGAAAACTGTGTACAAAGAGATGAATTGAACCAGATCTTAAAGGAGTACTAACATATCACACACCCAACATATGCCAAGTCAGTACTGTTTATAGTGTTCTAGTGTATAGAATATATACCTGACGTCACACACTGTAGCTCACTGTCGCTGTAGATGGCCCCGCTTTGGTGCCCCGCTTAGGGCCCCCGCTTCTCAGGATTATATTCACGGCCCATCTACAGGGCACGTAACGCGTTTCCACATTGGGCATGTTCTCCGTGGTGCCGCACCCCGTCCTACCAGGAAATCTCGAATGCCAAAGATCGGCGATCATCTCGTATGTTAATCCGATCCAATCATTTCCGTCCGCATTGGAAATCCGGGGAACTTACCTGGGGGATCACCCCTCTCCTTCTCCCAACACCGCATGACGAAACCTGTCTCTAGTGGATGCATCTGGTGATACGGATCAATACCCCTAAACAAACTTGATTATTAGCTTTGGGATTTACAACTCCCGCTCCGTCTCTCTCTATCTCTTCCCCTATTAAGGCTCCCTCCTGAGACCTCTCCTATTGAGACTCGTATAAATTGCGAGCATCTCCACATTTTTCATTTTTCATCACTTTTCATTCATCAAACAAAATGCAATTGGATGTTGATAGTTTACTTGAACAGTTAACCTTAGAAGAAAAGGTCAGCTTATTGGCTGGAAAGGATTTCTGGCACACGGTGCCAATTCCAAGACTTGGAATCCCTAGTGTTAGGGTTAGTGATGGGCCTAACGGAGTCAGAGGAATCAAATTCTTCAAAGGAGTTCCTTCTAATTGTTTCACCTGTGGAACCGGGTTGGCTTCCACTTGGAACAAATCTCTCTTAAAAGATTGTGGGCAATTGATGGGACAAGAAGCTAAAGCCAGAGGAGTCCATTGCATTTTAGGGCCAACCTGTAACATGGCCAGGTCTCCTTTAGGAGGAAGAACTTTTGAAAGTTATTCCGAAGATCCTGTTTTATCAGGATACGCTGCTGCTTCTATTGTAGAAGGAATGCAAAGCGAACAAGTATTGGCATGTTTGAAACATTATGTGTGTAACGACCAAGAAGATGAAAGAAAAGGAGTCGACACCTTCTTAACTGAAAGAGCTTTAAGAGAAATCTATTTAAAGCCGTTCCAAATTGCCCTTAGGGATGCTAACCCTAAGACCTTGATGACTGCTTATAACAAAATTGATGGGGAACATGTTTCTCAATCCAAAAGATTCTTACAAGATATCTTGAGAAAAGAATGGGGGTACAAAGGTATGACCATGTCTGATTGGTACGGAACTTACTCCATTAAAGAGAGTTTAGATGCGGGGCTTAACTTGGAAATGCCTGGGCCTACCAGGTTTAGGGAATTGGTCCAAACTTGTCATAAAGTGTATACCAATGAAATCCACATCGATACCATTGACGAAAACGCCCGGTACGTGTTAGAGTTTGTTAACGAAGGGTTGAAAATGGGCTTGGGTGAAGATGTGGAAGAAAAGGAAAATGATGATCCAAATGCTGAACTTTTATTAAGAACTGCTGGGGGAGAAGCCATTGTTTTATTGAAAAATGATGACAATTTACTTCCTTTGGATAAATCTGCCAGTGAAAAAATCGCCATTATTGGGCCAAATGCTAAAGTGGCCCAAGACTCAGGTGGAGGGTCTGCTTCCATGGCTGCTCGGTATAAAATCACTCCTTATGAAGGGATCATGAGAAAAATCAAAGAAGGTGGGGAGAAAATCGCTACTGATTACACCATTGGGGCTTTATTAGATAAGAATTTGCCAGATGTAGGGCCAATTTTAACTGATAAAGAAGGTAAACCAGGAGTTTCTATTAGTTTCTATAGAAAAGCTCCAGGTGAAGCAGAAGATCGGGAACTTTTTGATTATATGAACTTGGAAACGTCCAAGATCTTTTTAAATGACTTCAAATCGCCTAATTTGGATCCTAAAGAGTTACTTTTCTATGCTGATTTCGATGGGTATTATACTGCTGAAGAAACTGGAACTTATATCTTTGGTTGTTCATGTCTTGGAACCGCTCAATTGTTCGTTGATGGCAAATTGGTGGTAGATAACAAAACCAAACAAGTTAAAGGAGATGCTTTCTTTTTGGGGATGGGAACCAGAGAAGAAATGGCAGAAATCCAATTAGAAAAGGGGAAACAATACCATGTTAAAATCGAATTTGGGACCTCTCCAACCGGGTTAGTGGCTAAAGAATTTAAAGAACCAGGTGGAGCTTTCTTTGGATTCAGATACAAATCTACCCCAGAAGAAGATTTGAATAAAGCAGTGGAAATCGCTAAAACTTCCGATAAAGTCATTATGGTGGTAGGATTATCCAAAGAATGGGAATCTGAAGGGTTTGATAGACCCGATATGTTTATCCCAGGGTACACCAATCAATTAATTGAAGAAGTTACCAAAGTGAACAAAAACGTGATTATTGTCAACCAATCAGGTTCGCCTGTGGCCATGCCTTGGGCTCCTAAAGTTCAATCGATTATCCAAGCTTGGTATGGAGGTAATGAATTAGGTAACACTATAGCTGATGTTTTATTCGGAGATAGAAATCCTAGTGGGAAATTATCCTTATCTTTCCCTAACAAAATCGAAGATACTCCAGCATTCTTGAACTTTGGGTCGACCAACGGGAAGGTTTGGTATGGGGAAGATGTCTATGTGGGGTACAGATTCTATGAAAAGACCAAAAAAGATGTTTTATATCCATTTGGGTATGGGATGTCTTACACGTCTTTTGAACTTAAGAATTTGACTCTTAAACAGACCGAAGATGACGTCACCATTACTGTGGATGTTACCAATACTGGAAAGCTTAAAGGTAGTGAAGTGGTGCAAATGTATGTGGCTCCAGTAGACCCAAAAATTGGCAGACCTGTTAAAGAATTAAAGAATTTCGATAAAATCGAATTAGAAGCGGGGAAGACCGGAACTGTGTCCATCTCTGTGTCTATCAAAGAAGCCACTTCTTACTGGGATGGGTACAAGAACAAATGGTCTTCAGATAAGGGCACTTATAAGGTGTTAGTGGGGAATAGTTCTGACAATATTACTTTGGAAGAAAGTTTTGCAACCACCAAGCAATTTTACTGGTTGGGGCTTGCCTAAACTACTCTTGGTCTTTCTACTAGTTAGAAACTACTAGTTAGGTAATAGTTAGGTAATAGTTAGGACTACTAGTTAGGAAATACATAGTGTTTAACTTTATAGTCAATACAGTTATCTAGCAGTGCTTAAGTCTCGTCAATGGCTGTTATCATCTCAAACCAGAATGTATGTCAAAATTACCCTTTTAGTAAAGGGATCGTATTGTGGCCTGGGCCCGCACTTTCCAAATGGGCCCAGGTGCGGGCCCGTGGTTTCTCAGCCTGGGCCCGCACTCGCCCCAGCTCGTCTCTTTCGCATTTTGCAACCTTCCCAATCCAGACCCTTTGTAAACATCTACAATTAAATCTACTTCAACAGTTATTGTCTCAACGGCATCTCATATATATATCCCCTTCCCTTGACTGTTGACTGTTGAACTGATACTGATAGTACTCCATTGATAGTACTCTGAACTGATAGTACTGTGAACTGATAGTACTGTGAACTGATAGTACTTTGTAATACTATACTAGTGAGAACAAGGGAATACTTGAGAGGGAACGATGGACTTTTCAATAGATATGGATTCGTTTGACGTGGACGTGGACATGGACCTAGGCCACCTAATAGACATGGAACCAATGCCACGGCTGGTAGACCCAAGCAAACCTCAAGACTGGTCCCCACCTAAAAGTGTCCCTATGCTTTCAAATACTCCCAAATTACCCCCAGCAGACCTTTTTGAAGTCACAAACACTTCCCCCAAATTCAACAACGACAAAATCGAAAAACTCTTAAAAGAACTCGAAAAAAACCACCCGGAAAACGCCGAGTTTGAGCTTGACGACCTTGGAAGAACTCGGATCTTCAAGGGCAGATTCAATAAGAGTAATTTCAATGTCGACACAGACCAATTGGATGCTCAATTAACAGACTTTTTGAACGATAAAGAGAACTTATCAGAGCTAGAACCTTCAAAGGTTATACGATCAACCAAAAGGAAACCGTTAAAAGTCACCAAACCTCAAAATACTACCATTCCCGTACTAAAGCCCTTGAATCTCCAGCAAAATCCTCAAAAACTCGACCCAACCCACCAGAAACTCGACAAACTCGGCCCAAAAGACCTGAAGCGAATCTGTAAGCCAAACCACAGAGTCCTCACCACAAACCTCCCGTCCATAACCTACCGACAGTTTGTGACGCCTTCTATTTATCTTGTGGATTCTCTGACGGGCTCCTTGAACGATGCTACGCAGTTTGGTACCGAACTAAATGCTTCCAACTGTGAAGGGTTTCCGTTGCCTGAAGATGTGAATGAAGTGGTGCAAATTCCCACCAATGAGGAGCAAAGGGGAGGGAAGGTTGTTAATAAAATGGCGATAATCAAGTCGTTTCATAATAAGTACTTCCCTGCCAAGGGTCACCACACTCCCCACGGGCCCCTGGGTCCCCAGGGCCGGCCCGGGTTCTACTCCAAACAAGAGTATCAACAGTATATCAAAAGCCTTAGCACCAGCGAGGGCGACGGCGTGGAGGTGGTAGGGCAGTCGTTGCCTAGTTCCACTCCTGGCCCAGCCCCCAGCGGCCCTAGCGGCCCTGCTAGTGTGAAGAAGACCGTCAAATTTGCCCAAGACGATGACCTTGTATGGTAACTGTACTATATAATGAGAACTAATACACTAATACTAATACTAATAAACTATACGTAGGACTACTGTGGCACGGCAGCAGATTGTAGCACTGGCAGCACCACGCCAGTGCCACTTCTAGCACCAGGCCAGAGCCAATGCCTAGCCAGCACTGCCAGGCAAGCCTGAACAGCACTTGATATCGCGTCGCGCAATCATCAACAACTCAACAACACTCCAAACACAACTCACTCCAAACACACTCATTATGTCTACGTTCTTCGATGAAATGAAAATGTCGTTCGCCGACGTCAAGGTCGCCGACACCAAGATCGACACCAACGACTTCTTACAAGCTTCTGAATCGTTAGTCAAATTATTCGACTTGTTAGGCTCTTCTGCCTTTGCGGTGGTGCAAAAAGATATGACGGGAAACATCGACAAAATCCGGAAAAAGATGTTAAGTGACCCAGCCAAGGCTTCTACTTTGCAAGACTTGATGTTAGACGAAGCTGGGGGTAAAACCAAGACGGCTACTCAGGGTTTATTATGGTTAACTAGAGGGTTGGAGTTTACTTGTCAGGCTCTTATAGAAACGTTTAACAACCCTTCTAGTGAGTTGACTAAGACGTTTACGGATGCTTATGGGTCGACGTTATCGAAACATCACGGGGTTTTGATCAAACCGGTGTTTAAGTTGGCCATGAAGGCTTGTCCTTACAGAAAAGACTTTTTTGCCAAATTGGGGGCTGATCAAGAGAAGGTCAACCAGCAGTTGAAGGCATGGTTGGATGCGTTAGAGAACATTGTTAAGATTATCATGGACTTTTTTGCTCTGGGGAATTATGGGAAGGGTTTATAGGTCCGATTATAGGTCCCGTCGGGCCTATAATCCTGGCTAGACTGGCCTGGCTAGACCTGGCCCTGGCTAGACTACACCTGGCTACTGACTAGAAACACTAGACTAGATACTCGCTGGATAGATATGGAGCTACTGCCGTAGCTCCAGCGTAGCTCCTAGCTCTAATATATAATCTCATTCTCAAATTTCACTCTCAAAGTATAAATTCATCGCGTTCCCCAGTTTTTCCATTTCATCATGAAACCCAAGGTTTATAGAAGAGCCGTGGTGGTAGCGGTGTTCCTCGCCGTAAGTCTAGCAGTTTACTGGACAGTCCAGCGCCACGCTGACCCCTCTGGCCCCGAACCTTCCAAGAACCTTCCTCTGTTGAAGACAGAAAACCAAGCGGCCGGTATTATGGATCCAGATTTCCCCAAAATCGTCGACGATGTCCAACAAGAACAAGAAGACAAAGATGACGATGAAGAGCTGGACCAGCACCAGCCAGAACCCGTGACGCCTGATAGCGATACCCAGATCACTCACGTGGAGTTTGTGGATATGGACGATTTCAAGAAATATGATATGAGACAAGCCAATCAGTTGGTGGGAAGGATTTCTATGGTGCACACGTTTCGACAGAAAGACCAATCAGCACCACAAGACGCTCCTGGGGCTGCAAAGGAAAGTGCCACGTTCATTTCGTTGGTTAGAAACCTGGATTTTGCTGCTATTCTCAAATCCATTGAATCTGTTGAGGCAAGATTTAACTCGAAATATCATTACGATTGGGTGTTTGTGAACAACGAGCCGTTTGCAGAGCTTTTCAAGTCCCATGTGGCCAGCTTAGTCAGCGGAGAAGCCAAGTTTGTGGAGTTGGGCACCGACTATTGGCTGATTCCTAGCTGGATCGACTTGGACAAATTTGAACAAAATAAACAGATTATGAAACAACAGAACATTAAGTATGGCGATTCCGTTGAGTATCGTCACATGTGTCGGTTTTTCCTGGGGTTTTTCGCCCAACTTCCGGTCATGAAACAGTATAAATACTTTTGGCGGGTCGAACCAGATATAAAGTTCCATTGTGATATGTTTGAAACCGATTGGTTTAAATACATGCGACTAAACGACAAGAAGTATGCGTTTGCATTGGCGCCTTTGGAACTTCATAAGACGGTTAACAAGCTTTGGCAGTACACCAGGTCGTTTATGGACAAATATCCCCAATTTGTCAATGACAATAATGCCTTGGAGTTCTTAACGGATGACGACGGGGGCCATTTTAACATGTGCCATTTCTGGTCCAACTTTGAAATCGGAGATTTGGATTTTTTCAGACTGGAAGCTTACCAGACGTTTTTCAAACACTTGGACCAAGCAGGAGGGTTTTATTATTCTCGGTGGGGGGATGCTCCCATCCATTCCATAGCCGTGGCCATGTTACTCCTGAGAACGGAAATCGCCTATTTGGAGCACACAGGCTACTCCCACCGGCCCAACTCAGATTGTCCTAAGGAAGAAAGAACTCGAGAAGCTCTTCGGTGTACTTGTAGTGCCAAAGCTGACCACACCTGGTCGAAATTCTCGTGTGTTCCTAAATGGTATGAGATCAATGAACTAGATAAGCCCGATTATGCTGATTTTGAGTTTCGGAATCCTCATAGAGTAGAAGATGAAAAAGACGACCAGTTTAACGATTGGTAATATATGTATTATAGTATTTACAGGACTCGACCTTCGGTCGAGTCAGTCAGCAGCACCAGCTCTAGGCCCAGAGGACCTGGCATCGTCCCAGCTCTCGTCCCAGGCCAGAGTAAGTCCCACTCGGCTTACGCCTCGTGAGGACTTACCCTCTTTGCCTCTTGCATCAACTCATACAACTGCCCCACCTGTTCCGGCGACATTTTATCCAACTCCGTCTTGGACAATTTCCCCTCCATCCACGCTCCCCCGTCAATACTCTTCAAGTAGTCTTGCCATTGGGTCAAAAACCCCACGATATGTAACGGATTATCGATATTCTTATGAGCTTTGAACTCAGCTTTAACGTATTGGTCTCCCAACGGTCTGATTTCTACGGGGAGTTTGTGGATATGCGATCTGAGGATGGCTTTGTAGAGAGCCAACGGTGGTAGAAGGGCGTCGGTTTTCCTTGCGGGGCGCCGTGGTCTTACGAGGTTTACTAATGAAGGCTTCATGGTGGTTTGGTTGGAGTGAAAATATCGCGAGAACTTCTTGTACTTAGAGAAAGTCACGTGATTTCTTTTTTCTCTAACAGTTCATTCTTACCAGATCACTGTCTTACCAGGTTACTATCTTACCAGCTAATAGCTTGTCTGGTAATATGTCTAGTAACATGTCTAGCAATATGTCTCAATAAATATTCTACATATATTCAGTAAGATCCTAAGCATGGTGTCAGGATGTTTCTCTTGAGTTTACTTGTCCAAATTGTCATTTTTGCAAAACGTAAATCAAACACGCAAACACTAAGCCATTTGTGTCAAAAATTGTCAAAACTCGTCAAAAATCGTCAATACATTCCAATAATAGTAACCAAACAACCAAATCCTATAACCCCGACTTTACTATTCTATTTGGGAATATTTGGTAATATTTGGTTGCAATAACAAGTATACCCTAAAACCTATTACCATAAACGGCAGTCTAATTGCCCGGGGTTATATACCGGACTTCTCCTCTAAACTCACCCAGACTAACCGGCCAAAATTACCTCATTAGGAAGTATAATTAAAAATAACTGCATAGCCTGCACATAATCCTTCCTACCTATTCGGGTAATGTCTCTTATAAGAAGATGCAAAAAGTTATTTAAAATTCACCACATCCTAGCAAACCAATTTTTTTTCTTCTTCAACCCAAAAGTTCTTTAATATACTCCCTAGATTTTTTCTAACTTGTTCAATTCGTTTATTTAATTCTATCATCAGGGAGAACTTCTTTAATATATTAATATAATCCAGGGGAAAATGAAGGTTAATTCACTTTTACCACTTTCTACGTTCGTTACCGGGTTATTAGCAGCTCCAGCTGCCGCCCCAATTGCCAATGAGGCCCGTGAATTCAACGTGGACCAAATCTTACAATCCATTGACGAGTTTGCTGCTTCAATGGAAGCTAATTCCATACAAAAACGTCAAGATGACGAGTTTGTCAGTGGACTTTTATCATCCCTTTCTGAAGCCAGTTTAAAATCTTTAGTAGGATCTTTAGATTTAAAAGATGTTTCTAAGAAAGTATTGGATTCCATGGATAAAATCAATATCACCGAAGTAGCTGAGAATTTTGATGCTGATTCTGCTTCCAAATTCTTTGATTCCATGTTTGAAAATGGAGATTACTTACCCCAAGCCATGAAAATGGCCCAATCCTTATGGAGCAATGGAAACTTGAACTTGGGAGACGGTGAAGGGTCGACCGACACCAAATCCACCAAAAGAGATACCATCGAAGAAGATGTCCAAGAAGGACACTTTGACAAAAGAGATAACGAATACATTGATAAAATTGTTAAGTCTTTATCTGACTCAGATTTGATCAAGTCAACTGCCGACTCCATTTTGAACAACGATAACTTGAAGAGTGTCGCTTCTAAATTGTTCCAAAAAGCCATAAGTTCTTCTGACATGAAAGATTTATTCAATTCTGTCAAAGACTCTGATATGGTTTCCAAGTTGACCAGTGAATTGTTAAACTCCAAGGCTTTGAAGTCTGAATTTTCCAAGATTGTTAACAGTAAAGTCAAAAGAGGGTTAATCAAAAGAGCTGACGTCACTGACGGTGATTCCAGTTCTAGTGATACTTTTATGGACCAAATCATGAGTTTGGCTGCTGAAAAGTCTGATGCTTCTTCTGTGGCTCAGACTACTGCTTCCACCACTGACTCTGGTTCTGACTCCACTGGTGGATTCTTGGACGGTTTATTCGGAGACGACGACTCTTCCAGCTCCTCCAAAACCAGCACCAAAACCACTGCCTCAGAGGACTCCGACTCTACTGGAGGATTCTTGGACGGGTTATTTGGCGACGATGATTCTGCTTCTACCACCACCACCGAAGATTCTGACTCCACTGGAGGCTCTTTCTTAGACGACTTGTTCGGGGGCAGCAACGAAACTACCACCACCTCATCTGAAGAATCTACTTCCACTGGAGGCTCTTTGTTAGGGGACTTATTTGGATCTTTGTTCAACAGTTCCGACAGTGACTCCGACTCCAAGCCTTCTAATTCTAGCTCCTCAGATTTCAGTCTTGATGGATTCTTAGATAACTTGTTTAATTCTACTGGTGATTCCACTCCAGAAACTCCAAGTAACTTTTCCCTTGGAGGGTTCATTGACGGCTTATTGGACGATATCTTTGATGTTGATAGCTCCAATAGTTCTAAATCTGGTTCTGACTCCGACTTCTCCTTTGGGGATTTGGTTTCAGGATTATTTGATGATTTGTTTGGAGGTTCCAGTAACTCCAGTTCTTCTAGTTCTGGGTCTGATTTCTCCTTAGGTGGATTAATTAGCGGATTATTGGACAGTTTATTCGGCGGAGATGATTCTAGCTCTGGGTCCAGCTCTGGATCCAGCTCAGGCGGAGGACTTTTCAGTTTTATTGGCAAATTAATTAACAGATTCCTTGACTGGTTATTTTCTCCATCTGATGGAAGTAGTTTCAGTTGGGGTAATTTGTTCAGTGGGATTGTGGATTGGGTTCTTGATGCCCTTTTCGATGATGACGGGTCATCATCTTCATCCTCTTCATCTTCGGGAGTTTCTAGCTCCAAGAGTTCTGGTTCTAGTAGTGCTAAATCTTGTTGTTGCAACAAATCTGCCATGAAAAAGAGAGCTTTGAAGACTAAATTTAAGAGAAACCTCCACAGAAATATCCACAAAAGAGCTGCTGAAGTTAACACTAAGCTGTACATTAAATACTTATGAGCATGTTTATACCAGAATCATTAATAAAATATTGTATTAACGATAGTAGCCAATAGGCACCAGTAGAAGCACTAGAGTAGCACTAAAGTAGCCCTAGCTCAAGCAGCAGCTCAATCCCTAGCTCAATCCTTCAAGAGAGCTATTAATAGGGTGGCCCAAATAGGTATAGTTTAGACATTCACCTGAAAATAAACTAAATGCCTATACCTGCCAAACTGCTGCCAAACCAATAACAATAAAATTGGAGTAGTATAGTCGAATTAGTTTAGTTCCAAACAAGGAAAGTATCGTAAATCGTAAACCCATAAATATGGGGAAATGCCATCCATCAAATTCCCCAATTCAGTATAGTTATTAAAAGTCAAATTGGAGTTCCCCAGATGGTAAATCATCGCTAAATCCTGTATAGTGGCGTCAGAATTTGTATTGAAAGTTGACGTTTTTGGGATTACCCATGGAAATCACTTTACCAGAAAAGGTAATTACAGTAGCTGCACACAGGACACTGCCTCAAAAATTGATTTATGTGCAGACCACGTTTTGAATTCCCGCATAAGGTAACAGAAACACCTACCGGCAAACACAAAGCACTACACAGGAACGAGCACTATACACCGAACCAGACTTACCCAAATGAGTAATGTAATTAATATTGGAATGTACTAATTACCACATTAGGAAATATGATTAGTTTCTCCAACAACCAAACTTGATTGCAAAAAAAACCCCAATTAAGTAGTAATTAATTTAGGTACCAAATATATACCAAGGTTCTTGCTGTTTTAAAACTTTTTCTTTATCCCTAACTTTTTGTTGTAATTCTGTTCCATACCATTTAACAAAGTCATATCAAACATAGTTCTTTCTTCATTAATTCTAACTTAGTCTAACGCAATTCCCTAAGAAAGAACCTGGTATACTTCGTTTTTGATTATTTTTTTCCTTCTTTTTGTTTAATATCATTCATCCATAGAAAAAGAATATGAAGATAGTAGCAGTATCCAATTATTTGTTAATATCAGCAGTTTTAACTCAAGTTATTGCTGAAGATGTGGCCAACCAAAATAATAATGGATTGAATTTCTTCAAGAGATTCAGTTTAGCTGATTTATTGGGCGGGTCTCTGAGTTCAGATTCTACTGACAGTAAGGCCGCCGCCCCTGAAGCACAACCAGAAGCTCAAGATGCTAATACCCCAGAAAACACTCAAAATACCCAAGCTAATACCCAAGCTCCTGCTGACACAACTTCATCTCCAGCAGATGACTTTTTGGGATTGGATTTAACCTCAAGCAGCGAGTCTAGCTCCATGTTTAATTCCAGTTCCAGTTCCAGTTCCAGTTCCAGTTCTAGTTCTAGTTCTAGTTCCAGTTCTAGTTCCAGCTCCAGCTCCAGCCCATTATTCACATCCACAGAAGCTACCACATCAGAAGAAAATAACTTGTTTGGAGCTCTCGCTGCGTCTACCACCAGCCCAGAAAGCTCTAGCTCCAGCTCTAGCTCCAGCAGCTCCAGTGCTAGTTCCACCAAAACAAGCTCCAGCAGTGATTTCTTCAACAGATTATTCGGGTCTTCATCCGACGAAACCACCGAAGAATCTTCCAGCACACAAGCTTCATCTTCCGTGATACCCAGCTCCACACAAGCATCCAGCAGTGCTGAAACCACATCTAGTTCCAACGGTTTATTTGATGAATTGTTTGGCAGCAGTGAAGATACTTCTAGTGGAGTGGTGCCAAGTTTAAGCAGTGAAAAACCTATGGAAACTTCTAGTGAACAAGCCAAATTGTTCTTTGAAAGTTCTAGTTCTACTGAACCTCCATCTTCTTCCAGCTTAACTTCATCTGAACCATCTACTACCAGTTCTGGAGGATTCTTATCCTCATTATTTGGATTTGGGTCTGACGATGATTCTGAATCCAGTGAATCCAGCATTGAACCAAGTTCTAGTGAAAGTTCTAGCGAATCAAGTGAATCTGAAACCGAAACCGAGGGATTCTTTGCTAAATTGTTTGGCGGAGATGAAACTTCTTCCGAAGAACCTTCATCTTCTTCCAGAGAATTGGCAGCTCCTTCCGTGGCAGCTGCTTTATTCGCTGACGACTCTTCAGCTTCAGCTTCAACTTCTGACGACGATGACGAAGAAGATTGTGACGAAACTGACGTTCCAAGTGACGCTGCTTCTGATACTCCTTCCGACCCAACTGACATCACTGAGCCAGACACCAGCTCCACTGCTGCTAGCTCCACTGACGACGAAGATGACGAAGACTGTGAGTCTGAAACTGACTCTCCAGATCCAATTGTGAGTGATCCAACCGACCCAGACACCACTTCAGACACTACTGAACCATCTGCTACTTCTGAAGATGACGATGAAGATTGTGAGTCTGAAGAGGATTCCACCACCGACCCAACAGACCCTGAGTCAGTGGCCCCTAATTCAGTAGTGGCCACCTCAGAAGATGCTAGTTCTACTGACGACGACGACGAGGACTGTGAGTCCGAAACCGACATTCCAGATCCCGTATCTGATGAGCCTACCTTATCTGATGCTTCCACTGAACCATCTGCTACAAGTGATGATGACGACGAAGACTGTGAATCTGAAACTGACATGCCAACTGACATTAGTGAAGTTGACTCTGCCACTGACATTACCGTTCTCCCATCTTCCGTCTACGCCAACAGTTCTATGACTGAAGTCCCAAGTTCTACTGACGATGACGATGAAGATTGTGAATCAGAGACTGAAATTGAATCAGAAACTGAAATCGATTCAGACCTTCCTACCGTCATTCCCTCGTCTGTGTACAGCAACAGTTCCATGACTTCAGCTCCAGCTAGCGACGATGACGACGAAGACTGTGAGTCTGAAACTGACCTTCCTACCGTCATTCCTTCTTCGATGTACACCAACAGTTCTATGGCCATTAGTTCCACTTCTGATGAAGATGATGAAGACTGTGAGTCTGAAACCGACACCACCGTTCCAGATACTACCGAGTCTGACGAAACTACTACCACTGACGACGACGACGACGAAGATTGTGAAGAAACTACCATCACCACCACCGACGAAGACGGAAAAACCATCACTACCACCGATGAAGCTGACCCTACCGACGACTTTGAAGACGACGGCGACGGAGAAGACGATTGTGTGGAGACTGTCACCGATTACTACACCACAGTTGTTACTACCACTGTTAACAAGGAAGGAAAGACTGTCACCACCACGTTATTCAAACACACCACCGCTACCACCACTGTCCAGCCAACCCATACTGTGGAATGTTCTGACGATGAAGATAATGACGAGGACTTTGAAGATGATAACGACGACGGGGAATATGAAGATGACAATGATGGGTTTTATAACGACGGAGAGGATTGTACTACGGCAGTGGACACTGGTTCCAATAACAAAGACTCTGGGTCCAATAACAAAGACTCTGGGTCCAATGGGTCCAATGGTTCCAATGACAATGGGTCCAGTTCTGGCACTGGCGTGCCGTGTCCTGACGACAACCCAGACGACGACTTTGAAGACGACGAATTCAACGACGACGGGGACGACTCGGTCGACGGCGAATCGTGTGCCTCGTGTCCCTACGACTGTTCCACCGTTGAATGTGACGGCGAAGACTCGGACGACGACTTTGACTTCTTTGATCTCTTGGACCATTTCTTTGGCGGCGACGACGACGATGATACCTGTGACGAAGATTGTGATGAATGTCAGGCTACGGACACCACCGACGAGTCTGCCAATACTGGCACCACTGCTGACAAGTCTACGGACGACTCGTACGACGACGACGAGTTTGCTGACGATGGGGAAGAAACCAGTTGTGCTACTGCCACCGCTACTTCCCCTACTCAACAGAAAGATGTTGAAAAGGACGCTGAAGCAGAAGAGACCTCGTCTGCCACCAATTCCACAACCGTTAGTCCAGAAATCCAAACCCAATCATCAGGAGCCTCGCAGCTTACCACCACATTGAGTGTGGTGATGACGGCGTTGGTGGCGATGGTATTGATTTAGGTTAGACAAAAGTAATAAAAGTAATATGTTAAGACTCACGTAGACGAAGCGACACAAAGTGTCGCAAGTATAGGACCAGGCTAGGACCAGCTTGGCACTAGCCTGGCACTAGTCTTAGTTCCACTGGCACTAGAGTAGCACCACTGGCACTAGCATAGCACCACTGGCACTAGAGTAGCACTAGCCTGGAGTTCTGAGGGTTAGTTTGACTAATCCTAGTAACAGTCTAGAGAATAGTATTCAGTGCTAGTAATAGTAAGTAATAGCACTAGTAATAGTATAGTAAGCAATAATAGTAATTAACACTCATAGTAACACAAGCTACACTAAGCACACTATATAGTAACAGAACACTACAGTAACACCACAGTAACAATCCATAGTACAATTTCATAGTCCATTGCCATACAGTTTAGTGTAGTATGTAATTCCATAGTAGTATCATGCCAGTGCCAGGCCAGTGGAACTAAGACTAGTGCCAGGCCAGTGCCAGTGGTGCTACTTCTAGTGCTACTAGTGCTACTAGTGCTACTTCTAGTGCTACTATTCTCATTCTCATAGTAACACATACAGATACTCTCAAATACATACAAAGTGCGATCACGAAATCTTAGACACCACAATCAAATCACAACTCCACAATCCACAATCCACAACACACAATACACAACTAGTGAAGCATGGCGGTAGATCGACAATCGCTTATCTTCTTCATCATCATCTTCCTCTTCCTTTCCCTCCCCAACGGGACCGACAAACCTCATTCGTACCAAGAACGGCAAACGCTAATAAAGTTCCAGAACTCCCTCAAACAAAACCAGCACCAGTTGGCGCTAGAGTACCACCAAGGGTACGGGAACCTCACGGGGTTTCTCTTGAGTTATGCCGATATGGTGGGTGGCAAATCGGCTGGTGATTGGCCAATCCATAAGTTTGATAACGACCATCCTTGGAAAGAGGATGAGAAGTACTCGGTTTTGCCTAATAATATTAGTCAGGAGGTGGGTGAGTTTTGGGGGGTTGATCCGGTGGGCAAGGATGACCTCGGGTACTTGCTCAACATCACAGGGAAGGCGTATGGGCTGTTTGAGAGGAAGAAGACAGACCTCAAAAGGTATGGGTTTGAGTTGCCAGAGTATTTGAAACAGTATTATGAGTCTTTGAACCAGGGGGTCGAGTCCCAGAGGGACGAGGCCCTAGATGGAAAGCCAGGTAATGCTAAAGATGGCAATAAAAGTGACAACGACGCCCCCGATGGTATGCCCAAAGCTGGAGATATCTCCTTCGACGGAAAACTCTCCTTCAGCTTCAAAAGTCTCGGCTACAACTACAACAACCCTGACCTTGCCAAGTTTGTTAAAACCCCCGAAGACAGAGTCGACGACGCCGTGTTGGTCAAGGTGAAAATCGGGATTCTGGACCTGGAAGAAGCGGTTCACAGCGACCTTGACACCTACGGAGTGTATTTCCAAAACACTGGTGCCATTGTTTCCATAACAAACTCGGCCAAATTCGTGGGAAACTATGCGTTACCTCAATTCACCATGAATGAAGATAACTATAAAAAGGCCCAGAAGTTGATGAACCAGTTTCTTAACGGCACAAATGTTGAAAAACAAGTAAGTATGGATGATATGAACATCTTCATCAGCAGGTCTCTTGAACAATGTGAGTATATTACTTATGTGCAATTAGAAAAAACCGAATATTCGCTTCAAGAGTTACGAGATATCGATGAAGAATTGGCTAATCCTAGTGGGAAACCCATCACCAAAAACCCCCCAAAGATTCGGGTCAAACATTCGTTGATGTACTCTCCGGACTGTGGAATTGTGCTTAATAACATGCCAAAATCGGTTTTTGAAGGAGAAAAAACTGAAATTGTTATGGCTCAACTGAGGAGAATGTTGATTGGGTTTATTGTCTTGATTGGCCTTCAGTTGTACCTTTTTATGAACCAGATCAAAATCTCCAAAACCCCGGGCCAATTGTCGAATATTTCCAGTGTAACTTTGATGTTTTTACAGTATGAAGATTCGTTGGTGGCATTATGTTTTTTGTTAATATCAACGTTTTATGATACGTTGTACTTGTTATTGGCGTGTATTTCGATGGTGACATATATAATGTGTGGGGTATTTGAGGTGGGGTTTTTGACCCAGGTGATGAAGACTCAGTTGAACGAGAGGGGGACTACTTGGTGGGAGATATTACGTAATTCAAGGGCGCAGACAGAGCTGGCACCGGCCCCAGAACCAGCACCGGCGGCAGGGGAACTTCCACGGCCTGTGACAGATCCTAATGGTGGGACAGGACAGACCCCAGCAACAGGAGCCGCTGCCGCTGCTCCTGGTGCTGGCACCACTGGCAACCCCGAATTCGCCAACCTGGACACCAGTGTATGGAATTCCATCTTTGCCCCAGGCTTTGCCGTCACCATCATTTCCTCCTTCCTTATCCTCAACTCCACCATGTGGAGAAGACGGTACCGAGTGATATTTGAAGTAATCGGTGTCACTTTAATAAACTCATACTGGATTCCCCAATTCCTCAGAAACACCTTAAAAAACAGAAGAGTTCCATTTACCTGGACGTTTATTCTCGGAACGTCGACCATCCGATTAATCCCGATAATATACCTAAATCTATTTAAAAATCCTTTAAGACACGAAAAAAATGGAGGATTTGTGGTATTTATTGTGTGCTGGGTAAGTTTTCAGCTTATACTTCTTTATTTACAGAGTTTGCTTAGTCCCCGGTTCTGGATTAATGAAGATTGGTTACCGAAAGCGTATAACTATCATCCAGTGATTGACTTAAAGGACTTGGAGCAGGGATACGGGACTGATTTGTTAGCAAATATCAATGTAAATGAAGTGGACCAGGCAGGCAAGAGTTCAGAGGTGATTAAATGTCATACTGAGTGTGCTATTTGTATGACGTCAGTGGAATTGCCTATTCATAAGGACAATAAACCAAAGAAGGGGGGAAGTAAAGAGTATATGATAACTCCGTGCTTCCATATATTTCATACGGAGTGTTTGGAGGATTGGATGAAGTATAAGCTTCAGTGTCCAGTTTGTAGGAATCTGTTGCCTCCGGTGTAGCCTGGCGTAGCCTGGTCGCCTGGCGCTAGCCAGGGTGGGCAGGGCTAGCACGACTCCTGGTGCTAGTTATAGCCCCAGCCCTAGCACCACCCCTGTAGAGTAGAATATATAGTAATACCATAGAGAGACTTAGCAAGCGCACGCAGCCAGAGCCAGAGCCAGAGCTACCACTAATACTACCAGCACCAGCACTAGCACCAGTGCTAGTGATAGAGCTAGAGCTGGAGCTAGTGATAAAGCTAGAGCTGGAGCTAGTGATAGTGGCACTGGCCCTGCCCCTGGCCCTACGGACCAGAAGACGGACCAGGCGACGCCAGGGCTAATAATAACCTCGAACTTTAACTCAGATCAAAAGTCGTGCCTAGCGGTGCCAGTGCTGGGCCCAGTGCGGTGCCAATGGTACTGGCTCTGGTACTGGCCCTGGCCGCGCTGGCCCTAACGGACCAGATCGGCCAGGGCTCACAGGTCGTGCCCAGCCCCAAAAAAGAAATAAATCACACCACTTTTCATCTTCCTGATGGCTTCCTCCCATATATATATATTATATCACACACACAATTGAAGGCCATAATGACATTTGACTTCAACAACGAGTTGTTTGACTTCGACAACACCGACAGTTTCTTGAACAGCATTGCGTACGAGCCGTTCCCGGGCCCAGGCCCGGCTGGCGCTGGGGCTGGAGCTGGGCCTGAGTTTGGCGCTGGCGATTTTGGCCAATTTAATGAATTTGGGGGGGACTTTGGCACCTTTGCCAACGATTCGGGCACCGAGTCCAACGTGCAAACGTCGTCGGTGTCGTCCAATAATAATTCCACCGGAGTTACGCCGCTTAGCCAGAACCTGATGAGTTCTACCAGTACTTCTCCAGCTGTGGATCCTAAGGCTGGGCAGTACACTGGGCAGTATATGGCCAATGGGCAGTACAATATTGGCAGCCAGTTTACTAGCACTGGAATGGGCGACATTAGGGGAATGGACGACATTCCTATCAAACAAGAGTATGGCCTAGGCGACATTATCCCTGGCAACACTGGTGATATTAGAGAAAGAGAAGATTCAAGTGACGAAGATAAACGGACGGAATTTGCTGGAAAGATCACAAAACCAAGACGGGACAAAACCTCCCATAACCAGATCGAACGAAAGTATAGAACTAATATCAACAGTAAGATTATGATGTTAAGAGATGCGGTTCCAGCGTTAAGAATAGCGTCTGGGGGCTCTTCTTTAAAGGTAGAAGACCTCGAGGGCCTTACGCCAGCGTTAAAGTTGAATAAGGCCAGTGTGTTGACCAAGGCCACGGAATATATCCATCATTTGGAGAAGAAAAATGATATGTTGATGCAACAGAATCGTCATTTGCAACGGTTGATTCAGCAGGCCAACGCCGTGCCACCGTCCCAGGCCCAGCAGGTGTCCCCACAAATATCACCACAAATGGTACCTCAAAACATGCCCAATATGCAACAGAACATGCACAATGTGCAGCACAATGTGCAACACAATGTGCTGAACTTGCAGCACCGCCGGAACCAAAACCAAAACGTTCCAGAGACAAATTCATACACAAACTCCGTCTACAACGTCCAACAACCCATTCAAAACAAACCAAACAAGTACCTCTTGGGAGGCATGGCGGCGGTGGTGGGAACATCCTTGTTTGGGGGTCCAGACTCCGACTTTAGGGGCTTGTCTGCGGTCCCATTCATGCCTTATTCGTTTTCTCATCCTTCGCCAGTGGTGCTTCACTTATGGAGCTTGGTGAAAGTAGGGTTGTTCGTCACGTGTTTGGGGAACTTGATCCTTCCGGGATTATTTGATAGCAAGCCCAAAAAGACTACCCAATCCAAAAACTTCCTTTTGTCTTGGGTTTTGGTGAGCCTTGGTTTGGCAGTTCCTGAAACCATTGATCCAGAAAGAAAGGAGTTGATTATGGCGATGTTACTTGGCAAGGACTCGGTCAATGCGTGGAGCTTATTGGCTGATTACATGTACTTATCGAGCTGTGAAAGTACGTTTGAAAATTGCACTTTGAATTTACTTGTGGGGTGTATGATCCAGAAACGGTACCCTGTGATTGGCCAGTTTTTGAACATCAACATGAACTTAAAGGCGTCGTTGGTGAAGAATTTGGACTACACCGGCACTAGTCAATCAGTGGCCAGAATGAATAAATTAGTAAAGGTTGACGGGGTTTCGATGTTTCAAAGTGATTTCTTGATTTCCAGATTGAATAACCTCATGTCTCAGGCAAATATCAACACCGGTATCACCCAAGACACAAACTACTTGAAGTATATTGAAATCTACACCCATCACAAGGATGATTTGTATGACTTGATAACTTCCTGGAGAGTGTTGGAGCTCATTAACGAGCTTACGCTTGAGTATTTGAGTAATCTTACCATTGATAAAGAAGACCAGTTGAGTAAGAATAACAAATTGTTCAAGCAGGTGAACAAGCTTAGTGAATTGACAAGTGAAACTGGTGATATGGAGATCCAAAAAATCTTCAAAACCTTTAAAACCGTCTTGTTGCCTAACACCAACGCTCCAGAACTCATGGTTTGTACTAGAGAAAAAGTCAATGACACCATCACCAAATTCAATCTTTTGATGAATGGACAAGAGTTGACGGACGGAGAGATTAGTGATTCAGAAGCTGAAACCAAGAGTGATAGCACTCAATCTGGGGTTACGGTAGCTCCTACGAATATCAAAACCCATAAAAAACTCCTAAACTCTTTGAATGTGGTGGACCAAGACCAGTTTCTCATCTTAACTTGTGGAATGATTGTTTACTACTACAATGAAAACCATCACGATGAAGCATTCAAGTTATTACATCACTTGAAGTTTGAAAAAGATCAAGTTCCGTTATCATTATTATCATTTACAGCATTAATTAATGTGATTGAATTATTGGTTTCCAAGCCTAATGATAATGATACCATTAACGGGACCCAGAAAAACCTTGATGATTATAATGAGCAATTAGAAACCATAATTAGAGTGTTAAGATTATGGTTGAATGATAATACCTTAATGAATGATGAAATGAGAGGCTGTATTTCAGATATGGTGGTTGCAAAGGGAATGATATTAAACGGGTCGGGCGACAGTGACGAGGATTAGAGTATTAGTTTGTATAGTTAATGTATTGAAATGAAAGTTAAAAATAGCGTTACGTATTTACGGCTACCCGTCAAAGGAATAGGGTTTAACTTTTTTAAAAGTGGGCCCATTTATACGCGGAAATTTCAAACCCTTGGTATGCCCCTTGGCCAGGGTCACTGCTCGTTTCATAGCTTGATTGTATGAATTGTAAGGTTCCAGAAGATCTCAGGGCGGAGTAATTGGAATGAAACAATAGAACTAAACAAAAGGAACAAGAAAAAAAAGAACATTCGATCGATGTCACGTACCCCAGAGCCAAGTCTCGGAAAATCCCTTTTTACGCAGATGCGCAATTTCATGCACCGGAAAAACCGACCCTGGCTGTACAGAGTCATATTTTTTCCAGCTGCAAAATTTTCCACGCTTTTTTCCATCGCTGTTTGATTTTTCACTGTTCAATTTTTTACTAGAGTAGGAGTCGTATTGACTAGTAGGGATGATGGCTAGTGTAGGGTAGGTACTGTAGTGAAAATGCTACTCACCCTTTGATTTAATAGTTTGTGTTGAGCGGCTTGTATAATCATGGTTACGATCCTTCCCCACAACCACAACCTAAAGTGCCACAACCTAAAGTGCCACAACCTTAATGGCCCGCCCGCTTTTGAGCGGGAGGTTACATTCAAACCAGAAATGCAACCTCAAATCACCAAAAGTAAGGCACAGGTTATGCAGATGCAATATGCATGTACCATGCAAAGTTTCAAAATCTGAGCATCCACCTTCCCAATGCGGATGGATCAGAACATATTTTTCAACCAAGTCATTTTGGGGTGACCGCATCTTGTCACACAGGTGCGATGTTTTTAGTAGCAGTGACTGAATTGCTCCTGGTCTTTTGTTGAGTTAAGCCATTTGATAGAACGGTGCTGGTATATAATAGTAGTATTGGCAATCCAAATAAAAAGAGGTATAATTATATAGTGAAACCACCACTATAGCGCAGAGTTCCAGTTCTAAAATTAACCTTTGAATAAATCATGCGTTAGGCGCTTTTTCTTTTTTCTTTTTTTTTTTTTTTTTTTTTTCCGGTTGGGAAAGTTTCAGCCCAACCGGGCGATTTTTTTTTCTTTTTCTTTCCAGGTACCGGCTTTGAATAAAGTTTTTTTTAACCTTCGGTAGGGGCTTTTATAGTTAGAGATATATAAACATGATTAACCCCGTAGATCTGGAGATGGATCTTTTATTTTATTCTCTTTTTTTTTTTTATTTACTGTAGAAAAACAAATAATTCTCTCCTCACACACAAGATCTTAACCTGAGATCTAATTTGTTTCGACTGAGTATTTGCAAGATTAATTGGGTAAGCTAAGGCTCTAACCGAAATACATAAACGAGAACAAGGTTACATCGGTTGCTGCATAGACGCATCATAGTCGACTTGTATATACCAGATTGAATCCTTTTCCCAAATGACTCAAGAGATGGATCAAACTTCCAGTTACCACCAACCCAAACCCACCCGGACCCCATCATCTAACTCCAATTCCAACATAAGCTTGAGTCCTCCAGATAGCAGAAGAAACAGTCTTATAGACAGTGACAGTGAAAAATCGCCTAAATTTGAGGATAGTCCCTCCGAAAGCGAAAGTGACCATGGAGTTCAGTATACCCTTGAAGATTACATTAAAGTGATACAAACATTATGGCATTGCAATAGCAAGCATATGAAGCCCCATTTGAACTTTAGAACTTTGGTGGACTATACCCTTACCAGGTCTTTAGCTTTAACTAACGGTCAAAAACGGAGCATCAAAATTTCAGATTTATCGATATTCCCCTTGAAACAAAGAAGTCCCACCCAGGCAGTGGCATTGGTGGTTAGAAGCAGCAACGACAGTCCGTTTGCCTTCTCAGGGTGTTTGCGGGCTAAGAATGTCGATGTTTGTCCCCACACAGCGGTTGCAATTTATTTATTCAGCAGATTGCACTTGCCAGACTCCTATGGGACAGTAGAAATTCCGTCCGAGGTGCAAAAGAGAAACCAGCAGGCCATCAAGACCTTCAACGAAAGCAGATTGTTAAAAGGGAATAACAAACTCCAAACCATCAGCTACACTCAGCAACATAAAGCAGCTGTCAAAGCGTTGGAAATGGCTGCGATTGAGAATTATAATCAAATTAATATTGGCCGGTTCAGCACCCATGAAGCCAAGTTAGACAAACCCGCTTCGGCCACCATTAACGGCTTGCCTGAAGGTATCCTCTACCAGCTTGCCGGGTTCAACAGCATCGAAAGTTATAAGATTCAAAGAGATATAGTGGAGCCTCCTAAGGAATTGTTGGACCAAATATTCCCGTTTATCAACGACGACAATTTCGATATCTTTGATATCTTTACCATCAGAATCAAAAATGTCTTGGGCATGTTAAGAAGGAGTTTAGTGCAAGATATGGTGATACTTCGGAAACAGTACCCCCAAAACCCGATTTGTCACCATCCCATCTTCACTTCCGAGCTTTTCAATAAATTTGCAGCCGAACTCGAAGCCAGAGGAGGTGCTACCAATCAGTTGTCTCCTACCCCATCACCAAAATTGTCTAACCACAAGCTTTACCAGAACATGAACCAGGAGGTGAACACCTTAATTAACCTTCAAATGAAGAATGAATCTAGAATCAATTATCTTCAGCATCAGGTGGACTTTTTCATCCGAAACCAAGCTGCTATTTATAAAGATCTCCAGGGTTTTATCCACCATCAAAATGATATTTATAATAAACAGGCAGAGTACTTGAAGTCCAATCCTAGTGGGTTTGGTAACTTGGCCAGTACTGCTATGAAAGAGAGTTTATCTGGGACTTTGGAGATGATTTCGAGGTTGAATTCGAGTCAGCAAAACTTTTTTTCTATTATTAACAATGCCAATGTGTATGATGTGAGTGTGGGTGCTAGGCCTGGACCTAGTGGACCTTCCGGATCTAGTGGACCTACTGGACCCGGGCCTGAATTTAAACCAGAAATCAAAAGGTCTAGTGAAGGGTTTCCAGATGCTGTTCCAGTTCCAATGTTTGTGCCTCCACCTATGGGACAACCCTCACATATGCCCCCACACATGCAAGCTCATATGCACCATGCACCTCCAGCACCAAATATGCAACCACTTATGCAACCCCCACACATGCAAGCACCAAATATGCAACATATGCCACCTCATATGCAAGGACCACAAATTCCAATGGGAATGATGCCAATGGGACCAATGGGACCAATACCAGTACCAATGGACCAAACCATGATGGGCCAAAACCCCATGGGCCAAAGCCCTATGGGCCCAATGGGCCCCATAGACGACCATATCCTTAGAAAAAGAAAAGCCCTCCACAGAAGACTCTCCAGACAAGCCATCAATGTCTACGAAATGTGGGACGACTTCAAATCTCTTCAGCAAGAACTCGAAGAAAACGAAGTGTCTGTCACCGAATGGTTGAAGTTACACGGGTCGTCTGAACGACAATTCAGACACACCAGACAAAAGATCATTAGATTCATCGAAGAAGAAGCCCAAAGAACCAATTGTTCGGTAGAATTGGTTAAAGACAGACTTCATAATAAAATGAGAAACAGAGCCAAACCTTGGACGTTGGATGAAGTTCAAAGAATGTTAACCTCGGGTAAGAGAATCAACTTGGAGTAACACCCATCCTGACACCAGGCTTAAGAGAATAAGCTTGGAGTAATAGTTAGTTAGTATGTAATTTAGTGTAAAGTAATTTTCATATATTCTAGTCCTATCATACAATCTATCCTTCTCACAATTCAATGTTTTTGAATGAGAACGGCTCGTAAGCGTACCCTTCTCCCTCAAAGAACTTGGACATGGCTTCCACCCAATGTAATCTTAACGAGTGTAACATGGCCGAAGTTCCTTCCATCAACACAAGAATACACACCGTCAACACAAACCAAAACCCAAACAACAACACCGTCATTACAATTCCTTTACCACCTGTGGTTCCAAAGGCATTTTGAATCGTCATGGACCATAACACCGACGACAATTGGGCGTGGGCCAAAGATAACGCCCATAATCTTAAATAAGACGCCGTGTGACTCACACAATTCAAGCAGAATTCAATGGTGTGAATCACTTGATGAATCACAATTTCTCCTAGGTCAAACCCTTCGCCGTCTTCACCATGACCACCCCCCGAATTGGCATGTAAAGGTTCGATGTCATTGGGGAAACTAAAGGTTTCGGAGTTTGGTTCTGGATCATGATTAAATTCGTCAGAACCATTAGGACTATCACGATTCTCCAACTCCTCATCTAAATCAAACGACAAGGCCGCTTCTTCCTCATGGAGTTGAGTGTCGTGATGAAGTTGAGAATGTAAGTCACTATACCCCATTTCCATGGCTTTTCTATTCTGTCTTCTTAACGTTAAGGGCTTGTATAATAATAACCACGGCACACAGATAAGGGCAATTAACACCAAAACGATCTGGACAAAGGACTGGCCCTTATACAACGGGGTTTCAATACTCCCAGGCGATAAAAACATATTAATCAACATGTTCAATAACCCTGGAGGCAGTCTTTCGGTGCCTATCCAATCCACACACCATTTGTATATAATCGTCAAACTAAGGTACCCGAAAATACTTTCCATGAATAAAAATCCCGGAATAAAGTTCCCGATAATATCCACCTTACTGTCAAAGAATCGATAGTTGACCAAACTGAAGAAAAACGAATAATTCATATGAATAAACCCCATTAAAATCGAAAGTTTCATTTTATATGAATTGGTGAACAATAAATTGTTATCAGTTCCGTGCCAACCCCAATCTAAACCAATAGGATAGACATACCCTTTGACTCTTTTTGCTGTCAAGGTGATAGCCCCGTCCTTATCAAAGTCATAGTCTTTTGGAAACTCCCATTCCCAGCCAGATTTGAAAAACGTCAACGACTTGGAAAAAATATCATTATAAAGAAACCCTGTGTAAATGGAAAAAGCTCCCATCAACAACAAGACATATCTTCCACTGAACGCCATATCAAACACCTCATCTTTGTTTCTCATGGCCCCGAACTTGGCTTCGTTTTTAACAAAGAACAAACTGATTAACAACAAGATAATCCCATGGCCGATATCCCCAAACATAATAGCAAACATAAATGGGAAAGTAATCACTGTGGCCAAACCAGGATTGACTTCCTGGTAAGTAGCAATACCATAGGCATCTACAATCAGCTGGAACGCGTCTGTCAACTTATTTGTCTTATGGTAAGTAGGAGGGGTTCTATTAGTAGCCAATTCGTTAACCACTGCCACCAATTGGCCTGAGTCTTCATCGCCACTGTCTCCACTGCCAATATCATTCAAGGTGTCGTCAATAGCAAATAAAGTATTACTTGAAGGGGAAGGAGGTTCAGGGGTAGTGGAGTCAAGGTTTTCTGTGGAAAGAGAGATTTCTTCTTGAGATTCAAACGCATGAACCGCATTCTGAGATCGAGCTCTGACCAATAGTTTCAAACTATTCCGGATTCTTTGGAACTCCGACCGAGGAATCCACCCTTCTCCTACCAAACACCGTCTAGTCCCATCCATATCAAACATATTCAAGGTATCATAGATAAATCGTTCTCGTTTGACACAATAAACCCAATTGGCATAGGATTCTTGTAAGATCAACAATTCAGCAATAAGATGGTTTTTGGTGCTAGCCACCACGGTATCGATATCATTGATCTTGGAATTCAAGTCATTCAAGGCTTCAAGTCTTACACTGGTACCTCCATAGATATTATCAAAGAAAACTCCATCCAAAGAAGTAATGATCCGCTTCACTCGCTCTTTTAACATATCCCCATGGATATATATTATGAACACATTCTTCTGCAACACCGTTTTTGTATCCTTTTCATAAACCGCAAAGTCGTCATCATCAATTGGCTTATCGTTGAAATATAAATTCCCCCGCAAAGCTCTCCAGAGAATCTTCCTCAACAACGGAACCTTTTCCCGAGCAATTGAGCCCGCAATGGAGTTGAACCCGGTGTCGTCAAGGTTGGCAGTTTCCAAGCCGAGCTCCAATTCGTGGTTACGGTTCAACAACGCCACGTTATCGTCATCTTCATCTTCAGAATTCCGCATATACCCAGGGTTATCTTCACCTGTCAAATTGGAGGTTTGGAACTCATTGACAGTATTCAACACGTGACGGTTCTCTACCAAAGTTAACCTTTTGTGGCTCAAGTTATTATACGAGTCGTCCAAGTGTTTAATTCTATCGTGAAAGTTAGCGATCTTAGCTTTTAAATCATCCATTTCTGACACGCTAGGCAAGGGAGAAGTTTCGCCGTACACCTCGCCATACAAATCGCCCTTGACGGTGTCGTGTTTGTGCATGATGGTTTCAAGGTACGCCAATTGGGCCTCGATGGAGTCGACGTTCCTTAGATCGTTCAAGAACGTCCGTTGAAAAGGGGTCAATTTGGCGTTCAAATCTCGGAAATGAACATTGCCCAACCGCCCTAAATGGAACACCACGTCCCGGGCCAATTCGATGGTGACGTAGAATTGGACAAGCGTCATGGGCGCCGACCGGAATATCGCCTCATTGTCCACGTAATTGTGGTCACTCAATTGTATCGGCAGCATTTGTGGTTGTGGTAAGTGAACAGTTGAGCCAAGTGGCTCAACGACTCCTGGTGATTTGCAGGTTTCGCGCGATCAGGAGACAGATTCTACATGTTAGACGAGTATTACCTGCAATAGCTCGTCAATCTACAGGTTACACTCTCACTTACAGGTTGGCTCGTGCGATTAACACATCACCAAACCCAACACTAGCACTAGCACTACACTAAACTAGCACTAAACTAGCATTAAACTAGCACTAGACCGGCCTCGACAATGCACACGCTGCGACAGAATATCGCCTGGTTGGCCTGGGTCCTACTATGGACCTCGGCAACGGCGCTTAGCCCCTACCGCCAGGCCCTCGATCTTATAAATTCCTATACTCCACAACCGCTACCGTCTAATGCGTTCCAGGGCGACCACGTCCGGCAAATTCCGCTGTTCCAGCCGTCGATCAACGACTACGAGGCCAATGGCCCCATGGATGAGTCACACGGTGCCAGGGACGGGCCTGGCGCCCAAATCGTACCGCTACTACAACTCGCCCCTGATTCAAACCACACCGAAGCTTTGGTCACATTAGGAGATATCTATACTTTTGGAAACTTCTCGGTGGCCACAAACTACTCCAAGGCCTTGGAATACTACCACCAGGCCATTTCGGTCGAAGACCACGGCCATGCCTATTTTATGCTAGGATTCTTTTATTCCACAGGCATGTTTGGCGAGCTAGAAATGAACCAGGGCAAAGCCCAATTGTTCTACGAGTTGGGCCTGAAACAGGGCGACGTTAACTCCATGTTGGCCCTAGCTTATAGGCTGTCCAAGGGGATTGGCACCCCGCAAAACTGTGATTTGGCCTTGGTTTACTATTCTAAGCTCTCAAAATTGGGCCACAAGTACCTAGAAGCTAATGATGATCATCTAGAGCCGACGGAAGTGTCTTATAACATAAGAATCCCGGACTTTAACGGAGGGATTTATGGTGAAGACGTTAGTGAATCGTATAACTCGGTGGCCACTTCTAAGAAACAATTCATTGCATCTTACGAACAAGAATATAGCATCGATAACTTTGACCGTAAGATTCTTTTGAACTATTTCAGTGCTTTGGACGAATATGATGGGTATTATGATAGTCCTAAAAACTATACCAGGGCTAAACAATTACTTGAAGAGTGTACCGATTACGGCGAACAATTACACGGATACAGAAGTCCTCTGGCCCTTAGCACGAACGATAAGTACCGGTTAAGCCAGTGTCAAACCCTCCTAGGCCATATGTATTTGAAGGGTCAAGGCACTGAAAAAGATTACGGAAGAGCCTATAAGTACTTAAAAGACCTGACAAGGCTCTTCAACACCTCCAATGCCTTGAATGATTTGGGGCTAATTCACCAGAATGGGTATGTTAACGAGCCTAATGAGTTAGTAGCAGCCCAGTATTATAAAGCCGGGATGAATTTAGGATCTGAAAAAGCTCATAAAAACCTTGCTAAGCTTTTAATGACCCAAGTTCCTCATGGAGATTTGATTTCAAATACCCAAAAACCCGAAATCGTGAAAATGATGAAAACAGCTGCCACTAGTGGAGACACTGAAGCGCTTTATCTTTATGCTGAATTCATCCAATCAGGGTATACTCGTGGAGTCTTAAAAGAATACTCTTGTTCCACTACGTTAATCTATCCCAAAGTGTTCTTGGAAAGACTTCCTGACTATTTCTATCCTCATTTAAAGTATGCCCTAGAACAATACGCCCAAGGCCACTACAAAAATGCTTTGTTAGGGTACCTGATAGCAGCCGAACAAGGATTAGAAAAAGCCCAGGTTTCCGCCGGGTGGCTTTTATATCAACTAGATCCATTCCCATTGAAAGGTAAGAAACAATATACTCAAGAACGAGTGGTAAGTGCTATGCGGTACTTCAAAAGAGCCAGTGACCAAGGAGATATAGACTCCACCATTTTCCTTGGAGACATTTACTTTTATGGAGTTCCTCAAGTGAATATCACCAATGACTATGAAAAAGCATTTGAATTGTATAGTAAAGCTGCCAACTCCAGGTCTCCTCATGGGTGTTTTAGTTTAGCATATATGTATGAACATGGGCTTGGAGTGGTGAACAATTCCATTGATTATTTCATGGCCAAACGGTACTATGATCTCAGTTTGAAGTATAAAGACAGTTTTGATGAAACTCCTGCCAATAAGATCCCCATTTACTTCACGCTCTTGAAGCTCCGGTTGAAGTATTTATTCTCTGGTCTGAAAAAGCCAGCAGATGAGATTCAAACCAGTTGGTTCAGCACGTTTAAGAAGTTGGGAAATAACCAGAACACCCAAAACCAAGAAAATACCGAGCGGTCCCACCAGCGGGCCCGAGAACAGCACGAAGGAGATTCGTTTTTCGTGGATGACGATATGGCCATAGGAGATTACTTTGTTTTGGGGATTACTATTTCGGTGTTTCTTGCAATTCTTGTCCGGAATTTGCTTCAGCACTATAGGAGAATCCGGAACGGGAACAATAATGACAATGAGAATGAAGGGAGATGGAATTGGAATGTCAATGGAGCCAACTTTCGTCGAGGCAACTTTGAGTTCCATTTCTTTGCTTTGTAGGACTAGACCCACTAAACCGTTATTGGTCCCCACTGGACCGTACTGTGTTAGACATGGCCTTGCTGACGTTGGGCTCAAAGACTTGGAGCAGGCACCCTGCCTTGTATATACGCTAATGAATATGACATGATATAGTAATTGATAATGCTATGTACTAACAACTCTCTCAAGAACTCTCATTAAGAACATCTTGAATAAGCTGATGGTCCTTAACAGCCCTAGAGTCTCGTGTAACCTTCCCCCGTAACGGAGATTGGGTGCTGGTGCTATTGTTTCTACCCAAAGGTCTCTTTCCCGACCGAACCTGGGACAGCCCTGGCGGTGGCTGGGTGTAATGGCAGTTAGCCTTTGGTGGTAATCGGTACATCCATTTCTCCTTAAACACCAACTCAAGAAACTCCTTCAACACTCCATCGCCCAGCGACAACGTCTTTCTTGATCCCAAGATAATAAGCTTTGATTTGGATCTGGTGATAGCCACATTAATCCGTCGCCATTCTTGTAATAAGTCCCCCACTCTCAGTTCACTGTTACTTCGAACCAAAGATATCACCACACACTCTTTATCCCGGCCCTGGAACTGGTCGGCCGTCATTACCTCCACCTCGGGCCGGTCTAGCAAGTACTTGTTCAAAAGTCTCAACTGAGCCCTATAAAGCGACATGACCCCGATTTGAGACGGAGTAATTCCACAGAGACTTAAGGCTTCAATGATTTGCCAGATCAACAACGCTTCCATCGGGTTCTCTACCTTCTCCCCCACCACCCGCTCGGTGGCTGGCACCAAATCGTGGTCGAGAAAGATCACATTATTGTTCTCATTGAGCACCCATTGCATCCAGATATCTTTCTCCCCTCGAACCATGGCCTTATACCCCAACGGGTTCGGGAGACGAAGCTTTTGGGCCGCCACGGCTTCGGTTCCACACTTTAACCGGTTGTTATAGATCAACAGGTTGGAAAGTTTCATGATATCGGCAGACATTCTATACTGGTACGTCAATTCCACCACACTTTCGGGGAATTTGTGGTTCAAGTACTGGAAAAGGGACTGGGATAACCCCCGTTTGACGGCGTGGTGCTGGTGCTGGACTAGCGGGGGAAGCTGGTTGTGGTCCCCCACAAGAATGAACTTTTCGCAGAACTTCAAGGGCCCTAAACTGGTAGGAAACGACACCTGCGACGCTTCATCGATAATACAATAGTCGAAATGGCTCCGGATATTGAACACCGGGTCGGTGATCCCCAAGCAGGTGGTTCCAATCACCGGTGGGTCCATGTACATGTGCATGTACTGGTCGAAATTGTCGATTTTCTGAGGCACAAATTGTTTGATGTCTTTATGGACTTTGGACGGGTTTCCTACCCGAAGAATACCCACGTTATACTCCCTAACCTTGAGAAGAATGTTATCTACTGCTGAATGGGTATAAGAAGCCAAAAGAACCGATTGGCCTTGGCTTACAAGGTGGTTTATCAACCCTGCAATTAACGTGGTTTTCCCAGTACCCGGCATTCCTAGGATCAAACAGTAGTCTTCGGCTGAAAGAACCTTGTTGACGGCCTGGAGCTGGTCCGAATTGAACTTGGGGTCAGAAATCGTACCACTGGCAGCGTTAAACCGGGGAGGTTTCAAGTCGACAATTTGCTGTCTCCGCTTCGAATCCCCGTTGGGCAACAATAAGTTGACGATATTATGTCTGGCAAGCCCCATGCCATGGAACATGTTATCTTTATCGATTCTGTAGAGTTTGGTGGTGGGGCTCATGAGGTTTGAACTGAGAACTCCCTGGTAAACTTGGTTCTCTTTATCGCTGAAATTGTCTTCTTTGACGGAAGAATTGATGATTCTTCGGTCAGCATTCACCACAATCATCGTAGGTCTAATGATAGTAATAAACGCATATGCTATAGTGAAATGTCCCTCTTGGTCGCTGATAATCACCCTATCGAATTTGGTGAGCTGAGAGTTTTGTAAGGAGTCAAACTCTCCGTGGTTGGCCCGGACAAAGGTGTAACTGAACCTAAATGGCTGGTTCCCGACTTCAGAGTACTCTGAATTCACCATATTAGCAAGAGCGTTTCCGGACTTGAGTTCCCGTTCTTTGGCCGTCAAAGTCCACAACTCTTTCCGCAACTTGTTCATAAGAAGCTCCTCTTTGGTGATAAGCATATCCCAGTAATTGAAGAAGTCTTTATAGAGATTTTTGGTGTCGATATGGCCCACAATCTCGTCAAACCGGTCTGGTTTCAATCCGCTAGATTCACTGGTTCCGTCTTCCACCAAATAGTGTAGCGTCATACAAGTCTCTTGCACGTCACACCGGTCACAGGTGCTTCGCCGTATAACCTCAGGGTACTCTCGAATCCCTTCCCTTAAGTAAGCAGCGATTCGGTTCCGTAAGTTAACTAGCGATTTAAGGTCAGAGCTTTTGATATCTCCGAGCTTGGTCAACTTTTCTTTGGTGTACACTAGCAAGAACGAGCTGACATCAATATCGTACCGGTCTTTGAACAAAAGAGCATATAGGGAAGACTGAGCATGGTGGGAAAGGTACTCTCTACCGGTTTTAATTTCCATAGGAATTAAAAAGGTTCCTTTACGGTCAGGTGACTTGAGGTTCCCTTCGAGGGTTACATCGACTTTTCCTTTGAGGCCAAACATGGGGGACCAGATATTCTCTTCTATGTCTAGGGCCTTGTTGACCGAGAAGTAGACCTGGTCCCGGCCGGTGGTAGGAATTTTCTCACCACTGGCCCCAGTTCCTCTCCCCCTAGGTCCAGTTCCCGTCCCCGTAGGTCTGTAGTACTTCAAAAACCATTCTCTCAAGTAAGGCAACGATTTATCAATCTCTGCCCGAGCCTCCTCCTTCGTACTACCAATAGAAAACAACCCCAAGATGTTCTCGTCCACCAAAGCGTCTGCCATCTCCGAAGTATACTCTTGAGACCAATTTTCAGACACAAAACAGCTCTGGAACACCTCGTGCAAAATCACTCCTACTATCAAAGGAAGCGAGGTGGAGCTAGGAAACTTGAACCGGCTAGTTAGCACCGACTTTCTAGGACAATCTAGCTGCTGGGATACCGTGGTGGCAGAAACTAGCACGTCTGGGTGCCAAATTAACATGTTTTGGTTATCATCAATTAAATTTGGGCTTTTGGGTTCAGTTATAACAATGTTAATGATATCTCCTTTGCAAAGCTCCAATTCACAGTATTCTCCTCGAAGCACAAACTTGGACTCGATGTTGTCGATAGACCTGACGGTTAAAATTGTTTGTTTTCTCTGTCTGGAGTCGATTTTGTAGGAGGTTTGGAGGAGATTGGTGATTTTGTACCGTTTTAGGTCGGGCCTGGAATATGCTAGTTTGGGCTCGTACCCCAACCCATCGTCTATGGCCTGGAGTTCGGTGATTTTGGTACTGAATTCTGTTTGTGGTTCTGGCTCGATATCCATTTTACTCAAATCAAAGTCGTCAAACGAGTCGTCAAACGGGTCTGGTTCCAGTTTTGGCAGCGGTTTTGGCTGTAGCGGAGGTGAAGACTTCACCTCTGGTGCCAGTGTAGGCTCCACCCTAGACTCCGCCCTGGGCAATGGCATCGATTGGGTTCTTGCAGCGTAGGTGTCAAGGATATCGTCGTCAGAGAAATCCTCGCTGTTGCTTGGACTTTCCTTACTGGGACTTTCCTTATTGGGACTGTTCTCTTTGTGTTGCAGTGCTTTAGGTTGCAGAATGTCTTGATGTTGCAGAATGGGTTTATGATGCAGAATGTCGTGCTCCAGGATATCCCGTAGAATGTCGTTGGTGTCTGGATGATTCAGATCCTGTAGACTCTTGTCATTTGATTGGTCTATCATGCTAATCCATGTCTTCAACCGAGATTCACTCCCTAAAGCACCCATGGATTTGGCCCGCTGAAGACTGGGCGGAGTGTCCAACGACCGGTGGCCGGCTCGACCCAAATCTGACACCATCTTCTTACTGCCAGTTTGAGAACTGATGTTCTGGAACCCAGACCCATACTTTAGTAGCATTTGTTCGGCCTGTTCATTGATTACTGCCGACAGCGTGTCGCCGGTGTCCACGACATTCTTAAGCGGTGAAGAAGAAGGATGAACATTTGGTTTCCGGGGCGTGTTCTTATAGTGAGAAGGACTGAGCTTCCATTTGATTCCTTCAAAGCTTTCGTCAGAGCTTTGGTTCTGGGCTAGAAACGCGTCGTACGGGTCGGCGTCGGTGGTAGTAGGATTGGTGCCGCTGGACTTGGGATTAGGACGGCTGGTGCTGGTGCTGGAGTGGTTTTGGTGGTCTGACAGCTCTATTTGATCTCTGTGAACTCTGTCTATTGGGCCCTCCGTAGGCCGGGTGAGTTTATTCTCGGGCCGGAAGAAGTAGGTGGTCTTCTTCTGCTTGCGGTGTTTGGGCTCCACGTCGACCCGGGCCCGTTTGGGGTTGGGGTCGGGGTTGGGATCGGTCATGGGTATGCCTATAATACGCGTAAAGCTTAGATATGATATGAGTGAGGGACAGTTTTACTGGAGCTAGCGAGAGGTTGGGGAGAGTCTAGGCAGAGCGTGGGCCTAGGACAACCCATTTTCTCGGTAAATGGGCTTGTGCTCGCCCTAGATGGCCCTAGCGCGCCCTAGCCATTTGTGTGCGAAAGCTCAAGTCCTTTTGTGTAACTTTCTCAACCTCATCTCGAAAATAAATTTTCACTCACCAAAAATTTTCCATCCATCACATAGTAGGACTTTAACTCCCCCACCCTATCCATTATGTCGTACGTGTTGACCGAAACCGCCGCCGGGTACGCCTTGTTGAAGGCTGCCGACAAGAAGATCCACAAGTCCACCACCATTCTTGAAGATTTGAACACCGCTGAAAAAGTGGCTGAACAATTCAAAGTCCATAGATTTGAAAAATTTCAATCTGCTGCAAATGCTTTAGAAGAAGCTAACGCTGTGATTGAAGGGAAAGTGTCTGATTCTTTGAAGAAATTGTTAGAAGATGCCAAATCCGATAAGAAAACCAACTTGATTGTATCAGAAACCAAATTGGCTAATTCTATCAATAAATTAGGCTTGAACTTTTCTGTTATCTCAGATGCTGCTTCTTTAGATTTACATAGATCTATTAAAGAATTTTTACCAGAATTATTACCAGGATTAGATGATTCTGTTATGAAACAAATGTCCCTTGGGTTAGCTCACTCTATTGGAAGACATAAATTGAAATTTTCCGCTGATAAAGTTGATACTATGATTGTTCAAGCTATTGCTTTATTGGATGATTTAGATAAAGAATTAAACACTTATGCCATGAGATGTAAAGAATGGTATGGATGGCACTTTCCTGAATTAGCCAAAATGATTACTGATTCCGTAGCTTATGCTAGAATCATTTTAACTATGGGGATTAGATCTAATGCTGTTGATACTGATTTATCGGAAATTTTACCTGAAGATATTGAAGAACAAGTTAAATCTGCTGCCGAAATTTCTATGGGGACTGAAATTACTGAAATTGATTTAATTAATATCCAAGCTTTAGCTGAACAAATTGTGGAATTTGCTGCTTATAGAGAACAATTATCCAGTTATTTATCATCTAGAATGAAAGCTATTGCTCCTAATTTGACTGTTTTGGTTGGAGAATTAATTGGTGCTAGATTAATTGCTCATTCTGGATCTTTAACTTCTTTAGCTAAAGCTCCAGCTTCTACTATTCAAATTTTAGGAGCTGAAAAAGCTTTATTTAGAGCTTTGAAAACCAAACATGATACTCCTAAATATGGGTTATTATACCATGCTTCTTTAGTAGGGCAAGCTTCGGGGAAAAACAAGGGGAAAATCGCCAGAGTATTAGCTGCTAAAGCTTCGGTTGCTTTAAGATATGATTCTTTAGCTGAAGAAAGAGATGATTCTGGTGATTTCGGGTATGAAGTTAGAGCTAAAGTTGAATCTAGATTAAGTGCTTTAGAAGGTCGTGATTTAAGAACCACTCCTAAAGTAGTTAGACAACAACCTAAAGTGGAAATTTCCGAAGCTAGAGCTTATAATGCTGACGCTGATGCTCCAGTAACTACCAAAGATTCTGATGATGAAGATTCTGATGATGAAGAAGAAGAAACTCCTAAGAAACAAAAGAAGGAAAAGAAGGAAAAGAAAGAAAAGAAAGAAAAGAAAGAAAAGAAGGATAAAAAGAGAAAGAGAGATGAAGATGAAGAAGAAACTCCAAAGAAACAAAAGAAGGAAAAGAAGGAAAAGAAGGATAAAAAGGATAAAAAGGACAAGAAGGATAAAAAGAAGAAATCCAAGGATTAAGCCCATGTATTTTATAATTTTTCTTCGAGAAATCATTGCATTCTAGATTATTGTAATAGTCATCTGTATAGTTAAGGTGTTAGCCGTTTATGTTCTAATAAAGAGTAGTAGGAATTGTGGCATCGCACGTTGATTGCGAAATTTGTATTTTTCACCATTTGCACTAGAGCTACTGTAATTGTCTAGAGCTATTCTATTGTAAAGCTGTTGAAATAGTACTATTAACTAGTGTATTGATAGTGTAAGATACTGTAAGATACTCAAGATATAATGCCATCGCCTCAAGAACTTGCTGCAAACGACCCATACCTCAACTTAAATGATCCAAATCATCCAGCGCTGCTAATTTGTGAATTGTGTAGATTATTCTACGACAACAACTGGGTTACTGGAACTGGTGGGGGAATCTCCATCCGGGACACCGAAGGGGACAATAAGAACTTGGTTTACATTGCCCCATCTGGAATCCAAAAAGAACGGTTGAATCCTTGGGAAATGTTTGTAGCAGAATTACCAGAAGAAAAAGTTTTAAGAACTCCAAATGATGCTGAATATAACAAAGATTATAAATATAAACCTAGTGCTTGTACTCCATTGTTTATGAGTTGTTATCAAATGAGAGAGGCTGGTGCTTGTATCCATACCCATTCCCAAAATGCCGTCATGTGTACTCTTTTATGGGGGGATAAAGTGGAATTTGAAATCAGTCATATTGAACAAATTAAAGCTTTACCAAAACTAGAGGTCAATGAATCCACTGGCAAAGTGGAAAAAGTTGGAAGCATGCAATATTATGATAAATTGGTTATTCCTATCATTGAAAATACTCCTCATGAAGAAGATTTGACTGATAGTTTACAAGAAGCCATTAGAAACTATCCTGGAACTTCTGCGGTTTTGGTCAGAAGACACGGGATCTATGTTTGGGGAGAAAATGTCTGGAAGGCCAAAGTATATAATGAAGCCATTGACTATTTATTACAACTTGCTGTTCTGATGAAACAACATGGAATTGATACCGTAAAGGAGGCCTAACATCCTGTAACTAGACCAATATAGATAGAGTTCAATAGAAATTCTTCACATATTCTCTCATTGTCTATTGTACATTTACACAGCAGTTAACTATGAATACTATAAATATCTTAAAGATATAGAATATTAAAGGGGATTTTTGGTGCCCTTTAGCCTGGATCCCACCACTTCCAGCCATTTAATCTCATTATCTTCTACTTCTCCAATACAAACAACATTGGTTCCTCGCACCATATAAACCCCAAGTTCTAACTCCTGGTACGGTTCTTCCAGGTCCAGTTCTCGTAATATTCGCTCCACACAGCTGGATATGACGACATTGGTAGAATTATCAAACCCTTCGAGCTTTCCTTCAAAGAGCCTGGCATCGGTAGATATTATTCTTACCCTCTCTAGACGTTAGTATCAATTGAACTTCACTGGTTTTTTTGGTGCTGGGACCAGGGACTAGTGCTAACCACGATTCACTAGTCCCTGGCCCAGCCCCAGCCCTACATCATTCTCTGTTAATACATACTGTAGAGGAATTCCTTTAAGCTGGACATGATGAGATAAATTGTAAACGCGAAAAAGTTGCAAATGTATTGATACTTATAACTCTATGTATTTAGGAGATCTCACTGATATCAGTGATTGTAGTGATAATGAACAAAGCCAGGGGGGAAACCAGGGCAATAGCGTATTGAATACTTCTAATGATACCACAATGGCGCCACCCGACCAATTCAAAGAGATCTTGAACCATCTTTATTCGCAGCATCAACAGCCGCCAGACTCGTCTACTAATCTAGCACAATGGGCTGCTAGGCTTGAGGTTGAAGGTCGAACCATGCAAAAAGCTGTCAATGATAACATGAGTGAACTTAAGCTGATGATATTGGCATTGACGGAGAAGGTGGAGGCTAGTGAGATTAGACTGCAAAGGTTTGAGGGGGAAATAAAGGAGATTAGAGATTCTGTCAGAAGATATGATCAGGTGAATTGTTTTGAGCAGCAAGTGTCTCAAGGGACACAAGCTACTCAGGTCACTCAGGTCACACAGGCCACACAAGCTGCTCAAGTGACTCAGGCCACACAGGCCACACAGGGCCCTCGGGTTATTCAAGTCTCTCAAGGGACACAAGTTCCTCGAGGATCACAAGTTCCCCAAGGCACTCCAGTGGCCAATTATAGGTCAAACAGAGCCAGTATCAGTTACCAATCTCAAAATCCTAGCCAGTATCAACCAGTCCAAACCCCTAGCCAGTACCAGCCAGTCCAACTAAAAAAAAAATCAAGATCTTCTGGCACTTACTAACTCCCTCTCTTTATCAATTTCAACATTTAAATTGCACCCCTTCTTTGCACACCCTTCCTGGCATAAATTCTTATAGTAAAGTTCATACAAAACCATATACCTGCTAATAAAGTTTCTAACTTCATCATCGGTCATTCCAGTACCCTTCTTTTTGATTAAATCGTGTTCCTGTTGGATCCGCCATTCGAAAACGTTATTCACATCTGCAGTTTCAATATTAACAAAATAATCAAACTCTTCCCAAATCTCACCATAATCAGCCAATCTCTTATTAACTTCTAACAAGTCTTGTAGTTTGTACTTCTTTAAAGTACTGGCTTCTGGGGCATTATCAAAAGCTGATTTAATTGCGGTTTCGTCTAAAGGTTTATACCCAGTAAACCATCCTTCTACAAGAAGCACTGCCAAATTGCCACCAGTACCATTCAACAAAGGCCATTGACTCATCTCCAATTGATCTCCTTCTCCAGCATATAATGACTTATCATACATTGGCATTTGCACTGGCTCCTTATTCTTTACCTTGCGAAAAACCTCCTTTAAAAGGGTCAAATCATGAGTTCCTGGTAACCCCCTGCCTTGAAGCAACCGGTTATCATTCAAACTAACTTTGGCATACTCAGTTAACTCCAATTGCTTCTTATGGGTCAAGTAAACATCATCCATCAGTAAAGGATACGTCACAAACCTGGAATCAATTTCCCCTAAAGCTTTCAGAGCCCGCTCTGAACCATACGATTTGCCTGATCCTTGAGGACCACTGATTCCAATGATAATAGGAGTCAGGAGGTCCCCTGACTTCAACCGGTGCTGGAATATCTCTTTTATATACTCAATTATCTTTATATACCCTGGGTTTTGCATTGTCAAGGTGGTTTGAGTGAAAAATTGTGCTCGATTTCGTGGGGAAATATAACAATCAAAGGTTGAGCAAAGGAAATAATTCCTCAATATATTTGGTTTTGTAAGATCTATATGAGCTATATGAACAAGATTAAATGGCCTTAGCGTCTTTCAATTTGGAAATCAATTCATCTACTGATTCGACCTTAATACCAGCTTGTCTTTCTGGAGGAGCCTCTACTTTTAAAGTTTCTAATCTTTTAGATAATTCAATTCCCAAGTCGGAAGGTTTAAGTTTTTCCAATGGTTTCTTTTTGGCCTTCATAATATTAGGCAAGGAAGCGTATCTTGGTTCGTTCAATCTTAAATCGGTGGTTATAATCATGGGTAATTTTGCTCTTAAAGTATCTGAACCTCCATCGATTTCTCTAGTAACAGAAATGGAATCTCCTTCAACTTCCACTTTAGATGCGTTGGTGGCTTGAGGCCAATTCAATAACCCGGCCAACATTTGTCCTGTTTGATTTGAATCATCATCAATTGCTTGTTTTCCCAAAATAACCAAATTGGAGTTTTGTCTTTCCACCATTTGTTTCAACATTTTGGCTACGGTTAAAGGTTCGACTTCTTCATCTCCTACATCCACCAAGGTGGTGCTATCAGCTCCTTTGGCCAATGCAGTTCTTAGAACATCTTGAGCTTTGGTAGGACCAATAGAAACAGCATGGATTTTGTCTACAAGTCCTTTGTGCTGTTCTTTTAATCTGATTGACTCTTCCAAAGCAATATCACAAAATGGGTTCATACTGAACTTGACTCCTTTGGTTTCGACCCCGGTTTGGGCCTTGTTTATTATAGGCTTAATGGCAAAGTCTATGACTCTTTTCACTGGCACTAGGATGTTTAATTTGGTACTCATGGCTGGTGGTGTTCTAGTTGACTCAACTGAAAAATCTACCCCGAACCGGATGAGTGAAAATGAGGTTTGCAGGGACACGACAAACCTCTAGTTAGCAGAGTTTAACAGTTCGTGATAGTGATATTCTTAAGGGAAACAGGGCCGGGATATGGCTGGGATAGGACCATGATAATTAAGAGAAAGCACCAGTTTTAACTCTTCAAAATTGAGTTTAAACGGCTTGATTTGACAGAGTAAGTCACTACTTGTAAATAGGTCAAGTTTAACTAGCGCACTCTAAATGAATCATTAAGATAAAGTGGAGAACAGATATAAGGCAGTGTATCTATTTAGTGTTGGGCTTATCACTACTACTCTCCATACAAACATTGCTCCTGACGCCATTGTGCCCATTTATATCTATTTCAAACACTTTACCCTCGCAAAGAAATTAATTTCTCTGCTTGACAGGTAAAATGACTTTCAAGCGGATTCTGGTGTTTCTTAGGCAAAACGGGATTTTGGTGTTTGTTAGCGCACCAGACCAGATATTCGTCTATATGACCCGATAATGATAGTTAGAACTACAGAAATGCATCATCGATGCATACAAATGTTTCTCCTGGCCATTCCACAAACACACCGATGTAATTAGTCAAGTTTACCCTAACTGATTTTATATTTTATAATCGGCTGAATTGGACCATTCTCTTTGGAAAATTAAAACAGTGTTTATCACACAGTGTTCATCCCACACACGACCTGTTGCAAACAGTGTTCATCCCGCACACGACCGTTTTGTTGCAAAAACAGTTTCTCTAGCATTACATATCTTTCTACACAGCTAATACCCACAACTACTTTCCAGCCAAACATTTCTCCCCTAACCCTCCCCTACACACTCATACCCTCACCATACCTTACTGTCACTGAAATAATATTTACCGTCCCAGAAAACTCCAATCCGTGTTTCTCTTATACTGCAGGGTATTTGCTATCAAAATGCGTTTCCAGAAGACTAGAGGGTATAAAGAGTGAGAGCTCCAGACAGTAAGATCTAATCATTCATTACACTATATATCTATAGCCGGGTTCTTGCTCCGGGCCTTCATCTTCTCGATCCGGGCCTTCAACTGGCTCGTCACAAACGCAGCCTTTTGCCAACTCTCGTTGTCGTTAAAGCCAACCGATTCGGACGGAGTGTAAGACCCAAACTCGTACTTCTTGGGACTAGTCCTGTCGACGTCAGGTCTATTTTCTGAATCAATAGAAAGTCTTGTGACCCGGGAACTCAATTCGCCAGAGGTGATTCTGGATCGGGGTTCTTCGGTGCCATTGGCCCCAGGAGTGGTGCCAGCAGGGGCGGATTTATAGGGAGAGGTGGACCCAGAACCATACATGGTAGACTCTTTGTTGGCGGCTTGTTTCTGTTGCAACCTCATCATTTCAATGGTTTGTTCGAGATCTCTGATTTTGAGTTTGGCATTATCCATGTCGTTATTAAGCCTGAGGATCTGGGAGTCCTTTTGTTGCACCATAAGCGTGGAATTGTTGGCTTCTTTATTGGCCTTTTCAGTCATCAGTTTGGTATGATCGAGCTCTTTTAGAAGGGAAAAGTTATCTCCTTTGAGTTTCTCTATGATGGCAGTTTGTTTTTGTTTATCTTCGGCCCAAGCTTTCTTTTCGTCTCTCAATTGTCTTAATTCGTTCAACTCTTCAGAATCAATTTCCATCTGGTCTGGTTTGGCGGGAGCTGCTGGCGATAGTTTAGGTATTGTGGCATTGTTACTGGCCAAGGGACGCCCAGTCAAGCTTCTGCCGTAAGAGGCGACTTTTTGCTGCTGGTCGGGCCGTTTTGCCGGGGAGGTGGCTAGTCTTTTGCTAGGAATAGATGAAGATGCTGATTTTTTAGCGGCGCCAAAGGCCGGTTTAGGGGCCGAACTAGCGGGCCTTGGTTTGGTATTAGATCCAACAGATGTGGGTTTGGCGGCAGACCCGGTGGTCTTAACCTCAGCCGTTTCAAAGAATTTAAAAATCTTCGTTTTTCTATTTTCATCAACCTTCTCCAAGAATTGTCCAAGTTCACGTTGACCAGTGATTTTCATTAGGGTTCCAATCATCTGGGTAGAGGCTTGTCTTATAGGTTCTTGAGATTCACTCAAGAGTTTAACCCCAATTGACATAATTGTATCGACTTCAGTAGTGGTAGGAGGAGATACAGTATTACTTAAACATCTCCTTAAGTAATCAGTAGCAGAGATTTTCACCTGAGGAGTTTTATGGGACATGGTTTGTATGGTACCTTCTAGAATATCAGATAAGGAGGTTGATTCAAACACCGCATCTAAAGCATTTGCAAGAGCATCTGCCACCGAAGGTTTCTTTTCTTTGGTTCTTTCAAGCATAGGAACAAGAATAGTGGAATAATACCGGTGGAATTTCTCCCTTGACCCTTTTGCTATAAATTCAACACAATTTGCTGCCAATTGGACCACTTGGATATTGGCATCTTTCATACACCTGGTAAAGCTTTGAATAAGCTCATTATAATCTCCGGTAGGACTAATTTTAGGAGCTTTACTAAGGATTTCATGCACTTCTTCCAAAGCCGCTTTTCTTTCCTTCCAGTTTGAATCGCTAACTTTTGACGAGAAGCTAGCGGGGATTTTACTTAAAACATCTATTGGTTGCATCAGTTCAAAAGGATCAAATTGGGCTACTGGAACATTAGAATCCACATCCATATTAACATCACCAACGTCCCCCTCTGCTTCTCCACCACCATTCTGCAGCTGTTGCTCCTGTTGTCTTTGTTGTTCCTGTTGGGCTCTAGTCAACCGTTTTTGGGAGGGCAATTCGGCCTGGAAAGGCTCAAAAGCTTTGGTCAAGTCTTTTTGTTGCACCGGTTTCAAATCATCAAATAATATCGTCACCAACGCATCCTTCATCCATTTATATAACTCCACCGTCAACTTGCTAGTTTCTGTCCTAACATTTCTATCAGCATGGGCGAAAAGTTTGGGGAGAACTTCTATGATAGGATTTGGCTTAACTATGGAACAGCCGAAATTCTCAACGATCTGCCCCAATCCATTGACCACTCCAGCAACCAATTTAGGCATCCGATGGGTCACAAATGGTAACATCTCTTCCACGACTCCGTCGGAACCCCCCAGTACTTCTACCCAAAGAAGCAAACAATCAATAGATTTGGCTTTAGTACCAGCTCTAGAAGAAGATAAACCCTTTTCACACAAACTGGTGATAATTCCATTGTTTTTACACCGATTGGCCGTCTGGGCATTGGCCCCAAGCTCCAAGTACTTGGAAAACGCCAAAATCCCTGTTTCTTGGGCCACGACATTCAGATCAATTACAATCTTCTTTATTAAATCAGGCTGTTGGTTAAACAACTGGAAACATTCATCGTCTTCGTTCCGGGAGTTTTCAAACATCCGGATACATTCCTCGTAGGCGCCTAGACGGGCCTTCCACACTTTGTGGACAAGCCTGTCCTCTAGGGGAAGGGCAGAGAAGTCTTCATCCATGTTTGTGGGTTTGTTTATTTACGCGATTTGGCCTTAACTATGGGCACTGAGAATTATGAGAATTAACTATGCGCTTAACTATGGGGCACTATGAGCTGCGAGTATTATTTATTTAACACAGTTCTAGTATGTCTAGTGTCTAGTAGTATATCTAGTAGTTTGTCTAGTGGTATCTAGTAGTATATCTAGTATGTCTAGTATATCTAGTATATCTAGTATATCTAGTCTCTAGTATATCTAGTAGTATTCATGCACGTATATTTGACCTAATTTACAGTCTTGGTGTATTTAGCCTTGATTTCTTCATAAGATTTCAAGTTATTAAACCCCCATTCTTCTTCTCCTGGTCTATTTTCATAGTACTTGGCAATATTCACCCCATGATATGGATGATATGAAAAGTTAAACCATGGTAAAATCGCCATGGTAGTAAAAGAATATTGAGAATTTCTATTGGAAATATCCTTCATTCTATCATCCAATGTCGATTCATTTTCATGATATGGTAATTTTTCTTCCGATAAAAGCTTTTTAATTTCATATCTATCCTTTTTAACTTCTCTAGCATTTTCAGACCATCCTAAGAATCTTTGAGATGATCTTACATACGATAAATAGAATCCTCCAACAAACCCTAATAACGTAGCGGTTCTTAAGGCTCCTCCTGGTATTTTACTTGGAGCTTTAAAGGATCCAGCTCTTGGTTCTAATCTTTCCCAAGCTTGTAAACTTAAAGGGAATGCAACTGTAGTTAACCCCCAAAGTCCAAGGTCTGAGGGTCTGAAATATGAAACAACTCTGCCGAAATATGGATCCACGTCGATGATTTCGTAATCGGCTTGTGGTGGGTCTCCTCTAATGGGAGCATACTGCTTTTCATACGACATATTTGTGAATTGGTGCTTGTATTACCAGTTTTTTTTCACCAATGCTCATTCGTCAACTCGCGCGGTAGTGTACTGACCGATATCACCAAGTCTCACTCTCACTTCCTTAACTATAGGAGCTTCCGTATTAGCACTTAACTAAGGCTTAACTAGAGTATTAGAGCTACTATCCATTGGTACTGTTCATTGGTTGGCTGCTAATTGATTACTATTCATTGTCACTATCAATTGGCCCCACACTAACTTGTCTATATTTCCCCGCCCATAGCATTCGTCCACATATGCCTAGACTCGAAGATGATCTAGAAGCCCAAAACTCCCCCCAAAAATCCATCTTCACCAAAATCCTCAATGCCTTAAGGATCCATAACATCCCCGCCGTCAACTTCTTCATCATTGGCCTCTTGGGAGTCTTCTTACTCAAACTTACCACCAAGTATACCGGTCTTTATATGAAGAATTCCTTAATTACCATTATTGTAACAAACTTGGTATTATTTGGGATTTCCGAGACTTTAGCCCAAACTTTATTATGTTACCACCGTACTGAACCAATGGTGACGTTCCGGATTGCTAAAACTGGAGCCCCTGGGTTTATGTCGTTCAATTCAGACGACATTCACCAACAGCCTCCCTTTGAACCTTATAATGAAAGTGCTGAAAGTGATGACGACACCGACACCGACTCGATTAATAACGACCAGGAGGTCGAACGGTTCATTGACTATGTCCAGCACGATAATGAGTCGATAATGGGGGAAAATGGGTCTAGAATCTCCCTCCATCCGTATAACTATGAAGAAGAACCAGTAAGACCTGTAGAACTTACTTACTTCCAATTCAACCGGTTGGCAGGATTTATGGTCTGGGGGTTTGTTATGGCCTTTGCCCAATGCTGGTGGTATAAATTTCTTCAAATTTATGCCAAAGATCCCAAATTTATTGAAGTTTTACGGAAGGTTTTGACGGATCAATTATGCTATTCTCCTATTTCTTTATTCTGTTTCTTTACTTACGGAACCATGATCTTGGAGAATGGGAGTTGGGATACTACTAAAGATAAACTCGGGAAGATTTATTTAAAAACGTTAATGATTAATTATTCCGTGTGGTTTCCGGTTCAATTTATTAATTTTTTGCTTGTACCTAGAAGCTTACAAGTACCATTTAGTTCTTCGATATCGGTGTTATGGAATTGTTTCTTATCTATGAGGAATTCTGCCAGCAGTTGACGAATTGACCAGCAGTTCCAGTGTAATAGAGAACTTTAATAGAGTAATGAGATATGGATAATGATAGTAATTGTATTGTAGAGTAGGCTATATGTACATCCCCGAATTGGAGTACCCGTTGAACTTTCGGGCAGATAAACTGACGGTTTTAAGGTACTGTGACTGTTTAATGTCTAACAATTCTGCCACAAGATGACTCGTATCAATGATCGAGTCATTATCCAATTTTTCAAACCCTGGTTGGCCTTCAGCATTGAGTACCAAAGAAATTAAATTGGCCTTTTTCACAGAAAGATTCGAATTCACAGCACCTGAAATCCCAGTAATAAAATGTGGGGGTTTTATATTTGGAACCGAGTCGATGGTTCCGGTTCCAGTAGCAGTTCCCAAAAGGAACTTATTGACAGTCTCGTTATTATTCAAAGGACAAGGTGATAACGTAATCCATTGGTCCACTTTGTCGCCAAAAAAATCCACCAATTGAGCGGCCACCACATTAGCCGCAATGGAATTGGTGAAATGGGGCACTGTAACGGCCACAGTCTTCCCATACTGAACAAGAGGAATATCATATTCTGTGAACCGGTCTTTTAATGATTTCTCAGTAATAGCACTATATAACTGTTCATCTTCATCATATTCATCGGGATTAAATGTCGTGGCAATGATCTTGCCGATTTCGGGGTACCTTACAGTAACATTTCCACATGGAACTGTTTCAGGAATTGCCTCCACAATGATTCTGGTGGTGTGAGGACTCACAAGAATAGAGGAAGCGGTGCCAGAATACTGGATTGAGACTTGGGGAAGAAGGTCAGGCTGGTCATCGCCACCTTCGTCTTCGAGTAAATGTCGTGGGGCCTGGACCTCTGTCCACGGTTTAATAAGCATTGGGTGAGTGGACGAGTGGGCTTTGGGTTAGTTTAATAAATGTCTTGCCACTAAGTATCACCAGATTCTAGATCTCAGTGCGAAATTCTTTCAGTAACATGTTTCTCAGAACCGGTAGAACGGGTGTTAGCACCGCCAGCGGGGCCAGAACCGCCAGATTACGGCCAATTAGCACGTATATCACCAGAAGCTACCACGCCCGTGATCATATCATTTCAAACATCGTCATAGATGACCTGAGAGTCGAGAACAAGATCCTTTCTAAGTCGCTTCAATTCATTCCTCAATATGGGTTTAATCAGAAATGTATCACCAAAGCCATCCAAGACCTTCACTACCCGGACTCCATGATGTCGGTGATTAGTGCCAGTAGCAACGGGAACTCTTCCGAGCTCCAACTTATGCTTCATTGGTTGAAAACTCAGAGAGTCAAATTAGACCAAGAGGTAAGGGATCCTAAGAGTGAAGTGTATAGTATTGAAAATGAATATGAAAGAGCCGCCTTTTTGATCAATAAACGGTTGTCATATAATGAACCTATCTTGGGCCAGTTACTGGGAGGTATTGCTCAACTTATGGTGCCATATAATATGCCTTATTCTTGGGAGGAATTATATAATTTGGGAGATGATCTTGCTTACTACGCCGGGGATTTATCAAATGATTTCTCTTGGTATGCTAAGAGATTCAGTCTTTCAACCGTGTATGTGTCAGCTGAATTGTATATGTTGCAAGATAAAAGTCCTGGGTTTGCTGATACAAAACAATTTGTTAAAGAAAAAGTGGAAAATATCGACCAACTTGGAACTAGTTACGAGAATATCGAACAATGGGCTGTTTTCAATGGAATTGGCGTTTGGAACTTGGTCAAATCCCAGCTTGCTCGGGGTTAATGTAAATAGACTATTAATATATGAAGAGACTTGACGAGTCCTAAGAGTCCTAAGAGTTAGAGCTGGCGAGTCTGAACTGACTCGTCCAGCTCTGACTCCTCAGAGAGTAATCTAGTACAATATGTACAAATGTAAGAATTGTATGAATGTGTATTATCTAGTGTACATTATTGAGCCAACTTTGATCTAATCGATATCAACGTATTCCGGGCCGATTCAATGTGTTTTTCTTGTTCTTGGATCTTATTCTCGGCCCGTTTGATCTCATCTTGAATGAATTCGATTCTTTTGTTAACATTCAATTTGGCTTCATTATAATCTTGAGGCATCAATACTGGGCCAGTTAATTTATAGATCTTGGAGTCTTCATTAAGATGCTCAAACTCTCCCAAGACAATTTTGTTTTCCTGGTATTGGGTTTCGAGTTGTTGCCGGGCGCCTATCAACTCGTTGAGTTGGGTTTGGGCCGTACTAAACGTCAACGAGGCCTTCTCGAAGTCTTCTTTGTCGGACATGCTGTGGTTGAAGATTGAATTTTAACCACGATGTCGCGAAGTCTTGAGAGTCCGATGCCACGGGCCCAGCGCACGGGCCCATTGTTAGTGACACTGGGCCCATGCTGGTGCCAGTTGTCGCTAAAAGTACCTGACGGGCCTCCAATTTCCATTTATTACCTACTGCCTACCTATATATATCCCTATATCATACTATCATATCACTTATCGGATGGAAAAATATCATCACTTTCATTAACAATAATCTCCGTCACGTGCACCTTGTACATGCCATTGGAATCGTCCTGATTCATTCCCTCATACTCATCATACTCTTCGGCAACCGCATCTTCATCCTGGGAAGATAATTCAATATCTATGGTGGTGTTATCAAATTGATCAAATGCCTGGCGAATACTATCATCCTGGTGATGCCCCGAACTGTCTCGGACATCATCTCCCGAGTCATCGTCTATAGCATTTGAATCTAGCATGGAAGAATCAAACCGGGGTTTAGGAATATGAAATGAAGCGTGGCGTCTTCCACCAAGCCCTGGAATAGAATCAGACCTGGATCCTTTTCTGGACGGTTTATGGTTGGCGAAACTCATGGCTCTTAATCTTCGCTCATTGGCCAATGTTCTTTGTTGCTGGTAAGGAGATGCAAATAGGTCTTGGTTAAAGATAAATCCCTGACACTCCTTGAGGGAGATAATATTGTAACTAGTACAGTCGGTATAGTAGTTGGAAGATTCGTAGACAGATATGTTTTCACTTTGGATCATGGCATTGGAGAGGAAGGAGTTTCTTCTGAACCAGGGCGAGGAAGTGCTGGAGAAAGACGAAGCCCGTCTCTTATCCGTTTCGGTTCTGGACTTGGTTCTCCGTTTAGGTTTGGGGGAAATTGGTGATTCTCCCATTCTGCACTCTATCAAGAATCTCTTACTGGCTGTCTATCCTGACTCTATCCTGTCTGTCTACACTGTGTGGTCTCTGGTGTCTAGAATATTGTATGATATTGTACTTGAGTTGGATTATAGTTGCGATTAAGGAGTGCTAGGAAACGATAAGTGCGGGAGTGTCTCAATCTGGGGGTAAGGATGTTTTTCTGGGGTAAGGATGTTTTTTCAAGCTGAAGGTTAGGATGTAGTTCATATATTATGCCATATATACAAATATCATAGATCATACAATATCTTAAATATCATAACTCGTAATCATAAATCATAATCTTTTCTGGTAAGCCAAAACTTCTTTTGTTTCAATTCATTCATCACATGAGTCAACCCATGTCTCGACTTGTCGATATTAGAAGTAAACCGATTTCGACTCCAATCTTCAATCTTCTGCTTAAACCCTACGAAATTAGATGAAAATAATACCTTGCCCCTAACTTCAGTGGAATTTTCCCCTACTTGAGAATATGTCAAATACTCTTCAACTTTAATAAACTTCCTGTGGTCGATATTGGCTGAATAAGTTAAGAGTTGATTGGTCCGGGGGTTTATTATGGTTTTCTCTATGATCCAACTTTGTAAGTCTGTTCCTAAAAACGGTTTAATGAATACTGGGAGTCGGCCAGTTTTCACCATAAGTTTGGTGATAATTAAATTCCCCAGTTCGTCTACATGGTTATCCAAAGTATCAATACTGAGCACATGCCGGGCATAAGGATTGGGGTACCGGTTTAAGTATGCAAAACTAACAGTCTTAAAGTCGTGGTCATAAACATGGCTGTTCTTATAAATCTGAACCATCTTACAAATTGAAGCACTGCGATTGGACTTTAGGTTTCAATGGGATTCTGTTTGGACTTTGATTGGACTTTAGTGTGACTGAGTGGAAGGCTAGTGTGGTTGGAGTGTTAGACTTGTATGGTGATGTGGTGATATGCTTTCTATCTTTTAATGCCAGTCCTTAGTAAAGTAAGACGGCGCTGAAAAATGTCACTTCTTCCGTCTCCGCTGCTTGTCCACCAAAAAAAATTCGCTTTGGTAGCGACACGTCTTTTCAAACTTTAACATAGGGACTGAGATGAGGTAAGAACATCGTACCACCTTAACTTAACCTTATACTAAACAGAAGTTAATCTTAACTAAAGAAGGAGTTTCTTAACTGTTGTCTTAGTATTGTATTAGTTTTCTTAGTCTTGTGTTAGTCTTGTCATATTCTTGTCATACTGTCTTCTTTCTTGTCTTTAATCCGCATTCTTCTCTCATTTGCCTTATATTATTTTCCTTGTCAATACTTTCTATAGGGAAACTTGTGTCAATTCCCGGAGTTATAGGGCATTTAGGTCCGGGTGTCTCAATCTCCTCACTTGGTATACTGGTTCCTAACGGGCCGGCCAAGCACAGACACTCCTACAGGCCCGGTTTTTTGCTCTGCTACATTTATCACTGGCCAATAATCCCCATAGATTTAACTAGTACACTGCCCCAAGCAATATTTGGCGTGGAAAAAGAAACTTGACACCCGGATTAATTTCACGTCAAACTCAAGCCTTGTCAACACTATCTGACAATCTAGACAACCTACTATTAGCATTTGTTATCATATAGATACTCCATACCTCTCTCTTCTAGTCCTAGCTCAAAACTACCAGTACGCTTACTCTGAGGGGAAACCGGCCCTGTCAGTGCACTCCTTCCGTTAACGGTTGCAATATCGCTATAACTTGCTGCAAATGCGGGCCGCGCAAACCTCTATACCTGCATAACAATAATTGGTTAGTTGCAAAATGAAAAAGTTTTATGACGAATGACATAACAAAAAATAAGCAATAAATAAGGAACCAAATCCGCTCAAGTCCAAACCGGGCAAACGATCTTATGATGAATAACACTACATCTAAAGAAAAATCCTATTATTCCCCTAGTAATGATGATACTCTTGCCATAAGTTTGAGTCTGAGTGGACAAAAGCTCTCCAAATGGGAATCTTTCAAAGATGGATTCCAAAGAGCCAATCCAGATTCGGTACTTCCTCCCAAACCAATTTCCAAAAGACATCTTAATTTAATGTCCTTAAGTACTGGGTTAGGAACTGGATTATTGGTGGCAGCTGGAGAGAAATTAAGAGGTGCTGGACCCTTATTCTTACTTTTAGCATACTTTATCATTGGGTACCTAATGGTGGTTCCTACCATTTACTCAGCAGGAGAATTATCGGTAGCTTATAGTAATTTACAAGGAGGATTCAATAGTTATTACCGGAAATTCATTGATGAAAGTGCTGCTTTTGCCTTAGGATGGATTTATTTGATTCAATGGCTTTCAGTGGTATCGTTAGAATTGGTCACTGCTAGTATTACCATCAAATACTGGAACACTTCCATTGATTCAGATGTGTTTGTAGCCATCTTTTTATGTGTGATTATTGCCATTCATTTAGCAGGAGCCAAAGGTTACGCCGAAGCAGAATTTGTTATGAATACCACCAAAATCATCATGTTGGCCGGGTTTATCATCTACGGGTTGGTAGTAGACTTGGGCGGGACTTCCCATGGGTTTATTGGTGGGAAGTACTGGAGAGACCCTGGCGCGTTTACAGACTTTAAAGGATTGTGTTTTGTCTTTGCTGCCAGTTGTTTCTCGTTTGGGGGAAGTGAATTGATAGCGTTAAGTGTAGCAGACCAAGCTAACCCTAGAAAGGAAATGGCTTCTGCTTGTAAGTTTATGATTTTCCGGATCACATTCTTATTCTTGGGATCTTTAATCTTTGTCACGTTATTGGTGCCTTATAATTCCCCAGATTTAATGGGAGCAGAAGGATCTGGAGCCTCTCCATTTGTTATTGCTGCTGAAATGTATACCAATGTGTTGTCCCACTTTATCAACGCCGTGATTTTGATTTCGGTCACTTCCGTCGCTACGAGTAGTATGTATTCGAGTCCTAGATTATTGGTATCTTTGGCTCAACAAGGATACGCTCCTAAATACTTTGATTATATCGATAAGAGAGGCAGACCGTTAAGAGCTTGGATTGTCACCATCGCCATATCTTGTTTCGCCTTTATTGCTACTTATAAAGATCAAAATGCTGTGTTTACTTGGTTATTATCCATTAGTGCTTTAGCATTTGTGTTTGTCTGGCCGGCCATTTGTATTTGTCACGTGAGATTCAGAAAAGTTTTGAAGCTCAGAGGCATTAGTCTTGATTCTTTAGGGTACGTTTCGATCTGGGGTGTGTGGGGGTCATATTCTTCCATCCTTATTAATGCTCTTGTGTTGATCGCTCAATTTTGGGTGGCTTTATTCCCTATTGGTGGAGATGGGAACCCTAATGCATTATCATTTTTCCAGAATTACTTGGCAGCAGTAGTTATGGTGATCCTTTACGTGGGTCATAAAGTCATTACTTGGGATTGGAGATTCCTTATTCCTTTAGATCAAATTGATATTGATGAAAATAGAACCATTTACGACTCAGAGATTTTGCAATTAGAAAGACAAGAAGAACGGGAAAACTTCCAAAACTCGCCTTTCTATGTCAAGATTTGCAAGATTTTATTTTAACCATTATGTACTATATTTACGAATAAACATTTTTATAACGAGCGTATCCGGATCGGAGACTTATCTATTTCATCTACATAGTAATGGCGTCGCGACTGGCGTTTTGGGTGCGACTGTTGGAACAAATAAGGCGCTTGACCGATATCTCCAGAGCTATGTGACACAAAAACGCCCTTGTCTTCGGTGTTATCGAAATTGTATATAATGATAAGATTTCCTATTTTTTTGGTCTCCTATTATTTTACTACACACTATAACCAAATAACTTCAAGATGGCCCCAAAACTTGGACAAGAAGAAATCATCCCGTTAAAGACCGACTTGGGTGCTTTAGGGAACCGTATCAACAGAGATACCAGAAGCTTACATAACAAAATCGATAAGCAGATGACATTAAAATTCGCTATCGCCATGAGAGATGCTAAAATTTATAGACAAGGATTACAAAGTTTCTATCACGTGTTCCAAGCCATAGAAGGATCTTTAGAAAGAGAATTTGCTAAAGGTGATGATAATGAAATGACCCATATTTTAAAATCCATTTGGAAACCAGAAATCGCTAGAAGTAAAAAAGCCGAACAAGATTTAATGTTTTACTATGATAATAATGAAGAAAAATTCATCAAACCAATAATGCCTGAACAAATCAAATTTTCCGAACACATTGAAACCGTCACAAAGGAAAAACCTTATTTGTTATTGGCATATTTGCATGTTATGTATTTAGCATTATTTGCTGGAGGAAGAATCATGAGATCTTCTTTATCTAAAGCCACGGGTATTTTCCCTACAGTAGAAGGGAAAAAACGGGAAGAAGTGGTTAGAATGGGGACCAATTTCTTTACTTTTGATGTGGAAGATGAAGATTTCTTAAGATTAATTTATAAAAGAGATTATGAACTTTTCACCAGAAACTCTTTAACTGAAGAACAAAAATTGGAAATCATTCAAGAAGGTCAATATATCTTTCAACAGAATGCCAACTGTGTTTCTGAATTGGAACAACATAACTTGGCTAGAATCAAAGAAAAATGGTCTTATATTGCTATAACCAAAGGATACTATGTATTATTAGGTCTTCTTGGGTTAACGGTATTGTTTTATGCCAGAAGAATATTTATGCATTTTGTGTAAAGATCTAATATGTATTATGGTTGTAAAATTATATGGAATGAACGGTATAGGAAAATATAAAATATGGAAATAATTAATCACTTACTCTTTCGTCTGTAGAACTTTCGCCACTACTAACTTCACTACTGTCTTCATCACTATCTTCTTCATCGCTATCTTCTTCATCGCTATCTTCTTCATCACTTTCTAGTTCATTACTGGTTCCCTCAGGATGATCATGTGTCCAATTCTCTACCCATTGCTCAAGTCTTTCTACATTCTGTTCGCGATCTTCTTGAGTATCAGATGCCAAAACCACCACTATCTCTTTAGCATAAGACTCTTGGGCTTCCTGAAGTAAAACCTCCATAATCTCCGCATCCAAATTCTCTTGAATCTTATTGTCTTTATACCCTCTGGCTTTAAGTCTATCAAATAATAACGAATTATCCGTTCTTAAAACTACCACTAAATCCACTAATCTCTCGGGGAAAATCTCACAAACATGCCAGTCTATGATCACCCCACCTTTCCTTAGCTCTGGCTCTAGCAAATCCAACAATTTATCTTCATTTAGCACCGATGTGTCCAAAGTTTCGTCATAACTTTCAATGAGCTTTGCTTCTTTAGCATAGTCACTAATGGAAAAATGGCGGTATTTAGACCCCAAAGCCTCAACCAAGTCTTTGGAATGTGAAGTTTTGCCACACCCTGGCGTCCCCGTCACGATAATGTTCGGATACCTCCTTATAGACATGCTAAATATAAATCAATCTGTTTAGCGATGCTCTCTTATGCTAGTACTACTGAGAATGGTTCGCGAAAAGTCTTCATCAAGAACTCAAAAACCAAATCCAACCTCCACCCTCCATAACATGCTACCACCAGGATTGACGGCCAATGGGGCGCCCAACGGGTCCAGCTCGACCGACGTAGGCATGTTCGGGCTCCAAGGAATAGCGCTGTTGGCGAAAATGGAACAAACAGAACAAAATTCTTTTCCTATAGGACAAGATCTTAATCTTCTAGGTTTAGACTTGACAGATAAGTCCCAAATATTGAAGAATCTAGCTTCTCCATGGGCAGAAACATCCCGGTCGGAGGTCGAGCCATACTACAGCTTACCGCCATCCATACAACCACAAAACATCGTGCCGCCTCCTGAGCCTTGTGACACCAAGATCCAGGCGTTTTCGGATGAAACTTTGTTTTATATTTTCTATATGAAACCTAGAGATACTCTTCAAGAGTATGCGGCCAGAGAATTGGTGGCCAGAAACTGGCGGTACCATAAAGAAATCCAGGTCTGGCTTACTAAGGATAGTAACGTAGAGCCGGTGCTCATTAGTCCAGATGTTGAAAAGGGAGTTTATATCTTTTTCGATCCTCATAATTGGGAGAAAATTAAGAAAGAGTTTGTCCTTCATTATTCGGCGGTTCAAGCTTGACTTATATTGTTAATGATTAATCTTTATGATAGGTAACTTTATCGACTTTGACCTCTTCTCCTAGATAGGTATATATATATAATGTACAGCTAGAGTTGTGGGTTTCAAGAAGACAGAAGGAGGGGATATTAGTAGTGAGTTCTTCGAGTTCTTCGAGGTCTGTTGATGTTATTTCGTCTCCTTCTTTTTGTTCCTCTTCTTTTTGTTCCTCTTCTTTTTGTTCTTCTTTTTCTGTCTCTTCTTCCTTTTGTTCTTCTCCCTGATCTTCCAGCTGTGGCTCCTCCGTTTCTTCTTTCTTCTCTTCTGTCTCTTGTTTCTTCTCTTCCTTCTCTTCGTTCTCTTCCTTTTCTTCTTTTTCCTCTTCTTTTTCTACTTCATCTTCTTTCTCTTCATCATCCTCTTCCTCACTTTCCTCCTCATCATTGGGCCAATCGAAATTATACGCCCCAGTTCCACTCCCAGGATTAATAAAAAACTTCCCGTCAAGTATATACGCTTCCACCTTATGAGTCCCGCCCCAAATCAAAATATCCACATCCAATTCTCTTGCCAACGCCAGTAAACTCAAAGGGTCATTTTTCGGCACTACTTGGAACCCATTGGTCATACCAATTCTTAAATTATCATGAATTATTATCTTATAACTAGGCAAATCCCCCACTTTTTCCTGGTCTTTCCCGAACTTTTCCTCATTTAATTGGTTCAATTGTTGGGAAATCACATTACAGTCATCAAATTCCCCTTTCACTAAATGCAACGACGGAGATAAGTCATGAAGAAACTTTAGAATTTCATTGGAATTGGTGATGTTCCCTAAACATAATACCTGGGAGATTTTGCTGTTACTGGGGACATTCTGAGGGTTTGGGGCCAATAACTTCTGGAACCGGGCCGGCAACTCAATTGACCGGTCGGGGATGTAGAGGTCTCCTATGGCTAGTGTTAGCATTGTTGGTTATTTTGGGTTAAGATTGTTAGTGAGATTGAGGTAGATACGGTGAGCCTGAGATACGTGAGCCTGATACTGAGGATATAAAAGGTCGTGCGTGACAAATATAATATATATATTTAACTGATACTAATACAAAGATGGGGTTATATTAATGAAAAATGGTCCAAATTTCATGGAAACAAAAGTATAGGGTGTGGAAAGAGTCCCTTTATCTAAATATCGATCCATTTTAATGATCACTGGTGATTTTTTGTAACACTTGGGGATAATTTCTGAAGACCTCATCAAATCTATCTCTATTTGTCATTTGGAACACCTCTGGGTCTTTAGCCAAAGCCACAAAGAACGTAGACACTCCTGAATCGATAACCACCAAGGCAATTCTGGTGATTTGCCCTGAGATCAAAAATGCAAACGCAATGACTGGAGCATAGTAAGTCCCGTCAGAATTGTAAGGAGGATCAGTGAATTTCAAATAAAGATACGACAATAAAGCCACCAAGTAACCAATCAAAATCGAATACAAGTTCAAGGAAGTGTTGATGAAACAATCATTAATCAAAGCATCCATTCCTTTGAATCTAATTAAATCAAACGTATCTTTAGCAGATCTAATATAAGATTTCCCGTAAAGAGCCACGTAACAATAAGCATAATGATTGAAGTATCTGACCAACCATTCAATAAACCGAATCACAAACTCTAAAATCAAATATCCACATCCAGCACACATGTTCCCATCACCAAAAGCATCTTGTTTCAAGATTTGCACAAGAGCTTTGATCAATTGAATAATAGAAACAATCAAAGATCCAAAACAAATGGACCCGAAACAATAAGTTAAGGCTCTCTTCAAAGCTCCTAAAGCAGGATGTTTGGGTTCTCCTTGGTCTGATCCTGACAAATAATACCAGGTTCCATAGATCCCGGCAATAGTCACGTGGATCACGTTTCTAATGACTTCAGAAATATAGTATCCAGCAAAGAATACAAACACCAAAAGACCAATTAATTTTGCATTAGAACAGTTTCCTCCATTGACATCACAAGCTTGGTTGTTAGCGTTAGGTTCATATTTGACATAAGTTCCGACAATAACACACGAAAACAACACACTAAACCCAGAACTGAAAAGAATCCCCAAGAATGACGTCACCATAGTCGAAGGATATCTTTTCATTACATCAATGGTAATAGATAAAACCGTAGCACTAAAGGGAATTCTATGTCTAGCTCTCCAGTAACAGAAAGCAGTGAATAACGTGAAAACCAAAAACACAATGGCAGCAGAATAATACCCGGCCACAAAGTAATAAATACAGGTCCCTAACCCCAAAAGAATATTCAAAATTAACCCGGTAGTAATGAAGATTTTGGGGGCCATTCTAGCATAGACAATGATTAATACCGATAACACAAACGCCACGACAATAATAAACGCAAAAAGAATAATTGTGTTTGTGTTCATGGAAAAACTGTTCCCACTATTGTAGATAGAAGTACCTTGGAAGTCAAAAGTTTCTCTTAAAGCATTCAAAACTATACCACCCACAGCGACAAATCCTGCCACCACCAAGATGAAGAACACAGCGAAAGGCCAGTCATTGAACTTTGGTTTGGCGACCTTAAAGGCTTCTTCAAAAGTCTGGCCTCCTTCAGGTTTACCACTATAAGCATCCTGGTTTTCATAATCATAATTCGGTTGCTGGTTGTTCTGTTGGTAGTTTTGTTGATAATTGGGCTGGTATTGTGGCTGATTTCCTTGCGGAGGGTACCCCTGTTGCTGCATAGGCACCGAGTAATTCGGAGGCTGATAATTGGTGTTCGAATAACTCATGAAGCAAAAGAACTAGGGTAGTTTTGTTTGTATTTCGTGATGATGAAATTAATTTCATGTATGTTTGTGCGGCTGCGCGCTTTCCTAAAATAGCAACAGCTAAACCCTGCAAACTGCAAGGGGCACGCATACGGACATAGTATGAGACATAGAAGCCACCAAAAAATTGCAAAAAATAGAAACCACTAAAACATAGAAAATTAAAAGATAGAAGTCACTAGAAGTTAGAAAAGGATAAATAGACAGACATGGAATTGTTAAAGGCTGTGTAGTGTAAAGTGTGTAGTGTAAGATTAGTGAGGAGAGCAACTCCCTGCAAGGTCTAACTATGAAGTAAAGTTAAACTAGAAAGTTAAACTATACAAAGAAATATTAACCTAGTTTTCAATTGTCGCCGATAATTGCTAACATATTAAACTATTTGTAAGCCAATCACCACTTTCCAACATACAATAGCCCCACTCTGTAAAAAAAGTAAATTTGGCTGCGAGCACTGCAAAAATCATACTAATGAGCAACCCTTCAGATCACCCATCACAATTTGTGGGGTCAGAGATATCTAGAAAGCAAGGTATAGAGAAGAAGTCAAGAGAACCCTGGAGGTCAAACCCTAGACAATTAACTCCACATTTCTTACAATGTCTACTCCACACTAAACCAAATCAGCTAACTCCTCACTCAAATGTCCCCTGTCATATGATGACCCCACAATTCGTCATCTACCCAGATCGAGCAATTCGAAAGATAAAGAATTTTTCACTTTGACTTTTGCCCCTATCCCAAATTTGATAGGTAATCATAAAGTGGAGAATTCGGAGTGTAAAGCGGAGACGGATCCATCGCGCGATTATATAGGCACACAGAAAAAAAATTATCATATAAATCGCCCGGGATCCCAAAATTTAAAATTGTTATACAACCATGTCATTAAGAACGTTGGGATTAAACTCGTCATTTTCCCGGATCTTCACCCGGCCTCAACCACAAGTCAAATCAATTCAAACTCTTTTGGACTTCAAAGCCAATCCTCAATACTCCTTAGATAATATCTTTACCAGATGTGATCAAGAGATTGGGGGTTACTCTAGTGTTAAGTTTGATTATAATAATCAAGCCAAATGTGGTCAATTTAGCGGATACTTGAATTTGGATTTGCCTCGCGACAACCCGGAAATCACCAGAAGCGGGTATGCCATGTTCAGAACAAAAGATCAAAAGGAAAGCTGGTTAAGTGGCAATAGTTATTGGGATTGGAGTCAATATCAATCGTTAGTGTTAAGAGTCAGAGGTGATAAACGGAAATATTTGGTGAATATTCAAGCAAACACGCCATTGGTTACGGATTTATTCCAACATCGATTATTTTTGAATTCTCCTGGTAATTGGGAAACGGTGGTGATTCCATTAAATGATTTTGTCATGACAAATTGGGGGGTTATCCAAGATGGGTGTGAAATTAATAAACTGGAAGTTAAAACCGTTGGGGTAGGATTATTAGATAAACAATATGGACCATTTAATTTGGATGTGGATTGGATTAAGGTTATGACAGATGATGAATTGGTGAATTATTCCCGGAATGGCGGGAAATCTACCATTGAAAACCATCAAGAGTTAAATGAGTTGAATAAAAACTCGGCTTTACATTCGACCAAGATCGATGAGCCAAAGAACACAATTTTTTAGGATATAGGGAATATACGGTCATTAGGAGTCAGCACGAGGCCAAAGGCCGAGAGCTGGGGCCAGTAGAAAGTCTTGGGCCAGGGCCGGCTCCAGTTGGAGAGTGAAAAATTTGAAAATTGATGACATTCTCCACAAAAACTATTACTGCAAATCTATAGAATTACCTACTCCTTTTCTTATCTTCTCCGCTTGAGGACCCCGCTATTAGCACCGATCAGCAGCACCACATTAGCACCCCACCGGGCCCGTGGCCTGCACCGGACATCTTGCACCGTGGGGCCTGACCCTCTTTGAGCGCATGTGTTTGTGACTGCTAAAGCGTGCCCCTACCACACTCACATCTCAGTTAAAGTGAAAAATAAAATTTTCATTTTTTTCTTCTCACTACAACTACTTAATTATTGCAAAATGGCAAGAGGCCCGTATGTTCTACTGCTTAGCAGCTAGAGTACAGTATATTATGATAATCCCATACTTTCGTATGGTCTACCAGTGGAACCTGATGTTTGTTCCACTCGGAGGGAGCCTTGTCATGATAATTAAGTAAGACCAAACCTACCTTCTATGGCCTTTGGCCTTGGGACCTATATGTTTGTTGATATAAGTTGATATGTATACCTTCGTATACATATGGACTTATACATATCGACTAACTAGGGACTATGGACCATGGACTCGTCCACAGGCCTTGGTAGGTTTGTCTTACTTAACTGTACTCTGCGCACTCCAGTAACTTGATACTAACATCTCTTCAGAAAGAAACATTTAAAAAGATTAGCAGCTCCATCCCACTGGATGTTGGACAAATTGTCCGGGACTTATGCTCCAAGACCATCTGCTGGTCCACACAAATTAAGAGAATCTTTACCATTGATTATCTTTTTAAGAAACAGATTAAAGTATGCTTTGAACGGTAGAGAAGTCAAAGCTATTTTGATGCAACAACACGTCAAAGTTGATGGTAAAGTCAGAACCGACGACACTTTCCCAGCCGGGTTCATGGATGTCATCTCCTTAGAAGCCACCAATGAAAACTTCAGATTAATCTATGACACCAAAGGGAAATTTGCTGTTCACAGAATCACTGCTGAAGAAGCCTCTTACAAATTAGGAAAAGTTAAGAAAGTCCAATTAGGTAAAAGAGGTATTCCTTATGTTGTTACCCACGATGGGAGAACTATCAGATACCCAGATCCTTTAATCAGAGCTAACGATACCGTTAAAATTGATTTAGAATCTGGTAGAATCACTGACTACATCAAATTCGATACCGGTAGATTAGTTATGGTTACTGGGGGTAGAAACATGGGTAGAGTTGGTGTTATCACCCACAGAGAAAGACACGAAGGAGGGTTCGATTTGGTTCACATCAAAGACTCTTTAGAAAACACTTTTGTTACCAGATTATCTAACGTTTTCGTTATTGGTACTGAAGCTGGTAAACCACATGTTTCTTTACCAAAGGGTAAAGGTATCAAATTATCTATCACCGAAGAAAGAGACAGAAGAAGAGCTCAACAAGGATTATAATTTCGGAAATTATAAATCCGCTTCTATGTATGTAATATAGCGCGCAATAAAAGCACAAATATCAAAAACTCAACACAAGTAACACTAAAATGACCAGTAGATACAGAGTTGAATATTCGTTAAAGTCCCATAGAAGAGACGAGTTCATTGAGTGGATCAAGGGCTTACTAGCCGTGCCATTTGTGTTACATTCGGACGTGGAGAACTACTACAACCTTGAGTTTAATAACGTTCAAGAATATGAAGACTTTCTCAGCTCTAAGGAGTTTGAAATCGCTAAAGAGTGTCAGAAAAGATACTATGAAGTGTTTGAGGATGTGGAGCGACTTGTCACCCACACCATTGCATTAGACAACCACAAAGGGGCGTTTGCCCCGGTAAGCAGACTCCGCAAATTGGTGCCTTCTGTGGGGAAGTTCTTTACTCCTTTACCATTAACTAAAGCATTTTTATTGGAGGATCGCAGAAGAGGTATTAGTAAAAGACGGTTAGTGAATCCTAGTTTCAATGACGTCAGGAAAATCTTGAATTCAGCTCAAGTGATGTCACTAACTAAGATTTACAATGATCCTTCGCCTGATCGGTTGAAATTAATTACTTTTGATGGAGATGTTACTTTATACGAAGATGGGAAATCTTTGACCAAAGAAGATCCAATTGTGAAACGACTTATGCAATTATTGACCAGAGGGTTTTACATAGGAGTGGTGACGGCGGCGGGGTATCCTGGTCAGCAAGGTTCTGGACAATATTATTCTCGATTAAAAGGGTTAATTGATGCAATCCATGAATCGGACATGCCGGCCAAAAATCGGGAAAATCTTTTTGTTATGGGAGGGGAATGTAATTATTTGTTTCGGTATAGCAATTCTCTTCAAGGGTTTAAGTTTTTAGAAGCAAATGAATGGTATTTACCTATGATGTCTGGTTGGGATAAGGATCATATTGAGTATATTATGGAAACTCTTTATAAACATCTTAATAACTTGAGGGATAAATTCGATTTAAATGACGAGAATAAAACTACTATTATTAGAAAGGAAAGATCTATAGGAATCATTCCTCTTAATGGGTACAAGATAATCCGGGAATATTTAGAAGAAATGGTATTATCATGTTCGTTAAAATTGAATGAACTTTTGACTCAATTAAGCTCCAGAATCAATGTATGTGCATTTAATGGAGGTTCAGATGTTTGGGTAGATATTGGGGATAAATCCGTTGGGGTTGAAGCTTTGCAAAAGTATTTGTGTAAAGATGAAAATCTCGACCTTTGTCCAATTAAAAAGAGTGAAACGTTACATATTGGGGATCAATTTGCTAGTGTGGGGGCCAATGACTTTAAGGCTCGGTTAAGCGCTTGTACTGTATGGATAGCTAGTCCATCAGAGACGGTGAGTATTCTTGATGATCTCATTGAGGGCTTACCTGATTCTTCATAATTGTTGCAAAATTAAGTATCCTCCAAGGCGTTCTTTTTGGTAGGTTTTCCGTCACCCCACAAGTCTCCGCTTTTTGCAACTAACGTGCTTGATTTCTCGGAAGTCTGGTGACGAGAAATTTCAAGTTTCCGTGGGGGGTTGTTAGTTGGGGGAGTTTTGAGAGGACAAGGCATTTCCCAAAACGGTGATTTGCCCGTGAGCTGATTTGCCGTGAGCCACTGGCTTCGGAAAAATAAGAGGGCTGAAAAGATTGGCATAGTTAGACAATGTTACGGAGGTTTTATAATGCAACGGTTGGTGTTAGAGCTTGGACTGGGCACTTTTTAGAACGGGATTGGTTTGACTAGACACCTTTTAGAATGGGATTTTTGGACCTTTTAGAACAGGATATTTTGGACTAGGAACCTCTTAGAACCGGATCTTTGGGAATAGACACCTTTTAGAACAGGATCCTTTGAACTGGACACCTTTTAGAACCGGATCTTTTGAACTAGGACCAAGATCTAAATATCCCATTAGAAGAGGTTCTAGACAAAACCTTAGAATATAACACTACATTAATACTTAAATGAACGATATATTACTATACACCTAATAATCTTTTAAGATTTGGTTTAATTCATCTCTTTGTAAACAGTTTTCCAATTTGAAAGAAGCAGCTAATTCATCCAATTCATCGAAGTCCATACCAACCATTAAGTCAGCGTATTCGTGTTGAGCATATTGAGAGAATAACATATCTTTAGAAACTCTGTAAAGATAATCTTTCAAAGTCCATGGGTTTGGATATAACACCTTGTGGTATTTTTCAGGAATGTTATCCAACATATGTTGTTCTAAATCAGAATATAATTTAGCATATTTTGGATCAATATCATTACCCCATTTGTCTAAACCTAATTTCTTCTTTTTAAGGAAGAATTCACCAAAAGTTTTGAACCATTTGGATTCTGGAGAAACAAAAGTCATACCTTGGTAACCAATATCCTTATAAACCCAGATAGACCAAGAGATAGGGAATCCATCACCAGATGGATCACCCTTTTTATACACAGCCAATTGATCTTTTAATACATTGTATCTAGCTTTATTGGTAACTTCAGGGTTTTTATCACCTCTGACTTCACTAGCATAAACTGGACCGAATTCCCCATTCCAAACTGGAACATTATGTTCTTTCATGAATTCAACTTTTCTTTCATATTGTTGTTTTAATTTAGCCTTTTCAGTGGAAGTACCTTCATATTCAGTACCTTCCAAGTTAGGGAATCCATAGATAGTATAATCATGGATAGCATAAACCGAATTAGCAAAAGGAGTTTTTGGGAATTGTCTCAAATCCATAGCGTAAGTGTTAGCATCCAAAAACAAGATATGGTTTGGATCAATAGATCTAACGGTTTTATCAATTTTTTGGTAGAAAGAAACCAATTTAGAATGGTCAGAAACAGCTGGTTCATTTAATGGATTATACCCAGCAACCCAGGTGTTATCCTTATAGTAGTCAGCAATCTTGGCCCATAAGTTGATAATAACATCTTGAAAGATCTTGAATTCCCAAAACATGGAAATATGGATCTTAGAATCAGAATGCCAATCTTGATTTTGTCCTCCAGGAACAGCGTGTAAATCCAAAATGGTATAGATCCCGTGTTTGGAACAAGTATCGACAATCTTGTCTAATCTTTCAAACCCTTTAGGATTGATTTGGAACAAATCTCCTTCATCATCCAAAAAGTGTCTGTAATTAAAAGGAATTCTTAAACAATTCAATCCTAATTCTTTGAATAAAATCGCATCACTTTCAGTCCAGAAATAATCATAGAATTTATCAAAAAAGAAGTTGAATTTTTCTTCCCCGATTTTCTTTCTGATGACTTGTTTGTGTTCGGTTTCATGACCAGGGTAACCAGTGATGAAGTTTTCCATATTCATGTGACCACCGGTGGCAGACCCTTTTAAAACCACTGGAGTTCCAGTTTCATCAACGATTTTAGTTCCTTGAACTTTTAAGAATCCTGACATAATGAGATATAATTAGATAACAATTGAATGGAAGTACTATAGAATGCAATTGAGTCAAGTACTATAGAATACGATCAATAATGTTGAAATAAAACATCTGGGATTTGGGGACATTGGCTGGTTTATATACTTTCCTCCGCAAAAATAAATGGAATCGGCGCTTTGTATTGCCCCACCATAGAAAAAGGAGACTCTGGGCATTTGTAACCCAATTTTGGGTCTGGGTATTATGGAATAGTCAAATCCGGATTGGGGCCAATTGGGCCAGATTTGGGCCATTGGGGCACACGAAAGTTGGGGTAATATAGCAGACGAGACTCTGTATATTAGGCTTAGTGGGGGACATCTTTAACTCCGAATACTGACACATTACCAATACTCTATGAACTATTCTATACTAGTCTAAGGTCTATACTAATCTATGCTCTATACTAATCTGACTTGTCTATGCTCTGACTCGTATACTATATCAATGCTCTTCATCATTCTATCTCTAACAATATTCTACTCCCCTGGCCAATTTAGAGTGACCGAGCGTACTAAAATAAAAGAGGGGCAGCCAAAGCTCAACCGTTGAAAATTCAATAGAACATAGTAGAGGAAATAGTGGAGAAGGAGTTAAGAGAACGGAAAGTTTCCATCCCGAAACATTACGCTTCTGGAGTTTAGCAAGTGGAGGTTGGAGGTTTAGCGAATGAGGTTGGAGAATGAACGAACGGTTGGAGGTTTCACAGTGGGCAGGAAAGGTGGAAGATCTTGTCGGTTGGAGGTTGCACCAGACCTGTTATAATCAGGAATCCCGAAAACCAGGAATTTCCTGAAAAGAAGGGGGTTGGTTAGTTACTCCGCAAATACGATGGAGCCCCCACATTCCCCAGTTCCACCATACGTGCCCCACCATCCCGAAACAATCGGCGGTAGTGGGTCAACCGAGATTCTTCGGGAACTTTAAATGCCAGCGGAGCACCTGCCTATTTAGGACTTGACACCACTTTGGTGCCTCTCGATGTGTGAAACCTACTGAAACTGCTGGAAAAATTACACCACTTCGGCACCAGTGGGGTTAAATTAAGGTAAGGTGACGTAAAACAATTTCAAATCCCGGTGGGGAACAACCCAAATGATCTCCGTTTCTCTAAGCCAGGGTAGGATCTGCAAAGTAAAGAATCCGTCAGATCTTTGGCCCTTCGGCCATTTTGCCTTCGGCCATTTAGCCTTTGGCCATTTGGCCTTGGCCAAGAAGTGTCAGGAGAGTTTTCTGTCACCACGAACCCAGAAAAGTTTGATCCGAACGTTACTATCATTAAAGTTTTACCTTTAATTTTCCGTGTAATTCAACAACCTCTCTAACCACACCTCTCTAACAAGACACCTCTCTAACATGGCCACTAACAAACCCACTGTCATACCCGGATTAGCCAAACGCCCACTCATGTAAAGGCTGCGTCGTCGATTGTTCTTAAAACCGGCGATCCTTCCTCTCAGAGTTTTTCCTGTGGCACCCCACCTTGGTGCATGCATTTTACCTTATACGATAAATCCACCCGCCGTGCCACCCCTCCGGCCCAGCTGTTTCGGCACAACTGGGGCAGCCATCATGGAATAACCTAACCAAATGTATGTATCGAGTAATTCATCCGTAAATTTAGGTGTGTCTACGGCAGATCGGCCTCTCTTTTTTTTTTTTTTTTTTTTTTTTTTTTTTTTAGCCCTGTTTCTAGCACACCCATTAATGCAGCCCCTCCAGGAAATATAGGGGGGGACAAAAAAAAGGTGGGGGAGAAATTGGGGGACATCACGTAAATCTGGAGATATTTCAAACACTATATAAACTGCTACATTCCCATTTTTGCAATGATTTTTTTATTCTTCATACACCTTGTGTTTAAGTCTTTGATTCTTCATTAAAATAATATTACAAGATGTCAGACTCAGATAGAAAAGTTTCCCCAGTGGAAACTGCCGAATTCGCTAACAAAGAAGAAATCGCTGTTCTTGAAGGGGCCCAAGGAGAACCAGATATGAATGAATATTTGCCCAAATGGGATAAACCTTGGTATAAATACCCCCATTTCCGGTTTCTTTATTTCTGTGTGTTTTTAATCACTTTGACTTCTACCAATAACGGGTATGATGGATCTATGTTGAATGGGTTGCAATCGTTGAATGTATGGCACAAAGACCTTGGAAACCCTACTGGTCAAACCTTGGGGGCTTTAAGTAATGGTAACACTTTTGGGGTGATTTTATCTTTTGTCATTGCTCCTTATATTAGTGATCATTATGGGAGAAGAATTGGGATTTTCTTGGGACAAGGATTGTGTATTGTCGGGGCTATTCTTCAAGGAGTTTCTACCAATTATGCCTTCTTTTTATGTTCTAGAATTGTCTTGGGGTTAGGGTCTGGGATTGCTTTAGTGGGGTCTCCTACTTTGATTTCTGAAATCAGTTACCCTACTCATAGACCTACTGCTACTGCTTTTTATAATACTTGTTGGTACGTTGGAAGTATTATTGCTGCTTGGGTTACTTACGGAACCAGAGTCATTGATGACTCTTACGCTTGGAGAATTCCTTCTTATTTACAAGGGATTGTCCCAGTGTTCCAATTAGCTTTGTTCTGGTTATCTCCAGAATCTCCAAGATTTTATGTTGCCAAAGGGAAGCACGAAAAAGCTAGAGAAATCTTAACCAAATTTCACGTTGGTGACTCTCAAGATCCTCAAGCGTTAAGATTCATTGATTTTGAAATTAGAGAAATCGAAAGAGCTTTGGAATTGGAAAAATTGGCTTCTAACTCGTCTTATATGGATTTCATTAGACTTCCATCGTTCAGAAAGAGATTATTCTTATGTTTCTTTACTGCTTGTATGATGCAATTATCTGGTAATGGGTTAGTGTCTTACTATCTTAATAAAGTGTTAAATTCCATTGGAATCACTGGAGAAAAAGAACAATTAGAAATTAACGGGTGTTTGAACATTTATAATATGGTTATTGCTATGGTAGCTGCTGCCTTTGTAGGAAGATTTAAACGGAGACTTATTTTCCTTTTCTCCATTACTGGGATGTTAACTTCTTTTGTTATCTGGACCATTCTTTCTGCTGAAGCTTCCAAGAACGACTACCCAACCTCATTGTCCAATGGGGTGTTAGCATTCATTTTCATTTTCTACGGGTTCTATAACATTGCCATGAATGGTCTTCCTTATGAATATATCACCAGTATTCTTCCTTACAGTCATAGAGCTAAGGGGATTAATATTTTCCAACTTTCTCAAATGGCAGTGATTATTTATAATGGGTATGTTAATCCAATTGCTATGGATAAAATTGAATGGAAATACTATATTGTCTTCTGTGCTTTCTTAGCAGTTGAATTCGTGGTGGTGTTCTTTTTCTATCCAGAAACTGGTAACAAGACTTTGGAAGAAGTCAGTGCTATGTTTGAAGGTAATGATGTCCATCAAACCATCGAATCTACCGATCACATTCCTAAATCTGGTGTTGAACACAAGGAATTAGTTTAGGAATCGCATAAAAGGGTAATCTATAGTTTGATTTAATGTATACTTAATTCTATGTATCCTAATTTCTAAGTCCAGTAGTCCCTAATACTAGAGTTTTGTACTAAAGCTTTGTACTAGAGCTTTGCACTAGAGCCATCCACCAGTGCGTTGTAAGTTTAAAGTGTATTAACTGATCCCAAAAATGTAAAATCTGGTCATATTAACATTCGCAGCCAAATTCCCAATTCAGTTGATCCGAAACCGTTGGAGTTGACGTCCTGCAACCTCTTGTCCTGCTTCAACAAATGTCGATCCCCAATCCTTGCCCCTCTAATAATCCTCATTTCTTGGTGTACTCTCCGCTTCCCGTTTTCTGGTCCACAGGTTCTGGTTCTCAAAAATGTCCTGCCCCTCTCCTAACCTGAATGTGGAGGTCGCATTGTTTTGTCCGGAAAAGTTGAGGGTTTTGCGCAGCTGCTCGTTGTGGGGTACGTGAATCCGGAAGCGGGGCAACCTCAGTATCAAGGTGGTCTACCTCAATTTTACTATTGAATTCCATAGTTTGGAGCCAATGTTTGGAGCCAATGTTGGAGGAATGGACAGAACATGAATGACGCCAAGGTCCGCTTAAGAGAGACTTTTGTATAGCCCACGATGCTTGGCCAGACTTTTTCTTTGGGAGATTCAACTGCCATTTTGGTGAATTAAGTTTCCTGATAATAGGGGAACTATTCCCCATAGAATTCCTGATAATAGGGGACTCTTGTCTCCTAATATGAAAGGTCCCCCGCACTTCATAAACCTCTCCTACTGGTTCTGTAACTGCTAAAATGATTACTGTATTTATTATCTATTACTAACTATACTACATCTTAATGCTGTCCATATCTATTTACTATCAGAATTCTATATACTAGAACCAGCAGCTTCCAAGCTAATATGTCTTTCATATTTAATTTTCAATTTTTCATTTTCCATATTTTTTTCATTTTTCATTTTTCATTTTTCATATTTGGATTGTGTACTCTAAGCAGTGTTCTTGTTAAAGTTCTGTAACTCTATAGGATCATTTATGGACGAGTTTCCCTCTTGAGGCAATACGGAATTGTCTTGGTCATTATTCGAACCCGAATTACCCTCATTACTATCCAACATATTATTAAAAAAAGTGGTTCTTAATTCACTCCATCTGGTCAGATACGTAGACAAAGTCACTAACAAAACAGCACTCATGATTTGTAAGCACCACCATAGCGTGGAGGTGGGGAAGTCCCCACTATATACCCAAACCACCAACAAATTAATGATGTGAACTGTGAGGGCAAAATCCCAGGCCAACTTGGATCTCCCCACAATTATCGTGACAAATAACACACAAAGCAACGAATCAAAGAGCCAGAGGGCAAAAAGTATCAACCCCATGGCATTGTCCAGGGAAATAAGTTCCCACAGAAATACAAAATCTATCTTGAAATCATATCCATTGAGAGAACTCACAAGATAGAATATTACTAGCGCCGACAAGTAATAAAAGCATTGTAGAATCACGATCTGAAGCAACAACTTCACGGGGTTTGTCACGTCACTGTTACTTTGGAACAACCTTTGGTATCCATTCAGAAACATGTTCTGGTTAAGCTGTCACGTTGTATTTATTTTCGGCTATAGATCATAACTACGTTTACAAACGCGCACTGAGCCTCAGCTTCACCAGATTCTTCTATGTTAATATATTACTATTTACCTACTTCTTACCCTTTTTCCCCTTGATTTTGGGCCTTTTGTTGTTTTCACGGTCGGTTTTGGTCTTCTTATAAGGTCTGGCCGTCTCCTTTTTGGATTCTATGGCTTTTCTCTTTTTGGAATTGACTTTTTTCCCGTGTTTGGTTAATTGGTGCATAGCATTTGACTTTTTATCTGATTCACTTTGAAACCAAGTTCTTTTCGGTCTAGACTCGATTTCTTGTTTGTGTTTCATGATATTGGAGGCCTTATTCAATTCCATTTCGGCTTGGATCAATTCACGGGCCAGTTTTTCTTCTTCCTTAACTTCTTCAATGATATCTTGTTTAGAATCAATGATCTTATGAAGTTCTTCTACTTCTTTCCAATCAACAGATCTACTGACAGCTTTACTATCTTTGTTTTTGGATTCTTGTAAAGATTTGATTGCATCTTTAACAATGGCTCTATCTTGAGAACTTTCTCCTACAAATGAAATAGATCTCCCTTCTCTTCCAGCTCTAGCAGTTCTCCCCACTCTATGAAGATAAATATCATATGATTTTGGCATGTCAAAGTTGATAACAACTTCAATCTTTGGAATATCTAACCCTCTAGCTGCTAAATCAGTACAAATTAATATTGGAACCGTAAGGTTTTTGAAGTTTGTTACACTTTCCAATCTTTGTTCTTGACTTAAAGACCCATGCAATTCAGATACTTTTAATCCAAGTAACCCCAAAATGATTCTCAAGTTATGGGCACTCTCTTTTCTAGCCACAAATACCACGATTCTACTCATGGAGAGTTTCGACAAGTCTCTTAACAATTGATAAATCAATGCAAATTTCAAATGGTCTCTTTTTCTAATTCTAACGAATTCTTGGACTAATTTATTGGATGCAGCTTTTGGAGGATCGATCATGATTCTGACGGGTTTTTGTAACGATAATTGAATTAAATCATGGATTTTGGTGTTCATGGTAGCAGAGAATAATAATGTTTGACGTTTATGTTTTGGAATTAATGATAAAATTTCCGTCAATTCCACTTGAAACCCTTCTTCTAACATTCTATCAGCTTCATCAATAACCATAATCTCCAAAGAATCTATGGAGAAAGATGGCGAGTTTCTGATATGATCAATTAATCTCCCAGGAGTGGCAATCACCACATCTGGTCTAGATTTTAATTGTTGTTCTTGTTGTCTTAAATTCAAACCCCCGACGGCTAACCCAAATGATATACTAGGAATGAAATGAGCAATTTTCTTCCCTACATCACAAACTTGAATTGCCAATTCTCTGGTGGGGGTTAATACAATGACTCTAGTGGAGGCCACTTTGCTTGGTTTATATAATAATCTTTCAATAATTGGAATCATATAAGCGGCGGTTTTACCCGAACCAGTCACAGCACCAGCAACAATATCTTTACCCATTAATGCAATTGGAATAGAAGCAGATTGAATTGGGGATGGCCTTATATATCCTAATTGTGATAACGCTTTTAACACTGGTCTGGATAATTGTAACGATTGGAACTTATCGTGAACTTGAGTGCTTTCAGAGTTGGTTCCATTTTCATAGAAAGCATTCATGGCTTCTTCGGAATCTTTTTCTTCTTCTTCTTCTTCGTTATCAATTTCTTCAATTTCTTCCTCTACTCCCTCTTCTTCTTCCTCTTCTTCGGAACTTTTGTCTTCTTCGTTCTGCTCCTCCTCATCGCTTTCTTCTGCTCCCATACCAAACCCATCCATGGCCAATTCTTCATCGTCACTTGCATTTTCTGCTTCTTTTGTCTCTTCTTCTTGTTCCTCTTCCTCCTCTTCTTCTTCTTCCTCCTGTTCTTCTTCATTCACTCCTACAAGGTTGGTTAACCCCCCCTTCTGCTTTAGAATCATATCCAAATCGACATTTTTCTTCAGATCGTCTTTGTCCATCTCGAAATCCCAACCAGTAAACTTGGTAGAAACATCATCATCAATTCCAAATTGAAAATCAGGGTTTAAATCGGTATCTTCATCCTTTAACTCTGGTTTCTCTTCCTCATCACTGGACTCTTCGAAATCTGGCACTTCAGCTTCACTCTCACTATCTATAGTGTCCACAAAATCCGTGTTAAAAGATTTTTGTGGTTTAGTGGCTTTAGTGGCCTTACTAGTCCCAGCCTTCTTCTGTTTGGCACCCGTGCTCTTTGGTTTGGCCATACTTCACTACAAACACTATGTGAAAATTTGAAAAATTAATTATCAAATCCGATGAGCATCGCATCGCGCACTGAAAAATATCCTATGTGCTAAGTATTTATTCTATCAAAAGTCCTATACAAGCTTACCTAAGGGGTCAGGTTCTACACAGTATAATAATAACTCTCATTGGTAACATTAGTCAACTCATTGATGTCATAATATTCATCTTCATCCTCATCTTCATCGCCAGACTCGTCGTTGATTGGTTCAAACTCTCCGGTGGCATCACTAATTTCCCCGTCTTCCACTGAAGATAATGATTTCGATTCACTAGGCAACATTTTCGAGGTTTTTATATCTTCCAAGTTCAACAACTGGGTGTTTCTTCTGATATCAATCAAGGCATCTAATTGATATTCGGTGTCAGACGATAACTGGCCTGGTTTCATCATACTCTTCAACATCTTTAACCCGTCTAACCAAACGTATTTATTCACTTCGGTGTCGGTATAAAAACTCAAGAGTTTCTTGCCTCCAGTTCCTAACAAGGTGATTTTCTCATATGATATGGTCCCTTGAATAGAAATTAACCGGTTGTTTTTGAGTTTATCTTCTTCTCCCACTTGATCCCCGATTTTAATAGATTTTAAATCCACTATATCAGTCAATTTAATTGCTTGTTTTTCCATTTCTTCATATGAGGGATTGACGGTAGTTTTCTCCAAGAATTCCTTATAGTATAAATATTGTCTGTTTGGAGATAATAACACAAAGTAGTATTTGGAAGACAGAACCAATCTTTTAGAAGATTTCATTAGAGTTTCACCATGACTCTCGGTATAAACCCAAGACCCTTTCAATAATTGAATCACTCTTTGTTCACATACAAAATCCATGACTTCTAAAGCCAAATGTCTGTTGAATTCAGTGAATTTGGAGTCCCATTGGTCGGCGTAATTAGATTTAATTTTTTGTATTTGATTCCGTCTTAATTGACGACTTGCTGAAGACTCTTTACCTTCTTCAGCTTCTTGATTAGCATCACTAGTTAAATCAAGACATTCTTCTATAGTCAAATCGGCATTTTCTTTCTTCATACTAGCCCCATCAATTGATTTAGAATTCGATTTCCCAGTAATTATCGATTGATCATCTTGGAAAGTACTAGAAAAGTTTGATAAATTGGATTCAATGATATCTACATTATCTCTGATCAACCCCATGATACTAGAAACATCATTTGGATTACTCAATTGAGCTCTAGTTTCTTGCCATAATATCAAACAAGAATTCATGGTGAAATAAATCATTAATTCCCAACTCAAGATATTTTTATAAATATTAGGGTACACCAGTTTTTTATGAAACACATCAATCCACAACCCAGTGGCCTTCTTGATAAAAAGATATAATGGGAAAGTTCTATTATGATTACTCATCATTAATTCTTCATGAAATTTCTTCTTAAACGTCATATTGGGGTTTTTCAAGAAAATCTTTAAATCCATAGCTAATAAAATAGTAAAGTTATCCACCACGAATTTTCTTGGGTTATCAGTAAACCCTGCCTTGACATATTCTTCAGGTTTAGCCGGAGTTCCATATTCATTTAAACTCACTTCTAAAAAGATGAATAAATTATTCAACATCACTTGATGAGATTTAATAGATAAATCAAATTTGGTTTTATCTAAAAACTCATTCAATTTATAGTAAGCGACTTTCAAGTTAGAAATCGAATCAAGAATTGATTTATCATCCGTTTCAATCATATTACCAATAGTACTAAACAAAGTCACATGTTTCAATCTCCCAGCTAAAGTAATAATCCCATTATACTGAAACTTCAATGCCTTGTTGATCAAGTCAGTTACCAATTTAATAGTGTTATAAGTGACCTTATTATCTTGTAAGTACAATTTTTGGGTCATAATGTCAATTACATCCAAATATTCAATCAAAGACTCATAAAGCGGTAAATATTTATCAATGGAATCATCTTTTAATTTGAAAATAGAACCAGAAATCAAAATCACCGCAATCTTCAAAATCGCCTTATAAGTTTCAGTGGACATATTGGAGCTGACAATGGAAAATAACGTGGTGAATAAGGTATAATCAAGTACTTGAGAAAACTCATTTGACACCGAATCAGACCCCACTATACAATCCAACAATTTGGCCAACACCACAATCGAGTTGACTTTTTCCTGTTTGTCTTTGCCGAGGATGTTAGACTTCAACACATTGGCGTAGATTAATGAAGTGGCAGTATCCAATTTGGGTTTATTGATATTATTTTTACTCAAGAGCTCATTGAGCTTATGGTTGATAGTTCTAGAAGATTCAGACATAGCACCAAACAACCAACAATCAAACAACTAAAGACCAAATCAAAGTACAAGTATAATCAAGACCAAGTACAATCAAAACAAAGTACAAAAGACAATTAGACAAAGTACAAAGACAAAAGACAGACTATCAAAGAAACCTCAAGAATATATATCACCAGATCAAGGCGACGGTGCGAAATTCGTCAATTTAACTCGATCCGGTTAATTAATTAAAGTTTAAGCTTGAGGCACCAAATGTGCGTAGCGGTGAAATTCTATTAGCTTTAGAGTTTGACAATGAAATTAGTACGCCAGTAACCTTGATGTAGTTGAGATACGAGTTACGTCAGTGGGATCACAGGAGAGTGTGGGGATGGAAGAACTTTAGTGTAGGCAGGGCCGGGATGAAGGGGAACAATCCAGAGAAGAAGATGGGATTTACGGTCTTAGTAGAGTCCTGGGCAGCAGTTCGACTGGTAGTCGGCCCGTACTCTGACTGAGACTGATCGTAACAACTCCAGTAACGTAGCTTAGTTAGTGTTTGTCTCAGTGTCTAGCTGTCTGTCTCAGTATTTAGTGAGCAGTATTTAACAGTTTCTAGCAGCAGTGGCTAGTGTAGTGTGTGTAGTGTGTCTAGTGCTGGCGTGTCTTGTCCAACCCTAGCATACAACTGCAGCATCCTAATTTCGTACTTGTCCTCGTAAACTACACTACCTGCTCGTACCTGGTACTAATACTGCCTAAATACTCTCTGGCACTAATACTTGCCTTTTGGCCCGTTCCCGCACCATCTCGCACCAGCCTGGTATCAGTACTGGCCCGTTCCCGCACCAGCACCGTGCCGGCATTGGTACTGGCCTCGCAGCTGTCAAAGTGCGGCAGAAAATTTCTCAATCATATAATCCAGCCCTCAATCATCTGTTCTCCCCAGACAACCCGGACAATAGACAATCCACCCCCCATCCATAGCCACACCATCCGGTCGTGATATCGCTATGAGTCAATTCAGCTTCAACTCGAAGTTCAATAACTTCAAGGACAAACAAGACCAGCCTGAAGTCAGTCCTCCAAGAGATGACAATAATTACAGTCCTAGGTCTTCTGTGGTATATATCCCTGAAGATGAAGAAGTGTCCAACGAGAACTTGGATCTGTATAAAGGGTTCCACGCCAACAAGCGCCACGGGCCCAATGTCCCGCCGTTGAGCCATCCCATCAAACCTCGTTTCCGTAAAAAGGGAAGCTCATTATTAGGCAAATTGATATATTCAAACCGTAAGGATTCTGAGTCGTCCAATACGTCACAGGCAACGGGTGACGAGGAACCGAACTATGACCACAGCAATGATACTCGGAATACTTCGGTGGTTTCGAATCGGAAATCTGTGGGATCTTCTCAGAGTTCTGGGTCTTCCAATAGATTTAAATTCCGGCTTTCCTCGCATGCTAATGAACTGAACCATCACCAGAGCAGCCAGGAGGGAATCCAGACCCCACTGGCCCCACTGGCTCCCTCGGCACCAGTAGGCTCTGACGACACTCCACAAGAGCCCCCTTTACGTACCCGTCCAAGCGGTACCAATATAACTAACAGGATAAGACACGGGCTGTTGAAACCAGACCCCAACACCAAAACTTATGTCGCAGAAGACATCAAGCAATCTAATGAAGCCCCACCTCCAGGGTATAACAGTTTAAAGAAATATCCCACGACATTTGACTTGGATTTCGATTTGAATGATTTGAATGGGATCGTGAAAACCCCTCCTGTCGAGGCCAGTAACGAGCCAGATGATGGGACCCCCAACTCCCAAACGTCGGGAGTGTCTCCGTTAAGAAAATCCCATTCTTCGGTAGGAATGATGTCTGGCCATAATAAATTCAGCTCAGGAAGCATGGCTCCAGGCAGTATCAACGGAACCAATGGGGGAAATGGATATTTTGGTGGTAACATAGGCTGGAAAGCTCCTGATAGTTGGGACGTCAAGGCAGAAGCTTTTGCTTCTCCTAAAGATACCTCTGAATTGAACTCTTCCGATTCAGAGTCTAGTTCTGGTTCTAGTATCAACTCGCTTTCAAAAGTTAATTCCAATTCCAATCCTGATTCGAATAACTCCGAATCAAACCTTGACCCACACCTCAAGTCCCACTCTACCTCGAATGCCAATCTCGTGGGGATGGAAGATATAAAACACGCTAATAGAAGTAACTGGAACCATTCTTCTATGTCCACTGCTTACAGTCCCGGCAAAGAAGAAATAGAAGATGAAATCGCTCGACTGAATTTGCCAGTTCTTTATGGCTCCCGAAACTCTTCTCATGTGGTTTCATCTAGCGATAAAGAGTTGAAGACTAAAAATCATATCATTAGAGTGTTCCGTGAAGATAACACTTTTGCTACCATTTTACATCCTTTGGATACCACCACCACCGACCTTTTACTTAATGTTCAAAAGAAGTTTTTCCTTGAATCCACTCAAAATTATCAAATCACCGTATATATCGGGAATTATGTGAAAGTATTGGAACCGTTTGAACGACCTTTAAAGATTCAAATGGGGTTATTGATGCTCAGTGGATATACTGAAACTGATAACTTACGGATGATTGGAAGTGAAGATTTATCCTTCATTTGTAAGTTTGTGGTGGAGAGTCTTTATTTAAGAAACTTGACCCATGAAGAAGAAACCATGTTATCCAAAGATTATGTGAATGTGGATATTTCTGGGTTGAATTTAAAGAATATCCCCATCATTTTCCACCAACATACTTACGAAATTGAATCTTTGAATGTCGCCGATAACCCTGCCATCTATATTCCATTGGACTTTATTCAATCATGTACATATTTAACCAGTATAATATTCTCCAGAAATGGGTGTTCCAAGTTCCCATCCAATTTTTTGGAAGCCAAATCTTTGAAATATCTTGATATGGAAAAGAATTTCCTCGATGACTTACCACCACGGATAGGCCATTTAAGAAATTTAAAACATTTGAAATTGAATTCTAATCAATTAACGTCTTTACCTAGATCGTTTTCTAAATTGGTCAACTTGGAAACCCTCAACTTGTCATCCAATTACTTCAATTCATACCCAGATCCAATTAGTGACTTGGTTAACTTGCGAGATTTGGATTTATCTTATAATGACTTGAACTACTTACCTAAATCCTTGAGTCGTTTGACCCGGTTAAGCAAATTGAATCTTTGTACCAATAAGTTGCAAAAAGCCTTACCCCATTTCTTCGCTGATTTGGTGTCATTGAAAAGATTAGATATCCGGTATAACTATATCAATAATGTGGACGTGTTGGGACTACTCCCAAAGTTAGAAGCAGTTTACGCTTCCAAGAATTATATTTCCAGATTTTCTGATCGAATGGAAAGCTTCCGGTTACTTCATTTGGATAGAAATCCTATCACCAATTTGGAATTTAATAATGTGTTATCTAAATTAACGGTGCTTGATTTATCTAAAGCCAAATTAACCATAATTCCTCCTGATTTCTTGGATAAGATTTCAAATGTGGAGAAATTAGTGCTTGATAAAAATCACTTGGTCAACTTGCCAGACACTTTGGGTAACTTGCGGAAGTTGAATTATCTTTCCATCTACGGGAATAATTTACAAACGTTACCTGATGCTATTGGCCAATTAAGCTCCTTACAATATCTTGATTTGCATTCCAATAATCTTCCATCGATTCCTGACAGTATATGGGATTTGACATCCTTAACTCATTTAAATGTTTCTTCCAATATGTTAACATCTTTCCCCAAACCACCATTATCTGTCGCCAAAAGAATTTCCTCCACCGCTAACTTCAAAACCTTGGAACCAAATCCTTCTGGCCAAAAGTCGGACTTGTATGGCTCTGGAGAAATGCACCCTATTGAAGAAGGAGATGAAGATTACCGGGCTGTGGCTAAGAAGGCAAGATCTCATTCCAATTCTGCTTCTTCTCTTTCAGGGTCTACTTCGGCAACCTCCTCATTGGCCGATAACTTAACCCTTTTGACATTATCTGATAACAGACTTAACTATGAGTGTTTCAACTCGTTATCGTTGTTGAACCAATTGAAGTTTTTGAATTTATCCTATAACGATATTTTGGAAATCCCCGATGGGGCTCTTCGGAGAATGACTCGGTTGAATGAGTTGTACTTATCAGGAAATGAATTGTCCGCTTTACCTAGTGATGATTTTGAGAGTATCAAATCGTTGAACTTGTTGTTTTTAAACAATAATAAGTTGGTATCCCTCCCAGCCGAGCTCAGTAAATTGACAAACCTTCAGTATTTGGATGTAGCTTCCAACCAGTTGAAGTATAATATCTCCAATTGGCCATACGATTGGAATTGGCACTGGAACAAGAAGTTGAAGTATTTGAATTTCTCCGGGAATAAACGGTTTGAAATCAAACAAAGTCACACCAAAAACCCGGAAACCGGTGAAGATTTCGATAGTTTATTGGTATTGAAAAACTTGAAGGTATTAGGGTTAATTGATGTGACCTTAACCACCAGTTCAGTTCCAGACCAAAACACCGAAATGAGAATCAGAACCACGGCCTCCGAATTGGATAATATCGGGTACGGGGTTTCTGACTCGATGGGGGTCCGAGATTATGTTTCTTCAAGAGATATCTTTATCCAGAAATTCAGAGGGAACGAAAATGAAGTATTATTTGCATCTTTTGACGGGAAAGGAGGAGCTGCCAACCAAGGGCATAGAGTGTCAGCCATTTGTAAGAGTATGATGGCAGAAAGTTTTGCTGACGAGTTGGATAAATTGAAATCGTCTGAAACCGTGGAAGATGCCATCAGAAGAACATTTTTATCTTTGAATAAGGAAGTGAATGGGATGTTGGCCGCTAAAAATTCCAATACTTTCACTACCAATTCGGCTCTTCGTACCGAGTTTGCCGATATTAATATGACTGAAGACGGTAACGCTGGGTGTAGTGTTACTTTGATTTATATAAAAGATAAGAAATTGTACACTGCCAATATTGGAGACACCGAATCGTTATTATCAAGAAATAACGGAGATCACGTGTTGTTGACCACCAAACATGATCCTACCAAGAGATCTGAATTTGAAAGAATCAGAGCTTCTGGTGGGTACGTTTCTGGAGATGGGACCTTGGACGGAGACTTGTTTGTCTCCAGAGGAGCTGGTTTCTTTAATTACTTGCCCCATACCCATTCCGGACCAGATATTACCTCGCTTGATATTTCCACTGCCGATGAAATGATTGTAATGGCCACCAAAGTGTTCTGGGATTTCATTCCCTATGAATTGACAGTTGATATCATTCGACTGGAAAAAGATGATCCAATGTTGGCAGCTCAGAAATTAAGAGATTTCGCCATTTCTTACGGTGCTAGCGACAAAATCGCTGTAATGGTGATAAGTTTAGGGGATCAGAAATTGGCCAGACAGAAGTTTGGGTCCAATGCTTTGTACAACAACCTTGGTCGAGATAATGCTCTTTTCTCTAACAAAAAGAGAAGAGACAGAGCCCAAGGAGCTGGAGATACGACCTTAAGAATGTTAGAAGATGAAATTGATCCACCAGTAGGCGAATTGGCGTTGGTGTTCACCGATATCAAGAACTCAACGTTGTTATGGGACACTTACCCTGTGGCCATGAGATCTGCCATCAAAACCCACAACTCCATTATGAGAAGACAATTAAGAATTGTTGGAGGGTATGAAGTTAAAACCGAAGGAGATGCGTTCATGGTGTCGTTCCCCTCACCCACCTCTGCGTTATTATGGTGTTTCAACGTTCAGCAGCAGTTATTAACAGCTGATTGGCCGGTGGAAATCCTTGAAACAGACCAATGTTTCGAAGTTACTGATAACCAAGGAAACATTATCTACCGAGGGTTATCGGTCAGAATGGGGGTCCATTGGGGGTCTCCAGTATGTGAATTGGATGTAGTTACCCGAAGAATGGATTATTTCGGGCCTATGGTCAACAGAGCTTCTAGAATCAGTGCATTGGCTGATGGAGGTCAAATCGCTATCAGTTCTGATTTCTTTGATGAAATCAAATCTTTATTCAATATTCATCAACAAATTGTTAGTGGCAAGCACACGATCTCAGAAGCGTACCTGGGTAATATAATGGCAGGAGAGATTATTGAAAAGGAAATAGGACAACTAGAAGAAACTGGGTGTAACTACTTTGAAATAGGAGAGAAGAAGTTGAAAGGACTCGAAGCTCCAGAACATATCACCTTGGCGTACCCTAAGAAGTTACAGATCAGATTTGAAATCTTCCAGCAACAAACAAAGTCAAGTCTTGATACTTCCAACATCATCTTTGGCGCCTTGCCGATAGATAGTATCTATGGGTTGAGAACCATATCTTTGCGACTTGAAAGAGTATGTTGTTCGTTGAATGGCAGTTCATTTATGAATGATTTCCAGGAGAACTCTTCTGAACAATTGATGAAGAAGTCTCTGACGTTATTCAAAGAAGATGAACTTCTTGGGTTGATGAATCATGTTGTGATTCGGATCGAGAATTGTGTTACGGTTCTTCATATGAGACAACAAATGTCAGCTCTTTACCCTGACGCGAATGGTCTTTTAGCCAATGTCACTACTACTAAGATTATGGATGAGCTTACGGGGATCATTCAAGAATTTAAAAATTTGACACAAAGGACATAGGTCATTTAATATATACATTCCTTGTGATTTATCTCTACTGTTACTCTATCGTATCCCTGCGTCGACATTGTCCCAGCATTGTCCAGCATTTGTCACTGGCCGCGCATTGGCCACGACATTGGCCTCGCAGTTTCCCAGGCCCCACCTTTGTCCCAGGCCTTGCCTTTCTGTTACGCGTTCTAGAATGTCTTCCTCAAGACTCTCAACACTTCCTCAAGACTCTCAACACTATTTCTGCTTCAACAGTTTTCACTTGCTTACATAATATCATCTTAATTACTGTGGCTCTTTTATAATTACTTTTTGGAAGTTTATTCAGTTTACTATCTTGGTCTGTGGACCTAAGGGGCAATACCTGGGGCAATACCTGGGAAAGCCCATTTCTCTAACTCAACACATACTAACAGACACTTCTCTACTACTTCATCAAATAATACAATTACCAGCAAACTACTAGTAAACTACCAGTACCTACTAATAAAACTACTAGTAAACGTTCTAGTGAAACCACGCCCCATTGTGCCTTATCTATGGTTTAATGTTTTACCTTATCTCTTATCTTCTTATCTCCTTGCGCCGCCGCACGACCTGTCTGAAATCAAGGGTTTCCCGAAAACAGGGGAAGCCATATTCCCATCAATTTTGAACTTTTCACCATAAAAACAACACCCCTACCTAGCCCTTGCTCTCTACCACGACATAGTTCAGCCACAGGTCGACATCGCCCCAACCCACCGCCCTAGCCCTCCCCAAGTCGCTTATCAGCTCAGGGATAATCTCGCAAGGCTAGACCTCATTGATATTCGCATTTCTGTGCGCAGTTTTCCTTTGCTTATCAGTAACAACATCAGGTTTCAACCCCTAAGTCTCGTTTAAAAACGACAAAAACTCCCAGAAAGTGGTGGAATCTATTTCAGGACCCTTAGAAATACCACCTTGAACATATACCCCGAAGATTGGCCCTAAAGTGCCCTATTTGAAGGTTTAAACCGTGGAAGAAAAATTTTCTGGCTTGGTGGTAAAGATTCAACATCTCAACTTAATCATGGGTGGCTCTCCTTTAACTGCAATCTCCATGCCTCCGAAAGATCATCAGCCGGATGACTTTACCGACACAAAGCTTGCCAGAAGTATTATCAACGAAAACATCATGAAAGATAGTATTATGACCGATAATATTAGGCGTGATCTAGAAAGAAAATCTCCTGAACCCGATACCAAGTCATTGGTGGTACCTACGTCGGCCGCTATGGCGATCCCTCAAGCTTCCGGTGGCAGCAGCACTAGTGCCATAAAACCACTGGCATTTATTCGAAATAGTAAGAGATCTTCCTCTGCTTCCAATGATTTTCTCTATGAAAGAGATCGGTTTAGAGCCAGACTTCACAACTTTAACATCAATTCGGATGATGCAAATGATGATGATCAGGAAGAGTGTGATGTGTGTGATATAATTGGCACCAAAACCACCAAATTAAATGTGGTAAAAGATGAACTTGAGCCAGAAGAAGATTTGGATGGTTCCTCGGATATCTCTCCTTTGGATACTGATTCCTCCTTCTACCAATCGCTAATGCCCTCAATATATTCACGCCTTCATGAGAAGATTGATATCAAGTCAGTAGACTTAGGCGACGTGCAATACATTTTCGGCTGGTATTTCAATAAACCTTTACCACCTACACATTCGATGTTTCCGTGGCTTCATGGCTTGAATGTAGATAACTTTGCCCAACGGCAATTCTTTCTCCAGCAGCAGCGGGAACAACAGCAGGTCGAAGCGTTGACTCTTGATGACTTGGAGTCCAAGCCCACCTGCCGGTTCTTAATGACCGTTAATGCTGATGTCATGGAGAACGACGAGCCTATTCTAAAGAACAACACCTTGATCAATGAGATCTTATGTCCCGTGGACATTTCTCGAGCTGAGGTTCATAGTTTGCTTAAAAACATTGTTCTCAAAGTGTTCCCTAATGAAGGACCGATTGATAAAATCTTAGAAACTTTCTTAAAAGATATATTCAGATTGAACTACTTGCCGTTATTCTTAAATTTGGACCCTGATAGAGGGGTTTCGTTAAGAAATTTCCATATCCAAGTGACGAAAACCGCTATTTGTTCTGATTTTATTGTGTACTGTTTTAAGGAGGAAAACCAGGATTTTGCTGATAGTATAGCCAGAATCTTATGGTTGGCTCAAAGGTTTGAACAAATCAATACCATGGATAGTAATTTGGCCAATATGGCTACCAGGCCTCATTATAAAGTTCTTTCGTTAAACCATTACCAAGAGGTGGAGAATAATGACAAGTTATTTTCGATCAATTTGAAAAACAAAATGTCGTCCAAGAATATCGATATTAACAAAGTCGTCAAGTTGCAACTCAAGTATCTTCAATTCTGGGATTCTGAGTACAGCATCAAAGAAAAAGTTGAAACCATCAAAATGTCTTCCGCTTCCACATTGAATGGAGAATTATACTGTGGCAATTCCTGGGATTACCAGAACTTTTTAAACTTCAAATATTCTCGCAAGAAGGATTACTTGTCGTTCAAGAAACCTATAAACATCCGGAATTTATTCTGTAACCCGTTGAATTCCATCGTCACTTCTAATTTCAATTCCAATGATTTGATAGAAACGATACTTCCGTTGCCCAATTTGAACTACAAGCTTTTCGTTCATTGTTTCAACGAAGGAAACTTCCCTGATGATGCTAGTTTGGATAATTTATTAGCGTTGTTTAATGACTATAGCGACGACACCGACAAGCTAGGCGAGTTTTACCATTTGACGTTCCCGTCGTCTGGCGCTATCGGCATCGGCGATATCAAAAAAGAGAACATCTCGTCGATTTTGAATCTTTGTAAGCTTCTTTATTTGATCTCCACCGTCAAGAGTCTCGACACGCTAGTATATTGTTCGGATGGGTACACCGAGCTGTCGTTATTGAACTTGTGCTATATTATCTATTCCTTGGATTGTCTGGTGGGAGATGCAATTATAAACCTTCACTTGAAGTTTGGCAGGCCATTCTACATTTTCAATACGGACGTGCAAATTTTGGAGAAATTAGAACCGATTTTAAGAAAGTATTCCCCTGTGGCCATGGACGTGAACTGGAAGTCAGGGGAAAAGTTATCAGATCATGAGATCAATAAACTCTTACTCAGTCCCAAAACCTTCAATAGTTTCAAATTGGATTACACCAATGGGTGTTACGATGGAGACCTGACGTCATCGTCTTCATCCTCCTGCTCTTCAGATGGAAGTGATTCTTTTATCCAAGATGCAAAAATGGAAGTTGTACCCGATTGGTATAAAGAGGTAGAAGGCTCGTTACCGTCAAGAATCTTACCTTACTTATACTTGGGCTCGCTAAAACATGCCAATTGTTTGCCTTTGTTAAAAGAACTAGGCATTACCAAGGTGATCTCCGTAGGAGAACCATTGATGTGGATTGATGACAGTAAGTTCAAAAAGAATCACGATATCGTGGTGGATGAATTAAATGGCGGAGATATTGAAATCCATAACATCGTGCCTCATGACAGATTATCCACCTTATCAGTTGACCAAGTGGTTAAGGTCAATAATCTTCAAGACGATGGCATTGACCAATTAGAATCCTCCTTACCAGCCATCTTAAAGTACATTGATGACGAATACCAAAAATCCAATGGCCAAACCAAGATTCTTATCCATTGTCGAGTTGGAGTGTCCCGGTCTGCCACCGTAGTAATAGCAGAAGTCATGAGAAGATTGAAAATTAATTTACCAAAAGCGTATCTTTACGTGAGAGTCAGAAGATTAAATATCATCATTCAACCAAACCTAAAGTTTTTATATGAATTGTTCAAATGGGAAGAACTTCATAAGCAAGATGACAAAGAGTACTTGCGAGAGATCGATTGGTATGCCATGTGTCGAGAAATCACTCTTTTAAACAACCCGTACCTTTCGGGCTGTATGTAGAAATGTTTAGTTCTAGTGTGTATTATTTTGGGTGTATTAATATATGTATTTTAAAAGAGTACTACCCTTAGTATGTTAGACACTAAGGCCTCACTAGTTATATGCTGGGCCTGAGGCATGGCTAATCTCCGGCTCCCAATGAGGGCGCACTAAAAAATTTTCCATCCTTGAATCTGCTATATCTATCTCACCATACATTTCCTATTACAATACCACAAAACCACTACACCACACACCAGCAATAGCTCAATACTACACCACACCCTGCTCCAGCTCCAATTGAACTGATACATCTTTCCAATGTCCACTAATCCTGACGGAGCTGCCTCCGAGCCCCATAATGCTTTATCGCAATTATTAGACTCTGCCATTCTTCATGCCGCCAAAGAGTCCAGTCCTGAGTTTGAAATCAAACCTAGCTCCGCTACCACAAGCCCTCGGTCCACTAAGTCCAACCGGTTCGAATTCTTTGCCATGAAAGATAAGTATGACAATATCTATAGTATAGAAGAATTGCTTTCTTTAAGAGACCAACTAGATCAAGATGTGGGGCACCGGTTACCGCCAAAAGAATTCTGGTGTTTGAACACTCCTAACAAGAAACATACCGCCAAAGATTTCTCCAATAACCGTCACGGGAAGAGAAATAATAACCCCAATACCTTCAAAAGAGAGTTTGAACGGAAGAAAAAACACGATATAGAAGAGTTAATAGGCGCTGAGAATGAAGGGGAGCCGGAATGGAATTCTGTTGATGTCGAAAATGGTGCTAACATGAATATGGGTGATACAGTTGAAGATTTCGAGAAATGGAAGCAGTCTCAACGGAAAAAAGATAATCCGTCGTTTGACCAACTGCTGTTCTTCCTGGCTGATTCCGAACCGCTTCAAAAGAACAATGATGTGGATAACTTTTTTTCATTTGTCAAGCCTTCTAATACTGAAGAAAAACGGCTGGATAAGTCCGACAGCGTGGGGAAGAGTTCTCGATTCTCCTCGTTTTTCAATCCGGCTTCTGCCCCTGCTGGTCCTACTGGCCCTGCTCCTGAACAAGTCGCCCCACAAGAACCACCAGGATCTGCTGGTACTGGAGGACCTGCTTCGAGGTTTTTCGGTACGCCTAGTGCTGCACCTGCCACAATGTCAAAACGGACTTCTGTGACGGGTTCTAATCCTCCAACTCCTCAACAAACCCCAGCAAATGTCAAGCCCCAGAATGGACCTCCGGGTATGACAGGAGCTCCGCCAGGAATGTCGGGACCTCCAGGTATACCAGGACCTCCGGGTATGACAGGACCTCCACCAGGATTTCCAGGACACCAAGGACCACCAGGTATTGATCTCAAAACCTTCTCAGGGTCTGCTGGGTCCAATGATAAAATGCCAAATCAACCCCACATGCAACTGCCCCACAGACAACCTCCAATGCCACAAATGCCCCCAGGAATGCCCATGGGAATGATGCCACCAATGGACGGAAGACCACCTGCTTCAAACGATAGTTTCTTCATGTCATTAATGAGTAAACCACCACCTGAAAATGGCCAGAACTCTCAATCTAATACCCCACAATCCAAACCTGCAAATATGCAAAACCAAGGCCCAAATAAATCAAACCCACCGCCATGGTTTAACCAACTTGCCCAAGGGTCTCCAGGAGCAGGCCAACCACCACATCCTCAAATGTATCCCCCAGGAATGGGGCCAAATCAAGGTCAACCAGGCGGACAGCCAAATGGACCTAATGGACAAGGGCCTAATGGACAAGGAGGACAAGGAAGAATGCCTCCAGGAATGCCCTTCCCACCAGGAATGATGCCCCCAGGAATGATACCTCCAGGCATGCCATTTCCTCCTAACATGAGGGACCCTAAAATGATGCCATTACCACCAGGGGCTTTTCCACCAGGAATGTTTCCAAATATGAAACATAATGGACCTCCACCAGGATTCCCTGGTCCTAATGGGCCCCCAGGACCTCCTTCTTCAGGTAGCTCATAGGCGAATAGTTACGAGTATATACGATCAGCTCTCCGAGCCAATACACACTAACAAAACACACACGATCAAACTACACTACTACACTACTACTTACTATCAACATTTATTATCTTAACTATTTAGAGTCAAATGATCTTGGAGATTTGAAGAAACAAGTTCAACAATTGGATATGCTCATCAGTTCCGTTGTTCAACTTCTTATCCGTACTAAATAAAAGCTGCGATATGGTATTCTTGCTCATTGAATCTCTAGAGTCATCCAATATAAAAACATCATGAAGCTGGTCAATGATCTGCTGGGCACTATATCCTTCCAATATTAAGGTTTTTGTGGTGTCAAGAATACTGGTGATGTTTTTGGATTCTACCGTACTAACAATTTTGGTGATAACTGTATCTGAAACCACTCCTCCTACTTCCAATAACGAGTCTTTGGTGATTTTTTCTCCAGCTCCATCCTCATCCAACATCTCTATATCGTCATCCAAGGCTTTGTGTGATAAGTGTAATCTAGTGGCAGACTGAAGGAACGTAATGGCTTTTCTTAAATCCCCATTACTGATTTTAAGTAACAGGTCCAAAACCCCCAGCTCAAGGCTGACTCCTTCTTCATCCGCAATGTACTGCAATCTCCCAAGCGCATGGTCATTATTCAACAACTTAAATCTGAATTTAGAACATCTAGAAGCCAATGGATCAATGATTCTGGTGATATAATTACACACTAAACAGAATCGCGTAACACTAGAATAATTCTCCATGGTTCTTCTTAAAGCTGACTGAGCATCGTTGGTCATGGAATCAGCTTCATCCAATATAATGATCTTATAAGGAGGACAAGGATACTTTTCCAAGTCTTCTTTTGAAGGATTGGAAATTGTAAGTCTAGCGAAATTCTTAATCTTTTGTCTGACAATAGAGATCCCTCTTTCATCAGAAGCATTTAATTCCAACACTCTGGACTTGAAAAGAGTAGGCCCATACAATTGTTTGGCCAATGCCAATATGGTGGACGTTTTTCCGGTTCCTGGAGGCCCATAGAATAACATATGGGGCAAATTGGCCGAGACTAACGTTTTCTTCAACACTTTAACGGTGTGTTCTTGAGATGCCACGTCGTCCAAGTTTTTGGGACGGTATTTCTCTACCCATGGCGTGTGTTCGATTCTTTCTTGTTCATACTGCTCGTTCCGGGCAGTTCTTTCTGTTCCAACTACCATCTTGATTAGTTGAAGTGAAAATTATCGCGACGCGTTTATCAAACTTCTAAGTAACACATACTTATATAGCGTAGACCGTAGACCGTAGAGATGTTGGAATATTCAAGTGAAGGAAGAGATGTAGAAGCAGATGATGAAAGAGATGAAGAAGATGAAGACATATATGAGATAAGCGATGAAGAAGGATATGAAGAATGGGATGAGACATGTGACGATGATGAAATTTGTTTTGAAGATAGTTCAACCGCTTCGCTGGAAAGCGTGTTTGAATATTACCCAGAGACTGACTCCTCCTCATTTCACGAGTCAGATGATAAGTCTACTGACGAAAACTTAGAGGCCAGGTATGAAAAATTTGACCGTTGGACCACAAGATGGATGGTACAATTATGTTACCAAGGACCAATTCCACATGGAATTGATGAGACAAAGGAGTTTGAAATTGAAAATGCCTTCGTTCGGTACTTTTCTGACATTTTGGTCATCGCCAAAGAAAAACCAATACCCTGCCAGAACACCTTGTTTAGATTTTTCAAGCCTTTGGATGAGGTAATCACAGAACATATTCGAGAGTATACATACCTGAATGGAAAGGTTTTGGAACTAGAAGAACGGATAAGGGAAGAGAACGAAAATCCAAGAGGGCCTTTGGATTGTTATACTATTACTATTGCCAGAGTTCTTGGGATTATGGAGAAACTGAAGAAAAGGCGTAAGCAGTACCGTAAAAAAAGCGAAGACGTAATAGTTTGTATGGCCATTGCCTTTAGAAACTTGTCAAAAGCTACTGTAGAAAGAACAAAACAGCCTAACAAATCTGAAACTTGGATTGAGAATTTTTTGGCGGAGTTTGTTCCTGAATTCCCTAAACCATATAACGAATTGAGGTGTAAACAGAAGTTTTGGCGGGATTTTTTCCCAAATGATCCGTACCGTAACATATAAGAAATTGAGGAGATAGAAGACTTCGGGTAAAGTCAGTAGCAATAGTAAAATTAGTAGCTATAGTCGATTTGCTAATATGTTTAATTAATGCTAGTTTATGCAGCCTCTCTGCGATTTTGAGATTTGGTGAAACAAGTTATACATCTCTCTTTCCCACACACAATTAATCCCTATTCAAGCAAAGAAATGTATCGAAATATTTATCAAGTTGAAGACTCATCTGACAGCGACTATGAGAGTGAGGTGTCAAGTGAAAGCTCAATTGAACAAGGAACGAAGTATCCAAGCGATTCAAGTGAAGGATATCCCCTTAAGCCACCTGTGCCAATTAATAACAAAAACTTAAGACTTCGGTATATTGAGTTCATCAAGTGGTTGGACGCTTTTCTTTATAACTTGCAACACGCCAAACCAGTACCACAAGACTTCATCGAAGAAGATACCCTTAAACTTGGACGAATGTTTGAAGAGTATCTTCGGGATATTTCTGAGATCACTAACCATACGGAGGAACCCTCAGAAGACGTATTCGAAGACATATTCGAACAGTTCTCTGACAGCGTGGGTCGAGAAATTGATGAATGTACCAATAATTTCACTTACATGGTTGAGGCGGTTTTGGAACTAGATTATGAATTGCATAACAAAAAAGTCAAGCAGAAATCTTTCACAAACAATCCTCTTTTTAGGAAAAGAGGCCTAGAATACATCGCCAAGTTAAAGAAGCGGCGTATGGCCTGTCGTGAATATTCAAAGGAGCTATTGGCTCTTGCAGTCGAGGTCTATCGCGAGTTGGCTGATGCTGCTTTGAAAAAGGCAACTCAATCTGATAAGTCAGAAACGTGGATTTTAGATCTTTTTGATGAGTTTGTTCCCAGGTTTCATGAAGCTGTTGAGGCGCTGAATAAAGTGTGGTTTGAATGCAAATGCTTGTTTTGAAGACAGGATCTGTGCGACTATTTTTCAGAGTTCATATCTTTCCAAGTTGCAACCAAAGAAATGTCATCTACCGAAATAACTGAAAGGCATGAATATTTTGTAGAGTGTGTTGACAACTTGCTTGCAGAATTACTGTTTGGAAATTCAGAAATGGGTATGGGTATGGAAGAAGGTGTAGCGAGCTTTGTAGAATACTTCATTGACTATTTTAGAAGAATCTTGCAGATCTCGGAAGATCCAAACTACCCTTTGGATTCAATTCTTGATTCATTCATTCCTCTACATCCTGAGATAGACGAATGTGCAACCCAAATTTCATCTGAATATGAAGAATATCGGTAAAGAAAAAGTCATGGATAGCTTAATCGATGCAATGGATGAAAAAATCGCCAGAGGAACTCTCCACGAATCAGAAGTTTCTAATTTGATGATACAAGTCCAACAAAGAACCCTCCCTTTACGTATTGAGTCGGCAAAGAAACGCATGCTGTTCGGAAAAATGTTGGACGATTTTGTTTTGGTCCTTAAAGACATGGGTGAAACGTGTTTGGAAAAGACCAAACAAACAAATAAACCTGAAACATGGGTTCAAGATGTTTTCGAAGAGTTTGTTCCCCAGTTCGCTGAAGTCACAAAAAAGCTGAAGATGCCTGTTGAATGATACTGCTTATTTTCACAAAGAAAGTATGGGATATAGGTTATATGGCTACTCAATAAATATCTTGCAAGGTGCGACTATTTTTAAAAGTACGTATCTTTCCAAGTTGCAACCAAAGAAATGACAGCCGAAACCGAAATAGCTGAAAGGCACAAACAGTTTGTAGAGCTGATTGACCAGTTGAATGAAGAATTACTGTTTGCAGATGCAGGACTGGAAATTATTATGGAAGACGGTGTTATGCATTGTGTAGAACAGTTCCTTCGATATTTTGGAGATATCTTGAAGATCTCTGAAGATCCTGCCTTGGTTGAGAAATCATATTTAGATTCCTTCGGTCCTTTAATTTTAGAGCTACAAGAATATGTTTTCCAAATTACATATGAATTTGAAGAATATCAGTATCACGAAGAAGTCATCGATAGTTTAATCGATGCAATGGATGAAAAAATCGCCACGGGAACTCTCCACGAATCAGAAGTTTCTAATTTGATGATACAAGTCCAACAAAGAACCCTCCCTTTACGTATTGAGTCGGCAAAGAAACGCATGCTGTTCGGAAAAATGTTGGACGATTTTGTTTTGATAATTAAAGACTTGGGTGAAACTACTTTCGAAAGGATCAAACAATCAGATAAACCTGAAACGTGGGTTAAAGATGTTTTCGAAGAGTTTATTCCCCAGGTTGCTGAAGCTACAAAAAAGCTGAATAAAGCGTCTGCTGAATGATACCGCTAAGTTTCACAAGGAAAGCATAGGATATAGTGTTCAGGTAAAATATCTAGGTTATATGGCTAATAAATATGAGGTGCGACTATTTTTTATTGTTTATATCTTCTCAAGTTGCAACCAAAGAAATGACAAGTGAAATCCAAATGGACAGGCTCCAATACTTTGAAGCGGTTGCTGACAACTTGATTGGAGATTTACTGATTGGAGATTACCAAACGAAACTTACTGTGGAAAAAGGTGTTGTGTACTCTGTAGAATACTTCCTTGAGTATTTTAGAGATATCTTGAAGCTTTCTGAAGATCCAACCTGTACTGTGGATTCATTTTTGGATTCATTCAATTGTTTATATCCCCAGCTAGACGAATGTGCTGCACAAATTTTATATGAATTTGAAAAATATAAGTTTCAAAAAGAAGCAATGGATAGTTTAATCGATACAATGAATGAAAAAATCGCCACAGGAACTCTCAGAGAATCAGAAGTCTCTAGTTTAAGGGCAAAAATCCAACAAATAACCCTCCTTGTACGTATGGAGTCTATGGATCAACGCATGCTGTACGAGAGAATGTTTGAACATTTTGTTTTGGTACTTAAAGTTATGGGTCAAAGGTGTTACGATAGGATCAACGAATCAGATAAACCTGAAACATGGGTTAAAGATGTTTTCGAAGAGTTTATTCCCCAGTTTGCTGAAGCTGCAAAAAAGCCGAAGAAAATATCTGTTGAATGATACCGCTGAGTTTCACAAAGAAAGTATAGGATATAGTGTTCAGGTAAAATATATGGCTACTCAATAGATATCTTGTGAGACGCGACTACTTAGTTCAAATCTTTCCAAGTTGCAACCAAAGAAATGAGAGTCGAAGCACAATTAACTGAAAGGCACTTAGATTTTGATGATATGATTGAGGAATTGACCGTAGAATATTATTTAGACATACAAATTAATATGTACAGAAGCATTATGGGGTTTGAACGACTCATTCGTGAATATTTTGCAGATATGCGAAAGATCTCTAAGGAACCGACTTTAAGTAAGCTTTCAGAGAAGGCTATTTCGAAGTTATACAATCCTTTATATTTACAGTTGAAGGCATGTGCTTCAAAGATTTCAGCGGCATTTAAACAATGGGACAAAATCGATAACTCGGTGAATAGGATTATGGATGAAATGGATAAAAAAATAGCCACAGGAAATCTAAACGAGTCGGAAGTTTCTAATTTAAAGATACAAGTCCAACAAAGTACCGAACCTTTACGTATGGATTGTGAGAAGAAGGGCCTATACTACAAACAATTGTTAGAGCATTTTACATTTGTAGTTAGAGAATTGGGTGAAGTATTTTTGGAAAAGATCAAACAACCCGGTAAACCTAAAACGTGGGTTAAAGACGTTTTCAAAGACTTTGCTTTCCAGTTTGCTTTAGTCAATCAAAAGCTGGAAGTATGAAGATCAATCACTGCCAGCTAGGGTAATAGTCTGTGCTGATAATCTGGCAGATGCCTAGTTTATGATTCTGTACGCGATGGAGGTCACTTGAGACAATGGTTTCTGTAAGAGCTAGACTTCACTAAACAAACCATCCTCCGTCACTATATCTAATAAAGTGCTTGAAGTAGAATCACTGATAAGCATTGATCCATTTACTACAATATTAAGACGATAATGGATCTTACACCCCTATTAGCACAATAGTTTAACAATGCGATTTAGTTATTTAACAATACCATTTAGCTTTAACAATATACCAACGCAGGCGTGAGATCACCAAAATCACTGGTTGGCAAGACGAATATAGTTTGGGGTAAAGGACAATTCTGTGTATTCAGTTATAATTGGATACACTAATGCGGTAGCATGTAGGAATGTAAATCTTGAACTCTGAAACAAATCTGAAACAACCCCTTGTGCGTATAAATATGACAAGATATCCCCAAATTTGAATTAATCAGCAGGAAATATGACAATTGAAAGTGAATTGATACAAAGACGGGACAAATTTTTGAATGAAATGAATCGCCATCGTGATGAGTTAAGAAGACCACCAGAAGATGATGAGCTTACCTCTGAGGATATCTCCCGTACTGAGGATATCTTTCTCGATTTTTTTTATGATATTATTATTATCTTTGAGAGATCGAGTCCAAGTGTAATTGGTAGGACAAATCTTTTCCATCAATTTAGACCCTTGCGAGTCCATGTGGAGAGATGTGGTAATATAATTTCCCTGACAGCATTAGAAGCTTTGACTCTTGAAAGGGCAAAGGAATCACTAATCGAGGGCGAAGGGGAGCCAAGTGAAATCCAATGGTTGAAAGAAGAGATTGAAAAGAGACGTGACCAGAACTGGGAAATGGTAACCAATTTGATTGTGACGTTTCATTATATGGCCGATAAAGCCTTTGCAAAGACAAAGGAATTGAATAAATCTCAACCTTGGATTCCGGATCTCTTTGCTCAGTTTGCTATGCCGCTTTCGGCAGTTTATCAATAGATAGATAGAAGACTTCTGGTAAAGTCAGTAGCAGTAGTAACTTAAGTAGCTATATAGTCCATTTGCAGTACTTATATAGCAAATCTACAATTTTTCATCCGAACCTAGCTCCTAATTATAACGTGCCCCTTTTTGCAGCCACTTAGATCTGCGATTTGAGATGTGGTAATATCCACATTCTGAAAAGTTACACATCCCCTTTTTACACACTCTTTTTTATTATTGTAGAAATGTGGAGTGAAGAACTGTCTGAAAATGGTTATGACGACTCGGAAGATTCATATGACAGTGAATCTGGAAGTGTGGTATCAAATGAAGGTTCAATTGAGCAGGGAACAGAGTATGAAATGGATTCAGGTGAAGGGTTTCCGCTTTTCCCAGATATTCCAATTGAGGATAGAAAGTTAACTATTAGGTATATGAAATTCATTCGGTGGTTGAATGCTTATCTTTATAACTTGCAACACACAAAACCGGTAACACAAGACGAGGTTGAAGCGGAAGCCGCTGGAATTGGATCCAAGTTCAATAAGTATCTTCACGATATCTCGGTGATCACTAAACATGTGGATGTACCTGAAAAGGATGAATTGGAAGATTTATTTGAAGATTTGTCGTTAGCAATAGCCCAATGTATGAATACCTTTACTGATATGGTTGAGGACATAATGGAAATCGATATTGAATTACATAACAAAAAAGTTAAACAACCATATAATCGCCTTTTCAAGAAGAAGGGCCTAGACCAAATGAATAAGTTAAAGAAGAAGCGGAGGGCGTGGCGTGAAAAGTCACAGGAATTAATGGCTCTTATGGTTGAAGCTTTTTACGAGTTGGCTAATGCTGCTTTGGAAAAGGTAATTCAATCTGGCAAACCGGAAACATGGATTTCAGATCTTTTTGAGGAGTTCATGCCACGGTTCAGAAAAGTCTCTGAAACTCTGAAAAAAGAGTTCTTTGACATTAGAGTGAATTTTGCCTGACTGTTTCAAGTAATTATTGTAGATCCTGTGTAACTGAGTTTTTAATCAATAAATGTTTTGTGAAGTGTGCTTTGTAGATGTAGCTTTTGATGAAAATAATTTTGCAGCTAAAGCGCGGTGCTAGTTATACATCACAAGGTCAGTAGTTGATATCACAAACGATGACAAAACGTAATTATGCAACTATGGGAGACGATAGTATTACAAAAAGGTACTATGAATTTATCCAAAGGCTAGACGACCATTACGATTTCTTAATGGATACCTACAATTGGACTTGTGAGACCGAAGAAAATACTGAAAATGTTCAAGATATTCAAGATCTTTTTATCGATTTTTTCTTTGATATTTTGAAGGAAACCACCGACGCATCTGAAACCATAAGATCTACCAGAGGCTTGTATCAGTGCTGTGGACCCTTGACCGAAGTTATGAAGAAATGTTCCGATGATTTGGGCCGATCATCTTCAGAAGTTGGTGTCATGGATTTAATAATTGATTCACGTAATGGGTGTTTGGAGACCAAAGTTAGACTAAAGGTGCTCGATAAAGTTCAGTTGTCCTTCTTGAGGAACCAAGTCGAAAAGGTTAACAAACAGTTGACTATCATACTTAACCGGGCTCGCGATGATTACTTGGAAAAGTTACCAAAACTAATTGAAGTATTTCAGGATTTGGCTAAAAGAGCCTGTTACCTCGCTAGAAACTGTAATGGAGAGCCCTTGTTTTACATTCGCCCATTTTGTGCTGAATTTGCTCCAAGGATTGCTAAGATTTTTAAAAAGCCGTTCGAAAATAGTAACAATCCTGTAATAGGGAAAGACATCATGTACCGGCATCCTGGAGGTGAAATCTGCTATATTATTTGATAAATGTGAACCCCGATTGCTAGTATCGTTAGAATCGTAGGAAAAGGGTGTGGAGTTGAAATGTTGTAACGTTTGAGTTAGATAGCGGGGCCCCCAATTTTGTAAAGCCACAGTCCCAAGTATTTAATAAGAGAACTTCTTTCAAATGTGATTTAATGCTAGTTATACTGTATAGTAAATGTTATATTAACATGCTTTTAAGTCGACGTACCTATAGTATCCTTTTGTTCATAAACCCGAAACGGTGAGATCAAATGATTTCAAAATATTTTTGCAGCTAAAGTGCGGCAGCTGAGGTCAAATTTTCAGTTGGATCTTGATTGAAAATGAGAGCAGAAGATGAAATACCAGACACGAGATCAAGCGACGACGATTCGGGACTGGCCGTGAACGACGTAGAAGATGATTCATCTGAAACAATGTCGGAAGCTGATGATATATTTGAAAACATGTCAGAAGGTGATATATCTGCGACGTCGTCAGAAGATGATGAAAGTATGATAGAGGATAATGATACAGAAAATGCTACTCTAGAAAGGTACAATGAATTCCTTCAAAGGTTGAAAGAACATCAGGATTATTTAATGGATGACGACAATTGGATTGAAGATGAACTTGAAGATGACCTTGAGCATATTCAAAATCTTTTTATCGATTTCTTTTATGATATTTTGAAGGAAGAAACCGACATATACGAATCTATAAGATCAACCAGAGAATTATTACAGTGTTGCTCGGCCTTGGCCGAGGCTATGAAGGAATGTTGCACAGATTTGTATAATTCATCTTCAGATGCTTCTAATATTTCTTGTTTAATTGATTATAATGAGGTGTGCTTTAAGACTGAGGTTCGTGAAGCGAAACTCAATGAAGCTCAGTTGTCTGCCTTGAAGACTCATATCGAGAGGGCGAACAAGAAGTTAACTAAAATACATGTTCGGGCTCGTGATGATTTCTTGAGAAAGTTACCAAAATTAATTGACATATTTAGGGACTTGGCTTCAATGGCCTATTCCATAGTAGGAGACTATAGTGAACCCGAACTTTATGTTCACCAGATTTGTCAAGATTTTGCTCCAAAGATTGCTAAGATTTGTAAAAAGCCATATAAAACTAGTTCCAGTAGTGTATTATACCATGACGTTGACTACTTTAAAAGAATTTTATAAGTTTTATTCAATTTAATTGTGGATGAGAGTGGCGCCAGCCACTGATGAAACAATTTAGTTATTAGTAACACAATACAACAACGTGTCGATATTTATTTAATAATTACTACAAAGATGATTAAAATGCTAGTTATACAGTTTAGTGAATTGCTCTATTAAAATGCCCGATTTCATAAATTACCTAATGCCTGTTAGGGTACTTTTCTCTTAAGCATGGAGTTATTTTATCATTGAACTCCAATGACAGATAATTCTAAAGTCCATACTCTTCTCATATGAACTTTGACAGACATGGTATTACCCGGGACATTTTTAAATAAATCAGGATTACTGACTTGAACTTCAATGGTTTCATTTGACCACCAACATTTTCTAGCGGGTTTCCGCCAGAATAAAAGCAATTTATTATGATTATTATCTCTTTTTCGGGATAAAGATCTAGAAGCAGCTCTTGAAGCAGAAGATGCTAAAGAAGCGATTTTAGATCTTGATCTTGATGCGGTTGAGGCGTTAGAAGCTACCGGAGCCAAACTAGGAGAATCTGGAGGAGTGTCATCAGATTGATTTCTTAACCGTACCAACAGTAATGATAATAACATACATTTTGAAGGTTCCATGGACCTACTACCCCAAAGACTAGTAGGTTCAAACCCCGAAGAACATAACATTTCAAATAAATGTTTTTCAGCCGGGCCCAAGGTTTGTTCTTGATGAGTTTCATTGACATTATACCCCAACCCACTAAAAATATACTTGTTTTTTATTAATTGTTCACTTACATCAATTTTGAGAGATCTCATAGCTTCTTCATCTAATCCAGCCACAGGTGGAATAACATAAAAATCAAGATCTTCTCGTAACACAATGATTGCAGGTTTTGTGCTTAACACATGCAATGCATCGTTTTGGTGATTTCGGCTCATTCCACTTGATTGAGGAGACAATGAAGTGGCTCTTTCCAAATCATTTTGAGCATCTCCAAACACATATATAATATATTGGAAACAATGAGGATCGAAATTAACAAACACCACATCTTCTTCGGTCAAATTTGTTATCACTTGACCATGGGCATCCAAGAAAACCCCGTTAGGAAACAAACATAATAATATACTTTCAGGTAAACTCATTAATTCATCTCTCCGTATAGTAAAGTTTATCCCCCGGATGTTCAAATGGATCTTGGAGTTATAATCAATCCCGCCCGTTTCTTCATACTGAGGGACGTTGTTGAAGTTGTCTTGAGACACTTGTGTTATAATGTTATCAGACATTCTTTACAGGGGGCTTTTGCAATCGAAAAAAAACAAGTTTGCTGGCGCTTCAATCGGATGAGATTCAGGGCCCAGGGAAACACGTGATAGACTGTTTAAATACCACGAATACAATCGATGGGAGGTTTACAACACTCCCTATACTGTTTCAAGATCCAACTGCTTGCTGAATGTACCCACGTTTAGCACGGCACGTAATGAACAATCGGAACTAATTGCACTTGAAGATGTCAAGTTACCAGCAAAGGAGAGCCATTTTGTGCGCATCGGTGGTTTGTGAGTGCCGCGCAGTGTCGTGGTTTGGCTAACTGTTGGTTTAGTCAAAATGTGTCATAGTAAGATGAAACCAGCATTGTTAACGGTTGAGATCTAGCTGATATACGAGGGGTAGAGATAGAGGTATTTTAGGTCTGTCACGAGTCACAGATTGTTTGATTGTTTATTATTTGATTGTTTGATCGTATACTTTCAATAGTGTTGCAATAACAAGGTTGCAATAACAATCTCTACATATGTGTGACAAAAGTGATTGTTGTAAAAAAGAAGAACCCCTATACGAAGGGGAATCTGATGATGTTTGGGCCAGTGATAATGATGAACCGACAAACCCCACTGCGGAACTTCGGCGCACGCACAATAAACAGGGATACTTGGATGGATTGAGCCACGCCAAAGAGGAAAGTCTTCAAACGGGCTTTGATGACGGGTTTCCGAAGGGGGCCAGTTTGGGAATTATGGTGGGGCAAATCTTATCTACGGTACGAAGTCATGATCCGCTGTTGTTTGACCAGTGTAAGCAAGAGTTGAACATCGCCAAGGTGCTTAATAAGAAGTACTTTGACGATGACTTGGAAATGGATACCTCCCAGCACCTGGTGCTAATGAAATGGAAGGCCATCTGTGAAGAAATGAATAATTAATAGAGCTGTAAATAATTTGATTACTTGTAAATAATTAGGATTTATCTTAAATAATTTATGATTTATGTTACTATATACTATGTATCTGGTGCCAGTACTGGTAATTTATGGCCTCGTCCCTACCGGCTGGTAGGCATATCGGTACTAATAACATCATCCATATTATTGTACAACCCACTAAGTTTATTTTCAAACTTGGTTCTGCCCTTACTCCATTCTATCCAAAGCTCACTTAGCAAATATTGTGTCTCTTGGAACATTAGATACTCTTGCAAACAGCACTCTTTAATAAGCCAGTCTTTATTAAGTTGTTGAAACATTTCTTGTTTGTCATTAATGATAGTTTGTTTTAATTTAGCCAAATCACTGCCCTTTATATCCGCATCTTCACTACTTAACCGGTTGAATTTGGTTTCGTTTTCTTTGATTTTATTTTGAAGCTGAGTTATAGTATTGATCAGTAATCGCTTGGATCTTTCAAATAATTCCACCAAAGAATATAAATAATCAAGATAATTTTTGAATTTTTCCAATACTGAAGTGTTGATAGCAAAAGTATCGTCAATGATTATTTGATTGGACCCCGTGAAAAACTCCGTTACGGAATTTAAGGAAGTATTAATTGAATTGAAATCATCTCGATTATTCATGGCAATAACTGAACTCTTATTATCACTATGAGGATAAAGAGTCCCACTCATATCTTGAAATTTACTAATCATTTCCAGAAACCGATTGTTATCATATGCAATCTGTTGTTGTCTCCGTTCAAATCTTTCGACTAAAATGACAATCTTGGTCCAAACATCGATTAATTTACTAATGTTTGTTTCAGCATCCTTCCAATAAGTTAAGAATTCTTCTCCCAATGCTGACCAAATAGAATTCATAAAATGAGGCAGGATTTTAACTCCTTTGAATTCCAAGTTATAATCAATTTGGGCTTGTTTTCTCCAACTTGTCAAGTCGGTAGGAACACTGAGAAACGTGACAACAATCGGTTCCTTTCTTATAACTGGATGCCTTACCAATTGGTTTAAAAATCTATGTAAACCTCTACGACGTCTTTGTAAAAATTGGGAATCGGGAGACGCTCCTACTGAGTTGCGTTAGTATTTGTAAAATAATAGTTTCCTTCTGCTTAATATACATACCAGTAAATTTTTTGGGTGGTAACCCTGGGATCACTCGGAAGGGGTATTTCTTTAATAAAAATTCCAATAGCCTATAATAGTTAGTAATTACTCAAAGTCGTCATAGGTAACCAAAATACATACCATACGAAATCAGAATATCTTCTGATGACCTTTTTAGGCCCAGCAGGGGAATTCATGCCTAGATTGATTTGATGGGTAATAGCGTAGTTAATATGCTTAAAAACCAATCCCTCTTTTTCAGGGACTTCTTTAACGTTAATTGTCTCATTCCCATCATATAATGGCTTGAATTGATCTCTATACTCATTAATGTACTTATCGAGCTCAGAAAATGCAGCAGGAGCCGGAGCACTTTTTGTTTTTTGATTTTCAATTGACGAATGATCGGTTAATAACGGATCTGGCGTCATAGGAGATGGGTTTGCTTGTCTTTCATCCCATTCACTATCACCGGAAATGCCCGAATTAGCCATTTGACTCGTCAATGGATCCACAAAAGTCGGTTTAGGTTCTTCTTTAGCAACTTTCTTGGTTCCTATAAGAAGTTGGACCACATCAGGAGGAATATCCGGTAAGTCATTGACCTTAAATTGCAACGTTACATAGTCGCCAGTGCCCTCCACGTCCAATTCCAAAGCCACAAGCCCTAAACATTGATAAAACTTGGAACTTTGGTTCACATCACTCAAACTATGATCATAGATTGTGTTGATGATTTTAGTCCTTTGAAACCCCAAAAACTTGTGGTTTTGTACCAATTGGTCCAACACCAACCGCTCAAAGTCGTTCCCAGACTTCATCTGGTCGTTAAGTTGGTTATATATCAGCTTGTACAGCTCAGGTATTTTACGTTCATCAAACTTGAACTCAGATTCCAGTCCGTAGTCATCGTGAGTGCTCGTCAAAACTTGGGAGGAGTCCAAATAGGTAGAAGCAAATGGGGATGCTCTGGCGGCGTTATTATCATCGTCAGCCCATCCGTTACCCCATGGGTCGTCTCCAAGGATATTACTACCGCTCATAGTTCACTTTTCTAGCCTGGTGATGCTGCTGGTGCTTAAATCAATCCTTTGCCGATTATCAACAATATGCTCCCAGATCTTATCAAAACGCGCACTGGCAAAGCCTAATTAATTGATCACGATAAAGCCTTTTGCAAAACATGGAATCGGTCAAAGGCACGTTGTACAACATCATCAACTACTTCCATAAGGACGACCGGTACAACCGAGTGAGTCTTGGCTTGGACCGGAATCCTACCATGAAACAATTGATAAGGTGGAGATTTGCTGATATTTTATTGTTGGGAGGGTTATTTGTATTGTTCATGTTAACATACTATATCCCCCCATTCCAGAGACAATTCTTCGTTAATGATTTAACGATTTCACACCCGTACGCAGAAACTCAAAGGGTTTCCAATGCCCAGTTGTTCTTTTACTCTGTGTGGGTTCCACTTTCTGTGATCGTGGTTGTTAGTTTAATCTTCACCAAACCGGCTAATAAGATTTATGTCACGTTTTTATCGGTAGTGGGACATTTAATTAGTGTTTTCACTACAAGCGTTACTACTGATATCTTGAAAAACTTCATTGGAAGACATAGACCCGATTTTTTGGCCAGATGTGTTCCCAAAGCTGATGCTCCTTTAGATGTCATGGTGTTTGCCAAAGATGTTTGTACGACTGAAAACATCGATAGATTGATGGACGGGTTCCGGACCACGCCGTCAGGCCATTCGAGTCTTAGTTTTGCTGGGTTGGGGTATGTTTCCTTCTGGTTAAGCGCACAGTTGATCATAAAACATTATCAACTGGGAGCTTGGAGAAGTATTCTCGCATGGATTCCTTGTTTCGGAGCCTTTTTAATTGCCTTAAGTCGGACGGAAGATTATAGACACCATTTTGTTGATGTGATAATTGGGTCTATCTTGGGTTACTCCATTGCCTATTGGTCTTATTTCCGGTACTTTCCTCCTTTAACTCATGCTAAGGCCTATGAACCTATTTTACTTATTGATGAAGAGGAGAATCCTAAAGATGCTTATCTTTATGATACCTTAGAGTCTACACAAGATGAAGTATAGGCGCACCTACAAAAACATATACACTCCACTTATTTAAAATATATATATCACAATTTAACTATCTATGACAATTTAACTATCTATGACAATTTAACTAACAAATAAATAACCCCATGGTAATTATCATAGATAAGGTAGACCATTTCAGTGCTTCTATAATTATCACAGTAAGGCTGAATCACTTGTTGTCACACGACCGCGAGCGTTGAAAAGATCGTTTAGATGAAGTATTTAATCCGAGTCCCTAACATCAATAAAATGCAAGCGACCCTGTCGTTGTACTGTTTTGTATCAGGAGGAAGCATCCACTGTGTTCCGGTCAACTCATTCAACGAATTCTCCAACCTGTTGAACAACGGGAGTCCGTCGCCGCCTGCCATTGAAATCAACCCTGTCGGTAGCTCCCTCGATGACAACGACACTCATTTGAAAATTAAGAATAGAAACTTATTATACACCCTAAATAATCCTTCGTTATCGGATCTTGAATCAGACACAAGCGACATCCAGGACGAGTCACTGTACTTGTCAGGAGTCATCAATAATTATTCCACCCACGCTCTTTATTTGCCTGATTATTCGATTGATTTAACCACAGATTTAAATGATGATTACCCTCAAGCTAAAGAACTTTTAAGGAAAACTTTTTCGAAAAACTGGAGCAATATAGACAAGATCCAAGTCAAGCGGTTGACTGGAGGTATCACCAATATGTTGTTGAAATGTAGTTATGGTCCTACTGGAGAAACTGTTCTTATGAGAGTTTATGGGAAAGGTACAAATTTAATTATCGACAGACATCGGGAATTTATTCTGCATCTTGTGTTAAACTCAATGAATTTGGCCCCACCAGTTCACGCCCGGTTCAAAAATGGACTTATTTATGGGTTTCTAGAAGGAAGATCCTTAGAACCTTCTGAATTAAAACACAAAAACTTGTACCCTTTAATAGCCCAACAACTAGGAAATTGGCATTCCAGAGTCAATATTGAAGAAGTCCGCAATGGGGTTAACCAGTTACGGGATTATACTAGAGCTCATAAAAGAAAACTGTCTGATCAAATAAAAGTCAAAGATATGACACGAGATCCTAATGGGACTAAGAGGGAGAAGAAATTCAAAAAAAGATACATTTCTAATATCTGGGAATTAATAGAAGACTGGATAAATATCGTTCCTTTGGTTCCAGCTTTAATTGAATCTTTTAAAGAAAATAGTGATGTTCCAATAGATGAAGATAATATGAGACAAGTGGTGATGAATGAGTTCAACTGGTTAAAAGAGAAACTTACCACTCATATTGTATCTCCTACTGTATCATCACATTGTGATTTACTTTCAGGGAACATTATAATTCCTAGTGAAGATTTACTCAATACTGAGTTTGGAAAATTACCCTCGCTTGAAGAAAATCCTATAAAGTTCATTGATTATGAGTATATGTTACCGGCTCCTAGATCCTTTGATATTGCCAACCATTTAGCTGAATGGCAAGGGTTTGAATGTGACCGGGCCAGTATCCCCGAACCCACGTTTGAAAATGAGACTCTCGTTAAATGGGTCAAGGCATATTTAAATAATGAAGAAGCTTCTGATGAAGAGGTGAAAGCATTAATAGATGAAATCCATGGGTATTATGGTTTACCTGGGTTCTATTGGGGGATATGGGCTGCCATTCAGAGTGAAATATCAAATATTGATTTCAATTACTCCATATACTCCAAGCTAAGATTGCAAGAATACTGGGACTGGAAATCCAGTTTCAAGTTTGATTAGATAGTTACATAGATTATATTCACTTCTATTGGGTACGGTATTTATTAGTCATTAAATAGGTTCTAGTCATTATACACCGTTTTTATTAATCATCGCTCTAAATCCACTACGGTGGTGGTACCAGTTTTACTGGAATATAGCATCACCCATCGACTTCCCTTGGACCTTTCCTTAATTAATGTGTTGTATATGCTAGTGACAAAGGTTCTGGGAGTATTGGATGATGAGGAGTACATTTTTCGAATCCAAAGATCTTGAGAATGTAAGGAGGTGGTCAGAATGGCATTCAACATATCTTCATTCACATCTATACTAATCACCAGAGAAGATGCCAATGTTCTGATTAAATTAGCAGATGCAATTATGGAATCATTCTCTTGCTCCCATTTATTACTCTTATTATTCTTTCTTCCTCTTGGAGCTTCATTAGACACCACGAGTGCCTTCTGGTTAATATCCACTGAAAATAAGGGACTATCTCCAAGGACAAATTCATCTTTAGATTCAGACGCCAGATCTTCTTTTAGACGATTTTCTCCTTGGTCTTCTTCTTTTCGAGTTTGAATTGCCTGCGAAATATGGGTCAGAAGTTCTTCATTATCTACATCAGTATCCTTATTCTTCTCCATATCTCTTACCCTTAAGGTCTTATATAAAGTGTTGGATTTCTTTAACTTCTTTTTAATGCTACTGTTCGACAGCCTTATCAAAACCACCCAGGGAATCCCTTCGAAATCAGCTTTATCCAAATAATCTTCTTGAGAAGACGCCAAATATAAATCACAACTAATATCATGGTCCCATAAGTCCCTGATTATATCTAACCCACAATCAATGAGAATATCTCTATTCAAGGTGGTAACTAAAACTTCACACCTTCCATTTCTCCATTTCCGGTTTCTATCTATGGCGATTTTCTTTTCGTAGTTCTTTAACATGAGAAATAAATAGGTGGTAGATAACAGGAACCCCACGGCATAGTTCCGGTTTCGTTTACTTAACCCTGTATCTGACAAGTTCTTGGTTAAGTTATCGTATCTCCCACCAGTAGCCACTCTAGATAACTTTCTAGTTTTATCCACTTTGAAAAGAGCTTGAAACATAATACTCCCAGTATAATACTTGGAATTATAACTAGCAAGAGGATTGAACCGAACTTCAGTTTTGACTCCCAAAGAACTCAAGATAGCCAACACATTGGTGATATATTTAACAGACCGCTCTACTTTTAGTAACAAGGGTGAGTCCACCAATAACCTTTGGAGTTTACTCTTAGCCTTCTCTGGCTCTATAGTGAAATCAAACATATCAATCAAATCATTTGTGACCGTTTGAGGCACTTTATACTCTTCTCTCAAGTACTTTTTGATATCTTCTCGTTCCCTATCCACATTAAGCTGAGAAAGAATCTCCATTATTTCAAGTTTTGACTTCTCATCGATGCCTACATTTCTAAACGTGAACGTCAAAATGGCATCTATGATATCATAGTGGTTTATCATAATTATCCGAGAAGCAGAACTAATATCAAAGCATGAAAAACTATTCAAAATCTCATCCACCACTTTAATACACTCAGCATCATGTAAATAGTTATCTAGGTTATTATTGCTGATAATATCAAAACTGACCACGCTAAACTTGTCGGGAGCACCGACCCCTCTGACATTGGGTCTGAATACAAAATCATGACGGAAAATCTTGGGAATGGTTATAGTGTTACGACTGAGGAATCTAGCAAATGGAAGCACCAAATCATACGGCAAACTTAAAACTGACCCGTTTCTATCAAGCACTTCATACACATATTGCCGGGAAAATGAAGGTGGTTTTGGTAAGAAGATCTCTGAGCTAAACTCTTCAACTGCACCATGCTTTTTGAATATTTTGAACAATGAATCCACCATTCCTCTAAACAAAAGATAGTCTCCCACGTTATACTCCATATGTTGTTTGGTTAGTTTTCGATTCTTATTATCAAACATCAAATCTCTCGCAAGCAGGTATGGCTGATTGAATAGAGTTTCTCTTACTTGTTGCTGCCATGGTGACGCTGGGTCAGCTAGTGACTTCAAGGCTTCCTTGATGACCTGATCTTGGTGTTCTACTGGCATCCAGCCACTTTGAAGAAGCTCTGAAGCACTTGGCCTCTTACTAGGATTATGGTCCAATAATAATTTGATGATTTTTGTTTCTAATCGGTTCTTAGATTCAGAGAAATCTGGGGGGAATTTGATGGATTCCAACCTTAAATTATTGATTTTCTGGGCCCGTTCCATCCCCGTAGCCAACGAATAACACATTTCAAAAAAAATGATCCCTAACGAGTACATATCCACTTTTTCATCATAGTTCCCGGTGGCCACTTCTTTAGCGTTGTAAAACAAGGTCCCAACAACGGTTGAGAAGTCTTTATCATTAGAAGAAGATACCTGATTATTGTTCAGCAAAGCAGACGAAAATTGTGAGTTTTTAGCCAACCCAAAGTCCCCTACTTTGATATTATTAGACTTGTCGATGAAAATGTTCATAGGCTTAAGATCTCTATGAATGAACCCTTCTCGATGAATGTAGGAAACTGCTTCAAGAAGCTGACGAAATAATCTCCAGTACTCTGACGAGTTATTGGGTAATCCTTGTTCAATCAAGTTCAGTAATGTATTGTTTTCACAGAACTCCATTTGGATATAAAGCATCGACATTTTGTTCTTTTGAGATTTTGGTTTGGCTTTGGACAGAGGTTTATCGGTTTCGGTACTATGTTCGTCGTAATCACCACTCCTAGACCCAAACTCAAACTCATACTCATCATCATCATCATCTGATTCTACTGACCCAAACGTGATATTGGGATCAAAAGAATTCGAGATGAAATCAACTTGAAATGAATCGGGGTTATTTAACTGAGATGTGGAACTTCGAACGATATCGGTATCGTCGAAATCGCTATCATCGTCTTCCTCTTCTTGTTCATTTTCTTGACCTCTTACTGTGGAGTTGTCATCCTGTAATTCTTCAACCCAAGTCCCATAGTATCTAACAATATACTGATGGTTTAATCTGGCTAAAGAGAGAACTTCGCTTAATAATGAATCTAGCTTGTGGGTTCTGTGCTTGATCTTTTTGATGGCATAGAATGTTCCTTCCATTCTGTTTCTTACTTTGACCACTTCCCCAAACCCTCCTTTACCGAGCTTCCCAATTTCTTCAAATTCACGCTCGTATCTTCCTATTGGTCCTTTGTTGGCCAGGTCTTCGGTGTCGTTGTTCAGATGGTTGGTGTCTGGATCATACATCAGATTATCCATATTGTGCAACGTTGCAGCGTCGACAAATCTCCCGTTTCTATACCGATAATCCGTTGATAATACAGGCCCATCCCGTAAAAACTTAATGGCGTTAAGTTCTAAAAACGAAGGTCTTTTGGAGAGTTTCTTCTGAAGCATTTTGTTCAACATATCATAAGCATCCTCAGAAGCATTCAAACTGTCTTCAGTGTCATTATTGGCGACTTTTTGATTGAATTCGTTCGGATCTGGGAACCTATCAGTCAAACAGGATGGCCCAAGAATAATCTTCATGAATATTAGTGCTAGTTGCCAGACATCGGTTTTTTTCTGGAAATTTTTTGTATGTTTTTGAAGCTCTGGTGGGATCCATTCAGACGGACAATGACTGGATAAGAATGAATAGTCTATTTGGTGCTTACTTGAGTTGACATTTGTATGATACATACTCATAAGCTGATACCCAACCGTGGGATGTGCTAACTTCAAGACTTGAGTGGCATTAGTTTCATTCTCCTCATACAGTTCTTCATTCAGATCACATAAAAATAATGACAAGGGAGTAATGAGTTTAAATAAAGTCCCAGCATTATGAAGCAGCTCAAGAGCTGGAAGTATTTGAATCAACCAAGCACGGGCCATTGCAAGGTCGATTTTACTTTGATTCTCTAACACTTCTTCCATAGAAACTGCCGACTCGTTATACTCCGAAATCACCGCTACTTTCCAACCCTTATTGGCGATTTTATTAAGGTGAAACCCATACATTGATATGATATTGGGATGTAAGTTGCCGAGAACAGACTCTAGATCTCTCTCCAAAGCCTGTATCTCTTTTCTCCCTGTATCTGTAAGCCAGAATGACCCAAAAAAATCAATCTCAGAAAGTAGAAATACCGGAGAGATGTTCCTTTTAGCAAATTTATCAGACACACTCTGGCTCAAATAAGGTTCCACTATGGTCTGTTTGGCAATTGACGACAAAAGATCCTTTCCATCGTACTTCCCAACACTTTTAACTGCCCTAAATCTGAAAATGTACTTGGCTCTATTTATGCTGGCGGTAATATCATTCTCAAACACAAAGTAATCAGACACATTCTCGGGCATTGCAACCTCAGATTGGTCGACAATCTCCAACTCTTCATTCACATTGACGTACTCTCCTTGGATCTTTTGGATTTGCTTGTTCAATTCATCCGACTGCCGTTGTTGAGACAATTGAAGTTCCTGTTCCTTAATAGCCTCTAGTTTCAATAACTTCTCTTGTTCGGACTTGATCCGCTGCTCTCGTTCCTCTTCCAATGAGAGAACTCGTTCAGTATGCTGTTGGAACTCGTCTAGCTTGTCCTTTACTTCCGATATAATTGTAAACGATACTTCTTGTTGAGGATATTCTTGAATTAGATTCTCTACCAAATCATTCAATTCTTTTATACGAGCCTTGAGAAGATTCTTAGGTTCTAGGAGTTTCACAATGGGTGGAGATATTGGATATGTTTTGGTCAATTCTATGTCTAGGATAAGGGATAATTCAGGTCTTTCTGGATCATTATCAGCTATTAATGTTACTTGATAGTGCGGACTTGGTTTCCGGTTCCAAACAAGTCCTTGCGGTGTAATGTCTTTAAAGATATCGCCATAGATACTGGCTATGCTATCGATTTCATCCTGTTGTCGCTGTTCAATCTCCAGCGTTAGTGATATGTCCATACTATGGTCTGTGATGTGTCAATTCTAGTGTATGCTGTGTTAATGAGTGCTGTTCTAGTGCTCTTTTCTGTGCTCTGTAGAAGTTCTATCAAATACATCGCGAATTTTGCAACACCTTAGACAGAATCCTAACACCAGGTCACAGGATGGACGGGTCTATTACTGGGTCCAAGGACCCCATTGATGCCCAGAACACCATTAAAATCCTCCTCACCACCGATAACCATGTGGGGTATAAAGAAAACGATCCAATACGAGGAGACGACTCGTGGAGAACCTTTGATGAAATTGTGGTGCTAGCTAAAGATCACGATGTAGATATGATCTTACACGGAGGAGACTTGTTCCACGTGAATAAACCGTCCAAAAAGTCGATGTATCATGTGATGGAGTCTCTACGGCTCCATTGTTTGGGGGACCGGCCCTGTGAGCTTGAGTTGTTGAGTGATCCATTATCTATTACTGGTGGGGGCTCTTTACCAGTTAATTATGAAGACCCTAATATTAATATATCTATCCCTATATTTGCCATTAATGGGAACCATGATGATTTAACAGGTCCTAGTTTACTCCTGCCCATGGATTTGCTTTCGGTATCGGGACTTGTGAACCACTTTGGTAAGGTTACTGATAATGAAAAAGTTACAATATCACCAATTCTTTTGCAAAAAGGTTCCACCAAATTCGCTCTTTATGGAATGGGGAATGTCAAGGATGAGCGTCTTTTCCGATTGTTTCGGGATGGAAAAGTAAAGTTCTTAAGACCAAATGTTGAAACTGATTCGTGGTTTAATGTTCTATGTGTTCATCAAAATCATGCTGCTCATACAAAGACTTCTTACTTGCCTGAACAATTCATTCCCAGTTTTTTCGACTTTGTCTACTGGGGCCATGAACATGAGTGTATACCGGTTCCTCAGTTCAATCCTATCACTTCCTTTCATACTTTACAAGCCGGTTCATCTATAGCCACTTCATTGAGTGATGGGGAAGCAGCTCCTAAGAATGTATTTATTCTTAGTATGAAAGGCCGGAATTTTAACGTTGAACCACTTCCTTTGAAAACCGTCCGACCCTTTTTATTAAGTCATGTATCATTAGCAGATGAAGGGTTTACTCCAGGCCTTTCCTCTAATACAGATATTTCCAGGTTTCTATCGTCCAAAGTTGAAGAATTAATCCAACAAGCCATGCTGGATTATATTGCTACACATGCTACCTCATCCAATGATCCAGAAGCACTTGCACAAATCAAAAGAGAAGCCCCTTTGCCTCTTATTCGGTTGAAGGTTGACACTACTGGGAATTTCGAGTTGGAAAACCCTCAGAGATTATCCAAGAAGTTTGTGGGAAGAGTCGCCAATATTGACGATATCTTTCTTTTCCATCAAAGGCCAGTATCTAATTCGAAGATGAATTTGATATCTCGTGATAATAATAAGATAGATAAAGGGATTGGTAGATCAGAGACCACTAACTTATCGATAGATAGTTTGATTGGGAGTTTTGTTCAAGATGTAGAATTTAATCTTCTTTCTAATGAAGGTATAACAAATGCTGTTAGAAGTTTTGTCACCAAAGAAGATAAACATGTCATTAATGATTTTTTACGTAAAGAAACCAAGACCCATGCCGATTCGTTGGTGGATTTAAATATCGGAAAAGATCAACTCCTCACCAGTGACATTGATGCTAGGGCAGCATTCAAGGCTTTATTGGCTAAGCTTCGATTGGAAAACAAGAAGCAGTTATTGAAGGAAACAGATGACATGAGTGATGATGGTGGAATCACTAATGTGAATAGAGAAAGCCCCGTGCCTCCTCAGAGGCTGTTAAGAGCCAAACCACAGAACACAAAGAAACAAGACAACAAAGGTAAGAAGAGCAAAGAAGTAGTGGTCGACAGTGATAGCGGTTTGGATGATGATGATGAGTATGTAAACCACTCGGAACCAGAAGCTATGGTTGAATTTTCAGACGATGATGATGGTAGTGAATTTGAAGAGCCGCCAAAACCTAAAGAGAGCACTAGAAAGGCGGCCAGTAGTTCTAGGGGTGGTACTAGAGGTACTAAATCTGCTAGAGGTGGTTCTTCTGCTAGAGGTAATTCTAAAGCCAAACCTCGAAAAAATCAAACACAAGAATCCACCCAGTCCAATCTACTCGATACTCTTCTAAATATATCTAAGAATTAGATCCGTATCTACAAGTATGTACATATATAAAGTTGACCAACTAATCAAAAGAAGTGGCTTCATCGATCAATTTATCCATATCGAAATTGTCTTCCCCAGAATTGAAACTGACTAAAAGGTCCAACTTTTCTTTGGAAACAGATTTCATGGCCCCATAGAATCTCTGGATGTTAAGAACGAGCAATTGAGCCTCTTCAAATGTCAAAGTAGCCTCCTGTTCAATATCACCATTCATAAGAACAGTATCTTTCTCTTCTGCTAATTCTTGGTGAAATGATAACGTGGTGTGAGGTTTAGCATATTCCTTATGAAGTTTGTATTCAGCTACTGTTGTAAGCATACAGTGAGTTGTGTAAGGACCAACAAATGACCATTGCACAAAATGCATTTCATATCCCCCACTTTCTTTAGGTAAGGGAAGAATAAATGTCCTATTCTTAAATGCCAAAGCGTACATCTGAGAGAATTGAACCGCATCCAAAATGGCCACAAAAGTCTTCTCTTTTGATTGGAATCTGGCTCTCCAAATAAACTCGATTTCCTTCTTGTTCAACTGCTTGATCTTATCCACATCTATAAAAGAAGATAAGGTTTTGAAAGGAAGAATAGGAGCATCTTTATCTACTGGAGATCTGATTTTAATCTGATGGTCTTGGATATTCTTTCTCATAGATTCCGCCTGGGCTTGTTCAAACCCTTCTAGATCCTTAAGGGGGTCGATGGCATTTAAATCTTTCTTTTTATTTTCGATTTCTTCTTTAAGTTTTTCATTCAATTCTTCAGTGTCTTTGAACCCCAATTCACGGGCCTTTTGGTTCAATTTGTCCTGGTATTGTTTCAAATACTCGTTTTTGCTTGAATTCCATCTACGGGCCGCCGTCTGGCCAATCACAGGCGACAATCTGTTGGACCTAACCACATTTCTGGCAATAACTCTGGAAATCATTCTATTGAGTGTACTGTGGAGTGAAAAATTTTGAGTTGCGAAATTCTAAGATCTTTACCAAATCGCCATATAGGGCCAGAAGAATATTATAGTCATAGTGGTTTTAGTATGTAATTAGTATAAAATCTATATGCTCCGAATCTTACTTCTTCTCATTTCCTTCGGGAAGACCATTATCGTGGTTGTTCTCTTTAGTATACTCTTCAGGAGCATCTTTAGCATAATGTCCCAAGGTCTTCTTCAAACTGTCAGGAATATCATTGAAAGCTAAATCGTCTGTAGTAGTAGCCACCGATTCTCCCTTAGCTTTTAAAACATCTTCTAAACTGAACTTTTGGTCTTTGAAGATATTCAAATTGTCAGCTATCAAGTGGCGATTTTTGCACCCAGGACACTGAATAAGCACTGTCCCTTTAGTGTAAGATTGTTTGGAAAAAGTATGGGATGAACGGGTGTCACATTTCTTACACGTGAAAGCAATCATTAATTGTGGATCATCTACTTTTAATGTGTTATCTTTATCGTTTGTACTGTGGAATCTTAGTTGATTGAATTCCAGCAGGATATTTCTTCCCAAGTTTCTAGTGCTTGCCAAACAGATTCTGGAATTTGACAAGTAAGCATTTCTGCTACTTACACTTAGAGACCTGGCACTTAGCGATCTAGCTCCTTTTTGTATATTGGATATAACCCTTCTGTTCATGGTAGTTTTACTTATCTAGTAGATTCTTTGGTAGGTATCATCTTTTGTAAGCTGCTCATTGTGCGAGGCACGTCCGCAACACCTTTAACTATGAGAGACCTTTAACTATGAGAGAACTGTAAGGTATTATGTATTCAGTGATATCGTCTTTATACAAGTATTTACTTCTTTTTCTGTTTCTGTTTTCTTTTGTCTATAATAGGAAACCCAAATTCTTCTTCAATGGCTTTGGAAGGGGTTTGAACCAGCCCCCATTGCAGAGATGGAGTGATATTAACAGGATTCACTCGTGGGAAAGCCTTTCTGGTGGTTTTCTTTTCAAGTTTAGGGAAATTCTTGGGATCAGAATTGGATGATGGGCCGGCTGGACTGCCTGTTCTACTCAAAGATGGCGAGGATGATGAGGATGAATTTTCAAGATAACTGGGTCTGTAACTAGTATCATTGTTAAAAGAATGAATACTAACAGGAACCGGCTTAACCGGCTGGTTCTTGGTGACGGTGGCATAACGGATAGGTTTCTGATTAAGATTAACAGACTGCTTATTCTTTTGTGGTTTTTGTAATGCTGGGAAACTATCAACTAATGAACTCTTACTACCTGAAGGTGAGCCTCCCCAACCGTGAAGATTGAGAGCTGGACTTTCCAGTCTACCTCCAAGTAAAGGAAATTCACTAGCATTTCCAGCTTTTTGAGTTTTCTTAATGTTTTCTTGAAGTTGTTTGTACTTTGCCCCTGATTCTGGGAAAAGTTCTGCAAATTCAGTCATAATAATTAAAATCTCTTCTGTACTTCTCTTGTTAAATAATTGTTTATAGGCCTCATTTAATTCATCAGCAGTTAAGTTATTAGATCTAAATGATCCATTCAACTCATTAAACTCTTCAATTTTGTCATTATCATATTCTAAATAGTGTTTAGCTCTTTCCTCGAGTCTCATTCTTTTAACATTCATAGAATCTTCTGAGGTTCCACCATCACCAGATTTTTTATTAGATCTATCACCATTTCTGGAATTATTATTATGCTGATAAGTTGAAAGTTGTGATTGGTAAGCCCTTCCAGCTCCAAAAACAATTTTATTATTGGCTCCAGTCAACGACCCATGCTCTTTTAACATGTGAGCCGTCAAATCCAAATCTTCCCGAAATACCACAAACTTCTTATCCAAACATATTTGAACCAGACACACATAATGGTCTAATCTAAAATGTTCGTATAATTCATCATAATTCTTATAATAATCAGCCACTGCTGGAATATCTTGGTCACAAATATGACATCTTTCATGATTATCTCTTATATGAATATTCAATTCATCTTCTGAATAAAATCTCTTTTTAGAACAATGCTTACAGGCCGGGTGACCTTTAAACCCCTTCTCATCCCCGATGGTCTGATGGGTTTGGAGGGATTTATAATGATATAATGCCAATTCGCTAATAAATGCCTTTTTATTATTATAGCAAATCAAACAAAAATACTTATTGTGTTCTTGTTTGATATGTTCTTGTAATTCTTTGAAAGTTGCAAAGTTGATTCCACAATCTTTATAATGACATTTCAATTCCAAAAGGTCAAGGCAATCTTTTTCTGCTTGTTCACTAGTGAAATATATTTTAAACTTGTCATTATATAGAGTCAATTGTTCGGCCTTGAAAGAGGTATAATCTCGGTCTATTTCTTCAGATATTATCACATTGTCGCCAGGGGTCCGACATATCAAACAGATATCTCTTTTGTATAAAACCCGTTGTCTTAAACAACACTTATGACACGTTTTGTGTTGACATGGGGAATAAGCACCGTAGATTATTCGCTCAGCACATATGACACATTGTTGAGACTCATCCAAAGAAGCATCGTCATCTGGACTTTCAAGGGCGTTTCTGAACCCATTTGACCGACTATTATCGTTTCTTGGGGTCTTCTTCTTGTTATTCCCTCTACTAACCCTTGATTTGACAGGTAGGTCACTCATGTTAATCTATTTAACGCTTGAAGATTGGTTGAAGTTTGATCTTTTTTTTTTCAGTCTTCAATGTTACCCGGAGACCACGCATTTTCGTGATAAGAAATATACCGTTAAGGCTTTTGATATTGATAACACTTTGATAGTATTGATAGTACTGATAAGGCTATAGATAGATATCTTTAGTTGAAATAGTTTAGTAACACCTTTTCAAGATTGTACGGAAGAGAAATATGTTTAACGTTAGTGCCACCGTTAATGTGTCCCGATTGTTGACCAATCCTTCACTCTGTTTACCGCATATCACGGTCAAATCATTTGATAAAATGCCAGTTCCGTTTAAGATTCCTAATCATGAAGATGTGGTTATTAAAGGAGTTGTACTTGACAAAGACAACTGTTTTGCCAAAGATAAAGATGATAAAGTGTTCCCAGATAACGAAGAGGTCTGGAAAAAACTCCAACAGTTCTACCCCAAAGAACATATATTGATTGTCAGTAATTCTGCTGGGACTAACGATGATGTGGATCATGAGCAAGCCAAAAAATTGGAAGCTGATACTGGTGTCACCGTTCTTAGACACCCCACTAAAAAGCCAGGATGTTTCAACGAAATCTTGGACTATTTTAAAACCCAAGGAATCGACAATGCAAATGAAATTATAGTGGTAGGAGATCGGTTGTTTACAGACATGTTGATGGCCAATATGATGGGGTCATGGGGGTTCTGGCTCAGTGATGGAGTTGAACAATCTCAAAAGATCTTTCCTAGACTTGAACGGAATCTTTACGATAGATTAGTAACCCAAAGGGCTGATGATCCTTTTGTACCACCAACTCCTTCCAAGTAGTTCTTTCCATATAGAACATGTTTGTAATTGTTCATAGTAGATATTTAGGCCAATGCACTATACACTTGATCTAAATCCAAGACTGAGATTTCCATAGATTTGTAAATTTCGCAGCCATTCTTGTGGATATTAGACATCACTAAAATGGCCAACCTTCCTCGAAATATACTCTTTGATACTCCCAACTCTGTGATTACTCCCGAAGTATCGCCGCCTATCCCAGCCCCGCAGACCGAGTCGATTCTAGACTTGAAATGGGTTAATTATTTTCTTCTGCTGTACTTGATGCTTCTTATTGCCCAATATGTGTGTATATTCATGGCGGTGCCATTTGATGAAGTGATTAATAGACCTTCGTTATCAATCTTATCATCGTTATACGATGCCATTATGGTATGTATTCTTTGGTTGTAATGAAAATTGGGTGGTTGACTAACAAACTTAGTTTTCCTCTTGCTGTTGTATATTTCCTTTGGGTTCTGTGGTTCCTAGTCTAAAGTCATTATTTTATTTAACTCTTTCGTCATTTTTACAATTCTTGGGGTTAATAATTGGCTTGGTGACTGTTATCCAAGTACTTAATGTCGAAAAGATGTATCTGTATGAATATGATTACCTGGTTAATAGTTCTGTAAAGGTTGATATTACCCTTTATATCCAGATTATTACTTGTATTACCCTCTTTTTTCACGCCATGGGATTTCTTCTAGCATTGGTTAATTGTATGCTTGCCTATAGAGGATTATCTAACCTTAACAATCGGATCGATAGAAGAAGTCAAATCAAACATCAAACCGAATTTTCTACAACGCTACCCGAAGCTATGTTCAAAAAGGAAGCTAATTTCTTCAGAGGATAACCTACTACTATCCACACTTCATACAATAATTATATTAATTACATAATATTTCATACAACTCTAAATATACATCAGAAATAAGCCATCCATAAAGTATCAGCAGCGGCCAAGTTTCTTGGGTTTACAGCTTGAGAAATTAATTCCAACACATTTTGGGTACTAACAGTAGGACCAGAAGAAATATGACCAACAGAGAGAACTCTCTTAATAATCACATCCACATTAACCCGAACAATGTCTCTCAATTGAGTATCTTGAGGAACAGGTCTTGGTGGATCTTGTTGGTTACACCAAGAAATCACTTCATCTCTAACAAACAACGTAAGGTATTGTTCCAAATCAGATTCTGGTTCGGTCAAGGCTCTGGCAATAGCCAATACATAAACCGATAAAATACCTTCCATTCCTGTTTCTCCAATCAACTTTTGAATGTTTGGAGTAAGACGGAAAGGAACTAATTCAGCATTATAAATCAATGGAGCAGTTCTATTAAAGGATCCATCAGTTGATGAACTCTTACTAGCAATCTTACAAGGAAGCATATCTGATGTCCAAACATTACCCGAGTTTCTGTTCACGTGAATCTTTTGAGGTTGTCTGGTGTTTATACACATCATATAAGTGATGAATATAAATGAAGCATATTGGGAAGTGAATTGCTTACGGAATAACCAGAAATCTTCAAATTGTGGATAGTTTTCCACGAAATAATTCTTGATAACATTCGAAGGCACCAACATTGTTTGAATAGCACTCAAAATCTCCACCCTAATACTCATGATATCTGGTTTAGGTAAACGAGGATCAAAGGCTGCTCTCAACTTTTCAATAGTATAGATAAATGGTTCATCTCTATTCTTGTTGTTGCGGCGACAATAATATTCATAGACTTTTTGAAGTGAGATATCTGCTGGATCATCATTAATAATCCGAATATGTGGAGAAAGTGGAACGGCAATAGGTAAAGTGAACAGAATATTCCGACGTCTAGTTTCAACTTTTCTAGATAAGGTGTCACCAAAGATCCGGAACAATTGAAAGAGTGATTCTTCCCGTCTACAATGACGAGCAGCAGGGAATTGAACCGCAAATATATGTTCACTACCATCATGACCTCTGATTCTTAACCGTTTGTAACAAGCATTGGTTCCTCTTACCAAATCAATGGTTGGTAAGAATCTGTCAATCTTGACAAAGTGATTATTGTTGTCTTTATTCAAAAGATATTGACCAGGAACCTCGATTTCTTCAAATTTTTGATGATGGAACTCACTCAAATGAGGACATAAGTTCTCAAGATTGATTTCTGCAAATCTTCTATCGAGTTTATCTTCCAATCTATCACGCCATTTCCGTAATTTGGTGATATAAGTCTCGAGGTTAGGTTTTCCTATCACGAGATCTTTCTCGAATTCAGTTCTGATTTGTTTTGGAAGAACAGTTTCAGCAAACCTGGTAATGTTAGCTTCTGTAACTGGAGGCAATTTAGCATCATCTCTTGGATTACCCAATCTGTTAAGATATTGTACCCCATCATTCAATAATGCTACACTTAATCTATAAGCATCTTCATCGGCAGTACACTTGAATCTTTGGTTGATTTGGTCCACAAGAGACTCTAATGAAAGAGCAAGAAGTGGGTATGCAGTTTTCAAAATACCCATAATCTCTTCCACATGCTCCCAAGACTTCCGAGATCCTGGGCTAGGTTCCCCATTGACTGGATTGGAATCAGTGGATCCAGAATCTTCGGTCTTTGGTTTGTCGTCTTTCTCTTTCTCATCCTTCTTGTCTTTATCTTCTTCTTCTTTCTCGTCTTTGTCTTCTTCCATCTTATCGCTTTCTTTCTCTTCTTCCTTATCCTCTTCCTTCTTGTCACCATCAGACTTGATGGAACTTTCTTCATCCACTTCACTAGATTCCTTCTTTTCTTCTTCCTTTTCTTCAGTTTCGTCTTCCTTCTCACTCTTTTCTTCCTTATCTTCTTCCAATTTATCTTTCTCTTTATCATCTTCCTTCTTTTCTTCTGTCTTATCTTCCTTAGTTTCAGCTTGTTTAGAGTCTTTACCATCACTAGATCCATTCTTAGACATTTCCATAAACTGTCTTTGCTTAGCAGCAAAGTCTTCCTTGGTAGTACGAAGATGGAAATGTAAGGCTTGAGGATAACTCTTTGCAATCCGGATAAGAACTTGTCTGGCCAATCCAGCTTCTTTGTGAGACAACGAAGAAAGCAATTGAGGAATAAAAGTAATCCAGTACCATACTGGGACCTCACCTCTAAAGTTTTCAAACGCTTGAGTCAAGGTGCCAGTATGATCATCCAAACTAATGAGCCAAAGAACGCGTGTAAGAAGTCTTCTAGTTTTACCATTCTTATAAAGACCAGCAGCTTGTAAGTAACAACTGATAGCATTATTAGCGTATACCATATCACTAGGATTCTCCTTGAAACGACGGTCGTTGAAAGCACCCCATTCGGCCCAAGCCTTAGGAAGATTAAGATCGATTTGAACAGAAGTAGCAAACGCCTTATTGGCTTCATCTTTTTGGTTCAATTTATTCAAAAACATCCCCTTCAAGGTGAAAAATTCGGCTTTTTGCTGGGTAGCAAAGTATACCAAATTGGTATTACTAATAACGTCTAATCCAGTGTTCAACTCATTAGGATTCTGGTAATGACATTTCACTTGTTCTTTCAACTTCAAGAACGCTTCTTGGATTTCAATGTTAGGAAGTTGATAAATCTTGGTCAATTGATTAATACAAACTTCGGCCATTCCATGTTTTCTAGCCACATGAGCAAACCTATTGATAACCCAAGCAATTTCATGGAACCCTCTGTAAGCGTATGAGTTAGCATTACTTCCAGAGTTCGACTGTTGAAGAACTGGAATAAATGGCATATAAACCTCATTGATCACCAGGAAAGCGTGTTGACGCCATGTGATCAAATCATTCCAGATATTGATATCATCCCAAGTGTTAGGTAATCTTTCTCTCCAGACTTGTAACACTCTCTTTAAGTCCTGAGACTTAACATCCAAGTTTTGAGCATTAGTAGAAACTAAACTGGCATAGACCTGACTTGCTTCCATAAACTCCACATACTGTTGGAATGTGTGTAAAAGTGGGATATGGGCATTTGCAAACTTAGGTGGTAATCCATGCCATTTTCTCAAAGCCAATTGAATCCCTTCATCACAAAGTCTCGAGAGATCTTGTAAGCTTTGTTTCTCTTGTCCAAATCCTTGCAAGCAAAGGAAAGTTTCAAATACCTGTCTTCTAGGAGTAGGAACATCCATGACACTCTTGACGGTTTGATCCAAAGTCTCACGGTCAGCATTCCAATCAGCAACTCTCCATCCACATTCCAAAAGAAGATCAGAAAATCCTTCGTGTTTGGCAAGTTCGGTAAGAATATCCCAGTGTTGAAGCTTTTCAGTACAAGCGATCCAATGATCTTCCCAAAGAGCGTATTCGGATTCCCCGTATGGCAAAGCACCGCTTCTGGCTTTAATTTGGGCCGCTTCATACAACTGTTGAGCCTTGTCCCAAAGGCCAATTTGTTCAAAAGATAAGGCAGAAATCGTTTCCGAGTACTTGGCTCTTCTTCTCCATAACCCATAGAACATATCATCTTCTTTTAAGGTAGCAAAGAGTTTTGCCAATGCATCTTGTGTCACTTCACGAACCTCAGCATTCCCATTGATGGACTCTTCTTCAATATTTTCAAGAATATGGATACCATGAGACCAGGCAATGAAATTGGATGCTAAACACTCAACTGCAAATGGTGGCAATTGGAGTTCATGACACTTGGAGATACCTTCCAATAAAGTTTGGATGACATTAGGTCTACTGTCAATTTGACGAGTATGGTAGTCTTTAGAAAGTAAAACCACCAAGAATCTGGTGAAATCAAGATGTTCTGATCTGGGGATTGATCTAAACGCAATAGGGAACACAGTAGACCAAGCCTTATGAACGGTTTCACCACTTTGGTAAAACATATCGATTAAAGGCTCTAAAACAGCCCCAGCTCTCAAATCAGAAATACTGGCCAAAAATTCCCGATGTTGGTTCAAAACAGTGGTCAAATCATCACTCACATCAATTTCCATTTCATCATCAACTGTGAATGGGAAGGAATCAATAGGAGCCAATTTATACTCGCTATCAATCAAATCCAATTTTTTATCGAAATCAAATGAACCATATATCAATTGCAATGCTTGATTCAACCAAGGGTAATCTGCCAAGTATTCCCAGTTTTGTTCTTTAATGACATAGTATAACCGTTTGTTGATATCTTTCTCCAAACTCTTGTTCAAAAGAGACATCAATTTATGACGAATGGCTACATCAGCAGATCTAGTACCGACTAAAAATGGCTGTTCCATACGCACCGTTAACTCTGTGTTACTGAAAGTATCAGTTTCGAAAATATCGACAATTATTTGATAAAACTCCTTAGAAAGAGTAGGTTCACCTCTGATTTCAAATACCATCATTTTGGCAAGAATAGCAGCCTTTTCCTTGGTAGTAGGAAATAATTCAGTATGAGAAAACACCCATCCTTTAACTATATTGATGATTTTTTCCAAAGTATTCTTATCTAAAGACCTTTCAATCAATTGAGCAAGTAACGACAAGAAAATACGTCTTTGGTCACCCAAAGTCGAGATTCTCATGGATGATAAATTCAAGATTCTTTCCAATAATCGGGTAGTCATTTTAGCCTCATATTCAGAACTTGAACTATCAGTGGTACTCGATTGAGATCCTTGATGAGTTATGGTGATATGATCCTTACACAATTTACTGAGGGTTCTCATGATGTTTGGCAAAAGTGGGTCTAATATATTAGGCCTGTAATTTGCTAAGGTCCATGATAAAGTCACACCAGCGGCAACCGAAGGAGTTTCATTCAAATCTTCAGAAACAGTGGCTGCTAACAAAGAAATGAAATCCTTGACTTCATCATCCATATCTTCAGTGGATTCTCCTTCTTTTTCTTCATTGATAGCCTGTAAGATAGTTCTCAACACCCGTTGTAAAGCCTCTTGTATATCATGATTGTCTGACTTAATACATTTCTCTAATAATTTGTGCAAATAAGCCAAATTTTCAATGATCCAAGCAGATGTCTTCCATTCAAGAACCACTCCCAAAACTTCTAAAGCATTTAAACAATATCCCAATAAATTGGAAGAGTTCAAATCATTTGAGAGGAGGAACTTTTCAAAAAACGTCAATTTGACGGTGACATCTTGCCAATGGTTGGGTCCCAAAAGATCATTCAAGATCCCAAGAGCCTTTTGGCCAAGTTCACTTTCTGAAGCTCTTTGAGGACTGATACACACGTAACGAATCAAAAACGTCACACAAGCTTCCTTTTGTCCCAATGGGATTGAATAGTTTGGTGAGGTGGTGAAATCATCGTTTTGTTTCTCATCATCAGCATTTTCAATTGTGTTTCCAGATGTCTCTTTACTGGCCTGTGATTCCCATTTCAAAATCAATTCTGCTAACTCGATGGCCAACACTTGATTTTCGATCGCTGGGTTGGCCAATATGGTCAATTTACCCATAGCTGTTATGATATTAGAAATGAAGTGTTCTCTGGCAACAAAAAATATGTCTGGATGTTGAACAATGAATTGATAAACATTTAATACTTGAGTCACATTGAAACCATCTTCCGAGATCACTCTTCTAGGCCATTTTAACCAACTCAAAGATGAGTCTCCTTCAACTCTTTCGGGCATTACTGGGGCTAAAATATCAAGAGCTCGCTTGACTAAGTGCCTTGAATCAGTTTGGTGAGTCCGTAAGAGAGCCACAAACACCTGGGTGGCTAATTTGGAAGGAGTCTCGTACGCCGAAATGAAATAGGCGGTAGTGACATAAGCAACCTGCTTGGTGATGTTATCTTCCAATTTGATATAATTCCATCCAAACTTGATGATATCTTTACGATACTCACTGGTGTAATTAGAACCCCATTTAAGTAAAATGGCAGTGGCTTCTAAAAGTTGATATCTGTAACTGTCGAGCTTCCCTGAAGTATGGCCAGTAATGATATCATTTGTAGACTTCCAGATATTACTATGGAACGATTCAAGCCATGTTGGAGCACTGGAGTCTTGGAAAAATTCATCAATGCCACCGGTCTTTTGAGCTTCAAACAAAATGATTGAGTTGAAGATTCTCTTCAATACAAAGATCTTGGCTTTCAAATTACAATCAGGTTTCATGATGAATTCAGAACAAGTTTCCAAGTGTTTCTCTTTATATTTGATATCGGTATTGGCAACAACCGTTTCAAAAATATGATCTTCGACTTGGGTAGGAACTTTCCCTCCAAGAGAAACAGTTTCATTGACAATAGTGAATAACAAGTCAAATTCCTCAGGGTTTTCCCTCAAGAATCTGATCACAATAGCTTGGGTCTTAAAAGCAGCCTGATCAGATTGGAAATAAGAAGCAGAGGCTTGAGACACGGAGTTCTTGGACACATGTTTGATCATTGTAAATAACTTGGTGACTAAGTCCTTTTGATCCTTGAACCAATCAGATTCGACCTTGCTCATGCTTTCCATGATATCAACTGCATTAGCAAACTTGATGACTTTGATCTCATAATCCAGTTCGGATTCGATGTCTTCAACAATACCATCCATTTTCTCTTTGATCAAACTTCTGAGGTTTTCACAGCCATCCATACCAACGAAATATGCCAACATATTACCTAACTTACGGTTCTTGAAGTTATTGAGGAAATATTCGATGGAGTTTTCGGCAAATCTATTCAAGAATTTGGCTACAGGCACTCTGAATGGAGAGTTTTGATGACGATCCAAATGTCCTTCAAGATATTGCAAAGTATTGATGATTTCTTCCATGAAAGTGAAAGCTTTGGCAGGTAAAAGATGGAAAATGTTCAAAATAGCTATAACTATCTGGACAGTATGATTGTTTTCTAAATCTTGACTGGAGATTTGACGAAGGGTGTTAATTTGAGCCCATGCCATTAAATGGTCCAACAACTTACGACCAATTTCAACTCTAAAGTAAGAAATCAATAACTCCAAAAGTTTGGCAAGAGCCTCAAGACCTGACACTGTTAATCTCTTGTGGTCAGACAAGTTCATCAACATTGGACGAAGTCCATTCTGAAGCAATTCTTTTGGAAGCTTCGAATTCTCTTGGAGAATTGATTTCAATCCTAAATGAGCAGCATTAATAATTTCAGTGGATTTGTTACAGAGAGCTTTGAAAAACACACCCAAGATTCTGATTCTGGCTTCAGCCAATGGCCCTAATGAGAAGTCTGGTCTCACCAATGCAAGTGACAATAATTTAATACAAACGACTCTTAACTCAATTAATTGTTTGGAGGTTCTGTATTCATATAATCTGTGAACATTGGCCAATGATTCATCTTCTGCATCCACTAAAGCCAATGCTTCAAGAAGAAGTCTATTCAACTCGTCATTGAATGTAAGGAAAGAATTATCAAGTTTCAAGCAGAAGGTTATCGCATCAATATTCCCAATTTGCATAGGGAAAGGTAAAGCTCTTAATGGCTTCCCGAATATTGGAGTCAATAATAACTGCTTACATGGTCCAATAATGGTAGCAATTGGAACATTGGTGGTATCTGATAACATTTGCAAAGACTTTTTGGACAAGTCACGAACATGAGGGTTTGCACTTGCCAAATCATATACCAAGGCACCTGCTATAGTCTGGAAAGGTTTTTCTAATAAAGTCTCTTTAGAAACTCCTACATTACAGTCATGTAAAACTTTAAGAACCAAAGATTCGGCTAATTCCCTAACTCCCAGAGGAGCAGTCTCTGGAGTATCTCTGGCAATGAAAAATATCGACCGGACTAATTCAAATTGGCGTTTCGAAAACCAACTAATTGGTATAGATAAATCCTCCACCAAAGTTTTTAATCCCAAAATACCTCCCAATTTGGTGTAGTAAAATTCACTATAACAACAATGAGTGAATCTGTAAAAAACCGACCGGAAAAATGGGGAACTGAGAGCGTCTTCACCAGAACCAAAAATAGCTACTGTGGTGGAATGAATAAGCTTGATGGTTTCCACCCCTTTATCTCTTACGTCTTTGTCCCAAAAGCTCAAGGCATAATTTAAGGCATTCAAAAATGCATTTTCACTGATATAAACCTTACCTTCCTTGTCATTGACAGAGAATTGGCGTTCCTTTTTGACCTTATCAGTAACCGAGACTCTCAAATAAATTAACACGAAATGAACTGTGATCCCATGTAAGAGTTTATTAGCTTCTTGTTTCAATTCAGGAATTGTTACTGCGAAGAAAAGTGCTTCAAGTAATCTGGTGAATAATTTCTGCTGGATATCCAATTTGCCTAAATCTTTCACATCTGAATCTTCTAATTCAATGGAATCCTCGATCTTTTCTTGTTTCAAAAGAGTCACACATTTAGATATATAATTAGGCAAGTCATCGGCCACAGGAGTTGTGTCTATCAACAACTTGAAGATTGATGACAAATACTTGAAAGCACTAATTCTATAATGTATCTTGATTCTACCATCCTCGAGTAACTTTAAAGCAGATTCTACGCCTGGAGTAATAGACACAGGAACTTCGTTATCTAAGCCATGAATCAGAAATAAGGCTTTAACTTCGTGGTCTAATGCAGACTGTGGCATCAACTTATTATACGGTTTGAAATGCTTATGGTTTCTGCCACCCAACTTCCCAAGGATTCTAATGGCAGTATGAGAGTGTTGATGATGGTAAGGAACCGGTTCCAAATGTTTCCAAAGAGCCGTCATGATTTCATCAATCACTGGTTCGATCATTGGATCAAAGTATTCAGCAGTCAAGTTATCCACACATAATTCAAAAGTCCTTAACCCTTGACTTACCAATTCTTGTGATCCATTCAAAGCATGAACCAAAGGTCTGGTTAAATAGTTCAAATGAGGAACCAACACTGAAAGTCTAACTGGGACTGTCAAACATAATTCCACATAGATATCTCTTTCATAAGGACGACGGGCATTGACAATCATTTTATTAAGACTTTCAAGTAATACTGGCAAAATAGGCATGATTTCTTTGTACAAGCTTTCAAAACGTCCCCCACTAATACTTCTGAATAATATTCTCACAAGATACGAATAAACTATTGGTTCTTCCGCATTTGTGGAGTATTTCAAAGATTCCAATATTAAATGATTTAAATGAGGTAAAATCACCGTTTCATTGGTGGTGGGGAACAAATTAACAGACATAAAACATAACTTGAATAATCTGATTAAAATATTGGATTTCACCAAATCTATTTTCCCTAATTCTCCTAATTTAGATCTCAAGAATGAAATCAATAATCCAGAGAAATTTGCAGAAGTTATTTCAGAAGCCAAAAAGAATTGAGGTAAGTGTAATAATGCTGCATTTTCCAACATGGAATCGAACAAAAATGGCAATTCAGCTCCAACAATCTCATTAAATGAAGCTGGGTCAATGTGAATAAAGATAGTAGCGAATATTTCCATGAGGTCTTTTTCTTCTTTGGATGAAGTTATAGGCAAATTGGGGCCCCCACTGGAGAAATCAAATGCCTTTGTCTGAGGAGATGCTTTTGGTTTCGAGATTGAAAAGAACCGTAGACAACTAATACCACATCTGAATAATTGTCTTAAGATGTTGACTTCTTCAAAAGAGATAATTTTAGCTGATTCGTTCCATTTGTCGTAGTTTACGGTTTGTCCACCAGTTTTAGGGTCCGAAGAAGTTGGTTGAGGTGGAACAGGTGGATTACAGTTTCTCAATCCAAAAATAACAGACTTCAAGAATGTCATCAAGGTTCTAAACAAATACCTGGCATCTTTCAACATATCTGAATTGACATTATTATTTGGAGGCACTAATGGTGAGTAGTCCTCTATGTTGAAGATATCTACAAGTTCATCCTCTTCCTTAGATTCGTCAACAGTCTTTTCAGGTTTCTTGGAATCGGCGTCTGTCATTTCCACATCTTCATCTTCATCTTTCTCAGACGAACTGCTATCTTCCACTTCCTTGGTCTGTTCATCAATGGAGTCATCTTTTGCTTTAATCAATGCCTGTTGGTCATTATTACTCACAACCTTGTTGATAGACGTATTTTCAGGTAATCTTTTGGAAGAATATCTACTGACAACTTTTTTAGATTCAGCTTCTTTCTTGACTTTATTTTTTTCAAATTGTTTATGAACCCTTAGAATATGATCATATTTTCTATTAAGACTTTTGAATCTTTTGGCATAAGAATCAATAATAATCATAAAAAGTTGACGACCCTCTAGTTTATTAGGCATTTTCATTATTCTTTCCACCAAGTTAAGTAATAATTTAGCACTCATAATTTGAACTGTCAAAGCCAAACTATCGTCTTTCAAGAGGTCACAATATATGGTAACTGTCAACCATATTTGCTTAGGAGTTAATTCATTTCTCACGTTATGAATAAAATCAGCTACTGTGGAATAAGCTAAAGGTCTTAATGTTTCAAAAGCAGTTAATCCTTCCCCTATCAAAATCTTTTCATCAAATAATAATTCAATTTTAGGAATAAATTGTGATCTGAATGGGGTAGACAATATATGTCTGGTGGCATGAAGTAACTCTTTACGAGCCACTGATAATTCTGCTGGACAATCTTGTAACAATCTTAAAATAACATCGGGAACTACTTTGGCTTGATCGGATGCCAAGTGTTGGTTGGCATAACCTCTGATGAACACATAAGCCAAAAACGAAGCGGCTTTAACTTGCCCCAATATAAAGTCACTATAGGCTTGTCTATTTTTGATTTCGGGAGAAATAGAAGTAACGATTTTATGTTCTGATTCTGATTGGTTTCTATACTCCTTTTGTTGTTCCACTTGTAAAGTTAAAATATTGACAATTTTAGGTAAGAAAATCCCAAGTGATGAACCTACCAAAGTCTTGTAGGAAGAATATAAAGACACCATAGTAATAGGACACTCAGCCAAAGTTTTGAAAGAGTACATAGCCTTATTCAAAGTTTTGGATGAAGTATCTTCTGAGAATGAAGTAGGAGACATTTCTTTACCGGAATCAGTATCCTGAGATGGTGAATTACTAGAAGCATTTTGGCTATCATTAAAAGTATTAGAAACAGTTTCAGGCATATTATCATAGATCTGACCAATTATATCTATAAACCCCTGAGCTTTGTCTCCTAACTTCGCCTTATAAGCTTTGTGTAAACTGGTGATGATTTTCATACATAACACCCCATTATCTTCATTTTCCTCCACCAAAACTTGAGTTAAATCATCTAGAATTTGTTGACTATAAGGTTCAAAAGTCTCATTCATAATCGATCTATGAAGGATTTCTAAGATGGAATTCCTTAACTTCTGTTCTGGTGCTTGGGAACTGAACACAATCGGCACGACTTTTAAATAATTTAAAAAGATTGGAATTAAGTTGGATAAGAAATACTCGTATTCGGTAGCACCATTAAAGGTTTCAATCATATCTAACAATTCACTAAGGACCGAATGGATCTCCTTGTAGTCACCATTGTCGTTAAGTCGGGATACAAATGTATCCAACTGAGTTTTATACGACATTATGACAATTATTACCGAAGTAATTCGAGATTCAAGGTATAAATCCTAGTGGTTTACTGCTAACAAAAACTGGTGAAAAAAAATCCTGGGAATTCGCTCTGAACAAAACAACCGCTAGTCACGTGAAACCGGCGTGTTTATCGTGTCCGCGCATATTTGCAACAGCCGAGTCGTTGGTGGACCAACAGGGTTTTGGTAGTAGGAATCAATGGTGGTGTTGGGGGTGTTTGACAGACATATAGACGAAGTTTTGTAGGCCCTTGTGTTTATACACCCTCATTATATCCTTCCACATATTAAAACATTTATTTATAATTTTTTATTTATTTATTATACAAATTAATTAAACATTGACTGAATTACCCGAATCTGCGATTTTTGCAGCAATTCATTTGTATGGGGGAGGAATCACAGGAGTAGAATTTGAACCTCTGAAAAGTAAAAAAATGTTGCCTATACAGAACACACATAAGAAACTGAAAGCTGTCCAAGTTATAGCCTCAGCTCTATTACCACTAGCAACATGAACCAAATCCATGGATGAGAGTGGTACTAAAGAAGCGTTAGCCTTAGTGGCTTCGTGTTGCAACATAGAGCCAATTCCCCATAATAACACATTTATGGCCGATAATCCACATACGATTTTTCGAGCTAACACTTTCCCAGGTAATAGGGGAATCATGTTCCAAAATATAATTCCTAAACATAACAATGTGATAATTAACACTACCATTAACACATACACATAACATATATCATTAAATTTCGCAGCCAATTTAATTAAATCAATAGAAGATGAACCATTTTCCGTTTCTATTGAGATAATGGGATAAGTGTTCAACTTATCAATACCATCAAACGTAGTACACGTCAATTTATCTTCATAATCAACACAGAAGCTAAGGTACCCGATTTTAATTGAGAAATCAGTGTAATTACCTGGGGCCTCAGTACTATTATCCATGGTTACAGTCACGAAATCTTGTTCGTTGAAACCATATTTTGTTAAGAACACACTGGAATAAGCTTCGGCTTCAGAATAACAACTAAGGAGGAGAAAACTTAAAAGAAATGTCGTAATAAACAAGAAGATAAATAATAAGAAATTTGGTAACTTAGTAATAATTCCAAACATCTTAACAATAGGAAGGGCTAAGGAGAGAAAAAAAAGATTTGGAAATCCATAGGGGTACCTAATATATATACTTCTACAAGAGTTTCACTACCCTACGTGTTTCATGTTTATGTTATAGGTTTGTTTTATAGTGAGAGTGAGTGTTTCATATTTGTTTCAGAATTTCGCAGCAATTTTTCGCAAGCACATATTGTATATTGAGACATTAAAAAGGCATTACGGAGGCAGATGGATGTCACCTCAGGAAGATAGTATAAATTATATAGGACATAAAAAATTGAGCTCTAGTTGAGCAGAAGTCCAACATGGACTCTAACTGAACACTCTAGTTGGAAGAAAGGTTTAGAAAATGGCCCGGAACAAAGTCTTTATACCGACCCACAATAATCTGAGAATCAATAAGGTCGTGAAGGCGGTAGCAAAACTAGGCAATACCTCTAGCAAAGCATTCGTTTTTAAACGGATATCAGCCTTAACAGTATGCGCCTTTACTTTTTCCAAGGTATTGCTAGAAGGATTAACTGGTTCTACAAACGAGCCATATTCGAAGAATTGTTTCATCAACAAATCCTTTTCGTACCATACCTTATATAGCCATTTTTCAAAGTTTGCCAAATCTTCTGGTTTAACATCATCTATATCAACAGTATCTTCACCCAAAGGTATGTCATCGACATTAAATGCTCTAATATGATAACAGATTTGACTTGGTCCTTGCCCAAGGAAGAAAATCTTTTTCAAAGTGAACAAATCTTCACCATATTCATCTGGTTTAAGCCCACCGTAACCAGTGGTGATATCATATACAACTCTAGAAGTATTTCTTAAATTTCTTAATATAAGGAACAAACCTCTAGTTCTAGGAAGTAACACGTGCTTTAAAAGAGGCAACTTATTCTTTTCACAGAATTCTTTTGATTTCTTTGTAGTTCTATTTGAAGGAACTGTACCTTCAGGGAATAAAAGAATTTGATAGGGATAAATCACATCAGATACTCTCTGTTGAGGCCAAAATTTCACTCCACCATAATCAGAAGAAATGTTCGTGGAGGAAACATGGTTAATGCCAGCAGCAGGACCAGACCCTCTAGCGTTAGCATCAATTTCAAGTAATTGATTGGTCAACAACACCTTATCCTTTTCCCATTTTCTAGACAAAAACATAAAGTTGTAGTTCTTCATCCCGTATCCCAAGACAGGGATTTTAGACAAATCCTTAAGGATAATATAGATATTATCTGCCATATTTGCCGTATAGGTAAACCACCACAAATAGAACCAATCGGTATAAATCTGATGATTCGAAATCAACACCGAATTGGGAGTTAATATGGTAGAAAGAATTCCATCAGATAATGTTTTAAACGAGTTCCCTTGAGGAATAGTTTCTGGATCATAAGTGATGGACATCTTGGTAGGACTAGCATTGGATAACACAAAGGTCAACAATTGAAGAAACTGTTTTCTCGTGAGATTTATCACGTCTTGTTTGTAGGAAGCATGGTTTTTAAGGATGATTAAAAATACGTATTGGGTCCATACAAGAGAAACACACCCAAAGAAAAAGATCACCAACAACAACACATTCTTTATCACCACCAACGGCAACGGAAGTCTGAAGGTCATCTAGTTTGTTCTAGTCTGAATCTCACTTGTCACTCACTAGTTACTGCTCACGAGCTGTTATTCAATGGCTGTAGTTACTGGTTACTAGCTGTTATTAGTTACTAGCTTAGTTGATACCTAATTTCCGGATGGCGTGGAAGTACGAAGATTCCGTATTCAACACTGCTTTGGTATCAATTCTTTTTGTGGACACTCTCAATGCACACAAACGGCGTTTTATATCAAGTTATTCCCCACAGCCTTTGTTTGCCACAACAATTAGTGATCTGGGTTTAAGATAGAAACCTGTGATCGGTATTTTTTTTGGGCCGAGTGCGCCTACCAACTGTCAACCGTTGCCCTCCATTGTCATCACTACGATAAGAATTGTCTTAAATTAATACCCGGTGTTGTGCTGTATTGGTATATATATTCTGGTTTATGGTGGTATATATTGCTCATCTCATCGGCGTCGCATTCAAGATATCATCGAATAAATAGTCAATATTTATCCCCACACTCTTCAAATCATCCAACTGTGGCACCAACACATTCAAGAACGATTTGAATAATGGCTGGTCTTTAATCAAAAGCGTGCTGTTGCTATCATCATCGGGATCTTCCGGGATTAAAAGCGTTCCAAGTAAATGTTTTTTGATGGAAAGAATTAATTTGTTCCCCTCTTCAATACACCAAGTGATAATCCCACTGGAATCAACATGTCCTTGGTTATCCCGTTCTAGGATAGGCGAAATGCAAAGTTTATAGGTTTGAATGGCTTTTTTCATCACGGCCACGTTAATTATCACCAAATTCGATAAATAATTCCCCACATCGGTCTTGGTGGAACCTTGAACATTAACCACTAGTTTGGCAACAGTGTTTGATAAATTGGTAGAAACTGCTTGTAAAAACGTAGCAATCCCCTTATCTAATACCCCAAAACTATAAAAATACTCTAACATTTCTCCTAGTTCTGCCGTTGTTAACCGAGAGATATTATGTTGTAAATTGAATGATAACGATCTTTGAACCTCTAGTTTCCGATTGGAGATTTTTAACTTGATAACATCCATTAACAATTTCAATTCATCTAAAGCAGTAATAGTTTCTTGATCTTTCCCAGGGGTCTTGGTGATGATACCTTCAACCACATTGGATTTACTTTCAATATAATTAATCAATCCTACCGCTTCATTATACTTATTGTGAGCGATTTCCACATCCACTTCATCTAATCGATCTTCAACTCTCTTCAATTCATTGAAAAATTGTCCTTTATCTCTAGCATTAAAGTTTGAAAACTTCCCATTGGCAGAGAAATCATGTGACCGGTTTCTGGAATGGACTCGAGCAGATATATCTTGTAATAAAACATCGGCACTATGTCGATGAGTACCACTTCTACGTTTATGAGACCCACTAAATCCATCTTCATCCACAATTCCCGAGTTTCTTAATGATTCTCTCAATTGTTTCTTTTCTTCATCAGTTTCCAAATCGTCCCCTTGAATTGATTTGATATCATATAATCGATCTTTTTGAAGCAACTCATTTTTCCCCTTATTATAAGCTTCGGTGATTTTCAAAAAATGATCATACCGATCAGTCTGATAAACATAACTCAACGACTTGGCGGTTAATTTGATTATATAAGCCTTCTCTTCTTGGTCATTCTGTTGTCCTTGATTAATTATTTGTAATTGAAGATCATGTAAAGACCAACAATGAACGGCTTGAAGCCGTGACTTACTTTTACTATTACCAGAATTGGATTTCTTGGTGGCAATCAACACTAAATCATTCAACACAAATATATGAATGGCTTTGGTAGCTTTCCAATTACCAATATTTAATTCAAACCATCTCCCACTTTCTGCCAATACATGACGTCCCGAGACACTTTGAATGAATTTTGAGGCTCCCTCAACATGTTTGAATAACGATTGTAATTCTGCCACCCACATCTTCTCCAAGATCACAATAGAGGACCGATCTTTTCTATTTTTCCGACCTCCAGATGGTCCATAAGGAGATTTATCTTCTTGTTTCTCTTCTAAACCCAACCTCCGTTCAGCAGAATCTCGGAAATCATCCAATACATTATACAAATCTTTAGTAGTGATACGCAACTGCAACAATTCATCCTGAGTATCCTTCAAATCAGTCATTAATTCCAAAATATGTTTTTGGTTCTGATTGATATTCTCCTTCAAGTCTCGCGTTACTACTGCCTTTTGTTTGGTCAACACTTTATAGTAATCATCGATTTCAGCCGCCGTCCCATTGGACAAATCTTCCATAATCTTCTTATTGATACTATCAGGCTCTTCAGGTTTCTGGCCTGACTTCATATCGGCCATTTGGGGTAATTGTGGCACTGGAGGAAGATTAGAGGCATCTATCATATTCTTGGTATGGGCTGCCGCCGAGGCAGAAGCATGGATACTCAATCGCCGGGTGTTCTTCCGGCTTCTGGTATCATTAGGAATTTGTAAACTTTGATTATTGGTGTCATTGGCATAAGGATTACTATCATTGTTTTGATTGATCTGAGTATAGGGAGAAGCCTCATTTACTGTGTGAGTATTGGCATTTGCATACGGATTATTCAGCCGGCTCCCCATTTGCCAGGGCGCCTTGCTCTTCCGGTGCGCTGCTCGAGTATCGAAGTCCATTATCAATTGAATCTACCCTCCTATCTTCTGCTAACTATACAGTTAAGCTGATTTCTGTGTCAGTGCGAAGTTTTCATTGATTTCTGGCTCTGGGTTTTGGCAGTGTTTTTTAGTGCGAAAAACTTCAAATGTATATAGAGAGAAATCAAACAAACATGTCGTTATCCAGCACTGAGTTGAACTATTTGGTGTGGAGGTATCTCCAAGAGTCTGGGTTCGAGCTTGCGGCCTATGCGTTCGATAAACAGGCGCTTTGTCTGTCGTTTGAAGACCACAAAACCCCAGAAGTCCTAGCCAAAATTGAGTCTGGTTATTTAGTAAACTTGGTTCAAAAAGGGTTGCTTTACTCCCTAACTGAAGATGAAATGAGGAAAAACTCTCAAGACCGGCCAGAGATCCTTACCTTCTTTGGGTCATTGTTGAAAGAGGAAAAAGACCAACACTTTGACGATAAAGTGGTTACTACTAGTGTTAGAGATAGTTCAGAAGATGCTCCTGTCAAAGGAGAGGACCAAAAGCCACCAGAGTTTGTTACCCAACCGTTGACACCTGGGTTTACTTACAGCGAGAGTTTGTTGTGTAAATGGCACCCCAGTTCGCCAGTGTTGGCGTTTATCAAAGATGACTCGAACCTTTTAATCAGTGTTATTACTAATAATAAGATTGTAGAGTCTGCTACACTTAAAGGTCCAGGTCTTGATAAAGTCAACGAGATTACGGCGTTATCATGGTCTCCTTTAGGAAATTTGGTTACTACTGCTAATACCACCGGAGACCTTTGTTCGTGGTCTCCTGATGGGAACTTGAGAAATATCACTAAAGGTGTCACATTGGAAACAGCATCTCTGGCAGTAATATTAGATATCAACTGGTCTCCCAGTGGACAATATTTTGTTACTTGTGACTCCCATAATAGAATATGTTTATGGAATAGCACCAATTTACAAATGATCCAGGAAATTCATGGGGGGTCTACTGCTTCTAATGGATGGGGATTTTGCTGGCTAGATGAGGTGAAATTTGCGGTTTCAGTAAGAGCTAACTCAATCAAAATCATGAATATTATCAGCGATTCTGATATAAAAACAGTGGCTGATTTAAGCGGACACGATGGAATTGCGTCTAGTTTACAATTCAATAGTCAAAGTCGTCTTTTGGCGTCATATTGTTCTACAGACCGAGTAATCAAATTATGGCTGCTGAATTCATCTTCGCCTGAAGCGGGAACTTTGACCGATGAAACTGGAAGTATATTACCGCTTATATCCCTTGATTGGATATCCCCTTCTACTCAAATGGTCAGTGTATCGATAGACGGTACCATACGAATATGGAATGCTGAAGCGGTTGAATTAGTTCAGAAAATCAATATTTTCACCGATGATTCTGCCTACAAATTCGAAGACGATAAATTGACTAAAGGTCATGGGTCTTTAGTATATTCTACCGCTTTGTCTCCCAACGGCAAATGGCTTGTCATAGGAGATGACAAGGGCCGAATAACTATTTGGGACATGAGTATAGGTAAATGTCGGGGACTTTTTGACCCAGTAGCAGTGGATGGGTCAATACTTGATTCCGAAGCAGGCCATGGAGTATGTGATATTTCTTGGAATACCACCAATAGTAATATCAGTGTTTCTTATAAGGGAACTGCCAGTACTGTATTCTCGTGGGAAACATAGAACTAGATTGTATTATAAGTTGTTTATTGTACTATATAATTGCGTAATAAAAGGCTTAAGTAGCAGATTCAGCAGCAGCTTTGGCAGTAGCTTGAGCAGCCAGTCTAAGAGCTGGATTGGCTCCTGGGAAAATCAAGTCCATGTAACAAGTTCCCAATGACACAAACCCAAAGAGAACTCTCAAAATTGGTGGTTGTTGAGCAGAATTATCATCACTAGCTGGCTTGTTAACTGGTTCGTTCAAGTAAGATTGAATGGCTAAAAAGAGCGCAGCCCAAGATAACATTTTGTTTCTCATGAACATGGCAGCCATAGGCAAGGATTGCGAGATCATGGACGAGGCTTCACCCCTTGGCTTGGCGGCAAAGTGATGGTATGGAACCACTAAATCTTCTCTGACTTTGGACATGGTGGTGATGTTGGACGAATTTTCGCCGCGCCGTTTGTGCGAATATACGAACTGATAGAGATCTAAGAATCTGATAAGAAGATGATGAATGGTTGGTGATATATAATGAGATAAGTGAACTAACTACACCTAGTATATGCTTCTATGTCTCTCTCACTCTGATATCGCTTTGGCGGTAGTATTTGTTCACCACCAACACGATAAACCTAAACGTATAAAGAGCAGTATCATTATACTCCTTTGGGGTTTCCAAAAGCTTGACTGCCTTTTTCCCCAAACTTCGAATGATGTGACAGTCATCGGAATCAAGTAAGTTATCTATTCGTAGTAAAAGAACATATATCCATTGGGAGAAATTGTCATTGGTAGTAGCAGAAAGCCATGAAGTGAAATGTACTGCCAATTTCATGGCAGTGGAGTGGTCGAACTGATAAATAACTTGAAATGATGGAGGTCCTGCTTCCATCACCCGTTTCCGCCAGGAAGCTATATTGGCTGGTTGGGTCCATTGTACTGGTTCTAGATCTTCCATATCCATTTGAGACTTAAGAGCCATAAAGTCATTCATGAATTCTTGCTCCCATACTTGCAATTCTAATGGAGATAGTATTGGAGACATTTCTGAAGACGCTTCTACTGGGGTTTCATCTTTAGAAGAACTCAGGTTCTTGAGAACAGTCTGTAGCACCGTTTGAGACTCATTTTGCACAGATTGAAGGTACTGATAAACCGCCAGAACATCGTCAACCACCAATCCCTCGACGTCCATTCGTGATTGTAACGGGAATGCTTCTTTCTGGAGTGTATCAGGTCGACTCATAAGCTCTTCCAGGTCCTCGGCTCCCTCGTCATCATTATTCCGTGGTCTTTTCATGCTTGAGCCAATCTGAAAAGTCTCCAGGTTTAAGGTCGCGATGCGATGATATGATGTCATTTAACTATGTCAAAACGAATAAGGACAGAAGATTTGGACGTAGAACCAGCTTCATCGCCCCAAGAGACTATCACTTGCACTATCCCGCCATGCTCTAACCAGTCATCTATTTTTCGTACTTATTCGGAATACGAACTCCACGTTATCAATGCCCATACTTATATCTGTCAATCTTGCAAACACAAATTTCCATCCAATGGAATGTTGAATATCCACATTGAAGAAAACCACGACCCGTTCTTTGTGATTCATAAACAGAATGGCATCAAGGTCTATAAGTGTCTTAACTACTGGAATGATCCCAATGGGTGTAAGAAAGTGTGTTCTGATCGTAAAAAGAGACGACTTCATATGATAGACAAGCATGGGTACCCTCGAGATTATGATTTTTCAATAATTGATAAGGGAATATAATTATATATACATATATTAATGCAGAGTAATATACACAAATGCTAAGGGGCTCCTGGTGAGTCCCCATTTTCAGGTTTGTCAAGCTTTCTTCGTTTAATCGTAGGTTTCTTCCTAAGCTTTGCAATGAGTTTTTCATCAAACACAGAATTACAGGTAGGGCAACTGGAAGAATCAGGAATAAAGCTCATTATACACAAACAAACAGAACACACATAACCTATTTCGACAGATTTACCGGTGATAAAACAACTGGCTCGATAATTAACATTGGAATTTGTGGGAAGAATAATGAGGGACCGAATGGATGGATCAATAAAGTATGCAGTGGATAACACTTGAATGAACCCAAACGGTTTTTCTATATGAAGATATACTCCATTTGTAGCGTCTGCTGCTTGCTGGAGATACGAAGAGTCTTTGTTACCCAACTTGGCCACATCAATTGGCACCTTCATTTTCTGGGCTGCAAATATCCCATTCATCAACGAAATGTATTTGATATCTTCATTATCATTAGGAGTTACAATCAATATCCTGGATTTGATCCGGGAAGTCCCGCTATACCCAGAACTGGAAGTGGCAGCCCCAGAACTAGTGGCAGACTCTTTATTGGATATATTGGTGGCGGCAGACATGGCAGAAGCCGTGGTAGTGGAAACAGACAGGTCTAGTTTTAACATCCGATTAGTATATGTTAATGCCAAACTGAGAGCCCCTGAAAGTTTAGATGACACATTTGCTGGAGTGGATTCGATATTGCTTTGTAAAGTACTATTAAGTTCTTCTAGAACCACATCATCCACAATTCGAAATTGTCGGTACATTCCTCTCCCCACCAAACTAGGAACCTCATTCAGAGTTGGGGTATCGTGATCTTCAGGAGGTCTTTGTCTAACCTCGTCATAATCTCTGTGGGGGTTAGGATAAAGGAATCGACTACCTTGTGGAGTACTCAATATAAACGCCACTTGATTGGAGTTATTCAATGATAAATGTCCATTCAAGAATACAAGTAAAGATTTCACCACATCTACAAGAGTGGTTTGATTTTTGATATTGTACCAACCACCAGGAGTCAACTCGAGCACCAAAGTAAGCAACGAAGGGTCATCGATTGGTTCTTCGGCGGTATGAAGCTCCGTAAAGGCACTATCTGTGATTTCATCCATCTATAGTGAGTGAGAATGTAAAATTAAATTCTCAAATACTCAATCTCACTCATAGTATATCCAGTTAGATATTTGGAGAAGTTATACAATAGTAATGAAATAAACACATAGAGCTTGATAATGATAGTGAACTATAAATTGAGCTTACTTCCATTCCATGCTATATGTGTCTTAGCTAAAACTACTATTCAGATCGTATATCGTAACTATTTACCTATATCCTCATACCAATCTTGAGGTCTTTCCTTAATGAATTTGGCCATCATATCTTTACATTCTTGATTATCAAGATTCACCACTTCGATATTATTGGCCTTTAACCACTCTTCCCCACCGTAAAAAGTGGCATTTTCTCCAAGTACTACCCGCTTGACCCCATACATTAAACAGGCTCCAGAACACATATTACACGGAGATAAAGTGGTATACATAGTACAGTTCTTATAAACTGAACCCGGTAACCTTCCGGCATTTTCAAGGGTCGACATTTCTCCATGAAGAATAGCAGAATCTTTCTGAAACCTCATATTATGGCCCCTTCCTAACACAGTTCCGTCTTCATGAATTAAGGCTCCTCCTATAGGAACACCCCCTTCTTCTAATCCTTTTCATTGCTGTTAATAAACCCTTCTTTAAAACACCTCGAGTGGCTGCTTACATACCCTTTCTAGCTTCTTCCATGGCTATTTCAAGCCCTTTCTTATCATCAAATGTCATCACTGGCTGACCAAAATTTGTCCCCGCGCTTTGCTTAACTATGTGAATATATTGATCAAGCCACTCCTATCCACAGTAACAATCATCTCATATGGTACTGATATCATTCCAAGGCCATTAATTACATCTTGGTTATATGATGTTATAGTTGAATCTTTGTGTTTCTCCATCTTCTTCTCATACGTCAAGCCTTGTTTTTGGTTCAAGCTGGTTCTGGTAAACGAATAATGATTCTGAGACATGGATTTTTCAAGCTCATTTAATTTCCATAAGATGATTCGGCCTTGTTCAATTGAATTCACAAGGTAAAGCCCATTGATATGTTTATATAGAATCATGGAAGATTGGATTCTCTTTTCAGCCACAACCTCGTGATCCATTAAACTATCGAGAATTTCATTTAATGAATTGGAATCTTCTTTAATCTCTTCACTCACATACTGTTTGACCTGGGGGTTTTCTGTATAAGAACATAACACTTCTCGACACTCTAAATCAGGCATATCCCAAATGGTGATATCTGATTCTGATGTGCCTCCTATAACCGCAAAGTATGAATCTTGTGAATTGTTATCAGGGAGTTTAAATTCTGATGGTAATAAGATCATTTGTTTAATAGCACTGGTGACATTACGGTGTTCTTTGGTATAAATCTTCCAACATTTAACCATAATGAGAAACCTAGTATCCCAAAGACAGAACCTTCCTTTACTAGTTCCAACCACTAGCCAACCCTTTCTGGAATTGCTCATAACACAGGTGGGAATCCCATGAACCAATGGGTTTTGTAAGGTAAATTCACACTTCATAGTGATGATGTTAATACCAATAATTCTAGAGCTGGACGTAGCCACAATTAAAAGGTTAATTGATCCATCAAAATGAAACTGGATTGAAGTTGCATACTCATTATTTTGGAGATTATATTTTCGAATCACCGTTAACTTTGAATATTTCACAATTTTCTTGCTTTCACCTCTAGTTAGAACAACCCTGAATATCCGAACCTTACCGTCTCTGGTAGCCACAGCAAACACATTTCGATTATTCATAAAACATATTTTCTCAATACTAGCCTTCAAATTCATTGAAAGACTGGCATTTTTGAACATGATATTCTTTCCTAATTTTTGACAATCCCAAACCCTCAAAAACCCAGATTCAGAACCGGTGATGAAAAACTCTGATGAAGGATTAACTGAAACACATGTTAAACTATCAGGTATCCCAGGACCACTGCTGGCATTAATTTGGGATATACATTCACCGGTAGGTTTCCAATCAGGAGACTTTGGATTATGGATCTTAATGGTATCACCAAACTCTGAAAACGAATCCAAGGAAAGATCAAATTTCACCGTTTCAAGATAATGCAAAATGTATGGATTATGGCCTAGATAACTGTGCCTACTATTGGCAATTATCACTTTGTCATCATTGGAACTGATAACTTTATGGCTCATACTGCTAGATTCTTTGGAGGTCTTCATACTACCGTTCAGTTTCTTATTATGGCGAGACCCTCCATTATTAAGTTCTAATTCTCCAAATACATTTTCTTCCACAGTTTGAATAGAAGCACTTACCCTTGAAATAGTGGGTAATATCAACGAGTTAGAACCACTACGATCAGTCTTGATACTAAAGTTGTCACCATTTCCTGAATCAATGGCAGAAACACTAGTCTCCAGTCCCTTCGTGGCAGTAGCAATGGGTTCTGACTTGTAGGTGATATCAAAAAAGATATTTCTGGGGGTGACATCAATAGTTCTCATTCCCAGTTCCAGTTCAGAATTATTAGAGCTTCCACTGGGACTATGAAGAGATAAACCATTATTGACTTGAAACACATAGCTCCGAATACTAAGAAGTTTCCAATAATCCTTCTCATCCAAACCAACTGATTTCAATTTCAACAACCACTGTTTATCATCATGAGATAAAGGAATCGTCAGAGAAGCTACTGAACTGGGTTCAGTTATACTATTGTCACCAAATTTTGACTGGACAAAAACTGATTTGCCCATATCTTTAGAAAAAGCCGTCAATTTCTTGGAGCTAGTCCTGGAAAAGTTCTGTTGTTTCCAGAATAAAGATTTCTCTGAAGCAGAAGCAGCCCATGCTAGCATATACTGGTACACTATCTTGGGTAACGGTTTGGTCAAACAAGGATACAAGGTGTTCCAATCAATAGTTGTGACGTCATAGGATAAAAAGCTTTTGATTTGGGGGTAAAGAAAGCAAAACCTATCAGCATTCAGTAAATTATCATTAATCGCCAATACTAAATTAAGAACCGATTGACGAATCCATTCATTTGGATGTAAGAATAAGTGAGTAGTACTACTAAGCAATTCTTTATAGATACTCAAGGCATTGAACTCAGTCTTCGGATTAATGATTTTCTTTGCCACAAACTTGACAAAGATTTCTAGAACTTTAAGAACCACCAATTGCTCAGGATCACTCAATGTTTGAATCAAAAGCGGGAAAAGGTACTGTTCAAAAGACAAGACTCCCACAAATGGACCGATAGTTAAGATACTATTTAAGAATGCAAGTTTCAACTCGTTATCTGTGTCATTCAAATAGGTAATTAGATGAGGCAATATAATGTCATTGGTCTTATCAACTCCAAAAAACCGACATAATGGACCAATGTTACTTACGAAACTTGCTCTCACCTTTGGATCAGGATCTGTTAATAATAATACAGAAATATCTTCAAATGCAGTGTATAGAATATCTTTAGGGATTGTGAAGTTTTTGTTATTCATGTCAGTTATCTCCACCGGATCTAGATGCTTTTCAGAATTCATTTTGAAGGCCACAGTCATCATCAAAAATCTATGAGAGGTCTGGGCTAAAAAAGGAATACAATATGCCAATTTACTCTTAATCAATTGTTCATCAGCATGTCTGGTGCTAATATTGATAGGTTTGGTTAATTTTGGTAAAAGGTATTCTGGGAACATTAACACATTCAATGGGGTGATATAAGAACAAGAATCCAATAAAGTAACAATGGAGTCTAAAGCCACCACCACAACCTTGGCTGAAAAATTGTTCTTACTGTTAGCACCATTATCATTAGAAACCGTATCTGACATAGAAGATTTCATATTATCAAGTCTTCTCAAAGTAGAACTTTCAATATACTCATCAATCAATTTGCATAGATAAGGAAGCGACCGGTCCAATTTACATTCATCGTTTACTCTTTCAGATAAGGCAATAATCAATTCACAGGCCTTGATTTTAGATTCAGGTTGTTTTAGAGTGCTTATCAATGAAAACACAATATTTAAGATAATCAAACATGAAGATTGCAGGTCATTTAAATCTTGATAGTAAGATGTAGGTTTTATTCTATAATTATTTGGCATTCCTGGTAAGTTCAAGTTCATGCCATGAATTGTATGGTGGTGATGTTTATGAGGACCCCTTGACTTTTCATAATCAAATTGAAGGTTTTCTGCAATTTTATTGAAAGTCTTATAAATATAATCAACTCTTAAATCACTACTAGTAACATTATTGTCAGAACCCTTAACCATAAACGAATCATTATTGTTTAAGTCTTTAACAAATTCATATAAAAACTCATAGAAAGATTCAGGAAAGATCGTACCATGAGAATCATCTAGTAATGTACTAGCAGATAGTCTGTCAGAAGGAGTGAACAGTATTAAATTTGAAATCATTTGTTTTATGCTTTCATCTCCCACTCCTGATAAATCTGGATAATATTCATTTTTCATATACTTGAATAACCCCGATAACGTGAACAAGGGCTCTCCATCAAGGTAAAGTTCACCAATACTACACCCAAGACTAAACAAATCCATTTCATCAGTAATATGATTTGTCCCATTGAAATTCCCATTGTCATCAAAGTTTTGCACAATCTGAGGCTCGTTATGAGCATTATAGAATCTTTCAGGAGCTAAATTACACACTCTTCTATCCGAAGTATCGAAATAAAAGGAGAATTGATTGGGATTATCATCAGGGATATAAACTGGTTTAGTATAACTGGAAAAGTCTGTTAACAGGATCCAATTCGAACTTGAAACCATGATATTCTCTAGTTTAATATCGCCATGATGGATCTTTAGGTGACTATGAAGAGTCTCCATCATTTTTAATAGCTGAAAAACCATGAACTTCTTCTCAATTGGCGTTAAAAACGGCCTTATCGATAACCTATCATATAAATTAGTTCTTATCAATTGTCGTATAAGATACCCAGCTCTATCAGTTTCAATGAATTGATTGGTGGGTAAAAAGTAATTGTATTGACTTAGAAGCGATGCCTCTTTAACCATAAGCTCTGTAACGTGTTGAAGATTGATGTTAAAGCTGGCAATGTTATTAGATGGCTTGATAAGGATTTTAATGACGATGGCTTCTCCAGTATTAATATCCATACCTTTAATGGTTTTAAGAAACCGGGAATTGTTGATGATTTCCACATACTGGATGTTGTCCAAGATGTCTATATAAGACGATAGGGCGATGGTGGGGGCAGACGGGGCTAATAAAGACAATCTAGCACCCATTTCTGTGGTAACTACTATATATTTATTCTTTATCAAGCGCGCTGATATCTCCGGCTAAACCAATACTTGGAATAGGCTGGGACTATTACTGAGCTAGCGCTAGGCTAGTACTGAGCTGGTACTAGATTAGTACCAGACTACAGCTAGTGCCATACTGGCACTAGCTCTACACTAGCTCTACACTAACTCATCATTTAGATACATTAAAAATATACAGATATTTATTAAAAAAGAAGGTAAATAGATCTAGTTAACTAAAGCAGAAGCAGTAGCAGATTCGTATTTCCAGTTTGGTGGTAACACAGCAACGGTTCTGTAGTATCTAGCTAATCTGTGGATTCTAGATTCGATTAAAATTAATCTGAATTTAGAGTCTTTATCTTTTCTGTTTCTTTCTAAATGTTTTCTGACGGCAACAGCTTTTTTAATCAAAAAGTATAAATCTTCTGGGATTTCTGGAGCTAAACCGTTAGATCTTAAGATTCTTAAGATTTTGTTACCAGTAGCAACTTTAGAAGTGGTAACTCCGTGAGCATCTCTCAACACAACACCGATTTGAGATGGAGTCATACCTTTTCTGGCGTATTTGACAATTTGTTCAACAACTTCATCGGAACTTAATTTGAACCAGGATGGAGCGTTTCTAGAATATGGGGTAGCTGAAGAAGAGATACCTTTACCCTAAAAGATTTGTTAGTAACGTGTCAAAAAAGGTTTTTGACTTCGTGGTGGGGACATCATTTGACCAACAAAAAACCGTTATTCTAGAACGAAATGTAAGGATATACTTACCGTATCATAATAGATATAATGATATTTAAGCTTGACTGAAAATTGAAAGTAAAAACTTGAAAGTAAAACTCACAATCTTCAGCCGGCAGTCCAACTAGTCACCCGACTTAAATAATAAAGTGGTACTGGTCAGTGTGTTTACGTGAACATGCTAGCAAGTGTCAAATAATAAAAGCAGAACTAACAAATCTCGAGGATTGTTAAACTTTTATTAAGACCTTGTCGTAGACTATATTCAACACCGAAATCCAGTCCTTGAAGTACACCCATTATCAAAGCACCTGAACACGAAGTAACATTGTAACTTGATTGCTTAACATACTCCTGAGTGCATACGAGCCATCTTGAATGTAGTTTATTTCTTTAGTTATTAGGTATAGAAGAAAGAAATTCTATTGAATAAAAAAATTTTTCAGTAGAAAATTTTTCACTTGAACTTATGAGGTTTGAGTGTGAAGCGCACGACCAGAATTGGAAACGACGAGAGGGCATTGGAGAGCACACGACTTGAGAACAAAAATGAGTCGTGCTGAAATGAGCGCAGACATCAAAAACTGCGCGTAAACGTCAGACCCGATCTATAATTATATTGGAACTTATACAGAGATAAAAGATATAATAACGACTATAATACGAGTTTAATGAGTTGTGATGAATGATACCATGGATGTGATGAAATTGTTGTGAAAATGAGTGGGATGAAATATGGGATAAACAAGAACTGAAACACTAGTACAATGTCCTGACTACTTTAATTCAGACTCAATATCCTCTAAATCTTCTTCATCATCAATCTGAATCAACTTAGAAACACCAGCCTTCCCCCTGAAGGTTTCAATGGCCCCAGCATACAACATTTTCGATTCCTGACCACATGTTTGAGGTTTCCAATATAATAAAACCAATGGCGAAACTAGTCTTCCATCGTCTGAAGTATATGGATAACTAAGCAACACAAACCGAGGATTTGTATCGGGTAACTCTTCCGCCAATTCTTCCATATCGGTGATAATTTGGTCCTCATCTTCTCGTTTGACTTCATATGAAGCTTTATCAATACAATAAATAATGGCTTGCATTTTGGATGCTCTGGCACTAGCAAACCGGAACTTTTGAAGTCCCGACAAGGTTTCGGACGAGTAGCTATAGAGATTGGCAGACTAGGATTGTTAGTAGCATTCGTGTACAATTAGGGATTGAACATACCATGTTGAATAGAGATCATACAATCGCGGAGCCAGAGTGAGAATGTAGCCAAAGAATGTAGCCAAATAAGAGTGGAAAAAAGAGTGGGGGTGGCTAGGGAGAGCTAGGGAGAGCTAGGCCAAGTCCTGGGCCCGCTCGGCCTATCTCTCGGCCCAGGTGCCCATTCGCACCAACCTGGGAGCTGAAATGAAATGAGCATCACTTACCAGATTAGGATCGACGTGCCCCGCCCAATTCAATAACAGGTCTGATAAAACATAAACCTTTGCACACAAGTATATATACACACAACATATATTCTTCTACTCAAACTTCTTGATATTTTTCAGGGTTCAGGCCATAACTGTCTTGTGAGTCTTTCCAAAGTATATATATCGTTTGTGACTAGCGTGCCCCATCCTTTGTGTTCTTGTGTGTTGTTCTATTCGTTTTGCACCTGATCTGATCCTAATCTGTCGTTTGCCTCATCTGTTGCAATGGTTAAAGCTAGTCGTTCTGACATTCCATTGATCGAATTCTTGAAGAATCGGATTTACTTAGGAGCTTTTGACTCGGCCCCGGCTGATACTAGTGATCTTGTGTACTTTACGGTGGAAGATGCCTTACCTTATAATTCGTTCCATTTAGATTTTGGTCCTTTACATATTGGAAGTCTTTACCGGTTTGCCGTGGTGTTACATAACATTTTAAACGAAGAATCTAATCAAGGGAAAGCCATTGTGTTTTATAGTTCTACTAGTCCAAAGGAAAGAGCTAACGCTGCTTGTTTATTATGTTGTTACATGGTATTGGTACAATCTTGGGCTCCTCATCAAGTGCTTCAACCAATATGTCAAATTCAACCTCCATTCCAAAGCTTTAGAGATGCTGGTTATTCTACCGCAGACTTTGAAATCTCTATTCAAGATATTGTGTATGCTATGTGGAGAGCTAAAGAAAGAGGTATGATTGATTTGACTACCTTTAATCTTGAAGAATATGAATTATATGAAAGAGTGGATCAAGGGGATTTTAATGTGATTTCTAAAGACTTTATTGCTTTCGCTTCTCCTCAACAAAACCAACGGAAACCGGGTTCTTTAAATGAATCTTTTAAGAAAGTCTTGAATTATTTTATTAAAAATGACGTTCAATTGGTGGTAAGATTAAATTCTCATCTTTATGATGCCAATGAATTCTCTAAAAGAGGTATTCAACATATTGATATGATTTTCGATGATGGGACTTGTCCACCAATGGATTATGTTCAAAAATTCATTGGGGCTGCTGAATCAGTGATTCAAAAAGGGGGTAAAATCGCCGTCCATTGTAAAGCTGGGTTAGGAAGAACTGGTTGTTTAATTGGAGCTCATTTGATTTATACTCATGGGTTTACTGCCAATGAATGTATTGCTTATATGAGAATGATCCGGCCAGGAATGGTGGTAGGTCCTCAACAACATTGGTTATATTTACATCAAAATGATTTCAGAGACTGGAGACATACTATGTGTTTGGATAATAGACCTGATAGCTTTATTGGTGGACTTTTACCTCTTGTTCCTTATGATGAATTTAAGGCCAGATTGAAATATGAAGCCAAACAAAGAAAATTACAAAATCAACAAACATTAAATACTTCTATTAGTCATTTAGATTCTTCTTTCCAAACTCCTATTAGAAGAAGAAAAATTAGTGGTGCTTTGGCTGCTAAAATCCAAACGGTGGTACCACTGAATTCTCCAGGTCAACCTAGAAAATATAATGATGAAAACTCTGGAGTGGTTGAAATATTCAATAATTCTGATGATGAAGAATTCATAGAAAACAATAATGGTGATACCGACAACATGCAAGATGTGGAACAAATCAGCTCCCCACAAAACACCCATCAAAGTCCTACCAAACCTACAGACATCGAAGTAACCACTGAAGAAGTAAGAAGTTCTCCAAGTAGAGATGCTTTGAGATCAATCTCTGCTAACCAACTGCAATATAATGTGCCAGTAACTAAAAGCGTACAAAAGACCCGAACCATTAGTGGATTCTCCTCCTCGCCTCAACCTGGTCCTCAATCTCCTATACTGCATTCTCCTTCTGGGTTTATCAGACACCCAAAATCCAGATCTGGTTCCAGAGTCTCGTCTGGGTTCAATCAATCTAGACCCAGCCCAGTACGAGTTCAGTCTGGAGGAGTCAGAAAAATTAGTGGCGGGAGAAAGTATTAACGACTTCAATTCAAATTCTGGTTTCTTACTGAGATCATTTCTTACACTTCATTCTTGTATTATTGGTACTTTTTTTTTGTCATAAATATCTAAAAGTTAGCATTTTATATAACTATATAATAGCCTCAGGTTCATTGTAGCTCATATATTTCTATTCAAGTGTCGTTTATTCTTCATAAGCAGCTTCAACGATTTGCAAAGGCTCGTCGTCGATTCCAAACGCTAATATATCATAATCATTGAAAGACACTTCCTTCAAGATCGAATCGTCAAGCGGTATCCATTGGTTACTATATGGCGATGTTTTATCCTTTGGAATCGCAATGCTTAACTGCTGGGCCGTCACTAGAGCGTTATTTGCCGATGTCTCAGTATCATCTTCCTTCATTATCACGTCTCCGGTTTCTGGTTCTGGCTCGGGCTCCTCGTCTATGAATTCCGATTTCGGGATCTCTATATCATCTTCCTCGAGTTCTTGTTCCGGCTCGTCCACCAACGGCAAGCCTCCTGATTGGTTGATCATCGTACAGAGCAATTGCTTGAACTTCTCCACACTTTGGCCCTTGGCTGCCATGTCTAGAGGAATCATATAGGTGACTTTACCTCGCTTGAATTTCAACACGGTTACCGTGGTTTTTTTCTCCGAAAGTTTGGGTGGCTGAATGTTAGTACACTTTAATGTTTTATCGTCTTGGGCCCATCAGATATGCCCTAGCTGCCAGCCTATGGGGCTAGACTTACGTACCATAGTTAGTGAATGGTTAAATCAAAAAGCCATTTCGCGCATCGCGTTAGTTGGTGATGATATGAACCAGTTGTTAAGCCGAGTGGACCACAAACCGTCGGTGTTGGCGTTGTATCGGAGTCTTCTAAGACGATGTAAGGCTGTAGAAACAGTTACGCTACCTAACGATGGTTCAAAAGTCTCGGAAGGCCATATATCACAAGAGCTAGATCTCGCCAGAACAAACCCATCGCTTTATACTCAATACCTAGCCAGTGATATAAAGCATTCCATACGACAACGGTTCCGGGCCAAGATCTCAAACACTCTGGTATTTTACCGATCTTACTCACGTGGCGTGCAATTGGTGTCACTACTAGACGATATTTCCAACAATAGCGATAACTTTGTGTCGTTATTGGAGTTTGTGTTGCATTTTAAACAGAGAGAATTTGACCTGGTTCAAAAGAAAGCTCATGGCTATTACCTTAAAGGGGTGGAAGAATTCAATGGAATTTTGCCCAAGCCAGACGCTGAAAAGTTCCCCTGGCCCTTGAAGCCGTTCAAAAGTCTACAGAACCACGAACGAGAGAAACGACTTAAACATGAAATTAGTGAGAGTAAGGAAAACAAACACAAGGTCATCAGACGGTATATGAAGCATTTACAAATGAACCACAAACTAGCAGTTCCTCAGCTTCTACCGTATACGAATTTAAACCTTCCAGCACCAAATATCAAATTATCGTCCAAGATATACGACTCTACATCCGTGAAAAGCATTACTCTGGGGTATAACTTGAATATGGTTGCAGCGATTCTTGAACCAGAATTAGAATTCAACGTGAATTACCATGGTTTTTTAAAGCCTTTGGAACAAATAGTCAATGAAAAAGGACCTTACCAGGTGAAAATCAGAACCACTAATGCTGGTGCTACCAGTATTCCATATATTAAATTGCCTATGCCTCAATTAGATAAAATGAAAGAAATTGCCATGGATATTAAAAAACTGGCGAAGGATTTTACACTCCACCGATTATGGGAATCTTCTCATGATGATCCCGGTTCTAAAGAAAAGAGGAATGCCGATGGAAGTTATAGTATTGGCTGGTTCAAACAGTATGGTCCGAATGCTAGGATATTTTCAAAAGATGTTCTTGCTTCATTGTACCAAGACGAAGCCAAATGGGAATTTGAATTAGAGTTGGCTTCTTTGAAGACTCAAGGTGAAGATGGAAAAATGGTGAACCCAGAAGATATCAAACAGGATTTGATGGATATAAAGAATAGTTATATCGACTCGTGGATGGAAGCATTAGACATAACTTCTGCCCAACTTCTTGCTAACTGGCAAAGTTATGGTCAGAAATACAACCAACACCATTTAGATAAGCTTCTTGTGGAACAAAAACAATACCAACAAAAGATGAACCAGCACTTCCAAAGCCAAATCAATCGATACAATAATATAAAAACTCTCTTAGAAGAGGCTAAAGCTAGCATGCATTCAGATTTAGTATCACCAAAGGTTTTGGAGTCTCTTATTTCCAACCAACTCTTACTCGACGATAGGTATGTCAAAAAAACCAGAACTGGCATAAGTTTATCAGAAAGAAGAGGATTAAACAAAAAACTTGGTGACTACATGGATCAGGCAAATATGGCTTCCTATAAGCTTGGAATGAAATATGAGACCCGGTTCAAGTTTTAATGTACCTGTAAATAATATGTGATCTGTATGTATTTACCGATGGCATGATATGTAATATATACAAAGTAATCAACCAAGCATCCAACAAATCAAAACTATACAAATTTCAAACATCATCAAGTCGTTATCAAGAATAAATTATCTGTCAATGCACAAACTCTACACAACGTAGCCTCCGAAACTTTTGTCTGTCGTGACATACCCGTCACCAGGGTTCATGGTAGTTTTCATCGTAGGGTCTACTAGGTTCTGTCTAAACCCTTGATTCTCTTCCTCGTCCTCATCGTCATCTAGTAATGCAGACTCTCCCTCTTCAGGAACTTCACCCACCAAATTGGCGTCTTTCTCCACAATCTCGAAATCCTCAATCAATTTGATCAATTCAGAAGTATCTTTAGTGGTCTCTTGATCTTCTACTGAAAGACCCGTCATCATTCTCATTACATCCAGAAGTGATTTACCTTGGTTTTCCACTTCTTGATGTTTGGCAAGAACCTCTTCAAGACACGTGATCCCGTTTTCATACCAAGCAGAGGAATAATTGACGGGAAATGGAGATATTATCATAATATCTTTTCTAGCGAAAACTGCTTCTGATGATAATTGATTCTTAAAGAATAATGATGCTTGGTAATGATCTTTGCAACAGTATTGGGAGGAAAACGTATTAGGTAATATAATTGAAGGCTTTCTGTTATAAATCTGGAATTTGGTTTCGCCATCATTACAAGCCGTGGTTCCATTACTATTACTAGACAATCGACGAACTTGATGTTTGGGAGAATTGTTGCATACTAAATACCCACATTGATGTTCAATATTCTTTTCTTCCACAATCTCGTCATAAGTATCTTGAGTTAAAAACCGACTAAGGAACTTCAAAAGAGGCAAATCCACCGTCCGATCGATCATTAACTCGGTAATGATTAACAGAACTCTTGAAGCTTCTGTGGGGGTTAACAATTCCTTATTGGCAAATGGAGCCAAATAAGGAATGAATGTTTCTATGGTAAGTAACTCCATCCCCTTGTTATTGGCTGATTTTGGGGGTTTTTTGGGTTTTCCATACACTGGGGGGACTGGGGCGGGTGTATAGGTGTAGAATATCTGGTTTTGGGGGTCAATTTATCCGCTAATAACTAATTATATCAAGGTTAGTTCGTGGACGTCTTCATTAAATAGAACCATCTTGAAATGGGCTACCTTTCCAATGACGAACGGCGTGTGCCCACCCAGGGGTCGTGTGTGTGTCCGCGATAACAATTTACTTAGTTAGTTAGCAGCCAAATTTCTTATTCAGGCTACAGGAACTGGCTCATGGCTGCCACTACAGGCTTAACTATGATATCATGATTAGTTAACTAGGAGCAGGTTATCTATATATAAGCAGCCATTTATAGAAACATAGAAATTAAACATATATATAGCAAAAACCCGAGACCCGACCGTTGATTTAACATCCAAGAAGAACCCTAAAAGTGGCCCAGAAAAACTGTGGTTGGCCGTGATCACTTCTTTGGGTACAAAAGTCCTCCAATATTTGCTATCAGGAATAATAGCAAGCACCCTACAAGCAGTGACACTGATACAAGTTCGTCTGTCGGAAAAGTATTTCATATCAGGTGAGTTTAAGCATGTCAAGACACATATGAAACAAACTGGTAGTTAACGGCTTCCAAAAACTAGTCTATGGTATTAATACCATTAGATCGGACCATATTTAACTCTGAAACATTTTCGATCTGATGCGTGGTTTGGATTCAAGAGCTGAAACAATTCAAACATCATGTGTGGGTTCGATTGAATATCTGAAACATATATGCCTCCTTAATATTGCCTATAAATATGTGTTATTATTTCCCAAAATTTAGAGTACAGAAAACCAAACACAAGTGGATATAGCTGTGAATTGGAATTTCCTTATAACTTCTAATCTTTAGTTATAGTGATCTGCTGCAAGTTTCTGTGTAAATCTGCTAGTCTCAATCTTGCACTTTCTTTTTTTTGCAACCAAAAGAGCATATTAAAAAGTTCATATAAAGTTGCCATGTCCGCTCCAATGGATGTGGATTATCCAGAAGGCCCAAACAATAGTGGTAGCGACTCCGATAGTGAAGACTCGGAAATGTTTCTGGAACGCCAAATGCAACGTTTTGAAAAGCTCTTTGAAGATCTTTTTAAAAGAATTGGTGAAGTTAACACAAAACTTGATGGGTTACTGAATGATGTTGAAGGGTTACAGAATAAAGCCGTTGGTGAAAATGTTCGGAAACAACTAAACCATCTAAGAGATAAAGCTACCGACCTTGACGCTACGCTCGAGTACTTGAAAGTTAATTATAAGGATAGTGATAAAATTGCAAAACATTTGTTCGACGCCTCAACTGAAGAAGCCCTTGAATGCTTAAAAGAACTCAGTAGAAGCAATATATTCAGTGATAGAGATTCAGATCTTATCCGCAATTTATTAGTGGAAGCAAACTTGTTCATGAGAGAACAGCATGTGTATTCTGGAGGGTATGAGGCTCCAAAAGCTGGCACAAACAATTCTCTGCTTAACCTTTCTTATAAGTTGAAGCTATATGAATGCTCAACTGATGTCAGTCCATTGAATAAAATACTTGCAAAAAAGACCAATATGAGAAGAACTCTCGGAAATATTATAGATATGCATACACGGAATGTAATTCCGTTTGTACATGAAGCTGCAGCAGAACTAAATTTTGACAACCTTTTAGATCTGGCAATGGAGCTTGTGAATTTGGAAACCTCAAATAATATCGGTCTTAATCCAAATCAAAGTATACGGATTGATGGAAACGATTCAATTAATCCCGATGGAGTGGTTACAATAGGAGATAAAGCAGTATTTGTATTTGAAGTTAAAAGAATCCCCTTGTTACTGGGAGAGCTGGTGAACAACCCTAATGAAATTAAAATCAACCAGGGCGAAATAGAAGGGTGTCTCAGACAATTAGTCAATTATATGTTGTTGATGGGTTATCGCTATGGAATATTGACTGATTCCGAAACGGCTTTATTTTTGGAGTTTGATCTTGAGAAGATATGGAAAAACATAGACCCTAAAGAAAATGTCCCAGACAGGAATTGCCAGTCAAAATATACAGGACTCATATCAAGGCTGTAGGTCCATCATATTTGGAATGCATTTGTGCTTGGTTGTTAAAAGGTGCCTCAGGGGAGCTGACATGCGATCTCAAAGCCAAATATACTGTAAAGAGAAGGCACCCATCCTCCAGAGGGAATCTTTCCCAAGGAGGTTCTAGAAGCCATGGTAGCAGAGGAAGCAATGCTGGAACTGATTCTAATCTCGGGAATGATGATGATTCTGGAAACCAAGATTCTGGAAACCAAAATCTTGGTGGAAATCCACCCTCGGGCAATGACCAGGATTTAGAAAGTGTTCAGGAATCTCGCCCCGGTCTGAGTTGGAATGACAATGAGTACCCGACAATGTCAACCGCCCCACCTACCGCACCCAGTGAAGAAGACAAGCAGCCACCAATCCCAATCATTAGAGACCATATCCGGCTTAATGTCCGACCCCAATACTTTCAAGTGTACAAAGTAAAGGCGGAAGATGTGACTTTTTTCAACCACAATCTACAACCACATAATCACGTTGTTGTGAAGGTATTTGATCCCGAAGCAGCTGAGGATATTAAAGCCAATGTTTCGAAAGAAGAAATGGCTCAAGAAGTTAATCGGCTGTATCCTAATGAAATGAAATGTATTCAGAAAATGCTTAACGTTCAAGAATTTAATAATTGTTACTTTGACCACAAGGAAATATGGGTTCAGGTAAATGAACCAGATCGGAAGGTGATGGGAAGATGTGTCTTAAGCAAGTATATCGAGAAGATCCCTTTGCCCATTGATGAAGCTACTTACCAGAAGGCCAAACATGAGATTGAAATTCTTCACGCAAAAGGAATAGCTCACAACGATATTGCAAAGCGTAATATCCTTTATACCAAAGATGGAAAGGTGTTTATAATCGATTTTGATATGGCAATTCTAAATCCAGAAAAAAAGGATAAAGAAAAAGATTTCGAAGCCTTGGAAAAAGTGTTTAGGAAAAGAAGTCCATAAATATGCTAGAGTTTATAAAAGAATATATGAAACAAAAAATGATGATAAATGAAGGCTCATGTTTGCATTGCAACAGTTTTTGCAGCCTCCCTCGCCCGATAATCTAGGCTTACATTTTAGGAAATTTTAGTGTCGCGATTATAAATAATCAAGAGTTAATATGGGGGACAATGAGCTGGAGACTAGTAGTCCTCGAGCCATGAGTCCTCAAACGACTCTGGAGATTCGTTTCAGACCTTCCGTTGACACGTCCCGAGCCTCTGCCCCTGGCAACAGGTCTCGGTCCCGGTCTAGATCTGTTTCAAGGTCTCGTTCTCGATCTGCTTCTGTATCTATATCAGCCATTGCTTCTGCTTCTGCTTCTTCCAGTACATTTTCCAGTATACGCCAACGGTCCCGGTCTTCCACCACCGGCTCATTTATCAATTTCTTGTCACATGACAGGGGAAGTGTAGGGAGAAGACATGATGATAAATTGTTCTCATTATACCGATTATTCATGTTGGAATTAAACATCCCATCTCCCACTAATAACTCCAATACCAACCCCAATTCAGATCATGGGGACCATATAAGCAACGATGCGTACGAACAGATCTCCAACTTGGTTAAGATTCCTTTTGTGTTGGAGAAATTCATGGGATTAGGATTATTGATATGCCTTAATGCCTTTTTGACATTATTCACATTGGTGCCAATTCGAATAATTGTCATTGGTTTTATTACGCTAAAGTCCACGTTTAAAGATCAGAACCCCACCATGGCATCTATTAGTCAACGGTTTTCACTTGCTAGAAGAGATACCTTAACCATATTCTTAATCTTGGTAGCAGTGGCTATCTTATGTCTTCCCACAATAGATATTTCTAAAATGTACCATGACGTCAGAGGACAAGCCCAAATCAAATTATATGTTATGTTTGGAGTGCTAGAGGTGGCTGATAAATTGTGTTCATCAATTGGTCAGAACATACTAAGTGTTTTGTATGATTTGGTATCGTGTCAATTCAATAAGAGAAATTCCATGAGTTTTGCCATGTTCTTTGTGGCATCCATTTTTTACTTGTCATTACACTCATTTATCTTAATTTATCAAGCAGTTTCACTTAATGTGGCCGCTAATTCTTATTCTAATGCTCTTTTGACATTATTGTTTTCCAATCAATTCTCAGAATTAAGAAGTTCTGTGTTTAAGAAATTCGATCGTGAAGGGTTGTTTCAATTAACCATGGCAGATTTAACTGAAAGGTATCAACTATCACTTATGTTGGGGATGATAGCTTTGAGAAATACTTTACAATTGAGTAGTATCGGTCAAGGAACAGTGCCGAATGGTTGGCAATCTTGGAATAATTGGGTTGGGGCTTTATTGGGTCCTAGTATTGGGGTTTTGGGAAGTGAAATATTGGTGGATTGGTTAAAACATTGCTATATCACCAAATTCAATAAAATAAAACCTAGAATCTATAATAAGTTTCTTTATGTATTGGCATTGGATTACTTGGAGGTTTTCAAGGCATCTTCCACCCATTCAAACCTTGAATATGAATTGTCTGATTATATTGTCTTGACCAAACGAATAGGTTTACCTTTATTAGCTACCACAGTTTGTTTTTTAAGAATGTCTTTTGCGGATTTTATGACTATATTCACGGTTTCTTCCACATCAAAGGTTTATTCGTTCTTTGGAAGCTTATTGTTGTTGTCTATTTCTTTTGTGGTATTACTTATGATCAGACTTATAATTGGGCTTGTATTACTCAAGTGCACTGACTATATAAAAGAACAGCATGAATTTATTTCTGCCCAAGAGTTTGAATTACAAAACTCAGATGTTAGTAACTTGGTAATTCCTGAATCAGCCATATTTTCCGACCCTGAAACCCCTATAAACCCGGCTCAGGCTCGGAAGAGTTCTAAACCAGAAACAGAAGATTCCCCAACTCCATTATCCAAAGAAACCTTCCCTGCATCACCAAAGTCTCCTATAGATAGAAGTTTTCTCCCAGGAATTCCAAATACTGAGATCTCTAGTATAAATCCATCTACCAGATCACATTTGTATGATGAAAATGAGGTGGTACCCCCCACCGGAGAAGAAAAGAGAAACAAAGAATTCAATGATAGGTACGAAGAAAACTACGATGAAGGGTTAGCTAACGTCCTGAGATACGAAATGTCATCTAAACGCATATGGTAACACATACATACAAAAAAAACTAAATATTTACAAGCATTTTATTCGATATTTACAGTAAATGTCTCTTCTAATTACAAGGGTTAAATTTTAACAAGCTTTACCAATTGGTTAAGGGCTTGAGGTCTGATTTTCTTTAATCTAGAACAAAAAGTCACACATCCAGTCAAAAGGGCCAAAGCACCAGCTTGGTGAAGGGCAGCTAAAGGAATAGGCACTAAATATATCAATGTAGTGATTCCTAATGATGCTTGTAAGGTAACAAGACCCATAACAGCCCCCAAAGCTCTCATGGCAGGTCTAGGGATAATAGCTTTCTTCTTAACCGCATACATATGAGCCCCAAGAATTGAAAAGAAAGTCGATGTAGCTAAGATCCGATGAACTAATTGTACAGTGGTAGGATTTTCAAATAAATTTCTCCACCATAAATCAGACAAGTCCAGTTTCCGAGAGAACACTGGAGAAAGTAATTCCAGGGAACTAGGAATGTAATCATCTCCCATATGAGGAAATGTGTTATAGATAAGCCCAGCATCTAATCCAGCAACCATACCTCCAGACATAGCGGTCATAAAAGTTAACCCCAACAACCCATAAGCTATTGTTCTAAGTCTGTTCAAAGGGGAAGCCCCTAATTTTTCAATTAATGAAGCCACATATTGAGGATTAGCCTTAGCTTGTTTTACCAAATTATTTTCATTTAAAATCTCAAGCCCTGTCCATAACACTCCCAAGTACATTAAGAAAGCAGCCCCCAAATGGGTGGTTAACCTATATTGAGAAACCGTTGGTTTAGAATTTCTTTCAGTTAATTGTTGTTCATCTAAACCTGACTTCACCATCCACCATCCAATGGCTCCTTGAAGTCCTAACAATCCTGTTAATCCTACAACTCTCCATTTCACATGTGGTGAGAGTTTCCGGGTACTCCAGAAATAAATCGCCGGTAAAATGAAAAACATTCCAATACATCTTCCCATGAGTCTATGACCCCATTCCATACTAAAAATAAACTTGAATTCCTCTAAGGTTATATGGGAGTTTAATTGCTTGAACTCAGGTGATTCCTGATACTTATTGAATTCAGATTCCCATTCTTTTTGATTTAATGGAGGAATAGTTCCCGTGATGGGTTTCCATTCAGTAATCGATAAACCTGATTCAGTAAGTCTAGTCAACCCTCCTAACACCACAATCCCAAACACCAAGGTCGAGGTTCCAAATAACCAGTAACTAACACTCTTGTTTGAGATTATAGGATCTACCTTTGGAGCCGTGGGAATCGTTTTGGATTTGACGGCTTTGATAGTGGCAGCAGAGTAATTTCTAATGTTAAACGCCTGATTGGTGGAAAAGTAAAAGCCCCGATGAGTCTGGGGGAAAGCCATTCTAGGGGCCTTCAAGCCATTAAGAATAGCATTCCCAGTGAAATAGAACCTGGACTTGAACATGTTCTTGTCTTGAAAAGGGTTCGAGTCAAGGGATGGTGACTTTTATCGGGTGATGTTGTAATAATTTTTCACTGCGAGATTCCCTGCTATTGGTGTTTGTGCTGCGAATTCTTTGTGGCTGCAAAAACACCTCACACTTGAAACAACAGTAAACCAGCTCTATGGAGTCAAGATCAGGTGGACGGGAGGTTTCTTCTGGTGTGAGAATCTGGCTGCTGTGGGAACTAAACCCTAGTTCTGTGCCCGGCCTAGAGTACACTCAAATAGACTTGATCTCGAATGCGTTGTACATTTACTTGGTATTATTATTTATATTTATAGTGGTAGGAATTATAATCTATGGAGTACGGGAATATACTTTAACATACAGAAACCGGACCGCTTCTCTTTCAAGTGCTAAGGCGGCCTTTGCCAATTGGAGCCCCGATAAAAATGATGGGCCAAACCAAGAAGATGTCAATAACATGGATTTGGAAAATGTGGGTTCCGGTAGAATGAGAGACCAATCCCTCAATTCTATAGCTCCTTCGATTCCGTTTATTAAATTACGTCAATTATCCCAGAAAACAAACGCTACGCAACTGCTGGAAACCGATAATGATTTGATGAAAGAGATTGATGTTATTAGGAAAATTGAGGTTATATATGATGAAATCAATAGCAGTGCTCCAACGTCAATCTCTCAATATATGATTGAACAAGAAGACCCCCAAAGTCCCAAGAATAAAAAACTTACATACAACTTTCAACAATTGAATGATATTCGAAATGACATGAAAGGAGCTGCCATAGAAGTCCAATTGCCTAAAGATAATATTGTGAGAATGTCTAGAATCTTACAGTATAGCATCCAGATTCCTAGTACTAATCACCAGAGTACTTTTCAAAATAATAAAGCCATCAATGAGATTAAAAGTTCCTTGATTGAAGGGAAAGCCTTGGATCTCTCTAGTAAAAGTATTCTGATTTTGAGATTAGTTTCCATGGGGATTAACCAGAACTCGAATTTCTTCTTGAATTCTTTTAATGAAACTATTGAATTCATCACTGACACGGGGATAATATTTGAATTGATTGAACAATTAGGAAACTCCAATATGAGAGTTATGTTGGTTGAAATGGTTTTGAATTATTGTTGGGAGCATTGGAATTTCAAGGCTCCTGGATCATTTGATCTCATTATTCAATCACGTATCACCATATTTAGAGTCTTGTGTAACATCAAACTAGGAGTGAGTTCCATTGAAAGTTTACCGAGTCAAATTCGAGCCTTTCTTGAATTTAAAATCCAAACCGTCTTGAGAGAATTAACAAAGAAGGGCCATTGCTATGATTATTTAGAAATGCTTCCTATGATCGCTCAAGCTATTGCCATTAGTGAAATGCATAACTTGAAATACTTATTTTATGATTTGGTGTTTCTTATAGTTATTAGTCATGGTGAATGTTGTATGTCTGATTACTTAGCTGATACCAGAACTGATTTAAAGGGCATCGTTCAACATGGATTTTGGTATAAACATGATCAAAAGATTATTGATAAAACGAATGAGATATTCAAGTATATTGTTAGATTGAACCGGAATATTTATTCTTGGTACAATGAAGTGTCTGAAGGTCGTATATATGTTTCGAGTGCTGTTCATGGGTCAGGTCTTAACAAATATGACACCAACGCCAAACCTGATATTAATACTAAACCTGAATCCAATATTAAAAATACTACTCGTCTGAGTACCCCAGGAGGCTGGAAATGAATTTAGTTTCTAAATAAAATATTGTCTATTGTAGTATGGTTTAACCAAAGTATTTATCGAAATCCGTTAATACAAATCTATATCTAACATCTGAATTTTCTACTCTTTCAAGAACTTCACCGACATTTGCTTCATTAATTGGTTTCTTCTCAATAATTGGGTAGATTTTCTTCTCAGCAGCCAATTTTAACATAATGGTTGCTTCCTTCTTACTACCGATTTCTGATCCTTTCAAGGTTGCGTTGTTAAGAATGAATTGGAAAGCATGCATGTTCATCATTTCTGAAGCTGCTGGAGCTCCAACAGTAACGAATTGACCATCAATAGCAATGGCTGGTAAATAAGTTTCAAAATGAACATCTGTGAAACTGGAAGCACAGTTCAACACAACATCAAACTCTTTGAAATATTTCTGGTTCCATTCAGGTTCTTCACCAGTAGCAATAAATTCATCAGCTCCCAACTTGAGAGTTTCCTCTTTCTTTTTGGAAGATCTAGAAAAGGCAACAACTTTTGCACCCAAAGCTTTGGCAAACATTACTGCTAAATGTCCTAACCCACCAATCCCAATGACCCCTACTAATTTACCATCTCCTTTACCATGTAAAGATCTATATAATGGGGAGAATACCGTCAACCCAGCACACATTAAAGGACCGGCAAATTCTTCAGGTAAGTCTTTAGGAATAGGGAAAACATGGTCGATATCAGCCACGGCATGAGAAGCGTATCCACCTTGAGTGACATAATCATCTGAATAGTAGTCAACTCCGTTATAAGTAGGAATTTGTTTTGGACAGTATTGTTCGTTATCACTCTTACACAATTTACATTCATGACAAGAGTTGGAATGGGCCCCTACTCCCACAGTATCACCAACTTTAACCTCACTCACTTTTTCACCGACTTTAATAACAGAACCCACGATTTCATGGCCTACTACCAAATCGTTACGTTTGTGAGGCCCCCAATTCCCATTAGCGGTGTGGACATCACTTCCACAGACCCCACAATAGTTGATCTTGATCATTACATCTGTTGGTAAAACTTTTTTGGGGGCATATTCGACTTTCTTAGGCAGTTTCCAGTCATTGACTGCCACACCTTGAATTACTTCTGGTACACTCATTTTGATTTACTTATAAATTAAAGAATATCTACGGGGTTTTATAATATACATCATATATTCATCGAACATTCATCGAACATCCATCTTAGTAATTCCATCTCGGCAATAAGTGAAATGGCGGCAAAAACTATTGCTGTCGCAGAGGTAAAGGCATTGACAAGGCTTTCTGCTATATTACATTATGAGCTATGTGGTAATAGCCGTTTCACTCGAGATTTTTAAACGGTATTACATCAGACCCATTCCTTTAAAGGGAACCAACCCCGAAATGTCGGGTTATGTTGCTGCTTCCAGTGCATGTCTTCGGAACAATTACTGGCAGTGCTCTTTTCTTTTTCTGTCGCAGGTTTTTCCGAAGAGCTCTAATCACCGAGTTAGAACTTCATGTCAAGTTTTTCTATGACACCTTCAAATAAAACCTCTCTCTCTAGAACTCCAAGCAGAGGAGATTGACCTGGTTTTCTGGTAGAACTAACTTCCACGCTCTTTTGCAAATCGGTCAACATAATCGCCGGACCAAAATCAGTACCAAAAGCAAAATGACAAACACATAGGACAAAATAATCAATATTTATAGTACTAGGATGGAATTTATCGATAATCGACTGGATTAAAATTGAGAATGGAATTGCTCCCTTGGGCATCTTTTCCTTAGCCTCCTCCGCATACCAACTTTTATGGACCAACCCCTCTTTATGAAACTTTTCAATTTGATGCGCATAATTACTTGACATTTCAACCCCATAGAGGGAAGAATGACGAAATATCTGATCATAAGCATTGGAATCTGATTCTTTCAGCTTCAAAGTTTCCAAACACATATATAGTTTTGCCGCAATTGTTGTCAAAAGACATCCTTCTGAACAATCAAAATATGAATAATGAAGACCATAGAATATTTGTTTGCGCTTACATTCCTCAAGGGGTATATAATCATCAACCGTATCAGATTTACTTCTTTCAAGGGCCAATAGTAAATCTTTCTGCTCAACCGTCAAATTGGTTCCAAGGAGCTTAGAAAATTTTTCATTTTCGAGTTGCAACCTTTGATTTTCACTAGTTAGTCGTTCGTTAGTCTCTATCAACGTTTGAATTTTTGCTTGTAGATTAGTGGCCTCTCTTTTCCTTCGTTCTCTCAATTTTTTTTGGGCCAATCTCATCTGCTTGAGTCGCTCCTCTTTCTCCTTTTGATCTAAGCTGGCTTGCTCCATCTTGTGGATTGTGGTCCCTTATATACCTAAAGTCTATGGTGTATTACTAAGGCTGGAGTTGATTTTCTTAGTCGCATCTCCCAGAATAGTATAAGTCCGCATCAGATGATTTTCACCCTTTTTGCAACTTTCTGTAAATAAAGCACGATTCCCACAAAAAAATCTTAAATCCAATCATGAGCAATATAATTACTTTAATAAGATAGATCTTCTAGATATCGACTGATCTCAAAATCTTTTAGGAATGTGGTTCCTGGAAGCGGTTAGAACCACCAATTAAGGTAACCTGCCAAGTTGAGCAGTTTTCGGTGCCCAATTAGGCAGCGATGCAACCAAAAAACATATGTATATATAGAGATGAAAATACCAAAAGAGTGAAAGGTTTTTCAAATTACACCAGGTTTTCAACGATGACTGTGACTTACAAAGGGTTGGATTGTCTTGCTGACAAAGAGAGCCACCAGTTTATGGAGTTCTATGAGCAACTGCAGGCCGCAATTCCTTGGGCTACTCAAACAATGTATGGGTACTATACTTTATATTTTGGGTGTGCTTTTATAATTGTGGCTCTCATTAAACATGTTTATTATACTTTGAGAGACAAAAATCGGCTTCAACTGAGCTTCTGGCTGCCTATAAATTCATTTGTTGATGTGTTTGCTAGTTATGGGAGATTCTTGAGTTATAAAAGAATTCCTAATAAAATCACTTATTTTACTTCCTTACCTCCTTCTGTGGGATCTAGTCTTTTCATTTTGGGGTCTACGTTATATTTAGGTCTTTACTGTTTTGTGCCTCACTTCTGGTATAGAGGATGTAGAGGATTTGGGTCACCTCCACTTGCGGTCAGATCTGGGATTATGGCCACTGCTTTGACTCCATTTGTGTATATCTTAGCGGGGAAATCAAATTTTATTACTTTGGTAACAGGAATAAGTTATGAAAAATTGAACTATATTCATCAATATGTGGGGGTAGCTGCTCTTGTGTTATCCATTGTTCATACCATTCCTTTTTTCCACCAAGCTCTTCAAGAAGGTGGATATGCCAATTTAAAATTTTTCTTTGATACAAACTTTTACTTTTGGAGTGGGGTTCCTCCTTTGATCTTATTGTTCTTTTTATGTACCTTATCCAAATCTTGGGTCAGAAAGCACTTTTATGAAGGGTTTTTACATTTACATTGGGTAATGGGAATTGCTTACTTTGCTACTTTAACCTGGCATGTTTTTGGCCAATTAGGTACTACCAATTACATGTGGGCTGCTTTGGCATTTTGGTTCACTCAATTGCTATACAGATTAATGGTGAAAACTTGCTTTAGACCTACGGCTTTATTTCTTAGACCAAGACCCGCCAAACTTTTTAAACTTCAAGGTTCAAAGGCATTTCAAATCAATGTTGAAAATAATAAACTCACTTGGAAACCAGGTCAACATGCTTTCCTCAGATTTTCTTCAAGATTGTTGGATAATCATCCATTTTCAATTTCTAACTTGCCTGATACTGAAGAAAATGAGTTGAAGTTTGTGGTGGTGCCTCAAAGAGGATTAACCAAGAAGTTATGCGATGAAATTGAAAAGAATTCCAACACAAAGATTCTTATTGATGGGCCTTATGGAGGTTGTTCGAGAGATCATAATAGTTTTGATAAAGTCATTTTAGCTGCTTCTGGAAGTGGTATTACTGCTACCATTCCTTTCTTAACTGACTTGACTCAAAATGCTACCAAAGGAACCAATACAATTACTAAGGAAATTGATTTCATTTGGATAGTTAGAAAGGATGAGGATATTGATTGGTTTAAAACAGAACTTATCAAGGCTTTGGAGTGTACTCAAATCCAAGTTAATATCGATATTTATGTTTGTGGTGGATCTGCCAACTCTGAAGAGAAAATCCAAAGAAGTGAAGATGAAAAGGATACCAAACTCGATTCAAATACTGAATCCATGGAAGAATTAATCGGAACCACCTCCAACCAATTGAATACTAAATATTACAAACCTAGAATTGAAGATGTTATTATTCCTTTGAGACATAGTTTGAAACGTAAAAACCTTATTGTGTCATCTGGAAGTGAATCAATGAAGTCTGCAATTGCTGGTGTGAGTTCTGACTTTCAATCATTGATTTTTAATAATGATACCAATAAAAGTAACATTGAAGAAATCTTTTTACATACCGAATCTTTCCATTGGTGAGTCAACATTTATAGAAGTTTAGATCATGTATATATTAATCTATTTATTTTCTTAGTTTAAAATTTGGGATACAGTATCGACCACAATGTTTTCTAAGCTATTAAATTCGAAACCCAAGATTTTCTTTGTAGCCTCGTTACTAGTGGCAGCCAAAGTACTGATATCTTTGGGACCATTACCAGATTTACCCTTTGGTAAATTCAATTGAGGGAAGTGTTTGTTAACAATATCTAACATCATTTGAGTACTGAATTTCCCTCCAGTTAAGTATAATCTTTTACCAATAGCATCCTCGTTTTCTACAGCAGCCAAGTGACCTTTTGCTACATCTCTAACATCAACAAATCCACCCTTATCAGTTTCAAAGTCATCACTAGTTAATTTCAAAATATCAGCAATTAATTCATTGGAGGTGTTCAATTTCCCCTTAGCATTCTTATCATCCACTTGAGGACCAAAGACATAAACAGGATTGACAGCAATTAATTTGAAATTTGGAGATTCATTTTTCACGAAATCCCAAGCGAGCTTTTCGGCAAATGATTTGGCTCCATAATAAGCAGCAATAGAGTCTTGAATGGCTTCTTCATAAGAAATATTATTCCAACTGGTTTCATCAAAAGATAAGGTGGCGTCTTGTTCATCTACTGAGTTATAAATAGCAGCATCAGAAGAAGTAATGACAACTTTTTCAATTTGTGGCCCGTAAGTCTTGATAGATTTAAGAATATTTTCAGTACCTTTAATAGCAGGAATCACCAAATCTTTTTCAGGTTCAGTAGTATCATAGAAAAATGGAGAAGCAGTATGGAATAAGAACTTTATATCTGGGTGAGATTTCAAAGCCAGATCAAAAGAACCTGGTTCCATCATATCTTTGACAATCACATATTCAAAGCCACCTTTGAAGAGAGCCTTCAAGGCTTCACCTTTATCTTCAGATCTAACGGTTCCTACCACCTGGTAGTTTTTGGACACCAAGAGATTGACCAAGTTCTGGGCAATGAACCCACTGGCACCTGTGACGAGAACTTTGACCATAGTATGAAGAAGAGAATGAATAATTCAAATTGAAGTTGATATCTTCAAGTTTCTGGTGCGGGATCGACTTACTTAATCCGGGCAAGTAACGCATTAAGGAAATAGCGTGCGAGCTCTTCTTGAAGGCATCGAGTCCATGAACAGCAAAAAGGCAATGGTTACAGTATAAGCTGGTTTTGGCTACAAGGCGAAGCTTGAGTTTGCCACAAGGCAATCTGGGGACAGTGGTTATCAATAATTAGGTAAAAAACTCAAAAGTACTAATTGAAGGATATGACTCTTTTAAAGACAATACTACCAGGCACTTGGTTTACTATTCTTATGGTATCCAGTCTTATATGGTACTAGCATATAATGGTTCTTATGAAATCAACATAGCCCTAACTTGATTCAACGGCACTCCGGTGCTACTGCCCTGTTCCAGCAACAACTATTGTCTTGCAAAATCTCTCACCTAAATAGGCAGCGCCGCACAGCCGCGAGTTTGACAGGTTTTTATTTATTCCCCAGTCATCGTCTTGACTCATTTTTTCACTCATATGGACTTTTGCCGAATATTTGGGTCTGATAAATCTAAGCAACATGGAAGATCCAAATCTAAACAATATGGAAGATTCAAATCTCAGTAGTGATTCAAACGAAGCTGCCCAAGGAACAGAGGCTAAAGTATCACCAGAAGAACGGAAGTTTATACCTGGTCTGCCCATCTTCAAAGATGTATTGATTAATTTAAATGTGGTAAATGGAGCTATCTGGGGTGCTTTGGCCCGGAAAGGACTTGGGATATTAACCACTTTTGATGGTGCTGTCGATAGCAGTGCTATATGGGCCAATTTTGCTGCTTGTTTGATTCTAGGGTTCCTTAGCAAACATGAGAAAACTCCATTTATTGTGGGATTATCCACTGGATTCTGTGGAACATTATCATCATTTTCGGCAGTTGCTTTGGATATGTTTTATAAATCCACAAACACTAGCATCGGGATCTACTATGCCTACCCAAATCCCGCTTATGGTATCATGCAATTTATTTCTGTTATTTTGGTGGAAATAGGTGTTTCAATTTTTGGGTATCATATTGGGGGCCATTTTGCCATAGAATTTCCCTTAAAACCAAACCATCATAATATATTAGCTTACTTCTGTGCCTGCTTAGGTATAGCTACTGAGATCACCGCCATTGTCTTGATAGGAGTACTACCCTCATGGAGATCCTGGATGTTTTTAATCTTTTTTGCTCCATTTGGCGCTTTAATTAGGTTTCATTTATCCAAGTTGAACAGAAAGGATTTCCCATTGGGGACTTACTGTGCTAATATCTTGGGTTCTGCATTGATTGCCGTGTTTTCATTGTTATCCCGGGCCAAAAACTCTAGTTCGGCCACAAATTTAATTCCTTCTGTGTTGAGTTGTCATGTTTTCCTGGGCATAATTGATGGATTTTGTGGCGGCTTGACTACTATTAGTACGTTTATTGCCGAATTATTTATACTTCCCAAGTTACTGGCTTACACTTACTGTTTGTCGTGTCTTGCTATAAGTTACATTATCATTTTATTAATAATGGGTCCATACAATTGGACCATTGGGTTGGCGAATCCTGTTTGTTGAGTCAGAATCATATACCTGCCACCTACGTGTATATACAAGGACATCTAATAAATTTTAATATAAGTTAATCATTGTGCGCTATACTGATTCACCACTATAAAAGGTAAAGTATCACCACAAATGAACATATCACAGCTATTTCAGCATTATTAGGTCACTACTACACTACCACCCTAACCCCATACTCTTTACACTCTTCTAAAACCGTAGCCGACAAAATCTGGTATTACTAATTAGGTGTCGGGGATTCGCTCGATCAGGAAAGTCGATGAGAAGGTTAGCGGATTCCGCTTATCTACGATTTAACTATATATAGATATTGAATCCCCAAACCCCCTTTTGTGGTGTATTTTTTCACCGCTACCTATATTCATAATGTATATACCTAATCATTACAACGAATCAGACTGGGAATTCCAGAAAGCCATTATCAAAGAGTATCCATTGGCTACCTTAATAACGGTTTCAGAAGAAGGAATTCCTATTGCCAACCATATCCCATTCAATTTAATTGAAAAAGACGGTAAAAAGATCCTTCAAGCCCATTTGGCCAAAGTGAATCATCAACTTTCAAGTTTTAAAGACAATACCAATGTTTTGGTAGTGTTTCAATCTGATAATTCTTATATTCCTCCAAGCTATTATAAGACTAAAGAAGAGACTCATAAAGTAGTTCCTACTTGGGATTTTGCTAGTGTTCAATGTTACGGGAAATCAACTTTAATTGATGATTATCAATTCATAAGAAATCAACATGAATCTTTGACCAATGAACAGGAAGCTGGTCGGGAAAAACCTTGGACTGTGGATGAAGCTCCAGAGAAATATTATAAACTCTTACAGAAAGCCATCATAGGATTAGAGATTGAAATTGACAAAATAGAGGGGAAGTTCAAGTTTGAACAGAAAATGAAACAAGCCGATATTGATGGGGTTGTTAATGGATTGGCTGATGATAAGTTATCAAGAGTTTCACAATTTGTCAAAGAAACAAATGCTCGTTAGACAATAGTATTACATTATATTTATTCGTGACATATACATATGTTGTTTAGTGTTCTCTAATTTTAGTATGGAGCAAATCTACTGCCCCCTCTAGGACCCCCTCTACCTCCTCTAAATCCTCCTCTACCTCTACCTCTGCCTCTGGGAAACCCTCCTCTACCTCTCCCTCTATTTGCAGCACCTAATCCGGGAATATTTGTCCTTTTAGCACTCACTTTCAAGTCTCTATCTCTAAAACTTGATCCATCTAGAGTGGTCACCGCTTTATCTACTGCCTCAGTAGCAGAAAATTCAATATAAGCATATCCTTTGGGTTGTCCCGTAAATTTATTAGTTAAGATTGTAACTCTATTGACTATTCCAGCACTTGAGAAATGCTGCTGTAATTCCAATGGGGCAGTACCATAATCAACGTTCCCAACATATACAGACCTTGTATCAATGTCTTGTTTTTCCTTATCAGATTGTTCTTGAGATTCCTGACTCAATTGAGCATGTAGCTCTTTAAGTTTATTGCCTTCTTTCTCCATTTCTTCCATTCTGGCCTTGATGGATGCCGAATCTTCCGTTCCTTCGGTCGTCGATATATCCATATCTTCAGTCATACTGGACTGGTGCATTTCCTGTTCACTTATAGGCACTTGTTCTGACATTATATAGTTAGTTGCAACGTTGAAATATTTCGCACCAAAATTATTGCATCATTATACGGTTACAGTATGGCTTATATTATTCTATTAACACTATATTATTGATATTATTATACTCCGGGCAAGTTCCGACTTCTATTCAATGCCTTGTTGGATTGAGGGCCTCTAATCGATAGAGGTGCCGTAGATCCATAATTCCGGCCCGGTTTCGGAGATGGTGCCCCCAGAGTTCTGTGGGGTAAGAGCCGTTCCCGTTCATTTTGCATGTCATCATCTGTTTCATAGCCTCTATCAAATACATTACCACTATCTTCACCAACCCCTAAGCCCATAAAACTACTATTCTTATTGTTATTAAAGGGGCCTGTGCCATTGATGTCAAGTGGTAAAGTCTTCTTTCCTCTTCCTCCTAAGCAAAACATTATAAGCATTATTAAAACCGAAAAAAGAATTAGCCCTAGAATGATCCCAAGCATTACACTGATGATCCCCAAATGCACATGTAAGAACCCATCGTCATTGTATAGCCATTTGGGTCTTATGGGTTTATCAATTAAGAACACACATGGTCCATGATGAGTTGAATTCACACTTCTGGTACATCCTTGATTCAATATCTTCAACTTATGTCCGGTCTTTTCTCCGTCAGCTTTATTGATACTTAAAATGGCTTTATCTTTTGAGTCTTTCTTACAAGTGAAACTCATTTGGGAACTATTGGAATTGATTGTAAAATCACTAGTATTGAAGCTAGAGTGTAGGCAATCAAATAGTTTGGGTAATTCTGAATTAGGAAGTAAATGAAACTCTAAGAGTTCTAGCAAGTCATCTGCATGTTTGGTGATATTGTAAGTATTCAATGACTCTTGGGTAGGGATGAAAAGCGAGAATTCCAGGGCATCAGCACTCAGGGTCAATAGTTTATTCAACTGAGGGTATTCTTTAATTAAGTCTAGAAATGATAACAATTGTTCATTATCTTCAGTGGCCCTAATTAAGTCGGTGAATGATATTTCAAAATCATTAGGAAATAATAAATTGCCAATCACATGAACAACTCCTTTGTTGAACAATAAATCTGAATTCAAAGGTAACGGTATCAACGACAGGTTAATTTTCAAGAGGTGATTGTAGTCTCCATCGAAAAATTCGTTAGTAATGTTAACTGAATCTCCTCTTAAAGTTCTTGCTTCAATGAATTGTCTACTATCACTCAATCCAAAATCGGAATAAAACGTTCCTTCAACAAATAATCCTTTCATAATATTTTTAAATACCTTAGGATGTTTTTCAAAGTGATTTAATAATAATCCAAGACTTTTCCAGGCACCACCTGCGGATCCCCACAGGGGAAATTGATTATCAGGAATACCACAAGGAAGGAAGATGGAATAGCCCATATCATTATCCTTTAAATTCAACAAATCAAAATGGTTCAAGTATTGAATTGTCTTTAAGCATTCCTGTTGATTGATCAGAATATGTTCGAGATGTCTTTCGAGTCTTCCATTGGATAATAGGTCTGCTAGGTTATGCTTAAGGGATCTAGGGGTTTCGACGGCTTTATTAACAAAATATGCAATACTTCCATTACCAATATCAAAAGGTTCAGATACAATTTTGATATCATCATTAATTCTTGATTCAATAAGCAGTCCATGGCTATAGGAACTAGACACCTTTAATTTATAACAGCCAGCGATCTTTGACTTGGAACACAATGCCGAATCAACAAGTTTATAAAGTGAATCAGACAGTTCTTGGGAAAGCATATCAGTAACATTGAAAGATTCATTGATGAATTGATATAAAAGTCTCTGTTTCAGGCTAAATGAGTCGATTTCGACGTCTGATTCTCGTGGTTTTATCATACTGATATCTTCAGAAATGTCGTCTCTTTGGTCATAACTCAACAAGATGGTTTGGTTTTCTGAAGTCCCATCAATCAAGTGACCTAAAGATCGGAATTCCAACTCGCTTACAAAGCTGGAATAATGCAAAGCGTATAAGGCTTTTCTTGGATTTATGGTGGTGGGTTCAATATTCAAGGCATCAAAGAAATTGATATTATGCTGTTTGTCAAAAACATGTATTACTCCATCGGCATAGACCAAGTTTGAGCCGGAGGCAGAACTGGAGATCTCACCATTCAAAGTTAAGATGTCACCATTTTCCCCACTTTCAATGTGGTATTTATTTGTAGTGTCTTTGGATTTGTAAGACTTTTGAGTGATGTTAGCAGGCCCCACTAGCTCAGAAACCAACAAATTATTCAATAGTTTAGTTATATCATACTTTATTTCCAAGATGGCTTTATCTGTGATAGAAAACTTACTTCCCTTGAAAGTATGATACAACGCAGAGTAATAACGCATGGTCATATTTGACATGGAAGATCGTATCATATCATCGGTGGGGATAAACACCGTACTGAAATTAGCCATATATGTTTGGCAGTTGGTAGAGATATCCTTATATTTATTTCTTTCGGTATCAACATCTTCGTCTGAAACAAGATCAACTTGGTTCTGAAACAACAGCTTGAATAAGCCTTTAACAAACGAGATATTGTGGCCGTTTAAGGTAGAATCCTCTTCAAGAAGCACATCACAAATCCCGGGTTTCACCGGAAGTTGGCTATCGATCGCCTGAATGAATGACCACTGGTGTTTAGCATAAATATCTGATTCAACCACTGAAGCTATATGATCAATTTCATATTGCAAAGTATCAAAATTAGGAGATACCAATATGGGGTAAGGGGTTTCATCTTGTTCATATAGCGTATTAAATATGGTGGGTTTCTTCGACATATATCCAATCCGAAATCTCTGGTCCACAATGTACCTATAAAGCTCATCATGAGAAATATGGTTTAACTCATGATTAGCAAATGCCAGATTCACTGGAGCCAAAAGGGTAACATTCTGAAGCGAGTTGATCACAGGGATCATTTCGGTCTTCTGGAGGATTCTAAGAAAGTATGAGAACTCTACTTCGGATGATAAGATATCCACAATGGTGGAGGGAGTAGGTTCAGGTCCTATGGATGTTTTGTCTGCCTGTTTGGCAATATCTACTGCTGGGTCATCCCTAGCTAGTACTGAAGTGATTAGACATAACAATAAAACACATAAACGCCACCATAGCCCTTGCGCAAGGTGGTTGGGCTCGTGTGCCATTGCTAGTATATCCCAAATGCTTTAGCAACTGTGGAGTACTGGGACCAGTTATTGTTAAGATTAATATATTCTCACTATCTTTAAATGTTTAGATTAGCCGAGGGTCGTGTCGGTGGCCGATTTTGGACCCTTTGTTATACGGTGAAGATGTTATTAATGTATTGGGTATTTAGGCTCTGGGAGTTCCTATATAGTTATATAGATAGATAAGGGGATTGTAGATGGAACTTGTGACTGTTTGACTACTGGGCAATAACGGCATAAGTCCCCACAACAGCAAGACCCAGGGAAATGAGTATAGCAGTAATAACCAATAACCGTTCAAACCCATCAATTGAGTCCTTGCAAAGCTTCAAATAAAATAAGCAAGGTAATATAATACACACTAAGAAGCAAATGGATGCCCCCAACATTCCAATGATCTTATCAAAGTCTGGAAACACAATGGCTAAATATACAAACACAGCATTAACCCCAATTCTAATTAAAAATTGACCCAACGATTTGATGGTGGCCACAAACCAATTATGGGATTCAGTTGTAGTATGAAGCACTGAATCCAAAGTGGCGATGATAGGTTTAGCGTTTAATGGAGTTTTGGCAATTGGAATTAAGCAAATTAAACAAGAAATAAGGGGATAAATGAAAGTAGGATACCCTGGGGTTAATAAAAGATTATTGGTGATTTCATCTTTACAATAGTTACCAAACATAAGAAACCCTAAAACCCCCATGGAAAAGTCTGTCAATAAGGTGATGGAATAAGTTACTTTCAAAGTAGAATTAAATTTATGAGGATGTCTCATATCACTTTTTAAATTTGGGAAAATGGCATGACCTCCAAATGGAGCCATAAGAATCCCAATGGCCAAAAATAAGTCAAGATAAGAGTCTGGCCATAAGTTAGTAGGCATGAATTGAATTAAAGATCCAGGAGCACTTGGTTTAATAATCCCTGAAATGAATACTAATAAAGTAATAGAAATAGTAGACATTATTCCAAGTAAAGAAAAAATCGACAACACGGGTAATGGCATAAAAGTAAATGGAGTTAACACAAAGAAACTGACGATTTTAATTTCTGTCTTAGAAACCCCATAGTCTTCACCTAATAATGCATGGAGTGAATCACTGAATAAAACAATTAAAGAAATCCCTGCCCCGATTAAATCAACTGAGAAAATTAAAGAAATTAATAATTTGGCCATTGACCCATAAGAAGCATAACCTAAATCAGCATATGTCATTAAGGTCCGATCACTATCCATAGATTTAGATAATAAACTAGCTGACCAATAAGTAGCCAAGCCACATGCTAATAAAATCGGCACTCCCACTATCCATCCAGCTTTTAAGAATCCTACTGGTAAAGCCAATAAACCTACCCCAATTAAAACATTAATAGAATTGAAAATTGTTTGAGGAGCCGTCGATTGTCCTGCCAACACGGTGATGATATTCCCATCTTTATCTTCAACTTTTCTTAAATTCATATGAGAAGCAGTGGTAGCCATAGAAATAGAACTTCTGACACTAGAAAAGGAAGGGGCAGGGAAGACCCTTTTTTTGGGAATGGGGATACCATTTTGATTGGAATTAGTAGCAAGTGAATTAGTTCTGGACCGGGAATGATTCAACGCCGATAAAATATCATCTTGATAAAATACATCATTATTATTAGGAGATGAAGTAGAATCGTAACTAAACATGGGATTTCTCGCCAAATTAACATCATGGACAACCGTACTTAACCGTTCCCCTCTAGGAGAAGGAACCATTAATTCCGGGTCAAACAATTCGTCGGCCTCTCCACTATCCTCATCCCTATAGAAAAATGATCTTTTCTTATGGATTTCACTATCTAATTTAGAAGCAGCATACGATTGAGCTCTGGTGAAGGAACTAGCGAAATTATGTAAAGAATTAGGGCCTCGAAAAGACCCAATAGGACCATCTAAAAACGACTGTCTTCTATAACTATTCAAAGGAGTGTATTCTTGGATGGACCCCTCTACTGCCAACTCATCGTCACTTTCAGACCCTGACATGTTCTAAATTAATTAAAAAAAAATATGATAGAGTGAAAATCTTGGAAGACATTTCGAGACAGAAAAAAGAAACCCTTCACTGATAAGAATTCGGGTAAGCCACTAAAAGCGCGTACCTGGTGGTACCATTCGTGGCCCTAGCAATGGGCCGGGATTTAGCGGGAATCTGACTTTGAGATAATAGCAGATTGACATGGTGCGGCAAAGAGTCATAAAAAAGCCTTACCAAAAGGAGGTGTTTTCAAATAGATATATTTAGACGGGCATATCTATAGACCTTTTGCAAGAGATATCTTTTGGTTGGTCATCACAATCTACTTAGCTAAGCCAGGGGTCTAGTTCCAGTACAAACATGAGTCTAGGTACTAAGATAAAGGCTCTTTTAAAGAACTCTGTTATCTTCAAAAAAGACAGTGAACTTACTAATAGTCAGAAATGGTTTGTTGGGTTATTGAATTTGTCTTCGGTGGTGATATTCTGGGTGATGTCGTCGTTTTTGGTGAGTGATATCTTTGAAAGTGAAATCTATCGGAAACCATTTTTCATTACTTATTTGAATACTGCTTGCTTTAGCTTTTATCTAATACCGTATTTAAGTTATGAAAAAATGAGTTTATCTGAATTTATTCGGTTGATAAAGGATGAATATAAGGCTTATAAGTTCAATCGTATATCCACAGATATAGAAACTAATACTTATGGATCGGGGTCGGATGAAACAGAAGCCGAGACCGAATCGGATAATGTAATAGCTCTGGGAATAAGAAATCAACAGGAGTTACAAATAGGTATACTTGAAACGGTATCATTATCATTTAAGTTTTGTGCGTTATGGTTTTCTGCTAATTTGGTTACAAATGCATCCCTTTCATATACTTCCGTGGCCTCACAAACGATATTATCGTCTACCTCCTCGTTTTTCACCTTATTGGTAGGGTTTTTATATTCCATTGAAAAAATCACTAAACACAAAGTATACGGGATTATTTTATGTTTTGCCGGGGTTTTAATTGTTACTAAGATCGATTCATCATCTACAAATCCTAGTAATTCTAATTTGATTGTATTTTTTGGAAATATGTTGGCACTTGCTGGAGCTTTAATCTATGGGATTTATACGATTTTATTAAAAGTTAAAACTATCATCAAAAACAGTACATTAGAAAGAGAATTAAATACCCATTTATTCTTTGCTTTTGTGGGGTTGTTCTGTTTATTCTTATTATGGCCCGTGATATTAATTCTTCATTTCACCAAGGTAGAAACTTTAGTAGTCCCTAAAGATACCCATATTTTGGTGCTATTATTTGTCAATATGTTCATCACATTCATAAGTGACTTTTGCTGGTGTAAAGCCGTGATATTAACCAGTCCGTTAACGGTCACGGTGGGGTTATCTATGACAATCCCCTTGGCCATGGTTGGAGATTGGGTTATCAAAGGATTTAATCTCAATTGGATATATATAACGGGGGCTGCCATTGTCACCATTGGGTTTTTGATCATTAATAATGATGAAAGGGAAGAGTTCACCCGTAATCGCTCAGACTAGATACATAGATTATAGACTATACATTTTACCTACCATTTGTTTCCACACTCTCACTTGGCCTACTATCATAGTTCTCATTGTTTTACTATGGCAGAATTTCGCATCTCAAATTGTGTTGTCGAAGTCCTAACACAATGTATTTGTATAATTGGTTTCGGTGGATACTGGTAGTGGTCTTTGCTACCTATGCAATTGCCGGAACTAGCCCTGAAGCTCTTAGATTAACCAGATTAACCGAAGAAAGTGAAGACCAAATAATACGAATTACCGATGGGAGTTTAGAACCATTCACCGGGGTAAGAGATTACCACACGTTGTTGATTATGACTTCAAGTTCAGATGCCCATGGGTGTGTCAGTTGTGATTCAATAACAAGAGCTGCCAAGTTGGTGGCAAAATCCTACTTTAAGGATTATTTACCGTTTAATTCGTTGTTCTTTGTTGAAGTTGATTTGAAGTATGAACCTAATTTTCAAATTGCCAATGCCATCCAATTAAATACCGTGCCTCATATATGGCTTGTTCCTCCTAATTCTAAAGAACAATATGATCCAATGGCCTTGGTGAAAGAACCACATTTTGATTTCAAGGTTCCTAAGGGAAACATTCAAAATCAAGCATTTGAAATGGCTCAATTTGTTTCCAAAAACGTCCAAAGAAGTATACTTTTAAGAGATGAAGACCCACTACAGACATTTTTACTCTTCTTTTGTGTCACGTTTTTGGCTATCATGTTATTTAAGAAAAGAGGACCCAAAATTCTTACTAATTTGGGTAAAAGTTTTGTGTATAAAGTATTGGTATTGGTGGCCATTTTGGCTTCCACTACTGGATATCAATTCACTAAAATTCAAAAAGTTCCTTTCATAGCTAGAAATGAAAAGGGAATCATATTTGTTAGTGGGGGTACTCATTATCAATTTGGAATTGAAACGGTTATAGTAAGTGGGAACTATGCTTTATTAGGGATTGCATTCGTGACCCTTATCTATTTGGGAAATTATAAAAGTACTCCAAAATCATTATTTAATGATAAATTCAAAGACTACCTAGTCATAGTAAATGTCGTCATACTATACTGTCTATATAGTACTTTAACCAGTTTGGCCCTTAGGAAAGATCACGACTATCCTTATTACTTTTCCAAGTTATTTTAGGCTATTCCCTACACACATACAAAGAAATTATATAAAAATTCATTATATAGAAATTCAATATAAATTCCATAGAAATTGCAGCATTAGATTTTCTCAACGCGTAACGGATTTTTCGCCAAACCCAAGTTCGTTTCATTAGATAGCCCAGGATGTCTTCGGTTGTGAACAAGAGAAGTAACCAGGATGAAGCACTGGGTGTGAAGAAGACTAAGATTACAGACTTCTTCCTGGTGAAAAAGAAAGCAGTCAAGGAAGATGTGAAACAGGAAACCAAAGAAGTACCTGCTTCAGACGATTCAGAGATTGATACTAAAGGAACGACCGAAGATAAAGAGATAGAGAATAAAGATGATACCAAAGAGAATGAACAGGAGGAAAAAGTGGATGAAAAGAATGATGAAGATGAAAAGGATCCGGATTATACCCAATTCTGTGCTAAATACCAATTTGATAAAGATGTTTGGGTTGCAAGTCTTACACCAGAATTGAAAGAACTCTTGGAATTAGAGATAACCTACTTACATATTACGTGGTTGGCGGTGCTACATAAGGAATTGACTAAGCCGTACTTTGTCAAATTGAAGCGATTCTTAAAGGCGCAACAGAACAAAACGGTATTTCCTCCAAAAAATCAAATATATTCCTGGTCTCATTATACTCCGTTACCAGAAATCAAGTGTCTTGTGTTAGGACAAGATCCATATCATAATCATAACCAGGCTCATGGGTTGGCATTTTCAGTCTTAGAACCTACCAAACCACCACCTTCATTAAAAAATATCTATAAAACTGTCAAGACCGATTATCCCAAATTCGAAATTCCTAATTCTAAAAATGGTGGAGGTGGGAACTTAACCCAATGGGCCAAAAGAGGTGTTTTCTTGTTAAATACTTGTTTAACAGTAGAAGCTCATAAACCTAATAGTCATTCGAAACAAGGATGGGAAACCTTCACTCAAGAAATCATCAATTGCGCTATAAACTACCACAGTAGTAATAATTCCCCCGGGTTTGTGGTCATGGCTTGGGGTATGCCAGCTCAAAATAACTTACTTAAGTTCCCGCAACTCCAAAAATCCAACAAATTTCTCGTAATTAAAACATTTCATCCATCACCTTTCTCAGCTGCTAAAGGATTTTTCACCCTGAAGTGCTTTAAGACTTGCAACCAATGGTTAGATACTAATGGGAGATCCCAAATCGATTGGTCAGTGGTACCAAATAATTCGATCTTTGATTAGTCCCTTTGGTTTTACATACTTGTATTTAATCTATAAAAAAAAAACTATCCTGATATCTGCCATATTGATGATTTTATAGTATGCCCCTCAAATAGTCATCATACTAGGACATCGCATAATTTGGCTGGCTCGCTCTCTATACACGTCTTAGTTTATCGCAGCCGTTGCCGGGGTTACCCGGTCACCATTTTTGCGATAAAGCCCATACACAGCAACATCGATCCCCGAACCAGAAAAAGAAAAAATCCCATTATCAGACGCACCCCCACCAGTAGGCCCAAAACGCGAACTTTCCTCCCATCGCAGGCCGGCAGCGGGCCCCCACCTTGAGTCCACTCCTGTACACACACGCCCTATTTCATACCGATGATTGTCTGTTATTTTTTTTTACATCCATTTTTCAATAACCCATAACGGCAGCATTTGAGGGTCTGAGGTTGTGTCCCCCTTTTTTCGTAGCGGGTATATTTTTTTTTTTCCTTTGTAACACTCGTTGGGGAGTTAAGTTTTTTTTTGTTTCTAGTGATTGTGGTAGAATTGCAACTGATCTCATTGTATTACTATGACAGAATCCAAATTGAGATTTGAGACCGAATCTTTAACTGATAGGAAGAAGCGGTTTATACTATCGGTGGATCCGAGTGTGGCCAAACGTAGAGATTCCGATGATTCCACTAAACGGTTTTCATATTTATTAGGTTTAAGTCCTTTATTCCGATATTTCATTGATTTAAATGCATCCAAGAATCAACACTTTAAAGACGCCATCAAAAAACTAGATTCTGAATATTCTTTTAAAGAACTGGCCAAAAAAAATGGTAAACCCAAAAAAAAACGCCGGAAAACTGAGAAAGAAGAAGATGCTGAATTATTACAAGAAGAAGAGCATATTGGTGATGATGATCAACAAGCCACCGTATTAACTGAATCCCCCAGTTATATCAATGAGGGGGAATTACGAGAATATCAAATTCAAGGTTTAAATTGGTTGATATCTTTATATGAAAATCGATTAAGTGGGATTTTGGCAGATGAAATGGGGTTGGGGAAAACTTTACAGACCATTTCCTTTTTGGGTTATTTAAGATATATTAAACAAGTTGATGGCCCTTTTATTGTAATTGTTCCTAAATCCACCTTGGATAATTGGAGAAGAGAATTCGCCAAATGGACCCCAGATGTTAACGTGGTTATATTACAAGGAAATAAAGAAGAAAGACATGATATCATTCAGAACCGGTTATTGACCGCCGATTTTGATGTCCTTGTGACTTCATTTGAAATGGTCATTAGGGAAAAGTCTCAATTAAAAAAGTTTAAATGGGAATATATCGTTGTTGATGAAGCTCATCGTATAAAAAATGAAGAAAGTTCATTATCTCAAATCATTCGGTTATTTTACTCGAGAAACCGATTATTAATTACTGGGACTCCTTTACAAAATAATTTGCATGAATTATGGGCTCTTCTTAATTTCTTACTTCCTGATGTTTTCGGAGACTCAGAGGTATTTGATGAATGGTTTGAAAATCAAGGTAATAATGATGAAAATGATCAAGATAAAGTGGTTCAACAACTTCATCAAGTTTTGAGTCCATTTTTATTGAGAAGAGTCAAATCAGATGTCGAAAAATCATTATTGCCAAAGATTGAAACCAATCTTTATATCGGGATGACCGATATGCAACGTAAATGGTATAGACAATTATTGGAAAAGGATATTGATGCTGTCAATGGAGCTGTGGGTAAACGAGAGGGGAAAACTCGTCTTTTGAATATTGTCATGCAATTACGTAAATGTTGTAATCATCCTTATTTATTTGATGGAGCAGAACCAGGTCCTCCATTTACTAATGATGAGCACTTGGTGAATAATGCTGGGAAAATGATTGTTCTAGATAAAATCTTGAAGAAATGTCAAAAGGATGGGTCCAGAGTGTTAATTTTCTCCCAAATGTCTAGATTATTAGATATTATGGAGGATTATTGTTATTTAAGAGATTTTGAGTATTGTAGAATCGATGGGTCGACTTCTCATGAAGACAGAATCGAAGCCATAGATGAGTATAATGCTCCAGACTCGGATAAGTTTATATTTTTATTGACTACACGTGCTGGTGGGTTAGGGATCAATTTAACTACTGCTGATGTAGTCGTGTTATTTGATTCTGATTGGAATCCTCAAGCAGATTTACAAGCTATGGATAGAGCTCATAGAATCGGTCAAACAAAACAAGTTAAAGTATACAGATTTGTTACCGAAAATGCCATTGAAGAAAAAGTCTTGGAGAGAGCTGCCCAAAAATTACGGTTAGATCAATTGGTCATTCAACAAGGAAGACAATCAGGTGCCAACGCATCCATAGGAAATAACAAGGATGATTTAATAGGTATGATCCAACATGGGGCTCAAAAAGTCTTTGAGGCTGAAAAAGAAAATGATGCTATGCTTGATGACGATATTGATTCTATTTTGCAAAGAGGAGCTGAGAAGACTAAAAACTTGAATCAACGGTTTAATAAATTGGGTCTTGATGACTTACAAAATATTGCCTTTGATAACTCCACTTATGATTGGAATGGTCAGAACTTTTCGAAGAAGGAAAATGGTAGAGGAGGGGGATTTTCTTGGATTAATCCTTCAAAGAGAGAAAGAAAAGAGCAAACATATTCTGTCGATAACTATTATAAAGATGTTTTAAAACAAGCGTTATCCAGTAAGTCTGGTAACGGACAACCAAAGATCAAACAACCAAAACAATATAATATTCAAGATCATCAATTCTTCCCAGAAGGTCTAAAAGAATTATTGGAACGAGAACAACTTCAATATAAAAAAGAAGTTGGTTACAAATATTCATTGAATGAATTTGGTGACAGTGACGAAGAATTTTTGGCTGATGAATTCAAAAAGAATGATTTGAGTAGGGAACAGAGAAGAGATCTCGAACAGCGCCGAATCAAGGATGTGGTTCCATTAAGTGAAGATGAAATTAAATTGAAGGAAGAATTACTTTCTCAAAGTTTCCATACTTGGACTAGGAGAGATTTCACTAATTTCATTCATGGCTCAGCCAAACATGGAAGAGAAGCATATCAAGACATTGCCAAAACTGTTGGTAATAAATCAGTCGAGGAAGTGGAAAAGTATCTGAAGAAGTTTTGGAATGATCATCAAAAGATCGAAGGATATGAAAAATACATTGCCCAAATCGAATCTAGTGAGAAGAAATTAGCTAAATTGAGATCTCAAGCAGAAATTTTGAGATCTAAGATGGAACTGGTAGAAGATCCGTTGGCGGATTTAGGTATAATTTATCCTCCTAATAACTCAAAGAGAGTATACTCGAAGCTTGAAGATCGGTTTATTTTATGTTGTGTTTATAAACATGGATTGTTTAGTGAACATTTATATGAAAAAATCAAAGAAGAAATTACGTTAAGTGATCTTTTCAAATTCGATTGGTTTATGATGTCAAGGACTCCACAGGAAATCGGAAGAAGAGTTAATACATTATTGTTAGCTCTATCTAGGGAAGTCGATTCTATCAACAAAAAGAAATTGAAACTGCTTGGTCCTGGTGGTGGTCAAAGTTCTAATAATAGTACTCGTCCTGGGTCCGTTGAGCCTACAATGATCAATGGTAATGCTAAAAGAGCCTTTGAAGATAAATCTGAAGTGGACACTCGAAAGAGAACGAAAGCATAATTCATTTTTTATACAGTTGAATATTCCCATTCATTATATAGACTTGTAATAGTAGAAATTTTTTAATGTACATATCAACATTATAAGATTACATAAATAATTACATTTTCTCTCCCTTATTGAAGATATTGGGGTTGGATAAAGTTTTTGACGGTAGAAATATAATATGGCACCTTATTTGCTGTCCAACTGACAGAAAGAAAGTCACTCATTTCATGTTTCTCAACCTCCAAATAATCAAAAACGGTTAAATCACCTGTAGATTTGTATCTAGGAGTGATAAAATTCCTCAAACTGATTATTTTGGTCCCTGGTTTTAATCCATATAACATTCTACCCACTTCAATATTCAAGCTCATGTCAAATAAATAATTGTTGACGAGAACAATATGACAATCGAGTACATCTTTCCTTACTTGCTCATTATTAACAAAGCTTTGAGCCAAAGCAAATTTCATATTTAATGGTTGGATTCCAAATACTTTTAGTTGTTTATCTAGCACAATTTGTTGCATTTCAGTCAACTTGGAAGCGTGTGACATCAATTCACATCCACCACTAAACCCAGCCCCAAATTCTAAGGCAGCTTGAAATGAGGTGTTTCCTACACCTGATCCTAAATCATAAAACCTTTGGTTAGGTTGGAACCCGACTTTGGTTAAGACTTCACTAACAAAAGATGGTAACAATTCTCCGTAAACTTCGGCCGTAAACGCTTTATATCTTCGAAGTTGACTAGATCTTGTGGAAACAACTCTGGAATAGACTCTAATAAGAAGTTGCTGCATACAAAATCTGGAAACATGGCTTCTCTCTTGTAAGCTTTTGTAGAAGTCAGAAACATAAGATATGGGCCGTGAAAATTGACCGATTGTTTCAGTTTCTGGTGGTATTTTAGGTTCTATTGGTGGTTTCGTGGCTTCCTCCGTAGAAACAGTACCAGCAAGATTTAATTGAGACATACTGAGTTGCCCAAGTTCCCACTTAATTTCTGGCACATGGGTAGTAATAGTGTTACCAACATCCTGTGAAGGCAAAGTATCTTGTTCCTTCGCTTTTTGTACAATTTCCAGGACAAAATTGGCTGGTGCTGTGTCGGTTGGGAATGTTCCCATGGCATCTTCAGATTTAACAGCCTGATTAGATGAATCTTCTTCATCAATCTGTTTCGGTAACTTGTCTCTGTGGGCCTCCAAATGAATCTCCTCGAAGAAAGCATCTAAGAGTAATTCTTCCTTCTGGAATAAAGGAATTGAGTTCTCATTTGATAAATATTTTCTCACTTCAGGATTGATATCTCTTTCAAGTAATTCAGGGGCAATCTTTGAAGGTGATAAGAGTAGCATCAACATATTCCACTTATCTACAATCAGTATAAATCTCTTAAAATCGTTCTCTTCGGCGGCCTTTTCAATTCCCTCGCAGTATTCGGTAAAGATTATGGTTTTCAATCTTTGAGAAGGTGAAAAGTACAAACAATAATGGATTTGAAAGAGTTTTTGCATCTCATAGATCGAATTAAGTTGATTTTGCTTTGGCTCTGCAAGGATGAACATTTCACAATACTCGGGATAAAAAAGCGACCGGAGCCTCAACTTGTTATTAGGATTTATAATCAGCTCACCTTCTTCATTGACAATTGTTATAGGAGGGAACGAATCACCCATATTCCGATAAGATTTGCGATAATCTCTGACGATATTATATGCTGACATCTCAGTTGCGTAAAGCTTATTAAACCCAGATTCATCAACAGATTCGATATTTGTGTTTTCTGGCTCGAAAAGTAGCCTAGGAATTGTTGGATTGTCTCCGTATACCTCTGGAATGAACATTTTCCTATTAGGAGCCTCGAACTCGGTATCGACAGTTATGTCATAAGGATCATAAGGGCTCACTTCAACCTCCTCTTCTTCCTCTTCTTCTTCTTCGTCCTCTTCTTCCTCCTCCTCTTCATCATCTTCTTCTTCCTTGTCCAAATTTGCGGCTCCTTTGCCTTTTGCTTTAGAGCCACTAGCTTTTTTAGATTTCTTCTTTGTCTTGTTGTCAGACTTTCCTTTGAGGGCTTTCTTCTTCCCTGACTTTTTATTCATAATATTTTTCAAAATCTTTCTATCTTCGAATTGAGGTACGAAGAAGGCCGTTTTTTGACGCTTTCTCTTTTCGTTGTCCTTTATTAACTTTCTATCACCTGTCACACTTTGAAAATACATTGCTTCCTCCTTTAACTCGTTGGCAATATTGAGTCCAGCGACAGATGGGACTTTCTTAACTTTGGGCCTACTAGCCCATTCAAGTCTTTTTTTATTTCTCTCTTGTTTTAACTCTTCGTTTCTGATCCGTTTCCTCTCATCTTGTTCAATTTTTTGTTGTTTTCTTTGTTCGAATTCTTCCCTGGTGATATCTTGTTCTAATGGATCTTGCGTATGAATATTTACATCTTCGAGAGGTTTCACTTTTCTTCTTTTCCCCCTTCCTTTCTCGAAATCATCTGAACAATACCACTCAGTCATATACTTAAGTTCTTCTAAGCTATTCTTGAACTGAGCCCTTCTATACTTATTAGAAAAACTCTTCACCCTGCCTTCCAATGACTTTAAAGTTCTTAAAGGTAAAAGACTCTGAATGTATTTGAGTGATTTTCCATTATCCGTACATGACTTGATAATATTTAGCTCTTGCTCTTTATATCGAACACTCCCTGTAACTTTCTTAGCTATCCATACCAAGTCTCTTGTAGGAATTCCGGGAAATTCAAGTCTCAACCGGTCACGATAAAAGCCAGCCGATACTAAATATTCTACCAAGTTTGTATCCAAGGTTATTGATAAGGGCTCTATGAAGTCCAATTTAGCTTTCACTGCTTGTTCGTGTCTAAATGGTAATTCCTCAATTATATCTTCAAATGGCTCGGTGTTATCTTTCTTAACCAGTTGCAAATAATACAATTCCATTGGCGTCCACTCAAGAGGTAAAACTTTGGCTAAAATCTGACCAATTTCTTCTTGTTCTTTGTCTGGAAGTTCTTCGAATAACCCACTAGAAGTCAAATCAAAACCAATCTGGAAAATAAGCACTGCTATATCTTCTTTGGTCCAAGAATTATCACTGAATTCCAACTTCTGTAACATTGCGGCTATTTCACGTTCCTTTGACTCAATCTGATCATTGCTTCTGAATGGTAATTGTCTTCTTTCAAGAAGTATGCCATTTTGAATGCTCATACAAAGTAAAACAACTTCGCCTCTAGTCCACGCTAGCTCACGGCAATTCTGGTACAATTTAGTCTGTATAGCGTTTAGACTTACTCCAGGTAATCTTTCCACGACACTAGGGAATGACAAATCATAATGGGCCAAATATTTTAGTTGTTTAAAGTCTTGTTGTTTCCAATCATTCTCATTATCATTATCACTGGAAGAATCCTTTGAATCAGGTGTAAGGTAAACTTCAACCGATTCACCCTTTTGAGGACCCTCTCGTTTCCCTATACTGAACGAATGAGTGCCCACTGGCAGTATAGATGTACTAGAGGATCTATCATAATCCCCATTCATGATGTGGTGTCTATTTAGTCCAAATGAATTTTCCATTACTAGGAGAAAAATGGTAACCCAAGCGTGTTTTTTTTTTATTTTTCGCTACTCAAATCTTGAAATATACGGAAGGGTGCAACATTAGGGGAAACGATAAGAGGGGATCATATACAAACATAAATATAAGTCATTAAGGTGATCTAGTATAATCTACAAACGCTATAACTTGCTAGCTCTAAGCCCATTCAATCTAAACTTCAACTCTTTCAAAGCCTTACCATCAGGCTTCCAAGTATCAAATGTTTCATACAACTCATTAATTTCATCGTATCCGGTTTTACCCAAGGCGCTACCCTTGTCCACGCTGATTAGTTTATTGTTATTGGGCCAATTCTTTTCAATGTTAAATAACAATCCTCTTAAACACCAAGGAAGTATAAATGGGTTGGTCCCAATTTTACTGATGTTGAACTCTTTTATATATACTTGATTTGTGACGGGAACTCTAATCACTTCAGAGGCATTGGATTCGGTAACGGGGGTTCCAAAAGATCCCACCCCACTGGTAACAAATCCATTTCCTGACGAGTTTGCTGGATCACTCATGATATTGGTAATCAATTGAGAATCCTCGTTGGAAAATTTGGAAGTAGCAGTTGGTGGAATCACTATATCATCAGTATCAAGCATGAACTTAATTCCTAAATCATACACTTTCCCATCATTATAAATCTTGGAATGACCTCCTCCTGTCATTGGTCCTGCTAACGCAGCACTCAATTCTTTCAAAACATTATTGTCGAAATATCCCATGTTTTGAAGTTGACAACATAATGACACCAATTTTTGGATGAACAAAGGAGTTTGAGAAGAATGGTCAATGTAACAGGCCCTATAGATGTTTGGATGGTAAATGTGTGAAGCCAAAGCCGAATATAATGGTACCAATTGATCATTAATAGACCCAATAAGACATAATTTGACATTGGCATTGATAATCATTTGAATCGATTCCTTATAGATTAATGATTGTTCACTAGTAAATTTGGATAATTCAAACAATTCCATTAATGAATCATGTTCTATAGCTGAATATGCCTTCATGAAAAATGATTTATCAACCCCATAAAATGGTCCATTATTAATCCCAGCCATTCCTAAAATCCCAATTCTCTTTGCAATTGGGTCTTTAAGAACACCCATTCTTATTAATTTTGCTAATAAGATAATAGATACAACACACCCTTGAGAATGAGAGGCAACATATATGAAATCAGCTGCATTTAATTCTTCTTGCCATTTCATTAAGATTTCAGTGAAAAATTCAACTCTGTCTAATATTTTCCCTTCTTTTTCCAATGCAATCTTTTGAATACTCATATCTTTAGAATCCTCTTCATTGATCAATTTATTTTCGATACAATAACGAATCACTGCTTTTTCAGCCTCATTGGCAAATTTTAACGAGGTCCCCTTTGGTGCTCCAATCAATGGTCTGATCATTTTAGTTGGGAAAAACCCATGAACCCCGATAATAAGCACTTTCTTGATCTTATGTAACGGAGCACTCTTCTGGTTTACAATTTCTGGCTCCCGCAAATAAGGAGTTTGGTTCGATTTGTTGGATGGTCTATGGTTGATTAAAAGATTCCCCATTGGATCATTGGTTATTGAAATACTGTTAGGATCAGTGGCATCATCCTCCAATTGAGATTGTTGACTATAAGTATATGACTCTTCTGCCTCTTTAGATTTTGTGTAGAATCTATTGTAACTTGGTAAACATGCTCTTTTATGACTAGGTAATTTCGCCAAAGACTTTCCAAACAACTTGTAAGTTTTCTCATAAAGTAAATTAAATTCTTTTTCCAATTTATCTTTTGAAGCAGCAGAGTTTTCAGCAGATTCCTCTGGTACCTCTTCATCATTCATGACACTGGTTAATGTTTGAGAGCTGAAGCCCAATTTGGTGGAAAGCTGACCTAAGAAATGTCTCCAGTTACTAACATCCATCTTATTATAACCAGTGTTCTTAAACGCATTATTAGGACTTGCTGTAGAACTATTCCCAAATAAAGTAGAGGTGACGCTATTATTAGGAACAATAGAATTTTGAACTGGTAAACAATTTTCCCAGTTCGGTACTATAACATTTTCCATTAAGTTTTCATTTTTGTGGGTGTTTATCTTATTGAAATCCTTAGGAGCATCATGAGGTTTATATAAGACTGCATCATCTACTGGACCTTCTTCATTGGAGTCATTTTTAAACGTTGGAGTCGAATTTAATATCGTGTTCGACAACTTTTTGTCTTTTTCTTTCTTATCTTTCTCGACCTTTTCTGGTTTATCTTGAGGTGGGTCTTTGTGGTCATTTTTGTTTGTTTTGTCTTTGTCCTTATCAGAATCAGATACATTACTAGTAGATGCATCTCTGCTACTGTTATTCCAAAAACTCCAGGATCCCTTTTTACGGTCTCTGGCCACATGGTCATCTATTTCGTCATCGTCATCAGGTGAGTCTTGTTCTGCATCTTCTACATCTTGTGGTGTATCTTCTTCATCCTGTTCATCTTTATCTCCGCCAATGGCATTCTCATTACCCTCTAGGTAATTCTTGTTGTTTTTGCGCCAATTCATCCAGTTGCCTGAGGTTAATGTCGATGAGAAACTTCTTAGTGTTCCCTTATCTGGTGACTTACCTCCTTCTAGTTCTTGAGCAGAGCCAGATTGTTCTGGCTGTATGGTTGCTGGCTCCACGGGTTCCGCAGCCTTATTGGAATTCCATAAAGGAAGCCAACTAGAACTCATTTGTGAGATGTTATTAGTACCAGTGAAAACAAAATATCACAGGTTTCTCGGTTGTCAGATAAAATCTTGACAATAGAAAATAACAATCCAATTACTGTGTAATAATCCTATCACTTAATGACAGATTGATGCCAGCTTCTGACAGTGCGAAATGCGGATCGCTTTTCATATGATAAGCACTGAATCTCCACTGCGCATTAGCTGCAAAAAAGTATGGAGAGCTCGGAATCAACGTTTTTTAAGGCGTGGTGCCTAAGTGATTGAAGAACAACACGTGTTGCTTGGGTTGCGGTGATGTGATAAAAGTTCAGTTGGCAGTATAGTCAGCTATTCATGCCTTATCTAACGTTCTTAGTTACTATGGTAGACATTCTTCTTAAAAGCGGCGCACTACCTCGCGGTGAATCTAATTTCTAAGAAATGAGTTCTGGTAAGTGAGCTGCTAAATCATTTCAATGGCTAGAAAGAAACAAATAAGTGAAATATCACAGAAATTTGATCAAATCGACCAGGATCATGAGAATGAACTTTTAGAAGCATATTCGATCCTCACAGAATCAGAGCCTGATTTCTACTTGCAACTACTTCCCAAATTATTCCGTAACCTCAAGATTCCTAAATGTTTTACCAGTGACATAACGCGATGTGTAGAGTATTTCTATGAATTACAAGGTGCTGTAATGAGCTCCGATAGCTCTAAAAGAGATATTGTCTTACAAATGATTACTGCATTTACCATCACATCTCAAATTGAATCTGATGATGACATAATGGATATAGTTGATATTGACAAGCTAATAAGGCATACTAACAAGCTTTTGAAGTTTAGAGACAATTTCAATCATATAAAACAAAGTTGGGAACTTTTTGTTGATGCTTCGTCGGGAGATACGCCTGCAGATCCTCTTTCTTTCAAATTGACCCTTCCTGCTTTACAGGGAGTCAAATCATATTTGAACCTTGATTCAAACCCAAACCAACAACTCAGCGATGGATTCTTGATTGAAATGCTCAGTTGTTGCTCTACAGACGATCTGGGTACTCTAAACAACTTTGATCTCGACAGACAACAAGAAGGATTGTTTGTGGGGATCAAAGATTTTGCATACATACTTGGAGCTTTAGGTGAATTTGATTACTGATACGAGTCTAATGAAACATGTACATAGAGTATTTAGTCATAAATGACATTCTATCTTTCCCAGCAGTTATACCCAAAATTTCACTCAAAGTTCTTGTTTGGCTTAATCTTTGCTTGCAACTTACAATAGTAAAACTCGCATGTTGTAAAAGATCTTTATCGATTGATCTTATCTTCGCGATTACCAAAATTTACATTACCGTGCACAATAATGACATGGAACCGTCGAGAGAATCAGGTACAATTGCAGGTGTTGGATTCTATCATCCCTGAAATATCCGACTCTGATCTTCGTGGTGATTTCAATGTATCTAACGTGCAAAAATTGGATTTGCTAGTCACCCAAATCACTGCTTTGTTCAATTTTTATTCAGACGTGAAAAATGCTGAGTCGATGCTCCCAAATTTGAGCTTGTTACGAGTGTTGTTAACTTTGGCTACTCGAATCCCTACTATCAATTGGATAGATGATAATGGTAAGAACGACATAATAAGTTCTGGTAATGAAAGAGAGGTTTCTGGGGATTACACTAGTATGGTTCCTTTAAGAAATCGTGCCATGTCTTGGTTTCAAATATATTTTTCGATCATAAAAAAATATGACAAAGACCACAAAGGTCCTAACCCTTTATACGACCATCTTCGACTATTGATGGAAGAATTTATTGTATTACCAGATTATGTGGGTATTATAAGAAATGAAAGAGCCGCAAGCAAGAACGCTAGAAAAGATATTAACACCATGTTTAAACCTCCCACTGGTATCCTACAAATGTTAGAAAAATCTCCTAAACGAAAAGTGGTTCAAAAGCTGCCAATTTCTCCTAGTGTAGTTAATAATTCTGAAGATGAAGCGCCATTATTAATGCAACCAAAGATTTTGGAAGAAGAAATAGAAAGTGTATCTCATAATTACTTACCCTCCAAGAAACGTAAGACCAATACAGACCCCAAATCTTTGGATGCCTCATTAGACATTTTGTCAGGAACGTCCAATTCTAGGAAGAACTCTCCTTCTCCTGCAATAGAAGGCGAAAAAGTTGATACAACAAATTCAAAACTATTTGATGACTGCCTTTTATCGTGGAAATTGAATCCCACCTTGAATAAAGGCTATAGTTTATGGAGCTTGATTGAATGGGCTTTCTATTGTGCTGAATCTTCTTCTGATGATCTGTTCTTGCCGGTAGACTATCATTCCAACTTGTATAAGAATTATAGGGAATTTATTGGATTTTTTTTCGAATTCTTGATCTTTGACTTAAATCTATACATGAAGACCAAGTTGTGTACGATGTTCCAGTGTAGTAACTCACAATTGAGGTATGAAATTTATCAAGCAAAGCCTGACCCAAATAACTCAAATGCAAGACTTTATCAAAAGGAACTTGAAAGTCATAATACCCTTATTTCCAAATTATTGTTACAAAGATCCCATAAACCTATATACTGGTATGATAGGATAGTCGAGACTTCGTTCTATGGCCTTTCTTTATCTGAAGGTTCTCCAAGACCACTTCATTGTTACAGTAAAGAGAATGCACTTACTTTGAACCAAATTAAAAAACGTAATAATAAACTGCCTAAGAAGATGAATGACAATATGATTGACTCAATGCTGTTGAGATTTCAAATTCTTTACCTGGTTTACTATTTTTCCTTATTATATTCGGACCAATGTCCCGTTGATCCAGAGCCTAGGGGAGCTGGTCCTTTCATCAATGATTCTCCCTTAGGCACCTATAATCTTATTAAATTGATTAGTAACAAATTATGTTCATTGGATATAAGAATAATTGAAAAGTTTATCAGAGTATGCACCATAACCAGTTTGGAAACTTATAGAAGGAAGTATAGATCTCAGTTCTTTTTATTACTTATGACTGAAATAATAGAACAGAATACTGAAATCAAATTAATGAGCAATATAATCGGAATTCTTCGAGATATGACTTTAGGTTCTGATTGGTCTCTTTTATACACCTACTTGGCTGAAAAATTATCACTAAAGGACAACTATGAATATTTCAAGATTTCAGATGAAGAAACTGATGAAAAGGTATACAAGCTTATGAAGTCCTGGTGTATCACAAGATCTGTCATTTATTTGTTTCTTTATTTTGGGTGTAATATATGCAAAAAAGCCATTGAAACCCATCGTCTTGATTCATCGACGGTAACCAAGAAATCCTCATTGGAAATGATTCAATCACATATAAAAGAGTATGATGATCAGTTCATACAATACTTGAGAGCAAATGATACAAAATACAAAGATGATCCTGTTTATAGGGCCCTTCAGACGGGAATCAATGTTAAAAACTTAGAGGAATCCTGACTTTATAGACAATACAAATGTAAGTAGTATGAATTATGTACATAATAGACACACATAAATAAATTTTAAATGATATGTTTAACTTTGAAGTAGTGTCTTAAGTATTGGATTTGCCAAGCACCCAACCCAACTAAAGACATGACGACTAACATGGAGAAATATTTGACTCTGGAATTGGTTGATTCATTAGTATCTCTCATTCTTTCTTCTCTTCTTTTCAAATATTGCAATTCGGTGACAATTTCTTCGGTCATTTCTTGGATTCTACGTAATTCCACTTCATTTGGTTTTAATTTTTCAGCCGCTTGAACCGCATTCCAATCTCTAGCGGCAGCACCACTTTCTATGTCTAATTCAATTAGTCTGGCCAAATGAGAGTATCTGGTTTTCAGTTCCAAATAATTGGTGAAACAAACATCAAAGGCTGCACTATGGAAACTGGTGAAAGTCACTTTGGCATAAGACCCAATGTCATTTTTCTTACGAAGTTCATTACCAAGGGAATCAACAACCACCATATTTAATTGTTGACCATCACCAACTTTACCATCAGTCTTAATATTAATAACCACCATTTGATCTTCCCCCACGAAATCTCTGATACAAATAGGTTCTGGGTTGGCTTTGGCCAAAACTTCCATGTTCAAGGCACTTATGAAGCCAAATAATGCTGTGACAGCTATGAATACACTGACTTTCATTATGCTTATTGGGCGTGTTCTGTGTTGATCTGACGTGTAGAGTTATTTTTCAGGTGTCCAAAAAGCGCGACTAGCGAAATGCGGGCTGAAAGTTTTTTTTAGTATTGCGCGTGAATGTAGTGGAAGAGCCCTCAGCATTAACTTGACATAGGTTGCCAAATCGAGAAGTCAAGTAGTGCGAACAAAATTTTCATTCTTAAGTTATCTTCAAATTGTTATAACCTAACTATCCAACTGAGCAATATGGCAAAGGCCAAAACTACACATACTATGGTCAAGCTCGTGTCAGCTGCCAAGACCGGGTATGAAAAGTGGTTTAATATCCCTAGGCAGACCCGTAAGCTCAACTTGATCTTGTACGATCCGGTGGCCAGAAGACATTGTCTTTTCACCGAAGACAAGAAGAGAAGGGTTCCAGAAGTGGTTGCTAAGGATTTCTATAGAAGACACAGAGTATAAAGTCCATGTATATATGTCCTGGTGTGAGGCGTGGTGTATGATGTGTGTGTCTGCGGTACGACAGCCACCCATCATTTTAATGTAAATATCTGATTGTACGAAATTAATATAAAAATATTTTCATATTAAAAAAATTGTGTATTTACAAGATGCTATCTTAGATGTGGCTATATATAAGTTAGTAGGTTTTGACGGTCCAGGTATCCTCTTGAGGTAAAGATAATTTACTCTTATCTCCTATTATGGTTGAAGCTTGTTTGTTCCCATTAATCAAATACTTTTCAGTGACATGTTTCAAATCTTCGTTATCTACCATCAAGAACCGTTCTCTTCTTTCTTGTCTCATTTCATCAGTGATTCCTTCGATGAAGGTACTGACCCCTTGCAGAGCAATATTGGATGGAGCATCGACACTTTGGAAAATCGCTAATTTAGCTTCTTGTAAATCGTTCTCATTCCAGCTACTACTCAATTTATCAAAAGCAATCTTTCCTGATTCTTTGAACGATTCAAGGGACTTTACTGGATTTGGATCTCTATAAGAATAGAAATTAAGAGTACCAGCTAATCCATCAAAACTTAAACCTCCTCCATATGCTCCATTTGCTTCTCTAATGACAGAATGAAGGTGTTTAAATGATAATAATTGAGCTAAAACTTGTAAGGATGCCCCATCGTGACTGGTGTATTCAGCTCCTAATTTTCCTGTTGAACAGTATCCAATTTGAAATGGTAAATCAAATAAGGTGTTAGAATTAATTGATTTGGTGCTTTCATCGAAGTTCTTTACAAACTCAGTTAATTTGTCTGAAATTTGGTTTCCACCTAACGAGTTAATATTGTCGTCAAATTTCTGAATCAAGGTTTCATTTTCTTTAATGGTAGCGGAATCTCCAATTATGCTATATTCAAATCCACTCTCTTGTCCTTCAGTATAGCCGCTGGTCACTAAGTCTTGAATTTCTTTCAAGATTGGTAATAATTCAGTTGTCAAGAAGTCGGTCCCTTGAGTCTCTAATTTTTTATTCAATTCCATGATGAATTCTACTTGACCAATACCAGAAGTCATATTTCTGATATTTTTGGATGAGGTCAATTGGGATCCAGAGTATGAGGATGCGTATGAATGGCCCCTTTCTGCAATTGTGTTCATTTGATTTTGACCAAGATTTCTGATTAAAGTACTCAATTTTTCAATAACTTCAGTCTCATTTGTGAATTTGGTCTTGGTTAACATCTCTTCCCACAAATCATAAATATGGTTGGAATTTTGAGACAAAGCCATCCCAGTTGCCACAAATTTTAAGGTCGTCTCAGAAATGTTATAAGGATTCGTTTTATTGCTCACTGCGAATGAAACACCACCGGTTAACTTTTGAATCTTAGTTTCTAAGTCAATAATAGATGTGTCCACAGTTCCAGCCAAGTTGGTTAAACATGAAACGAACAACGGAATGTAGGGATAGTATTTGGAAGGGAAGTAGGAAAAGTCTTTGGCAGCTGTGGCATAGATTAATCCATTGGTATTGACCACTCTCTTTTGTAATTTTTTACTATTGATCTTTCCAAACTCTAACCCATAAAACTTACCTTGGTGAGGAATGTCACTAATAGTCAAAGTGGGTAATACTGAAGCGTCCTCTTCTGTCTGCTGTTTTTCCAAAAGCTTTTTACCTCTGGTAGCAATAATTTCCTTATCTGCTTCTGTCAAGTGTTTAGTTTTGTTAGACAATCTCTCAGCTTCATCCTTTAATAAATCATTTCCAAAATTTTCATCAGGAATCATATCAAATTTAAAAGTAGGAGTAGACTCGTTCATCAAAGTAGATGACAACAAATCCTCAAAGATTTTCAATCCATTTGCATTGTAATCATCTTTGAATTCCTGAAGAATTCTTTCCACTTGTAATGTTTCAATAGGATTCAAATCATTAACCCAAGTGGAGACTATTGAGTGCAATAAACCTAAACCAAAGTCTGGTTTATGCTTTTTGAAATTCAATTCCAATTGATGTAAAATAGCTTCCACTCTCTCTTGAAACACAGGAGAATTGTTTTGAAATTCGGGTAAAATTTTATCTTTTATAATTTCTTTAACTTTGACATCAAGATTCTTAGCTTTTTCTTCAGTTAAATTAGTTAACCCAATTGAGAATGATAATAATGAAGTCGTAGAGTCCAATCCAGAGTTGATGGTAAAATCATCACCGTATTGCTTCTCAATAAGTTCTTGATAGAATGGCGAACTATGGCCATCGCATAATAATGAATTGAGAACTTTCCATTTAAAGATTTCATATTGAGCTGACTCATCTAATGGGTTACCTAAATACCAAGTAATAGAAGATTGGTATTGTTCTTCAATAGGTTTACCAGCCATGACATCAATTGGTCCGTTGACAATGGCAACATTATTAGTTTTCATATCCCCAATTTGGAAGTTTGATTCTTTTATGATATTTCTAACTCTTCTAGCACCAAAACCGTGGTACATAGAATCTAAAGTTTTCAAGTGATTTTGTAAAGGCAAGGATCCATAAGTAAAAGTTTTGGCATTTGATGGATGATAGGATTTGGTATGGAAGTCAATTAAGTCTTCATATTGTAAATCGGTAATGTTCTTTGGATCACCACCAGAGTTATTCAATGATTTATAAATGGCTTCTTGGAACTTAATCCAGTAATAGTACCCTGAATTGGAATATTGACCTTTCATTTCATTATATACCACTCCTTTGAATACCAAGTCACTATTAATATCTTCAACGTTTTCGTTTTCTAGACGCCAACCTTCTTGAGTAAAATCTTCGTAGGTCAATAACGGTTCGAATACTGAGGACAAATATACGTCCATCAAATTTTCAAAGTCTTTGGCATTGGTAGTAGCAAATGGAAAGTATGTATAATCATGGCCGGTCATGGCATTCATGAAATTACTTAATGATCGATTTAACATTTTAAAAAATGGATCTCTCACGGGATACTTGTAAGATCCGCAAAGTGTGGTATGTTCCAAGATATGAGGAACCCCAGTAGCATCTGGAGGGTTTGTCTTGAATGCCACCAGGAACACATTATTCTCATCAGCAGGAGCATCTAAATGTAAATGTTGACCACCAGTTCTTTGATGTTTTAAATGAACTGCAACTAATGAAAACTCCGGGACTGGTTGAACTTGAGCAATTTCAAACCCATGGTAAGTTGCTCCCACGGGATATTTTCTCAAAATACGGGCCTGGTCGAAGGTTGCATAGCTTCTACGTCCACCGATCTGTCGTTTGAGAAACCCTGTTTGCAACGTTCTAAGCATCGTATTATCTATTTACTAAATGTGTGGCGTGTACTATAGTCAAGTCGATGAGATGGAAAGTGCGGTTGCATTTGGCCTGTTGCACTACTGACTGCAAATATAATTGATTAGCACCGGCGAATCTATCAAACATTGCGAAACCGGCGCGACCTTAACGACCGGCGGTTCTTTGACGTAATTAGACTCACAAGATATACCTGAGCCGTCTTTTATTATCTCCTATAGCAGGTTTAGTGAGTGGTTGATAACATTTATGGATCGCTGAAGTAGCTATTATCAAATATGTCAAACAATAAAGAAACACCCAAGGTGTCTACCGCTGGAGGGTTTATAGCAGGTGCTATTGCTGCTTGTGGGGCCGTCACTTTTACCAACCCCATCGAATTGATCAAGACAAGAATGCAATTACAAGGAGAATTGGCTAAAGCTGATAAAAATGCTCCCAAAATATATAAAAATCCATTCCAAGCCTTTGGAGTTATTTACAAGAATGAAGGAGTTAGAGGTTTGCAGAAAGGGTTAATTGCCGGATACTTGTATCAAATTGGATTAAATGGTTGTAGATTTGGATTCTATGAACCTGGAAGATACTACTTGACGGAAATTTTCAACCCAGAAGCATTTAAACAAGGTCAAATACCTCAAAGTTTAGGGATCAATGTGGGAGCTGGATTCTTATCAGGATCAGCCGGGGCCATAATTGCCAATCCGTTATTTTTGGTGAAGACCAGAATGCAATCTTATAGTGCCATGAGTGCTACTGTTGGGTCGGCCACTCAGGCTGCTAGTGTGGGACAACAAACTTATTATAGATCACCAATTGATGGATTAAAAACCATCTTTAAAAATGAAGGGTTCAAAGGATTATTCAGAGGAGTGGATGCAGCTGTGCTAAGAACAGGGGCTGGGTCATCAGCTCAATTACCAGCTTACTTCTATACCAAAAATTTGGTTATATCCAACAATATTGTTTCTCCTGATTCAATTTTATTACATTTTATTTCCTCTTCGGTAGCTGGTTTTGCAGTTGCAGTCGTCATGAATCCTTGGGATGTGGTGTTAACTAGAGTTTATAATCAACAAGGTGATCTTTACAAAGGTCCAGTCGATTGTATAATTAAAACTGCTAGAACTGAAGGATTGTCTGCATTTTATAAAGGGTTTTGGGCTCAATTATTCAGAATTGGTCCACATTCCATTTTGACTTTGATGTTTATGGAACAGTCTGTGAAATTAGTAGCTAGGGCAGAGGCTTTGCTTTAGAAATTGTTTATAGATTATTATGGTAGATAGAGAGTTTATGATAGGACAACTAGACACATTATTATATTTATCTGTTTCACTGGAGCCACTCGCTTCATTATCTATTCAGTGTCTGTGCCTGTTCCGGTTCCTGCTTCTGGCTCCTGTTCTTGCCATTTTCTTTTTGGGTCGTGCGTAAACCGCTGCCATTTGTATGAGAGGAACGAAAAAAAACGAGACCCGCAAAAACAAATGGCAAAAACCTGAGAGCCAAACGGAAAGCACAATAGTTATTGTTGTGTAACGGCACTATTTCAGGTACAGATTCATTTGAAATCGAGGTTTTTTTATCCATATATACTTACCTTTCTTTTGGTTTTTGAATAGCAGGTTCCTTCAAGTGTTTATTTTGCGTGTTTAAGTGGTTTATCTGTCAACCATACTTGCCCCTTCGCTAGCGATTATTAATAAAAGCTCCCGCACACTGGTAGTTTAATTCGGACTTAGGCGGCTAAGGTGGTGTTAATAGATATAAGTTTAAGAAGAAGAAGAGCCGTATGAGAGATTCTAACTACAAATCAGTTGGTAATAATAGGGCGGCCGTCACTATTACCACCAGTCTTTATGATAGAAGAGCGTTGGATGTCACCAGTGATAAACCTTTGGTAAATTCTTTAAATCATTTAACATATTTAGTATCATCCCTGGCTAAAGTTCGAGAAACTTTGTCTGTGGATGGTGGTATTGAAAGATTAATCGAAATTCTTCATGAATGTCATAATTCAACCTTTAATTTAAATGATAATATTTTCAATAGTGAACGAAAAATATTGACTGCTTGGAAATGGACTTTAGCATTTCAATGTTTGGTATTAATTGGTACTAGAGGTACTGAAACTATTAGACAAAGAGTGGTAAAAGCTGGTATGCTACCTATTATTGCCACTATTTTGGATAATTATCTTACTTTGCATGAACGTACTTTTATTCAAGCTAATAGAAAATTCCCTGATCAGTCTAGTGGATTTCAAAATCAACAACAGGCTTATGAAAATGATATGCAATCCAATTATAATCATAATCAAGGTAATAGTCAGCCTCCTTCCCAGGTTCCTGATACAACTGCCCATGAACCTATTGGAGCTGTTCCTTCACCACATCCACCTCAATTTCAACCTCAACCCCAACCTCAACAAGCTAACTTTGACAATATTAATATTCAAAATGGGATAAATGATAACACCCCGGCCAATCCCCAAGAAAACAATAACAGAGATAATTTGAACTTTTTAACTCAGTTTGAAACTTTTCAAAATAATTTTCCTATGGATGCGTCTACAACGGCTGCCGCTGCTATTGCGGCCTCGTCAATGTCAAATGCTACTAATCCAGGGACTCCATTCTTCAATAACTTAAGAGCTAGTAGCTTGACAACGGAAGATTATGAAAATCTTTCTGTTGAACAATTATTCAAATTAATACGTGTCGGGGACTCTTTCAACGGTAATTCTAATAATGACTCTGGTTTAGAAGCTGCCGGGATGTCATTTTCATCTGGTTCCAGTAATAATGACATTAGAAGGAGATATTTGGTATTACTTATCATCAAAAAGTTAAAAGAAGAAAAGGAAAGTGATTCACTTGATACTAGATTTTCTAATGACACTGATTATGACATGGATAACAACTTACAGTTCTTATCAGACATGTATCTTCAAGATGATAAATCAACTCATTTATCTAACTTGGCATTTTCAAAAGTTGCTCCAAGAAATTTCACTGAAACCGGGGTAGTAATACCAAGGGATGATGATATTGTTTGGTCGCTACAATTATTGGCATACATTTCGAAGTATCCTTATTTAAAAGATGTTCTTCAGAATACTCATTTAGTGATTGATATGAGTGTCAGAGATAAGCAATTGAAATTATTTATTGAAAAGCAATTCAAATCAAAATTGAAAAAGAATTTGGCGATCAAGCAAAGACCCACTATCAAACCAAAATCAAGAAAGTCCAAATTGGTCAATTTTAAGCTGGAAAGTTTCAATCAACTTGATGGAACAAGTACTTCTCAGTCTCGTGAAATGAGTGGTGATGCTGATGATAATGACAAATCTACTGGTGCTAACGCTAATAGCCATAATGAAGAAAATATTAGACTGGAAAACGGCAATAGTAACGTTAATGAAAATGAAGAAAGCGGAAATGGTCCTACAAGACTCGGATTTAGTGCCTCGGCTTCAAACTCTCCTCAGATGTTGAGTGGAATCAATTCTTTACAAGACGACAATTTTATACTTGATCAAGATAAGTTGGAACTTTGTGCTGAAGATGACACCAACGTCGAAGACGGATTGAGAGTTAATGATGCTGGTGTGGAAGATCCTGCTAATGTAGAGTTGGGAGAATCAGATCCTGAATCTGGTTCTGTGTCAGACTCCGGATCTGATATTGATAATTTTGGTAATTCAGTGTTCCCAGGTTTCAATCAAAATAAGCTCGGTGACTTATATGACTCCATAGTAGATTGTGAATCAATCGTGGACGACTTGGATCGTGAAATTACTTTGAACCATTTAAATGACAAAATCAACAACTGTATTCAAAACGACTGCAAGAAATTAAGTCTGGTAATTACGAATAAGAGATTGGAACAAAAGCAATATTTGAATCAAAAATGGAATTATGATACCTACGATAATTTCAATATTGATAATCAAGATGGCAATAATGGATATGGGACTGATAGTCAGAAGGATCCAGATTATGATGATTCTTTAATTGAGTATAAGAGAGTGAATTTATTTCCTATGGTTGAAAAATTCACCTTTTTAGCTGGTACTGATATGTACTATTGGTCTGGAGTAATAATGAGAAACTCTTGTAGAAGAAATGAATTCCGTGGAGGTGTTAGACAATGTGGAAGTCTCGAATGTGGAAAGTGGGAAACATATCCAAGAGAGTTCCTGAAATGTAGAAGATGTAAACGGACCAAGTATTGTTCAAGAGAATGTCAGATGAGAGCTTGGCATTGTCATAGGAACTGGTGTATTCCAAGTACCAGTTCTAGTGCTAATGCGGGTCATTCTGCTACCAACCCCACTAGTGCTGGAAGCAACGCTGGAACGGTAGATAATGAAGATGGACCAAACACAGCAAATACCAATGCTACAGATGATATCATAATTGCTGACACCAATGCAACTGATAATGAAATGGCCACTAATGATGATATTAATGGAAATGATAATGATGATGACGGTATTACAAATCAAGGGATTGTAAATTAGGTTATTCAATATACATATATATTCTATTGTTCTATTCTCTGCTATATCTCTGATCTGATATGATTCGTCTATTAATATTTATCTAGTATATATGTGTGTGATTGGTGATTGTCTATAAGATTGGATGCAAGTCATAAATGTAAAGGTAAACCATAAACAACTGGGGCACTTCCGTTTAGATATTTTAAATTACATGTTTGTCTCCCCGTTCTAACTGCTTCACTGAAATCTATTTGAAGATCGGAGTTTTCAAACAAAGATGTCGATTCGAATACTGAGAGACTAAATTTGTCAATATCTTTATCGGTAACATCCCAAAGGTTTGCAACGATCATAGGGGACCCGCAAGTTAACCAGTTGTAAAGATTTCCATTCGCTTCAAAGATTCCATTTGTTTGAAGGGCTCCAGATGAACATCCGAAAAGCAAAGCTGGTGGTAAGTTGTGATCTTTATCTGTCAACTTGAATAATGAAGTTACTCGGATATATTGTTCACATCCCCCGTGTCCAATATATATGAACATATCTTTTTTAAGCATGTCTAGTAAAAACTGCTCAGCATTGTCTGGGGCTCTACCAATCAAGCCTTCCCAGTTTGTCATGTTATTGAATAGAGAACTAAATCTCTCCTCTGTTTTTAACAAATCACCTCCGGGATTTATTAAATACATGGATTCCAAATTAGATGACTCGTTTACCTTCAACGATTTTCTTTGCTTTAACATCTCTAATGCTAAGTGAACTGAAGGCATACGAGACACAGATCTTCCCTTCATGCAATTGAAAGTCTCCCATGGAATGACCGTGCATTCTGATCCAGGTATTATTATCAAATGACCAGCAGATTTGTCACTTAAATCTGACTGTTCCACAGCCTTGAAATTGCTGCAAATGCTGGTCAAATTGTCATAAAATTTGTCCAAGTTGATTTCATCGTAAGCATTTTCTTGTCCTCTGTACATCAACGAATCAATCAAAAAATAAATCAAATCATCCATTACCTCACGATGTTTAGTTATGTCCTCAAAAGAGCTCAGCTCATCCAGTATGGCGATCTTTAAAAGCATCTTAATGACTACAGTTTCAATATTGAGTTCGCCAAATCCAGTTGGCAAAAGTTGATCAAGCATGTTCCCAAAGTCATTGATGTAGCTTTCAAAGCGATCTTCTTGTGTGTTATGAGATCTGTCATCGGAAAATAGAGCAGAGAATGCACCTAGCCACTTGTGTTCCATGTCATCCAATAACTCTTTCATTTCTAAATCAAGAGAAAATCTCAATCTCCACCAGTTCTTTCTATCCTCTTTTGACTTGATAGATGAGGTAACTGCTGGCTTGATCGATTCATTACTCTTGTTAATGATGTCATTTAGCTTCTCGACGGCGGTGTTGAAATCAAATACCAGGTTCCCCTTTTCAAGATTTGACATTCTATTTAATGGGAGCCTAGCAAAAATCGGTTCGTAGCCACTTTGTTTGTTCAACTTTGAAATTAAAAGATCACCTGTTTCAGAGCAGATATCTATAGTCATTATGGTCCAAGAATCTGGTAACAGATTTTTAATAACGTCAGTAAAGCTATCAATGCTATAAGAAACCTTAGGCTGATCGGAAATTCCAGATGGAATGATAGAGTCATTCGCTGAGCTAGTCGTCTGGTCTCTGATTTTCCTGTCATTTCTTAATGAAAGAGATTTCACCAAGTCTTGGGCATAATACATTTCAAGCCTCAGATCACTATCTTCTCTTTTCAATGAAGATAATGTCAACCCGAGTGAAACGAATTGGCTGGAGATATCCTTGAGAATATGAATTGGTAAAATTGATATATTATTCATTAACAACTTCCCCGTCATATGTTTCAATTCATTTAGTTCCAGAACACAAGTAACAATTTCGCTGATTGTATTCGTTTTACTCCCGACAACGCAAGGAGTAACAATAACTGAATTCGTGAAGTCTGAATAAGATGGTATTTTGCATAGTTTGTCCAATGACTCAGTAAACCTGGCTTTGATTTCGAGAAATGTGTATAAAGGGTTTGAATAATCTGCAATTTCAGGTGGAATTTTTTTGAAGACCCCAGCATTATAATGATTTTGTATTATGAGTTTTTCATAATCACTCCGGCCATGGCTATACTTCAAGTCGTCATCTTCATTCATCAATTTATGTTGTTTGTAAAGAAGTTCTTCGAAGCCCTCTTGATCATTATTGACAGAGTAGAAAAGGATGTTGCTACTAGTGCTTGTGAAATCCAAGCACTTGTCTATATTAATCAGCACAATCTCATTTCCTTTTTTTAACTCACGTAATCCTTTCTCTACCATTTGAAGCTTCAAAAAGCTTTCTGCCAAATAGAAATGATTAAACCCATTCAACAAAGGAAAACTGGTAGAATCGTTCAACTTCTTTAGTTCATTGACGTAGTAACTTAGATCTCTTGAAATCCCTAAAAAGCTCAAGATGTCAATCATACAATGATAAAAGTCGACCAATAAATTACAACTTTTCCACTTCAATCCATTATACTGAGGCATGGATAAATTATTGGTTATTGTCTTGATAACTGAGAGAACCAACTTCAATCCGGTCTTTGTGCATCGATGAGCATCAAAATAATGAACACGCTCCATATTCAATCTAGCAGCGATGAGGTTCAAGTTAGCCACCGAAATCAAATTTTGAAGCTTTTCAATCATGGAAAGTTGTTTCAGGTTTTGATTAGATAAAGTGAATTCAGATTTCGAATTGGCAAACGTCAAAATGGCTCCAAGTTTGTCGTTGGCCATATTGAAATCGCCTTTAGATACGTAATAATTCAATTGAACTAATTTCCAGTTCATTAGGTCTCTTGGGCTAATAAGTGAGCTATTCGGTCCATCGCTGGTTGAAAATAGGGACTTCAACATTTTACCGGATGCATCCAAAGATTGTAGCACCTCGGAATCTAGTTTCAAACTTGTACAAGCTGTTGCGTACTCCAACATTAAGTCGAAGTTAAGTTTGGTAAGTTTTGGGTCAGGTCCCAAAGGTCTATGGTTTTGAAACATCTCCAAAGTACCCTTAATGTAAAAAAACAATCCATTGTATCTCAAATAATTTACAAACGTTGTGATTATTTGAGCCTCGTAGTCGTTGGAAGTTTTAGTAGACGAAAAGTATCTCTCAAGAAAATAGATACAATCCTTTATATTTGATTCACTCCATTCCACGTTTATATTCTTATGTAAAATTATTCCACTCATCAACAAATAGCACATAGGATCAATGATATCTCTTTCCTCAAAATCAATGCCGATGTAGTTATTGAGTCCGTTAAATGTGTAATAGTGATACATGCAAATCAATTTGGATTTATAGTCTGAGATGGAAAGGTTTTCGATTAAGCTTTCAACTAGTTCGTATCTACTACTATTTCCCTCGATCAGGGAAAGTAGTTCAATGAATAATGAGGTTTTGAACACATCCAGATATTTACTTCCTTCACCGAACAATTTTTTCGGAAGGTTGACTACCAGCTTGAAGCCGTCTATTAAACATCTTATCAGGTATTTCATGTTCAATTCTCCTAACTCGCAAGAATTGTTGACGTGTGAATGCATTATATCAAAGAATTCCATTATCGTTCTGGCGATTCCCTCAGTCTTCCCTGATTTAAAGAGAGTTCTTGAACATTTCTCTACTTTGGAAACAAGTGATTGTCGGTAGTTGGCCCTATTTGTATCTGGTATGGTGGAATACAACGAAAGGTCATACGAAAGTGCAAGCACCAATGATCTGTATAATATGTTCGCTGGAAGTGGGTGATTAAGTCCGAGGTCGTATAATATATTTGCAAGGTTTTTAATTCTCTTTTGCTGATCAAAAGTGGAAAGAACGGTTTGTAGTGGTGAAACTGCCCCTAATATAAACTCATAGGACTCTGGGTCAGATGTGAAATCTTTAAGCTGGATTGTTATAAAATCAAGAACTTTAAGATGGTTTTTAGAAAGCACTTTCAAATTTTTGATATTAGTAACAAAGAATTTCAAAATTAAATTACTCAATGGTTTCAAACATGAGCTGGAGGATTTCAATGATCTAAAACAGGCGGCAATGAAAGCGTCGTCATTTAAAAGTTCACTTTGGTCGCATGAGTTTAGTAAAGCAGTCCTCAATTTGCTGAAATCCTCTTTGTGCTTCTCGATGTCATTAATCAATAGCATAATCTCGGACTTTGGAATAGTGTTGTCAAGTCCCTTGAAAGCTGAATCTAATTCTGGATAGCTCTCAATTGGAACTGTAGTCTTCAAGTCATTATAGAAAACTTCAAGCGATTCCAAGTTGCTAAAGTCAATATCGCCTAAGTTGATGTTGATGGTGCGATCTTTCATCCATTGAAACTCAATAAGTTTCATAGTCAACTTAGTCACGACTAATTTGTTGTCAAAATTTCCCGCTTTTGATGCCATTTCACAAATCTTGAGGAACCCGCTAAGGATCTTTATTATGTTGTTCAAATGCTTCTCTCTGGAAGATGACGAATCTTGAGGTAACCATTTAACGAAGTTGTTGTGTAATAGGAAAAATTCTGGAAACTGTTCTAGTATGGAGTAAAAGGTGGCGTTTCCCCTTACTGCGTTCAATTGCAGAGACACTGACTTAATTAAACATTGGCAGGAAAGGAAATGGAATGCTGTTATTAGGTTTACCATTTGATCAGACTTGACATTTGGTGTGTAACAAACTGTATTTAAAAGGGACTCGAGCAGATCACTCTCAACATATTTAAACTTCAGATCTAGTACCATACAATTCAAAACCTGTTGTATGACTTGTAAATGTATTCGGGAGTCATTGAAATGTTTTAACAGAAACAATTTGACAATAAAAGACTGGTGTTTCTTGAGGATATTGATTAGTTCCGCTGTGCTTGATGCTGAGTAATATAGGCATATAAACCCCTTATGGGCCAATTCTATGATTTCTTTTGTACTACTTTCGATATTTGATGAACTCTGCAAACTCAAGATTGAATCGATGTATTTATGGGCATAGTTCTTGATTTCTTTCTCACCCCCATACCCCAGTAGATTCTGAGAGGACGACGATCCCAACACTTGTACCGAGTTTCGGGCATTTATCAACGATAGGAACTTCTGCTCCACTCGAAGCATATCATTGGACGTATCCTCTATCATCAGATACAACCTTTACTAGGCAAAAACACGCGAAGTTATGGTATAGTCCTTTTATGCAACTCTCGCTTTTCAGTGTTTACGTTTTCTGCCGTTCGTTTTGTGGGTAGCGCGATGGTTTATTTTGCATCAAAAGGCTCAATTGTAACTCGATCAGGATTATTGTGATTCATTGTTTGATGACTTAGATGGATACGTAAACAATATCTGTAAATTTTTATATAACTCTGTATACGCTTCGTATTTATTTACTTCTATCTCTAAGCTGAATTTGAACGGGGCCCTTCTCTTATACCTCTGATCTCACTATCTGTTGCTGCAACAAAGTCCGAAGGTTTCATGAATTGTAGTATATTAGACGAAAACTGCAAAACTTTGCTTTAATTAATACGTAAAAAAGAACTGCTGCCTCTTTTATAAATTAAGCTGACTTTTAGGCACTAAAATTATTTTAACCTTTTATTAACTTTTTTCACTAAAACTAAAACTAATTTATGTAGTAGTCATTTTCGTGAATTTTGCAAATATGCAAATATGCAGATATTACTATTTATACTCATAGAGGAGCCCAAAAATCACCGAAAAATCACCGAAAAATCACAAAATAATTAAGTGAATTTTTCAAACTATATAAGCTAATAATATACACAATTTACTAATGAGAAAATGTATTTTGAGTCTATAAATGATTTGATGGTTCAAAATACTGTGCACCAGCCCTTCCCCAGATTCGTCGCACTGATCAGTGTGTAGCGTAATTCTCAAATATTCACAAAATTTTTCAGAAGCTAAAAGAAAAGGTATGATAAACGATAATGAATATAATAAGGGCATATAGTACTAAAAACATACACCAACAATTCAAAAATTCAATGGCAGGAGTAGCGAGTCAAGCTATGATCTTAACAGCGGGATTCAAAAACCCCCCAAAGACCTTGCATGGAATGACTCTTAGCTCGGTTTGCTCTCTATCAGTGTATCCTAATCCATTATTGCAATTTAACTTACATTTACCGAGCTATACCTCAAAAACATTACATGATAATGATGGGGTAGTGGCCATTCATTTGCTCAAAGCTTCACCAACTGCCAGTGAATTGGGCCGAATATTTGCATGCGGTATCAAAACTGATAATGTCATTAAAACTAAAGGCGAAGAGAAAGATGGAGAGATTTTCCATGAAATGGCAACTCCATTTAACAATATCTCGAAAGATGCATGGGAGATGTTTCAGTTATCGAATTATAAGATTCCTATCCTAAAGGAAAGTGAACGAATATTCATCTGCCGAAAGAAAAATGTCATTGAAATCGAAAACCATGAAATTTGGGTAGTAGAAGTAATAGAAATAATAGAGAACAGCTCGGATAGAACAGGTGGTTTAATATACTACAATAGAGCATTTCATACAGTCGGGGACGTCATAAATAGTTAATTTATCTTAGTCATAATTAGGCATAAATCCAAGAATATTTATTTTATCAATGTATATAAGGAGACTTGAACTTTTATTCGTTTGCTTTGAAATCAGTATATTTACTTTGTCAATTCTAATTCTTTGTTCAATTCCATCGTGGCATGTTTAACAGCTGGAAGAATAGTATCAAAGTTTTCATTGATTTTTTTAGACTTTCTCTGCAACTTGGTCAAGATTACATGTTCAAGATTTTCAGTTTCTGCCAAAAAGTGTTCCATCTCTGATTCAATATCTTTTTGTTTGTTAAGTAATTTATCAATTTTATTGGAATGTTGAGTCTTAGAATCCTCCACATCCTTTAATTGGACCTTGTATTTATTTACAGATTTTTCATAGTCCTTGATAAATTGCTTCACCTCTTTGATTTCCTTTTTGTATTCAAGTTCATGCAAATTATCATTATTACTTGTCATATCCTTTAAATCAGTTTGCAAGTGGTCAATTTCAATTTCAAACTGATTAATTGATTGTTTCAAACCCTTGATTTTTTTCAAATTATGCTCGTCATTACCAGTGCTTTTGGCAATTTTATCTTGTAAAACTTCATTACTCTTTCTAACTTCACCAAGTTTCTTATTTTCTTCTCTTTTAAAATCCTTCAAGCTTATTTTAATTTGGTTTAAATTCTCTAAAGTAGACTTTAAACTTGTCTTCAAAGTAGTCAATGAAGAAATCTTTGGAGATCGGCGTAAGGCATTACCATCAGCTGAGATAGTATTCACGATTAAACTATTAAAAATCTGATCATCGCCATCTTTTAATTCAATTTCATATTGGAAATTTGGAGATAACGAGTAAATTAATAAATAGTCACCAGAAACTCTAAAATAATCCCAATCCAAACCATTTAAGGTTATTTTCAAATTCTGGGGTATGTCATCGTTTAAGACCTTCAATAACACTTTATGGTCATCAATATACTTGATACATAATGGTAGCTTATTGAAATTAGACACATCCGCCAAATATTTTTCATGGTTATTTTTGAAATAGCTTAATTTACCTTGGAACAAAGTAGAATTTCTAGTTATAACTTTGATAACTGCCAAAAGGGACCAGATAGGTTGAATGATAGATGAATTCTTATCGATAATCAAGGTAGAATTTTTGTTCATCTTGAAATGATTAGCATTATTGTTAGAAATGTTAGCAGGGTTGGTATTGTTAGCATTGGGTCCACTCAAGTTAATATTTGGATATGAATTAGAATTGTTTTGTAATTTTTTATTTGCAAATAATTTCAAGCAAAAAATTTCAAAATTTTTACTGGAAATCGAATTTGAGGTCTTGAAATTGATTTTGGAATCAGAAATAGCTTTTGGCAATGAAATATTAACTGATCTTGATGATTTAAAATTGTTCTTCAAAGAAATTATAGGGATTGATGGTTCATTATCATTAATTATAGATTCATCTTTATCTTTAAATTTATGATTTCGTTTGAAATCAATTGGAATATTAGGATTTAAATTATTTAATTGATCCAAATTATTCGAAAGCCGTTTTAATCCTATGATTGAAAAAATTGGATTAAATTTCACCGTAATAACGTTAATACATAACTCATAATAGAAAAACAATAACAATTTAGAACACCTTAACCCATTAGACTGGTGTAGACTAAAAATATCATGAGTTAGGAGACCATGGGGGTGATCGCTATAAGGATAATAGGCATTGTCCTCGGAATGGAAAGGATTTCGATTATAATGTTGATCATAAATCGAATTGTATCTAGGTCCATTGCCGAAATAATACCCACTATTGAATATTTTATAGGAGAATAATGAATTAAAATCTTGCACCTTTAAAAACTTCAAAATCAATCCAAAATTTATACTGTTATTAATTGACTTCATGGTAAGAATCACGGTGAAACAAATCAAAATTTTCAAAAAATTATTGTTTAATAACTGACTACTTGACTTTCTTAGTTGTTCATTAAGGTTAATATTATTCGATGAGTTTGAGTTGGGGTTGGAATTGGAATGTGAATTGGCATTATTGCCATGGGTATTTTGTTTTTGTTGTTGGGGTTCAGAATTTGCCACCTCAGTTTGTGTAGTAGTTATTATTGAAGTTATAGTATTTGAAGACCCAATTAACTCAGAACATAAGATGGTCTTCGCCAATAAATCGATATTTCTCAATAAAAAATTGGGGAAGATATAATTCAAGATCAACAATAATACCGAGTTTATTATTAATACTCGACCAAATGACGTCAAAATCTTATAATAGTTCAAGTTTGAATTCAAGTAATAAAACGAATCATCCATTTGCTTATTCCTTAGAGTTATATATTTTATAAACAATTTCCCACTAATGAACTTAGTGGAGCTGGATAAAATATACAACATAAGAATTATGCCATTAATGTACAGGGGTAAGTAATTTAAGATCAAGATCAAAGCAATGATATCTCGTATGGATGTAGGAGGTAGTACCCCTAGCTTATTACCACCCTGGATTTGATTCATTTCTTCATAATTCTCTGGTCAATAGTGTCAAACGGAAAAAGAAATACTGAAAATCCAAAAATAAAAATTTTCGCGCTAGTGGGTTCGGTGGTCCCCTAACAATAACGTAATGTGACATAATGTTCGCACAGGAGTTTGGCCTTCAATAAGTGTGTAATGGTCTATTGTATAGGAAACTATACTACTACTGTAGTATACTTTATCTCATCAATGGCTAGAAATATAAGCTAACCAATGTCACCAGCCATCGACAAGCTCTCTAAGCAAATGTGTGTGATAAACTTTTGAGTAGATCCTCTGTGAGGTTTAAGCATTTGACAAATCTTAGATTATTGTTAATGTCGTCTTCATCTATCATATCCTCTTTCGTATTAGGATCTAAATTGTTGGGAATAATTTCACCATTTGAGATCGTGAAAGGAATATTCAAAGCCCGGTTGTTAAATTTACCAGTGATACTGATAAAGACGTCAACTTGTTTCAAACTATAAGAAATATCATTGATTTTAATGTGAATTTGGTTGTCACTAGGCTTCTCATCTGCAGCGAAATTCTCTTCCATAAACTCGTCTAACGATATATCTTCATCTTCTTCATCTATATTAGCTACGTTAATATTGGCACTACCATTTTCTGAAGTCTGAACGTGAGCCTGACTTTGGCTTTGACGACGATGATGATCATTTAAGGCTCCAAGACTTAGAATCTTATCATCAGTGATATCACTTGACAACTTTAATGATTGTTTCAATTTGTTTTTAGCCTCAACAGTAATTTTATTACCATCATTATCTTGCCAAAGTTTTCCTTTCTCATTCAATTGTTTCAAAAGATTGGTTAAGACTAGGTGATTCCGGAATACCATTAAAAAGGATGGGACATCTACCAATTTCTTAATTGTAATTGCATTAACTGGAACATATTTGGAATGAATCTCGCTCTTAATTGTTGCTTTCAAATCTTTATCTTCATTGGCAAAACCCTCAAATATTAACGATAATTCTTTTTCATTGTTAAGCTTCTCGAACAACTCATTTAATTCACTATTATCAGATTCCTCATCAAAATCACAAATCCCAATGAACTCTAATAAATTGATTGGCAAATAAATAAAGTGATTTAACAGTAAGGATAAAACCCAGTCTGGGCTAGCTCTCGAAAAATCTATGGAATAGTTGGATTGTCCATTACCAGCAGAGCTTCCTCTACTTGGTACTAGATAAGAATCATCATTGAACTGAAGCTGGTATTTCCCTCCATTACTAAGCTCCCATATATGCTCTCTCACATCTGATATATAATCTATTGAATTATGCGAGTTCTTACCAGTCATATTCAACAAGACATTATATGATTTTCCTAGTAATTGGTTGCCAGTTTCTAATTCGTATTCATGATTGATATATCTGAAATCTTTCCAAAATTCAATAAACACTCCGATTTGATTATTTTCGCCATTATGGATCAAAATCTTCCCAATTGAATTAATTAGACCATGTTTTAACAACCAACCATCCGGTCTATTATCTATAGTTTGATCGTTGTTAATCAAATCGTTGATTTCGATATTGTATAATGTTTGCAAAATCAAGGCGATGTTATTATTATAGTTAAACAAATCAATTTGAGAATTCGACAACCGATCTAAGTTGGCAAGGTATTTTAAATTGGCAGGGAAATTATTTAGGGTTGGGGTTTTCAAGTTTGCCAAAAGGATATCTTCAATGTTATTATCGATATTCTTGTTCAACAAAGAATGGGGGTTCTTTGAAAAATCCAAATTGACGACATTAAAGTCATCTTGTTTAACAATAATTGGCAATTGAGTGTCTATAAGAGGATTTTTCAGTCCATTGTTTGGATTAATATTATCGTCATCCAATTGGTTTGCCAGGGAAAAAGATACCCGATAAATGGTACTGCCGACAAAATCAACATCAATTAAGATCAAAGATCCAGCAATTGAAAGTCTTTGGAATTTTATAGGGTTGGAGTTTTCATCTGTCAATGCTTGGTCAAGTATATGAGCATAGGCATCAGTGTCTATAAAAGTATCAAGCTTCAATTGTTGCGACAATTTCTGGATTAAATCGATCGATAACTCGAAATTCTTACTATAATTATATAGCAATTCCAAGGAGCTATTCAAGTTTGAATTGAAATCCAGCATCTTTTCTTCAACTCCTAGCTTCACGACTGTCTTCTGATCAGATCCCAAAAGTTTATAGATACAAAAAAGTGCGCATCTGCGGAAAATGTTTGAAAAGTGAAGAGGCAGCGCGAGAACCAAGATTAAATCTTCTTACCAAAGAGTCATTACAGAAATGTCAGTTTCAGGCAATAGCACTGGTACGATGACCACTTCAGATACACAAGGGTTAATCCCCGAGTTGTATGCGTTGGTAGATCCTATTGTATACAAGTTGAAGCGTCATCAGATATCTGGCGATAAAACCATCGCTTTAGAGATTTCTCATTTGTTAATGAGAGTGATTTCCACTGCTAGATGGTCTAACCCATTTGATTTAGTGAACACAATAAGAAAAGTGGGGACCATATTACATTTGGCCCAACCACGGGAAGTTATTACTGGGAACATTGTCAGAAGGGTGTTGGCCATAATAAGAGACGAGATCGATGAGAATGTAAGTGAAAATTCTGCCTCTCCCTCCACCACTAATACCACCATGATGAGTTCTATATTCAGTTTATTATCCACTTCAAATAACAGTGTCAAACATGAAGCTTTAAACCAACTGAAAAAGCAAAGTAGTGACTTGAGATCACTTATCATCCAAGGAATAAGAGATTTGATCGATGAAATCTCTAATGTCAATGAAGGATTAGAAAACATGTCAGCAGATTTAATTCATGATAATGAAATCTTATTAACTCCAACCCCAAACTCCGATACCGTATTAAGATTTTTAATCAAAGCTCGTGCCAAAAGAAAGTTCACTGTTATGGTAACTGAAAGTTATCCTAATGAAATTGAACAAGCTCACAAATTTGTCAAAGCATTAGCTGAAAACAATATAGAAACCATTTTGATACCAGATACCACCACTTTTGCAGTCATGTCTAGAGTGGGTAAAGTTATTATAGGATCAAGTTCTGTATTTGCTAACGGGGGCTGTCTATGTAATTCGGGGGTTTCAAGTGTGGTGGAGTGTGCCAAAGAGGCTCGTGTCCCAGTGTTTGCTGTAGCTGGTTTGTATAAGTTGTCTCCATTATATCCATTTAATAGAGATGATTTGGTAGAAGTGGGAAATTCTGGTAAGGTATTAAATTATTCAGATTTCAAATTACTTGACAATGTGGATGTGGTACTAAACCCATTAACGGATTATATACCACCTGAACATATTGACATTTACATCACTAATATCGGAGGGTTTGCTCCTTCTTTTATATATAGAATTGTGTTAGATAATTATAAACCAGAGGATAATAGCTTGGAATAATTCTGCTATTATTGTTCATTAACTAAATAAATACTCAACGCATGAAAACAGGACTTATCTTAATTCTATAGATGATAAATTTTGTTTGCCCATTATTATATTTTCATAAGGGTCATTAGAGATGAACGTCTTCCTGCTTCTATCATGTCTAAAGCGGGTTTCTTTAATTTCTTTATGTAAATCTACAATTGGTAAATCGGCCTTTGTGAATTTCCTTTTACCTACAGATTTCTCCGATTTCACAAAAATTTCGGGGATATTCTCTTTATTAAGTTCCCTGGAATTGTAACTTGATGCCCCGTCATTTTCAAATATTGATTTCAACTCAATGCCATGGTTTTGTATAATCATATCATCAATTTGCCGCAACAAAAGTTTGGTTTTATCTTTGCTGGACAAGGGTAGAATCATGTCATCTATATCAAAAGAAGGGAGTCTAACCAAATTATGGGAATGTCCATCTGTTAATTGATCATAAATCAAACTATGTTCCAGGTTGCGTCTACTTAATTGTGTACGCAGTTTCTTTCTATGTGTTAACCTTTGTATGATTGTTCTTGGTGGTGACTCAATGGTGTCCACATCTTCTTCACCTTGTTTCCTTGACTTTGACCTTGATCCAACCATAGAGAATGTTCTAGTTATAAAATTGGAGGACCCATCCATACTCTTTGTTGCAAAAAGCTGCAAAAAAAATTGCTTCGCGATAACACAAATGGATGCAAATGTGACGATAAAGAAATCTCAACTACAAAATTCAAGATCTCAAATCAAGAGAAAGATTAGAAATACAATAGTAGAAAATCATAAATTCGTAAACTAACACAAGCTCTAGTTATTCTAACAAACCGAAATATAAACAATTTTATGGACCGAAAAATACCACTATAAACGAACTTCAACCGTAAATCAAACGAACTTTAACCGAAAATCAAACGAAGTTGACACAACTCTATCAGCAATAAACCATCTATCAATCTATTTTCTAAGATTATCCACCGAGGTGTTCTTCAATTGCATGTTTAATAAGTTTTCTGCGTCCTTGTGAACTTTAGGAATACAGATTGATACGTTACCGTTATTAGTATCAGGAATCATTTCATCAAATTTGACAGCCTTGTCGAATTTAACACTACTTTCAAAATTACAGACGAAATATTCTTCACCAGTTTCATTATAGTGTTTTTCAAAGATTTCCAACTTTAATTCATTTTCTTCTTTGTTGAAATTAACCTTTAATTCCTTCTTGTTTATATCATCATCTTTAAAATGAATGATGTATTTGTCAACTTCTTCCTTTATCTTGACGTCATCCAATTCGTTATAGATGTTTTCTTTGAACACCATTTGTTCATTTCTCACTTCATCATAAAGTTTAGCTCTAGGTAATAAAGACTCAGAACTAATATTATTGGGATTTCCCGCCTTTCTAATTTGAGGGTTCTCCCAACCACTATGGGAAAAGACTGATTGCCCATTGAGTTCTTCAGAAGGTTTGGTATCTTGTAAGCTGTACATAATGATGGATTGTCAACTAATTGAAATAAAATAGTATAAAAGGAAAGTTATCTCTAGTGAAAATATTGTCGCTGATTAATACACGGAGATGTCTCGTCCCTTTTATAGTTTTTTTTTCCTTAGGTTCCACCCCAGTCATATTTTTTTTCTGGAGTGCATGCTTTTCTTTGTTAAGTAATTTATGCGAGATGCCGCGTTGTAAGTTGCTACTAAGTAAAGCGCTTCTAGTCAGAGAGCATGGTAATTACTACCATCTTAATCAATGTCAAAGATTTAGGTTAGATTTGAACTATTTAACTAATTATGTACATAGGTGGCATCTATTTTGGCTAAACTTGGACCTAAGTTTAACCGTAATTTTCTTCTATACGCCGTTGGGTTTGACAAATGGACAGGGTTACCTTCGAAATACACTGTATCTAATTCTGGTAATTTACCCAATTCCTTATTGATTTCATTGAAATCAGAGATCCCATTGTATGAACACCAGAAATCAGTCAATTTGGTCAAATGACTTAATCCTGACAAATGTTCTAACTTATTGGAAGTAACATCCAATACTTGTAAGTTGGTATTCTTGTCAAGGTTTTCAATTTTACTGATCCCATTATGAGACAAGTATAACTCTTCTAAACTGACCAAATTCTCGAGTCCTTCTATCTTGGTGATTCGATTGGATTGAATTGATAAAACTCTGAGATTGGTCAAGTTATTCAAATTTTGTAACCGGGGTATACGATTCTTCCCTAACCATAGTTGTTCCATTTTGGTTAATTTCAACATCATTTCTCCAATCTCTTCAACTCTATTACCACCTAATTCCAAATTTTTTAAGTTGACATTGTTATCTAAATTCTTAATTTCTTTGATCTTGTTCTGAACGAAATACAAATTTTCTAATTTAGTCGACTTCTCCAAATTCTTAATATTCTTTATCTTGTTAAATGATAAATCCAAATTCTTCAAGTTAACCAATTTGCCAATATTACTAGAGATATGATTGATTCTATTATCATAAAAATCTAATTCTTCCAAAGTATCACTAAGATCTTTCACTTCTACCATAGAAGTTATCAAATTTTGTCGAAGGCAAATAGATTCTAATTTGTGAAATCTCCCCAAATTCAAATCACTCATTGAATTGATCTTTAAATGGATTAATTCCAAATAATCCGTATCGGAATCATAACTACCCGTCAACTCAGTATCAGCTTCTATTTGTTGAGGATCAGGGTCAGGAATAATGGTACCTCTATATTCTACAGGCAATGGTTCATTACCTCCTTCCCCTTCATTTTGATTTTGATTTTCATTCTCTTCGTCGTCTTCTTCCTCATCCTCTGTATGTGAAAGCACAATATCCTCAACTCCTTGGTTTAATTCATTTTCTAAGCCTGTTGACTCACGCTTTTCATCTTCTGGTGAAATTGTGTATTCTACCATTGTTTAATGTTATGTCTTAGATGAATGTCATCCTTTTCCGCCCATACCTCAAAAGTGACAGAAGTCCCCCCACACACGACCACATCTTACAAATCGTTAGTAATCTATTAGAGGAAGATAGGCCATATAAGAGTCAATAGAGACCATATTGAAGGATGCTTTGATCTTTAAAAATCAAGAATATTCTTGACGACCTTATTTAGTTTGTCTTTAGTTTATTTGGTTTACTTCAATGTTTATTGGTTGCATTCATATATATATATACAAGAATCAAAGAATACTAGGTCATACTCTTTTTTTCTACCCTTGATAGGAATTGATTTCTTTAACCCTTCTAAAGGTTCTTTTCTTCTTCGTAAATATAATCGATAGCTTCACCGACAGTTTTGATTTCATCAGAAATTTTATCTGGGATTTCCAAATCAAATTCTTCTTCCAAAGCGACCAAGGCTTCGACGGTATCCAATGAGTCTAATCCTAAATCTTTTTGGAATGAAGCTTCAGCAGATAATTTGGATTCTTGTAAAGCAGCAACTGTCTTTAAAGCTTCAAAGGCACGCTTGGTGACTTCATCTTTAGAGATTGGTGGAGCAGCGTAGAAACGAACTGGTTGTACGAATCTGGAAGCTAATGGGGCTCTTACAACAGCAGAAGCATTGACACGGGCAGCACGAGTAACAAATTTAAACATTTTTTCTAATCAAAGTGCTATTAGTTATAGATATTCAATTGAACCTTATTGCGGACAACTATGATGGATTTGACTGGGCAGTTTCTCAAAATTTTTCTTTATGCGAATTTATCACGCACACGACCACCATAGAACTTATCGGAGATTCTCAAATAATAAGATAGACAAATTACATTGTAAAAACATATAAATTTTATATCTATAAAACACAAATGCTAGCTAAACATGATATACGACATCTCTTAAGTCTTATTGACCATACTTCTCCAGTTCAAAGCAGTACGTTTCTGTTTATAGGAAGCACCACTTATGGAAGAATTGTTAGCTGTAGACCCTTTTTCAGAAGAAAGACCAGATACTCCAGAATTACTAGAAGCTGAAGAAGTTCTAGAAGTGGTCTTCATTAATCTAGATCCAACAGCAGTGGAGGAACCACCACCGTTCATAGTAGAATTACCATTAGAGTAACCCGAATTAGCAGAAATAGATCTCTTGTCATTATGTTGACTGGAAGCTGGTTGTTGATAATGATTAGCATTATGATTATATGGAGTATTTTCATAATCAGTAGAAATCTTCAATGCTTCAATATCATCTTTGAAATTCTTTTGGTATAATTGAACCAAGGCTTGATGACTGTTTTTCATAGTTGGAGCCACTAACTTACTATGTAAATGTAAACAACGACTCAAGATCAAGGTCAAATCATTAAAGGCATTTTTCAATAATCTAATACTTCCTTCGTATTCTGGTTTGTCAGCATACTTGGAATCATTGAAAAAAGTTCTATATTGTCCAACTCCCCCATTGACAGGTGAATCAACTGTTCCTGCCAATTGTCTAGATAAATCATTAAACAATGATGAGAAATCGGCTTTTTCTCTAAAGGCCAAATTGATTAAACTTTCCAATTGAACCAAATCATTATTCTTGTAAACAATGGTTCTAATGGCATTGTCCAATGGAGATAATTTAATGGTCTTAGTTTCTTTAATATCACTTCTACTCATTAAAGTAGGGAATGAAAGGAAGGTTTCATAGGTAGTTTCTTCTGTCCATAAATCAAATACTGAAGAAGAACCAGGGATTTTTTTCAAGGTAGTGAAAAATCTTAAATCTTTATTTCTGGCATATTGTCTGACCCCAATAGAAACATTAAATAATTTATCAGAAATCTCATTAATTGGTTCAACCGTACTGACATGTAAATATCTTCCGGTTTGCACCTTTTCTTGTAATTTTTGAGCTTCCAAGTCATCAGATACAATTCTAGCACCAGGATACAATCTTAATAATCTTTCATGAATAGAAGTAATATGTTCAAATGGTAACCCTTCATAAATTTGTTCTTTACCTCTAATGTTACTAGGGAATCCAGCACCAATAAATGAAACTCTAAAGAAAGATGGAGTCAATTTATCTGAAGATTCCAAGTCCAAATATAATTTTGCCAATTTGTTATGAACATAGGCAAAACTCTTCAAATCATACGTATGTTCATTATAAGAGTCCAATAATTCATTGAAAGTATCAGTGGCTCTTTCTAAACTATTACCCTTGATATAATTGGTAGCAATCATTTTGTACAAGGCTTCTTTTCTTTCAAAAGAACTTTGTTGAGGGAATTTTGGTCTGAAAGTTGGAGGTAAAATGATATGATGATCCCAAGTGTAAGTAGAAGCCAACAATTCCAAACTTAAAGCTGCTTGAATGAAATCATTCTTTTTAAGATTATCTTCATACATATGATTGATAAATGAATGGAATAATTCTGGTTTGTTGGCATTCTTAAGATAAGCATTGATATTCAATTTATGGAACGTTCTATCATTATCGAATTCAGGTCCAACTGGAACACTATTCAAATCATTCAATACCACCAAGAATCCTTGAAGGGTTTCAATGAAATTATAAATCATTCCAAATGCTTCATCTTCCCGATCTAATCTGATCGTGACTTTCATTCTTTCAATGAATCTATTCTGTTCTAATTTACTTGGTTTATAAGCATTTCTTAAATAGATATCATGTAAACCAACAAGACATTCTCTTTCGACATCAATGATGGAATCACTCAAGATATATTCAGAAACCATGATAGACCATAAAATTTTAACTGCTACAGTTTGACAGTCATCATTTTTCTGTAAAGCAAACAACATTAAATCTTGTAAGACAGAATAGTCATTACTGATAAATTCAACTTGATAACCACCAAATTTACTCAAATTGAATCTAACAACATCCTCCTCAACGGCCTCCCAAGCTAAGGAATCCCAAGCTTCATTGACCAAAAATGCAATTCTATCTCTCATGGTAGCAGTGATCTTGAAACATGCCTTTTTAGGGACATCTGACAAATGTTCAACTGCAACAGGAGCAATACTTCCTAATTTCAATAAAGTTCTCAAGTAATTACCCCAAATGACTCTATCAAACATTTCTGACTTATCGATTGGAGGAATATGATTAGTCAATAATAATGGTCTGATAAGTTCTAAAGCACCTAAACATCCTTCTGCTAACGAACCATATAAAGTCAACCATTTATCTTCAGGGAAGAATTTCCCTTGTCTAATCAACTTAACTCCAGAGATCAATGTAATAACATCTTCAGTTTGGAAATCATTGGCCAAATAAATTTTTGGGTCGAAAAAGTCATTTGGAATTTCAGTAGCTAAAATTTTAGCATAACCTTCATTTCCGGCTACTGATTTACCAATCCTAGCAACAAACCCGAAAACAATACTGATTTCCAATAATAATTCCACCACAACCTCTTCACCAACAATAGAATCAACAGAAGATTCTTTGAAAGGATATTCGTTGGGGAAAAGAGAAGTATAGGTTCTTTTAGGCTTGAAATATTCTCTGCTTCTAGCATACTTGTTGAACTTGATTAAAGTTCTGGAAAGAGCTGGCAAGAACTTGGCCAAAGAAATACCAAGATGGCGCTCATCTTCGTTACCAGCCACAATGTAAAAGTTCCAAATAGAAGAACAAGCTTCATTCAAAATAGTACAAGCTAATCTTGAGGCATCAATATCAGTAGGACCCAATAACACTTCCATAGCCCAACCAACTGATTTGGAAATCAATGTAGGTAAAGTTTCAGGGGATTTAGCCAACGTAGTTCCAAATAACCGATGAATCAAAAGCAATTTACTGATAATAATCTTATGATCTTTAGGAGCTACTATTGGCTTTCTCTGGACTGTAAGCTGGTCATCATTAGCTCCTAAACCTCTAATACCAATAGAATCAATGAAAGATATAACAAAATTCAAAATCTTGGTATTATCAAGTTTGACATTGAAAGTTAAGACGTAATCAATAACTTCCAACAAAAGCACTTGATCATTAATCAAAGTAGGCGTTTCAATAGAAAGGAAAAACGTCACTGATTTGAATAATGAGTTCAAAGCTTTCAAATATTCATCATTTCTGGATTCATCATTTTTCATAGAACTAATAGCCAAACCAATGACTGAAGAAATAACCCGACACAAAGATCTAGCCACTGCATTCCAATTAGATTCTGCTCTGGTGAAGATTTCTGAAATCTTATTCAATAAAAAGATTCCAATTTCGGGCCTTCCAGTCTGTCTTTGAACAAAGTTGTCTAACATATAAGCATATTGATCTTGTTTCCCAAAAATACAATCTAATAAATGTACAATTGCTTTGAAAGAACTATCTTGTAAAATTTCAATGCTTGGAGATTGTCCTTGTCTGAGGGAATGTTCAATAATATTGTATAAGCAGTTTAACAACTCTGGGAAATATTTGACTAATTGATTGATATCTAATTTTGTGAATGCCACCAAAGAGCTGGACAAATCATCAATACCTTTAGAGCCACTTTTGAAGAATCTCTCATATTGGAACACATTATCAATTGAAGCATCAGAATTGAAAACTTTACCGATATACTCAGTAGTAACTTCAACTTGGGCAACTGGGATCTTGTGAGTGGTAGAAGCAATTTCAATACTGTGACTCTTCTTTTTGTTGAATTCAACCAATCTGCTAGCAGATTTATATAACAACTTTCCTTCACCAGCCAAAGTACCATTGATATACAATGATAAGATAATATGATCTTCCTTTGGTAATTTTTTAGCCGGATTTTTGAATGAAATACCATTCACTTTAACAATTTCTCCAACCACTTCATCCGGGAAGACGGAAACAAATTGCCATGAACGCTTTTCTTGTTGATTTGAAGCTTTGGCAAATGTGATCATATCATTATTAGGAGTACTCACTTCAAAAGTTAACAAATCATCTTTGGTAATAGAATTAAGTAAAGAGACTTTACCCATCTTCAAGTAAATACGTTCATAGTTTTCAGCCAAAGGATCAAAAAAGATAGGTTTGATTCTAGCAATTGGGGTAGATCCCATGACACCATTAATAGCATTACTAGTAGAATTGTTGGAAGTATCAGTGAATTGATGTTTGAACTCTTTAACGGAAACAGTTAATCTTTCTGCTCTTGGGTTGATAGCTATACCATGACTAGACCCAGCAATGATTCTATCAACTGTTTCCCCCCATCCACCATTAACAATACTTTCTGGTTCTTTCAAATTCTTTTTCTGGTTTACATAGGAGCCGAACAATCTGATGGAAAATTGATGAGATTCACCAGAAGCTAAAGCACCTTGATTTCTACTAAAAATTCTAGTGATATCAGTAACACCAGCAGCAACACCCTTTTTGACTCTTCTCACTTGAGGAGTATTGGTACTTTCTTTTAAATTCAAATCGATTTCTTCAGTTAAAACTGCTACCAAATAAACTCTAGTATTTTCAGTTTCAGTTGGAGGAATATTTCTGAATAAAGCAGCACTAATTTTTTCAACATGAACCAAATCACTAACGGAATTAGTATGAACTGCAAAAGCTTCTGTTAATCTTTTTCTGTTATTACGGATATAAAGATAAGCAATCATTCCGGCAAAACCAGGTGGTTGATAAGCAGAAGAACCAGAAACCGCCTTGAAATCCACCAAAATATGGGATGGTGGTTCATGAAATAATTTGGAATTAGGCTTTGGACCAAGAGAGAAGTCTTTAAGATTATTATGAAAATTCTTTGGGAAATTTGGTTGTAAGGCACACAATACTTGGTTAGAACCAAGAAAAGAAGGTAATGAGTTTTCATTATCCAATAATTCACCATTGGTCCCATCTCTTGCCAAGATAGCCTTATAACCAGAAATATCAGTATCTTTGTTATCTAAATCATAAGATTTGTCATTCAATCTGGCTGCTTTAGAAGCCAACTTCTTTGGAATTTTATCTAATAAGAAAGTAGTGTTTTCTTTAGTCATTTGAATTTCATCTTCAGTCAATAAATTATGACTAAGTTTAATTCTTGCATCATCTAGATCAAAATAAATACTTGATAATTTATTGAACAATCTAAATTCACCAATTGAGTAAAGAGCAAAGATATGAGAAGTCAATAAACTCAAGGTGTATTTGATTTCATCAAGCAAGCTGCTACCTTCTTCATAAGTTTGGAGTGGTAATTGAGGAACTGCAATTTTCAAACTACTTTCTCCCAATTCAACATCTGATTTACCCTCAATCGCAAATTTATGAGCTCTTTCGGAATCTTGAATAGTTGGAATCAATTCCAGATCAGCAATGTTATGGAAGTCTTTATCAATGTCAATTGAAGTAATAGGAACATATTCCGAGATAGCCACGTACTTGAGAGGGAAAATAACAATTTTCACATTTGAAGTAGGTAATTCATCTAAATTGACAGAGGTAATAGTAAAATCATTTGGGAACGGTTTGTTAATCACATACCCTCTTCCCCATCTATCATTCTTAGTTTCGAATACATAAACATCATCTCCAGGATATAAGTTAGCCAAATTCTCATTGTTCAAGTTTGGATGTTTTTCGAACGGTAAAAATGGTTTAATCACTTTCCCTTTATGAAATGAACTAGTTGGTACCCAAGAAGTCATATTTTAGTGTAATTTTTTTTTTTCAAATTTTTTGTGTTTTTATAAAAGCTTTTTGAGTTGTCTATAATGCTCTATCCCTAATACTGGTTCCCTTAAGCCCCAATGAATGGCAGGAAGCACAATAAAAAAAAAGGGAGTAAATAAATGGACGACAATTGACGAGATACGGTAAAAACGAAACTAGAGCGACTTCCTAGAGGTTAAGGGTGCCGACACGATGATAATGCTTCGATTCACGTATAGATTGGATCTATAAACTCAATTGACAGTTAGTTTGATGCCCACAAGCGAAAACCTTTGATATATCTCTATATCTATAAGTGGTCCAAAAATAGTGGTTGACAACTATTGTAAGGGAATTTTTCAGCTTAAATTGGGTATGTCGTGTCGCTCGCCTCAAATCAATAAAACCGTTTTAGGAAAGGTAATTAACTTTTGGTTCTCAAACTTAAATTGAAACTCATCATAGTTTAGTAAATTGCAGATAAGTAGTAATATGGAATTTCAGGTCCAAGTTCAGCCCTGGCGGTGACCAGCATTAGTACCGAAAATCTTTCAAGTTATTTAAATACTCTGTATATGTCTCTATATTGCTAACTAATATTATTTAGCCTGGTAAAAAAATAGGTGATTTAGAACTGAAGACAATGGCATCTATAACCATAATAATCTCTATAACACATTTGTTTTTGATATCTCTATGAAAGTTTTGGCTTTGAATACCGGTTGGATCCATTTCTTTTTACTTCTGTCGTTCGCTTATTGCACATGTTACTGTCGTATATGGTAACACCTTAATGAGCCCTGAAGCATACGGTCTATATCTGAAATTAACACCAGAATCAAACCATAGGAGACAATAGTGCTTATTGAGGCTAGACTAAAGTTTTATTCTAAACTGTCTAAAGAAGAAATGAAATAATAGGAGCTAATGCATGGTTGCCTAATAAGCGATTTTTTTTTTTGGAAAATTAAGGTTTTAATATAGCGACGACGAAAAAAAAGAAAGGGATCAAAAAAATAATGAAAAAGTTTAGCACTGGGAGTCAAGTAGTGGATAAAGGAAAAAGAAAAACCAAAAAGACTAAAAAAAAACATGAAAATCAGATGTGGACTTAAGCCAAAAAGGATGCCCATTTATGCAAAACTTCTTTAAAACTCTTCTGGTTATAATCTTTGTTCCCGTCCCAAATGTATCTATCAACTTCTCTTCTACCAGAATCAAAATCTAAGGTTTCAAGACTTGGAATTCTACTCCCGTAAACAAATTTGTATACGATGTAGCAGATAGCAAAAATAATTAGGGTTCCATAATTGGCAAAGAAACTTAAAGTGCTCCAGTAACCATTCAAGAATACGGTATAACCCATAACCAAAATGATAACGGCTGATCCAATCATTCCCACAAATGCGGTGTAAGGTTGAAGAAATGATTTATAAGGATAGGCAGGATCATCTCTACTAATAATATCTGGTCTTCTTTTCAACCCATAATAAAACCGAATATATGATAAGCACATTGCAAACCACACGATAATACCTGAACTAGCAATAATACTTGATAAATTCAGGAAAACTACCGTAGCCTCTTCTGAAACACATATATATGCCAATAACCCAAATGAGGCTGCAAATAACACCGAATAATATGGAATCCCATGCTTGTTACATACACTGAAAATTCTTGGGGCTTTACCTTGCAATGCTAATGAATACATGGTTCTTGAACTAACATATAATTGAGCATTACCACAACTAACGGCAAAGAATACAAGAAATCCATTGACTGCTGAACTCAAGTTACATAAATTGGCACTTTGGAATGCAACTATCCAAGGACTTTGTGATCCACTTGAATAACCAGCAAATACTGCTGAATCACTTTTACAATGATTTCCTCCAACATATTGGATAGCATAATCATGGTCAAAATCATCAATAGATACCCCTGTTGAACCAGTGAAGTATCTTAATAATCTTGGATCACCAGCGTACAAATTCAATGATACAACAAAAGCAGAAAGACAGTAGAATATAACAATTCTCCAAAATACTCTTTTAGTAGCACTTGGTAATGCTTTTCTAGGATCTTTAGCTTCACAAGCGGCGATACAAACAATTTCGGTCCCACTATATGCGAACGAAACCACTGCAATAGCCACTAGTAATGACATGAATCTTCCTAAATTACCTTCTACCCCCTCACTAGGAGGACTAGTACCAGTATCAAGCAAATTAAAACTTGGTCTGAATAAACCAAAAATAACATGATGTTCAAAATCAGATTGCAGGTGATTCCAATATTTAAACCCAAGAACTTCTCCACCAAACCCTCCTCTATTAAGGACTATCATACAAATAATCATGATTAATATAAATATTAACTTGATAAAACTCGAAATGTATTCGATTTCACCAAACACTTGAACATTAATCGAATTACTAACAACAACGGATACTAGAAAAAGGGTAACAAAGCCAGCTATGGACCCTTTATTTTCCAAGATTTTTAATTCGGGGTAATATGTCAACATGATAACACTAGCGACCATTTCACCCGCTAGTCCAAAAGCAAAACTAATGAAATATAGCCACCCTACGGCAAACCCAAACGCATCATCAACAAATCTAGAGGAAAGACCAGAAACCCCATCGACAATAGAAACAAAGGTAACCATTTCACAGAATGAAACAATGGTAGCCAATACAATGATCCCACATATAATAAATGCCAATAAGGTCCCAAAACCACCAGCTATGGTGATAGCTTTACCACTATTTAAAAATAGCCCTACCCCCAAGGTCCCACCAAACGAAATCATTTGTAAATTTCGTACCTTCAACTTTCTATTTAAGAATCTATTATTTCGTTGGTTGTTAAATGAAGATTCTGAAGACACAGGGATTTCATTTCCCAAATATATATCTGAATTTCGAACAAAATTATTGCTGGTAGAATTTTCCCCAGTTTTTTTCCAATCAAAGTTGTACCATCGTTTACTATTATTCAATGTGGCATTCTTGGATTTATTGTCAGGTATGTTAGCAAGTCTTTCTGTCTTTCCATCATCTACATTATTAGGGTCAAAAGTAAAATTTTGTTCCAAATCCTGAGACTTTATAACATTTAATAAATTATCCTGAGCTGGTTTGGATTTTTCCATCTTTTGATAGATCGAGTGATTGATTTCTGACATTTTGACAAACCGGTTGAAGTCGTCAAGTTCAGACAATTCAAACACCGAAGAATTATTGTCTAATGTTTGTAGAGGAATCTCTTGACCATTTTTCATACTACGTAACACATTTGACCGATGCTCTTCATGCTGTGCTTGTTGTTTCTTGTTGAATATGTTCAAGTAATTGGTTAAAAACTTGAATCTATCTGAAGGATCATTTTCACTAATACCCCCATTATTCATTTGGTTTATAATAGAAGAACGAATGGTATATCTATCATTTACATCTTCAAGTCCTGATTCTGGTTCAGAGTCTGTATCAAAGTTGGATCTAAAGTGGTTACGACCTTGGTCGGTCACATCCACTTGTTCAGCGTCATCTAGGGACATTTCTGAGCGTTCAGGTAACAAATTATCTCCTGTAGTCTCTTGATAAGTATTGTCATTCATTAATGATTTCCTCTTAAAAATATTATCTTCAGGATCATTATTATAGGTAGAAGTATAAGCACGACGACCATCAATACCTTCATCATTATTACTGATATCTCCAGTGCTTGAATCATCGATTATACTCTCTTCAGCATCTTTGTCTCTTGCAAAAGGGTTAGGAAACAATTCATTGTTCACCACATCGCTGTCTACTGTATACCCCAGTAGATATTTACTAGCCCTTTGGGCCATGACTGGAAAGTTTTAATAAAAATATTATTAATTTAATAGTGCTCTTAAGTGTGATAGTACAAAACCACAGAAGAAACGGCTAACAACCACCGTTGAATCAATAAAATCAATTCGCTTAGTAAGGTTTACTTAATAGGAGGATGAGTTTTTGCTCGTTTAATGCGAACCATAACAATGACAGATAAGATCGACGGAGAATAGAGATACTACACTTAGCGAATACCATCTAGACAACACTACAGTTAACAACTACTAGATATGGTTACTACCACAAACTAATTCAAACACACTCTTTTAAATAATTGATATGACCTCATATCAACCACTTAAAAAAATGCGTCAGAAGCCTACTAGGAGAAGATCTCCTAAGTGCAATGGCAACGACACTGGTATAAAAAGGACGTGAGCAAGCCCAACGAATCCTTCTTATCAAGGGGATCCAAAAATAGAAGTAACATTTAAAAGTCATCGATGATGACATTTCAGTTGTTACACTGAAAAGAACAGATACTACACTTGATCTAAGCCAAAAGGCAAAGAGATTTAATAAGAAAAAACTCGGATTGTTAAGGGGATGCGCTTCTTTTATAGTAGTTTTTTCGTGGTAGTGCCCGGCCATAGTCTCTCCATAGAACTTTCCAGTACGTGTTGCGCGTCGCGCGCGCGCTGCCCGCGTGATCGGTGTCCCGGGGGCAATCCTCACCCATTTTGCTGGCTGGTTGCCACGAGTCCTGCAGATAAACCTCATCTCTTCCTCATCTCAAAAATTTTTTTGGCTGTAAAAATAGCCTTTAGAGCAGACGAGTCTTAAATTTTCATTCCTCCATATATATTTGCCTCCTTCCTAGTTTTTAAATTTTTTTCAAAAGCAACAAACAAGATGGGATCATTTAGACCAAAGTACCATAGACATAGTTCCAGCAACAGAAAAGCCTTCAACAATAGAAGGTATAGAGATGCTAAGTCTTACTATGTATCCAAACCTAAAGCTGACAAGCAAAGAAGATACAGAAGTTATTACCAAAAACACCCTTCTGCTACAGCTTATGTTGAAGAACCCGAAACCGATGAGTTCGCTTCTTCTGAATCCGAATCCAGTGACGAAACTAGTGACTCCGACTCCGACTCCGATTCTGACCTTTCGCCATCAGACTCTGACCTTTCATCAGATTCCAGTGACCTGAGTTCTTCTGAATCTTCAAGTTCAGATGAAGAAAGCTATGAATTCGACTTGCAAAACTTCCACGACGACTACCCATACTCCTCCGATGAGATGGCTGATTTGAATGATGAATTAGAAAATGAAGCTGTCGACTACTTGGAAAGAGACGGTCAAGTTTACGACTTGAATAATGACGCTATAAGATATTATGATCAATTTTATGACACTGACTCCAGTTCTAGTTCCGAATCTAGTTCCGAATCTAGTTCTGACTCCAGTTCCGACTCCAGCTCTGACTCCAGCTCTGACTCCAGCTCTGACTCCAGTTCTGATGACTGTGCTGGATGTTCTGAATGTCCAGAGTCCGACTCCGGTTCTGATTTCTGTTCTGGATGTTCTGAATGTTCTGGCCCTGAATCCAGTTCCAGTTCCAGTGACTCTTCTGACTCCGAATCTGATAGCTCCTCCTCCGACTCATCTGAATCCGAAAACGAATACTATTTCGAACCAGCCGATATTTTGGATGTGGTTGACATGAACGACCAATTACAAGCTCAAGCCTTGAGAAACATGCAATACTCTTCTGATGAAGACGACAGTGAAGAAAGCTCTGTCACTGATCTCGACATTCCATACTCCTCTAACGAAAGTGATTTGGATGATCAATTACAATTGGAAAATGTGAGACAAGACTTTGAAGATGACTTGGAAAGTAATAGCGAGCTTGAAGTTGATAGCGATTCAACTGATTTCATAGAAGTTGATGGTGAAAGTGATTTCAGCGAAATGGAAGTTGATGATGTCTTTGATTATGACTCCGAATCTTCTTCTGATGATGACGGTATGACTATCTATAGACACAGATTTGATTTACCTAACGGAGAATCCGAAGATGACTCCACTGATGAAGAATTAATGGAATATATTAACGACAATGATTTGTTATATGCTAACGACTCTGATAACTTTGACGAAGATGAGCAAGGAAGAGAAATCATTGACATGACCAAAGACTTGGAAAACAGTAAAGATTGTGAATTAGTTAACATTAACGATAACTTACACAAATTGATCTTAAGAATCCCTGCCATCATAAATGACCAATTGAAAATCAAGTTCAACAAACGTGAAAATAAATTGACCGTTTGTGGTAAGATCGATGTTCGTGAAGAAAGTGACAGTGAATATGAATCCGATGACGAATCTGCTGATGAAGAATCTGCTGAAGTTGAAGAAGAAGAAAATACCAAATCTGCCTCATCCTCAGACTCAGAAACTAGTTCTAGTAGCAGCTCCGGCTCTAGTTCTGATTCCAGTTCTGGTTCCAGCTCTAGCTCCAGCTCTAGTTCCGAATCTGAATCTGAATCCGAATCTGAAACCGCTGAAACTGAAACCTCCGAAAAGACTGAAGAGAAAGAACAAGAAGCTGAAAAAGACGAAGAAGAAAAAGAAGCCGAAAAGGCTGACGAAGTCGAAGCCGTTGTCGAAGAAGCTAAAGAAGGTTCTGTCGTTAGTGACGATGACAGTGTAATTGCTGAAGACACCAAATCATTGATTCAAGATTACATGAACGATGAAATCGAATTCGAAAAACTGTTCATGTTTGACAAAATAATCAAATTCGATGAAATAAAAGCCAAAATCATCAACGGAAATGAATTAGAAATCACCATTCCTAATGAAGACGAAGAAGTTCCAAACAGCGACATTGAAATAGACATTGAAGCTGTTGATGATGAAGAAAATTAGACATTAGATACTAGATTAGACTAAATGTTTGAAATGAAAATACAAAATAATAAAAAAAAGGATTATATTCACTTTTGTATGAAAATTTAATCGTATTATATAGCTATACTAATTATGTACATTTATAAATAATATTTTAATCGAGTTATTGTCTCCATTCCACTTGCCAATTTAATTCATCACCAGCCTTGAAAGGAACAACCGAGACATCTTTACTAGCGATCATTTCTGGAACCTTGAATGGTTGTTTAACTAACCAACATTTATCAGTAGATTTGAATTTGCCAATATCATAGAATGACAAACCAATATCACTGACAAAAGCTTTTAAATTTTGCAACTTACCTTGCTTTTCAAAAACATCAGCTAAGTAACTCAAAACGAACTTTTGGGTATAAATCCCAGCACACACTCCAGTATGTCTAGCTTTACTTTCAACCGGATGAGGAGCAGAATCAGATCCAAAAAAGAAGTATGGTTTACCAGAAGTAGCAGCTCTAACCAAATGATTTCTATCAATTGGTAATTTAGCTACAGGCTTACAATAGTTAATTGGATTACCAGCCCAGTTATCGATTGTTAAAGACAAATGATGAGCAGTAATGGTTCCTGCCACAGTAACTTTATCACCAGTTTTATAGTCAGCATTTAATTTTTCAATAGTTTCAACAGCTTCTTTAGTAGTACAATGTTCTAAGATTATTTTTAAATTAGGGAAATCATGATGTAATTTTTCTAAAATAGGTAAAAATTCTGGTTCAGCATTTAAAATATGAATTTCTTCATCATTTTCTTTACCAGGCTTTTCTCCATGGATATTAAGCACAAGATTATTAGCTTCTAAAGCCTCGAAAATTGGGTAAAATACTTCAAAGTCATTTGGATCTACACCATGAGCTGAATTGGTGGTGACTCCAGCAGGATAACATTTAACCCCATGAATGGCACCAATTTTAGCAGCTTCATTAATTAATTCTGGACTTAATTCTTTACTCAAATAAAACGACATCAAAAAAGTGGTATGAGGTGATAATTTTTGTAATTTTTCTTTATATTCAACAACTCTTTCAATAGTAGTGATTGGAGGTTGTAAGTTAGGCATAATATAAGCTACTGATATACCTCCATCTCTGACGGTTGGAGTTATTAACTCCATCATTTTCCCTTCACGGAGGTGAACATGCATATCAGCAGTGATTCCTAATTCTATTTCGGTCAAATCAGCCATGTTTTTCGTCTTATCTAGTGAATTCAATACAAGGTTTATATGGGGAAAGATTTTTCATTCATTGAGAATCACTCTACGGTGAACCGCGACCACTTCTCCACCTACAATAGCTGCAAAAAAAAAAATAGAATCTATACAGAAAAGAGTGCTAATGGTAAACCCCGGTGGTACTAAGGGTCTTATTATCTACAATGACTGCCGAATCCATAAAATTCTGATGCAGCGACAGCATATTACCTTTAATCGCTTCCACTAAGTTAAAAATCAACACTGGATCATAAATATTCGAGCCACTTTAGGCTCCCATTGGAGGATGGATCCAACATGAAATGATACTATATTTGGGTTTTCTCTTGAATATAACACCACAGATAGAAACTAAAAAAATAGTTAGTATATGAGAGTATGGTAACTAAAGGAAAAAAAAAAAACATACGGTCGATATCTGGTTTATATAAGGCACCGTTTAAGGTCATGTTAACGATATCTTTGAAGGCATCAAAATCATAATCATGATTAACTTGTATATCAATGCTAATACCATTGATGTTTTCGGGAATTTTACGTTTTGGAAGAACTCCCAATTTAAATACCATTACTTTACACTCTTGATATATTCCTTTGATGTACTTGGTAGCGAGTTTCAAGTCAATAGCATTTTCCACCACAGTTTTAACTTCGGTTTTACTACTCCTTGTAATCCAAATTACCCAGGGAAAGTTTAACGGGAAATCATTAATATGGTTCTTAATTAGAGAGAGTTCAAACAGAAAAGCAGAAAATTGATCATTATCTAATAATGCCAATCTTGAACAAGGTTTCCAATACTTTAATTTGGGATATTCTTCTACTGGTTGAGGAGTATCGGTCCCTTCTCCTTCAACTTCACTAGCTTCTTCCTCATACTCAGGATCCGTATCCAATAATTTATCCCAACCGAACAAGTGGCTTAAGTTATCTCTAATTTTGAAAGGGGTTTTTGACCTCGACCTAGTTCTAGTAAGTGGAATATCTTCAGTAACGGTAATTTTTCGACCCCTCACATCAGTACAAATTTCTGGTTCCAGAGGCAGAACAATACTTTCCACCTCAGAAGGTACCTGATCAAGTTCATTTAATATATTTTCATGTTGGCGAACTGTGTTTAAACGAAGGAGAGAATCTTCCAAGTCTTCAGTAATTGAGTCATTATCTAATTCATTGAGCCTAAACCCTCTAGGACTACTTTGATCAAGCGGACCGGTATGATTCGAGGAAACGATTTCAATATCATCCAGGTTGTTCCACCAATGTCTACGTGGCATGATCTTATCTTATTCTTCTATAAAACTAAATGGGAGACTGGTTGCAAAAGGTTGCAAACTGTTTGTGGATGCAAAAATACAAAATAAAAGGTCGCGATGCGGCTTGGAAACATGAAATGAAATAAGCAGCAGAGTTAATAGAAGAATCTAACACAATGGGATCGATATTCTTACCACATTTGCATTCTGGATGGCATGTAGACCAAGCTATACTATCAGAAGATGACCGGCTTGTAGTCATACGCTTTGGAAGGGATTATGATAAAGATTGTATGATTGTGGATGAACTATTATATGGGATAGCAGAGAAGGTTAAAAACTTTGCTGCCATTTATCTATGTGATATCGATGAGGTATCAGATTTCAATAAAATGTATGAGCTATATGACCCGTGTACGGTGATGTTTTTTTATCGAAATAAGCATATGCTATGTGATTTTGGGACGGGGAATAATAACAAACTAAATTTTGTCATAACAGACAAGCAAGAGTTGATAGATATTATAGAAGTGATTTATAGAGGTGCCACTAAAGGTAAAGGGTTAGTGATAAGTCCAAAGGATTACAGTTCATTACGAAGACAATGAAAATAAAAAATAAAGATATTTAGTGTCATATTTAAATAAACACATATAAAATATATACTGATGTTCATTTACGATCAAGCCAATAGGAAGAAAAAGAAGCCACTATCTATTGCCCAGCAAGTAGAATCACCACCAGACTATTTGATTTTTTTGAATTGGTTTTGTGGCTTCGTTTCTAGCTTATCAATCTTTTAAATTTATTCTTGAACCTCATTTTGGGCGTAGAAAAAGTTGATTCCTAACAATTGAGCTTTACCACCATTCTTAGAAATCCAATCTCTGACACCAGAACCAGCTACTCCGGTACCCCAAGTAGGTCTATCAGGAGGAGCTGAAAGAGTGGCAGAAGGATCTTGTTTATACAAAAGGAACACATACCGATGTTTCTTAGTTTTAGGAGGAGGGGCAGGTCCCACATAAGGTAATAATTCTTTACCCTTTGAATAATCCAAAATGGTACTTAAAGATTCAGGAGATTCATCTTTAGCTTCATTCAATGGCAAATCAGTTACAATCCAGTGACAATATTCCGACCATTTATGATCTTTATTTGAAGGTGCATCTGGATCAGTTAATACCAATGTGAATTTATCATCTTTGGAAATATCAAAAGCCAGTTCTTGATTACCAGCATTGATTGTAAATTGAATGGTAGGAACATTTTGGGTGTTATCCACCTTTAAAGTGTTTCCCAAGGTAACTTTATCTTTATCATTATACTCAATGGTTAATAAGCCTTGAGTTTCGAATTTATCAACTACTTCTGGGATGATCTTATGTTTGGTGAAACTTTCATCCAAGGATTGAGAAATGGTCATCAAATTCATGGTCAATGGACTGTTAAACTTTGTTCTTGATAATAATGTAATAGGTCTAACTGTTCTTAAACTACTTTTGAACATTACCTAACAAGGAGATCGGAAAAGAAAAATGATTCTGATGAAAAGGAGCAAACAGCAAACGGAACCTTAGAGCCTAAAGTGTTCCCCCACTCCCTCATACTTACTTACTGAGCGGGCGTGCGCAAATCATTTCCCGTGCTAAACTGAAAACCTGGTCCGATTTCTGGGCCGGAATTTGGCTGGGATTAGTAGATGGCCGGTAGCGGCACTAGAAATTTATAAATTCCATTTTTATTCATTATAATACAAACAAACTAAAACTCTATCTACTATATTGACCCAAATTATACAAGACTCGGCGGCACTTGAAACATACTGGCTTGCATAGCTTGTCTCTTTTTTCCCACCATTAATATACACATTCTTTTCTTTCTTATTTATTGATAGTTTTCAAATTGGTCATAACCTTGAATATAGTTCCCGTTTGGATCTTGGGGGTCATTAGAATTGGACCCACCTGGTAAAGATCTAACCTGTGGAGTCTGTTGATCTTCTGGTCTTCGATCGTCTTTATTAAGTGGCATATCAGGAGAAGTAAGTCCGGTGGTATCGGTATTTATACCCATTTCATTATTTTGGAGACCAGAAGGTCCTTGAGGATTAACTCTACCACTATTAGGTTTTTTGGGTTTTTCTTCTTCTCTTGGAACAATATCAATCAAGAAATCAAACATATCACTTTTAGTCAAAGCAGCAGCAATATCTGATTTTTGTAAAGTTCTCCGTTTATTCTCTTCTGCATGAATCCAAGCTCTCATAGTTAACTCAGTAATAAATATATCACATCCTTTAGCAAATAATATAGGGGCTTCAGCACTAATCATCTTAACATCTTCATCAGTTTTCATGACTTTTTTGATTCTAGCTAATGGGAGTTGATGGTTTCTAAAGTCATGTTCATCATTTTCAATAGAATCAATAGTTTCTTGCCAATATTGAATCATCAAATCTCGATGGGTTGACTCTAATCCTTGTCCCACATTACTAAAGGCATTTCCTGGTTGTTGCTGTTGTTCAGCAGCAGCAGCTTCAGCAGCAGCTTGTGCAGCCAATAATTCGGCCTCATCAACAATATTCTGATGGGCAGTTCCAAGTTCTGGCTCTGGTTGTTCTTCATTTTGCTCTTGCAACTCTATTTCCTCCTGCTCCAAATACTCATTTCCGTACCGGTCCATTTTGCCTCAACTGGAATTTTAACTTCGTTATCTACTTTGCAACACTATTGCAAACCACCGACCTAATCACTATTCTACGTTACAGGTACAAACTATTTCAGTTGTTGTAGTATTCATACACTGGAAATAATTTCCAACAATGCGAACCGGACATCTTCATTATAGTGCGAACTAAATATATATATTTTATATCATCCAGCTTGATAGAAGCTTTAAATATCTATAGTCGGCCACTGGCCCAGGCATTCCCAATGACAAAGGACTAATATACCAAAAAGTCCCTACAATAGCCACGTATGCTATGGAAAATAATACCCATACAACGTATTTATAGTTTTTCAATGGCCTATAAACCAACGCTTCCATAATAAACCCAGTAACAAATGTTGCAAAATATTGCGCCGGTACATAGTGATGTAAGTAAGTGACTCTGCCCATTATTACAAATGGAAGGTAATGTAAAATCCATCCAAGGATCGGTAATACTGATTGACTAATGAATTGGTCCCAGTTTGGATCAAATATGGTTTTATAGTGTAGCTTCTGTCTTTGCCATCTCCATAATTGCACCATGTAAAATACAATTAACACTCCGATACTAAAAGTACTGGTCCAAGTCACGGCAGGGTTACCCATCAAGAAGTATTTGAAATTAGTCGATGACCAGGACCCCATTCTTAACCCTGAGTTTAAAATAGGCCATTCCCACCATTCACTTGATAATTTATCGAATTTATTTGGATCAGGCACCAAGGCATTATTAGAAGCCATCATCCCATAATTGATCAAAATAAATTCTTTCCAAAACCGAGGTTTTGGTGGAATATACTTGGCGGTGTTATTTGGAAGGTCTTCGTTTACATGGTCTTCAAAATTCCACCAGGTACTCTTGTCTTGTTTCAAATAAGATCTTTTACAAATAACTTCTCCTTGTTGGTACCCCCAAGCAGGATAAGATTTCCCACTGGTAGCCAAGTAACAACCTAATACTTTATGTCTTAATCTAAAATTAGTGGAAATAGGATGAATTTCATCTTTTGCTTCATTTTGAAACTCAGGCGCTGGAGACTTTTCATGGCTTTGAACTTCAATCACCCATTCATCTTTGAGATCACTATTAGCAAGACTGGCATAACATGAAACTTCATAATGAGCTTTAGAAAAAAATGAAGGAATTTTGTGGGAGTGTAAAAGACAGTTTCTATTATTATGAACCAATCTAATAGTTTCACCATCTTTTACTATCCTATGATAATCTACCGTAGTATTTTCATCAGGTTCTAACGTGGCAAAATGATTGTTCTTTTGATTTTGCAAGTCAAATTCAATCAAAAACTCATTATTGTTATCTTTAAATCCATAAGTAGTGATTTGTTGTTGCTGAGAACCTTCTGGATAATTATGAGGATGGGAATGAAGTAAGTTTGGTGACAATCCTTGAGATCTTAAGGTCACTAATGAACCATAAGCCACCGATCTTGGTCCATATTTAATTCTACTACCATTCAAGGAAGCTTGCATTAAAGTCGAGAGAGACCCATCCCCTGGACCTGAACCGGATAATAACAGAAAATGGATTTTGAAAAACATCAAATAAATCACAATTGGAATAAAGATCAAAGAAACAATTCTGGAAATCCAATGCTGCAAATACTTAGCAACGCTTATTGGATACCTGGTACTCCCCAATTGATAAGTCTTAATTAAAAGATCATAAATAATATAAAGTCCAATTAGAATCGTGACAAGTATTCCAACCCATTTGACAGAACAGACACACCCAATAGACATACCGGTAAATACCAACCACTTTATACCTCTAAAAGTAAGCAATTGATCAGTAACTCTAAGTCTATGGATATGAATCAAACAGAAGAAACACAAGACGGTAAAGAATAATAAGAATGAGTCCAATAAAATAAATTTGGAAAGCGTCAACGCAACTGTTTCAAAAACTACTTGTAAAGTGATAAACCAAACCGTGAATTGACTGAAACCCATTAAAACCGCAGTTTGATACGCCAAAGGAGTACACAAAATTCCAAACACACAATTAAAAACTCTCATAGTAACGTAATCAAGATCTTTAGGGAACGATAACCCACTTCCGAATTTGAAATTCCCATCAAACCCAGCCAAATATCCTGATAAGGCAACCAATAACTTCCCGAATGGAGGGTGAACATCAAAGTAAAATTCATGCTTAATATAATATGAGCCAAATTTCCCGAAATGGGCCTCGTCCCACGCCACTGATTTAAGGGCATCGATTTTGTAGAGTCTAACAAATGCAGAAACGGCTGTTAATAAAAGTGGGTTAATATACTTGATGAAAGCAGTTTGGAAATCAAGGGTCTTGGATTGAGAACCGATGTTTAAATTTGAGGTTTTGGAGATAATATGATCCAAATCCAGTCCAGATTCGTCCTCAATGTTAGTCCCTTCACCTCGTTGAGGTCTTCTTGACACCAACTCGGAATCATGGGCGTATTTTTTCGACCCGGAGGTGTAAGGGTCCGATCCCATTTTAAACTACAATACCTGAAAATTCCCGGTCGTAAAATTTCATACGTGGTGACAGCATGCGCGCTGCCTATATGAATTAGCCTCAGCTGAAAATAATAATTAGAGAACTCTTGAAGTGTTGTATGGTTGTGGGAGATAATTCCATAGAGGAGATAATTCCATAGAGGAGATAATTCCATAGAGGAGATAATTCCATAGAGGAGATGTAACTGTGGTCAATTGATGGAGTGTTGAGAAAGACGGTTTACTCAGTTTCACTAGCTGAAACGAGGAGTTCTGGCAATATATACCACTATAAAATATCAGAGACACTAAATGGATATACTCTTGGTCGGTCCTGTGGCACTAGAAGTACCTCTACCACCCAGTTACCATCTCCATATATCATAGTTCATCCCATACTTAACCACTGTACCATACTGATTTTAAGCAGACTCGCGCTTCGAATCACCCGCGTCTCTGACAATAGATCAATAAACTAATCCTCACAATAAAGCCGTCGTATTTTCTCAACAGCCCCTTGGCTTGCAGCTTCACCTAACACTCTAAGTATGATATCAAACAACTCTATATACTCTATAAGACCCATAAACACTATACACCCATAAGTAATAGCATATACTCCTTGTACTAGTAAATTGGCCTCCCATTTCTCAAGAGAGATCCTCAAGTGTCACCTCATGAAAATTTTCGTACGCGAAACAAATTAGCCGATATTTTTGTTTACTACTGAAACCCTTGGAGTCTTTAGCAAGTTAGACATCATGGCACAAGACCACGATAAGCCGTCGTCCAGTAACGACATCCGGGGACAACTCTCTGATATTCAGAACCGGTTGTTCAACTCATCCTCCAAGGATCGATCTCCTAAAAAGAAGCTTCCCACTTCTCATTCTGTCCCACTGCTGTTGTTAGCTGACAAGACTACTTCTTCACCTAAAAAAGCTGACAAGAGCCTTGTATCATCACAACCTGCTCCTTCATTGGGCCCCGAATCTAAGGGAAATGATATGAACTATGTGGTGGGACTAAGCCAGAACTTGGTTTCGGAATGTAGACGATTAAATGCTGAAAACCAAAAGTTGAAAACTAAATTGAAATCCAATACTGATGAAATGGAGACATTTAAAGAACAAATAGTGTCTTTACAAAGTAGACGTGATATCCAGGTCACTAACGAGACCGATTTAAAGGACCGGAATTGGGAATTGGAATCCAATGTATTAAGTTTGAAAGAGAAAGTCAATGAATTATCCTCTGCCAGAGAAAAACTCCTTAAATCCACCAAAGATCAAGATCAGAAGATCACCACTTTCCAAAAACTCCATGACGATTTACAGCTTAAATATACCAATTATCACGACACCAATGAGAAGGCAAAGGCTAATTATAACCGAGAATTGACTGAATTAAATACCAGAATTCAAGAATTAAATGATGAAAACGATCAATTAAATTTGAAATTACATAAACCCGATACTTCAGCTTCCGAGATCAAAGAAACTGTCCCTTCGTTAGAACCAGTCACAATCCTTCCTCCAAAAGATGACCAATCAGATGACGAGTCTGTTGATTTTGATAGTTTAATGGTGGATTCCAATCCTCATGAATTACCACAGGTAGACCATAATAATCCAGCTTTAGAAATAGAGACCTTAAAGGCATCTTTGAATCATTCTAATAGAACTATCGCCAAATTGAGATCAACCCTTTTAAAATACAGATCAGATGCTTCTAAATCTTCTGATACTTCTGTTTCCCCTAATAAGTTACCTAAGAGTGTCAACAAGAAATTAAAGTCCAAGTCAGATTTAACTACACCATCCAATAGAAGTTCTGTAATGATTTCTCCATCCAAAAGAAATTCCAAATTTTTAATTCAAGACTCTGATAACAATACTAGTCAAGAATTCCCCACTGAAGAAGGCAAATGGGAAGATTTTATTGGTGATGACTTAGATGCGTCCAAACCTAAACGGTTCTCTATGGTTAATAGTACCACTATTAATGAGTCTGAATCTGAATCTCCAGAGGCTAAGGATAAGTCAGGAGCTGTTAACATAGCAGCAGCAACTGGAGACTATAGCATGCCATATTTAGAATCAGATTCCGATGATTCTGAAACTAATCAAGAAACTAAGTCTATATTGTCTAGGGACTTATTAGATTCTGATGTTCAACCAAAGAAGCAGATTGAAGATTATGCCCGGGAAAACAATTTGATTTTGATTCCATTTGAAAAATATGAAGAATTACTTTCTAATGATATAAGTTCTGTCAATGATGACAAATTGAATGAATGTGTCAAGGAAAGAGACATGATTCCCATCACTAAAGCAGAGTATGATTCACTTCAAGATGAAGAAGAAATGAAGAAAAAACTAGAATCTAAAGGATTGGTGACTATTTCCGGCACTGATCTTGAAGAATATAAGAATGCCAAAACAAGTTATTACAATCCATCACTCGCTTATCTTATTTCCAACACCGAAAAACAAGGTTATAAATCCATGGATACCGAGTCATTCCAAAAGTTAACCAAATTATCAGAAGATTTCGAGAACCCTTCAGAATCGTATCTCATTGGAAAGTGCAAACAGAGAAACATGGCTGCTATAGCTTTGGACAAGTATCAAGGGTACCAAAAAATGGAAATTGAACATTCGAAACCAAATAAGGAATATATCACTTCGAAAGCCAACGATTTGGGCTTGATTGTTTCTTCTTCAAACTTCTATGACCAATTATTAAAGAATGCTAATGAACCAACCGTAGAACATTTAACATCCAAGGCTCAAACCCATGGCATGACCGTCGTTAACGGACAGGATTACGAGAAACTTTTGAAACCAACTATAGAGGACCTCACCAAGAGTGCTACCGACCAAGACCACAAAGTCGTATCCCTGAAATCTTATGAACAATTGAACAATTTAGCATACAAGCCACCATTAGACCATCTCCGCTCATTACTTGCTAAACAAGACCATACTTTATTACCCATGGAGGATCACAAAAACCTTGTCAAGCTGGCCGAAAGACCATCAATTGAGGCCATTACTGAAAGAGCCAAGGGCCTTGGATTTTCTACAATCAAGACAAAGGAATTGGAAGAGTTACAGAAATCTGCCAATGAACCAAGTCTCAATCAAATTAAAGTCCATGCTGAAAGATTGGGGTTGGTAACTTTGAATAAGGAACAATACACTAAATTGTATAAGTCAGCCAATGACCCTGAATTAGATGAACTTCTGACCAAAGCCGAATCTCTCGGACATAAATTAGTTGGCGCTGATGTCTTAGCAAGATTATCTAAACTAGAGAAGGAACCATCACTCGATTTTATTCGGGACAAAGCCAATGCCCAAGGGTTCACCGTTATGGAAATTGGGACTTGGAAGTCATTAGAGGGTCTTGCCAACGAGCCTTCGCTCGAGCATATCAAAGAGAAAGCAGCAAATAACAAACATGTTTTGTTATCAGATGATGACCATAAGAAATTGTTAGAATTACTGGATGATCCCCAAATTGACCACATCACAGAAAAAGCTCTCAAGAGAAATCATAAGGTTATCGCCGATAAGGATTATAACGATTTAACCAGAATGGCCCATGAACCAAGCATGAAAGAATTAACCGAGAAAGCACTCAAACAAAACCATAAGGTTATTGCTGATAAAGATTACGATGACTTGAAGAGAATGGCTGATGAACCAAGTTTGGAAGAATTAACTTTGAAAGCAAGCATATTGGGACACACTTTAATAGACAGCAAAGATCTTGCTACGATGAAGGAGTCAATTGACAAGCCCACAAGACAATATCTTGAACTGAATGCAGCTGTACTAGGCGCTCTCTTAGTCGAACAGAAGAAATATGATGAACTTCTCAGGAAGGTTGATTCACCTACTTTGGAAGAGATTACCTCGTCTGCTGCTAAACATGGGCAGACCTTGGTAGCTGATGAAGAATTCAAACAGTTACGCCTCTTGGCCCATGAGCCTAAGATAGACCATCTTGAGGAGAAGTTGAAGGGACATGGAATGGTTCCTCTTAAACAAGATGAATTGACCCAATTGAAACTGTTGGCACATGACCCAGAGGAAACTCATATGAAAAATATGGCTTCTAAAAAGGGATTTACTTTATTAAGTAATGCGGACCATACCTCGTTGCAAAATCCTTCTGTTAACAAAATCAAAGAACTTTCAGATAAGAATGGGTTGGTTCCAGTAGAGAAGAAAGAGTATGATGAACTCAAATTGGCTGCCACATCACCAAGTATTGAACATATTGTAGAGAAAGCTAAGAAGCTCAACCATACGGTGGTTCCACTGGCTTCCTATTCAGAAACCCTTGAGAAATTGGAAACTCCTTCTTTGGAGTATTTGAAAGAAAAGGCAGGTGCTATGAAATATGATGTGATTTCTAGTGTTGAATTGGCAGAGATGTCGAGAAAAGCATCTAAACCAAGTAAAGATGAATTAGATGAGCACGCAAAGACCAATAATAGTGTTATGGTATCTGAACATGAATTCAAAGATATTGAAGAACGTGCTAATAGACCACCAAAGCATCATATCATGAAAGCAGCTGGTCTAGTTGGACTTACGGCTCTTGCTACTGAAGAATTATCGAGTCTCAGACTGCAAGCCGAATCCCCAGATATTGACCATATTACCTCAAAAGCCAAAGATCTAGGCCATACTGTGGTGGGAAATCAAGAGTTCACCGAGTTGACCAGCTTAGCCAAAGAACCTCCTTTGGATCATATTAAGAAGTCTGCTTCTAAATTCAATATGGAGGTTGTGGCCACCGAGGAGTATAATACTTTGAAGTCCATAGTTTCTAAACCTGACGAGAAACACATCAAAGAGAAGGCAAATGGGCTTGGATTGACAGTGATCAAGGACGAGGATTATAAGAGCATCGTCAAACTCAACGAAAACCCACCTTTAAAACATATTGAAAAGGTAGCTTCTCAACTCAATTATAAAGTTATTGACAATGGCAAATATGATAAATTGGTTAACCCAAGTAAGTCAGATATCGAATATCATGCCTCACAAATGAACCATTCTTTGATCGAGAAGGAAGAATTGAAAACTCTCACAGAGCTTTCTAACCATCCACCAAAACAATTCATCGAAGAAAAGGCTAAAGCTAGGGGAATGGTTGCTCTTACTGAAGAAGACCATAGTAAGTTGTTATCTGATGCCAACGAGTTCACCAAAGAGAGAGTCATCGAGAAAGCTGCTTTATTAGAAATGACTGCCTTACCTACTTACAAGTATAATAAGATGCTAGACAATATTGACAAGCCTAGCAAAGAGTATATTGAATCCAAAGCTCTTGGGTTTGACAGTGCTGTGATTGCAACTGCTGATTTGGAGAAAATGAAACACGAAATTGAAAAGCCAGACATCAAATATTTGGTAGAAAAGGCCAGTCTCTACAATTCTGCGGTCATTACTACTGACGAGTATAACAACTTGAAGAGCCATATGGATTCTCCGTCAGAAACTTTCATTACCAACAATGCAAAATCAAGAGGATTTTCATTGGTCGAACATGACCAATTGAAGCAATTAAAGGACACGAATGATTCCCCAACCTTGGACTTTATCAGCAAACACGCCGATACCTTTGGCAGAAAAATGTTGACTCACAAGGAAGTCGAAGATTTAAACACTCAAATCAGCAAACCCGATATCGATTATTTGAAGCACCACGCCAAATCATATAATCAAACTGTTGTGCCAATGTCGGAGTTTGAAAAGTTGTCATCGATTTTTTCTTCGCCAACTAGAGAGCATTTAGAAGAAAAGGCCGAATCATCTGGATTGGTTGTGGTTCCTAAAGGTGACTATAACGATATGAAATCGACTGTTGAAAACCCAAGCCGTTCATTTGTAGAGAACGCTGCCAAGGGTTTGAAGTTAGCAGTTGTAGAGCAAAAGGAACTCGACTCGTTACATTCTTCTTATAATTCTCCAACTGAAGACTACCTTCAAGAGAAGGCCAAAGACATTGGCCATGTTCTTATTAAGGACACAGATTTGAATGAATTAGAAAAGATTTCGAAGTCTCCTTCGAAGGCTTTCCTTGAAGAGAAAGCCAAAGATAAGAAGTTTTGTCTAATTGACGAAGAAGCACTTGAAAAGATGAAATCAGAACTGGATAAACCAACGATAGATTACTTGAAAAATAAGGCTTCTTCTCAAAACATGGTTGTTATTGGAAGTAAACATTATGATGAAGTACTTAAATCACACGAGAGTCCAGATATTGACCATATTAAGAAAAAAGCTGCAGTTCATAAAGCCGTAGTAATTGATGAGTCTGAACATGAGAAACTTTTGCAGCCTTCCAAGTCAGATATTGAGTCACATGCTAAAGGGTATGGTCTTTTGGCGGTCGATAAGCTGTCGTATGATTTACTCAATAAGAAGTTGAATGAACCATCATTGGATTATGTTTCTGAGAAAGCCGAAAAGCTTGGTCATAAGACTGTTGCAACTAAGGAGTACAAGGAAATGACCGACCTCATTAACTCTCCTACTGTAGACGGTGTCACGAAACTTGCCAAGATGATTGATTTTGATGTTATTAGTAAGGATAAATTGGCTTCATTAGAAGCAGATGCCACTCAGCCATCATTAGAGCATCTCACCGAGAAGGCTAAATCTTACAACTCGGTGGTGGTAGACTCGTCTAAATACGACGACTTGCAAAACGAGGCAAAGAAACCTATTTCTACTAGGGCTTCTGAGTTAAGCATGGTGGTTATTCCATCGAGTGATTATCAAGCCATGAAATCTACAGCTGAAAACCCAACTCTTGAACAATTGAAGACATTTGCTGCCAAATTAGACTCTGTAGTAGTTAAAGAGTCAGATCATAAAACCCTCAAGCTGAAAGCTGAGGAACGTTTGGAGGACAAAGCTAAAGCAGCCAACATGAAACTTCTTCCTGTGGGTGAATATGAAGAATTGCAAAATAATGCAGAAAAACCATCGCATAATCATTTGCTTTCTAAAGCCGCTGCTTTGGGCTTCGGAGTATTATCAATCTCTGAGATAAGCGAATTAAAGAACCATAAGAGTAAATCTCTTGAAGATCATGCCAGAGAAAAGAATATGATTGTTTTGGATGCTAGAGAACACAAACAATTAGAATCCATGATTGCTTCACCAGAATTATCTCATTTGAAGACTAAAGCTAAGGGACACAACCATGTGGTTATTCCTTCAAAAGATTATGACGACCTCAAACAGGCTAGCGAAAACCCATCACTTGAAGCGTTAGAAAAACATGCTAAGGGTCATAAGCACGTTGTTGTCGAAGAAAATGAATTTGAATTAATTAAACAAAAGGCCCAAGAACCAATAGAGTCCCAAGCCAAGTCTATGAAGAAAGTGGTATTAGATGAAACAGAGTACCAAGGTTCGTTGTCAAAGATTGAAAAATTGGAACATGAGTTGGCCGAACCTAAGCTTGATTACCTCAAGAAAATGGCTGCTGTTGCTGGCAGCGTTCTTGTATCCAACGGCGATTTTGAAGAATTGAACAACAAGGCCAATAAGACAATTGAAGACCATGCCCAAGAACTGGGTGTTGTTTTGGTTGACAACTCTGATTATTCAAACATGACACAAGCTTTGCATGAACCATTACAAGATAGAGCTTCAAGAGAAGGATTTTCTTTATTAAGCAAAGATGCTCACGACGGGTTTAAGGCTTTGTCTGAGCTGCCATCGTTAGCCTTCTTGACTGAAAAGGCTGGATCCCGTGGCCATTCATTAGTTGAATCTAAAGAATTAGCTGATCTTCAGGCGTTATCTAAAGAGACTCTCGAAGAAAAGGCAAAGAAGGAACAACGGATTGTTTTAGACATGTCAGAGTATGAAAGATTATCAAACCCATCTAAGGATATGATTGAAACTCATGCTAAGGGTATGAACCTTCTGGTGATACCTGTAGATGAGTTGAATGAGCTTTACTCGTCCCATAAGGAACCTATAGAAGAAAAAGCCAAAAAATTAGATATGGTTGTATTGCCAAGTTTGGAATTTTCATCGATGAAATCTAAATCGGAAAACCCAAGTTTAAGTACTATGGAACAAGCAGTAAAGGGCTACTCACATAAATTATTATCAAATGATGATTATGATAAACTTCATGCTTCGGCAAACAAATCTATCGAGGCCAAAGCAAAGGAAAGCAACATGAAGTTATTATCTCATGAAGAATACGATAGCCTTATTGTCAGAGCTACCATGCCATCTATTGAAATGATCAAGGGTAAAGCTAATGAGAATGGGCTTGATGTGTTGCCATTAGAAGAATTGAAATCATTGAAACAATCTGCTGCTAAACCGTTACAAGAAAGAGCAGCCGAAGAAGGATATGTGGTTGTTAGTAAGGATGAATATGATGCTCCAAGTTTACAATACTTATTAGATAAAGCAGATGAGCAACATATGCATATTCTTCCTATTGGAGAATTCAATGAAATAAGACACCGGTCATTGGAGTCTATTGAAGACAGAGCCGCTAAAGAGAATAAGGTATTAGTTGACAAGTCTCATTATAAATCATTAGACGAATCCACTAAACTCGGGACTATTGAAGGGTTAATAAGAGGAACCGAAGAAGAAAAATCAGCCATGGTAAAGACCTTACAAGCACAAGGGTTGAAGGTTATGGCATTAGCGGAGTTTGAAAAATTAACTGAAGACAATAAGCGGAGAAGTTATGCTCCATCTGAAAATGTGGCTACATCTATTATGGAGGCCAGAAACAACAGAAGATCTTCCAGAGACGTTTCTCTCTATTCAGGTGACAATAATAACTTTGTTGATGCCGAAGATTCATTCTTTTTGGACGAAGAAGAATTGTCCATTAGTGCCTCCAAGATTGGTATGGTTGTTCTCAAACAAGATGAATATATTGGCCTTTTGAACAGAAAAGTCGATGACCAAGATGTTGAAGAATACGCCAGAGACTGTGGCTTGGTATTAGTTCCAGAAAATGACATATTGAAATTCAAACAAGATTTGGCAGAACGAGACTCTAAGATCTATGACTTATCACAAAATCATTCCAATATTACCAGAGAAGTACTTTTAGAAAAACTGCAAGATCTTGGATTAATCGCTATGGATAGATCTGAATATGAAACTTTAAAGGCATCTCAAATAGAAAACATGACTGGTGACCAAATCGAGTCTATTGCTGCTAAGTTTGGCTTGGTTCCTATTTCTAGAACAGACCATGAAAGTTTTATTTCCTCCAGAGGTATACTTGAAGACCCGGTTAAGTTTTCCCAAACTGGTAAAGAAATGGGATACCTTGTATTACCATCGACTTCATTTATTCCTACTACTGCTTTAAGAGAACCGGATAGTCAAAAAGTTACTGTGGTTCCTACTTCATATTATAGTAAATTGTTGCGCAATGATTCTTTGAATATTGAAAAAGTTTCTGATGAAGTGTTCAAAAAACAAGCTGAAAAGAGAGGTTACATCCATGAAGATGATGTATTGGTACCTCCAACCGTTGCCAGTGATGTAGAATCTGATCTTCCATCGCGTCAACCAAGTCCTGAGTTGGCACTGGTAGCTAGAATGAACCCACCAGTCAATATTCGGTCATCAGTGAACTCATCACCTATGTCCAGGTTTAGTCAAAATCCTCCAATGACAAGATCTAACATGTCGATTCATTCAAATATTAATAGTATTGCCGATACTATGAACACTACCGGAATGCTTTCGATGGCTACCAATGTTTCCTTAACAGATAAATCAATGATTCCTGCCATTGCTCAAGTTGTTATCGGAGAATATAATTGGAAATATCATAGAAAATTGGGTCCATTCAAATCTATAGGGGATACTCGTCATGAAAGATTCTTCTGGGTTCATCCATTTACATTGACCCTTTATTGGTCTACCGCCAACCCAGTGTTGTCTAATCCATCCCAAGTTAAGACAAAAGCAGCTGCAATTGTATCGGTGGAAAGTGTGGATGATAATAATCCTTTACCTACTGGATTATACCATAAGAGTATCGTTGTTCATTCACAATCTAAAACCATCAAGTTTACTTGTTCCAATAGAAGAAGACATAATGTTTGGTTCAATGCTTTAAGATATATGATTGATAGAGATATGAGTGGCATTAGTTTGGATCAAGACAGTGCTATATTTGAAGAACCTGAAGAAGAGTCTAATAACACTACTCAACAAGACAGTAGTTTCTATCAAGACGTTAACGATAGAAGAGCTTATCCAAGAAAGAGAGTTTCTTCCACCCCATCGACGGTATTTAGACAAAGGTCTTCTGCCAGAATGAGTCGGTTCAATAGTTTAAAAAGATAATGAACACACATTTATGTATATTTAAATATATATAACAAGAAAGATATTAAAATACTTGGTATTCTCTTCAAGGTGATCAAAACTTTGGGTAGTAGAGAAGGATAGTAAAATAGTAGAACAAGTGGCTAAGGGGGTATATAAATAACCTAATTGGCAGATAATAATTTGGTGAATTCTTGAATATCGATTTCCCCATCATTATTTACATCAGCCTCTCTTATCATTTGGTCAACATCGGCATCAGATAATTTTTCCCCAATAGAGGTTAAAACGTGTCTTAATTCAGCCGCTGAGATTTTACCATCACCATTTCTGTCAAATACTTTGAAGGCTTCAGCAATTTCGGCTTCGGAGTCAGTGTCCTTCATTTTTCTGGCCATCATGGTCAAGAATTCAGGGAAGTCAATCGACCCGTCACTGTTGATATCAACTTCATTTATCATATCGGTCAATTCACTTTCGGATGGGTTCTGTCCTAAGGATCTCATGACAGTTCCTAATTCTTTGGTGGTGATCTTTCCATCACTGTCTTTATCGAATAAAGAAAATGCTTCTTTGAATTCAGCTATTTGTTGTTCAGATAATTTTTCAGCCTAAAAAAATTGTTAGTACCGGTGGTTCCATTTAATAGAGATCTTGATTCATCAAATCAATTATTATCCCCCAGACGTGTAAGGGTTTATTAGTCATAGGTCAAGGGCCAAACTATCACGAAATAGTGGGAAAAGCATCCACCACACCGTTCTTTCTGACCTATAGCACCACTTTGGACCTCTACTTCCCCAATTGTGTTACATACCATCGTGTCTAAAACGTAACTAGTTGTGTTAGTTGTTGATACTTGTTGTTTATTCGCTTGCGGTTGGCAAATCCACCGGTCGTGCGTGGCTAATTCGCGCCTTTCTATTATTAGTCTAGCTATTGTGTGGGGCCTAGCTACTAACAGACGATTTTACCTATTTTGTGTATTGTTTGAGTTGTATGTTTGATCTGTGTATGTTGCCAACGACCCGACAATGAGATGGAGGGGGATTATAGATCATTCTTAAAGTCACTAGATAATGATGAGTTTCTATCGCATATTAGTAGTATTAGCCAGAGTCAGGATCAAGAGAAGACCCATAATGAAGACAATAGGAATCTGGAACTAGATCAAGGAGATGTCACTCAAGTTGATGATCCTATAGACATTAGAGACATCTCCACGCCACTCAAACGGGCGTCGGTACGAAGTGATCCGTTTGACGACTCCTTCAATGAGGCTTTGTTAGCAGGAGAAGCAGGTAAGGGAAACGCGCTTCAGTTAAATAATGCTTTAGAAGCTGAAGGGCCCCAGACTACGCCTGAATGGGATGATGAAGCGCATCACTCAAACGACGAAGGGGATGTATTTGATTCAAACGATGAAGAGGACCAATCAGATAATGACGATAGTATTGGACCGGCCCATGACTTTGGCGATTATCGCACATATTTCGATAATAAGCATCTAAAGCAGCAGAAACAAGATGATGAATATCGCCAGTGGGATTTAAAAAGACGTCAGGAACAAGGCGAAGATACTGTGAATAAAGATATTTTCCACAATTGTATTATCCATGTAAATGGGCATACGGTACCCTCAATTAATGAGATTCATAAACTAGTGATTTTATATGGAGGGAAGTTTTTGGCGTTTTTAGGTAACAAATCGGCCGCTACTCATATTATTTGTGATCGATTGACTCCTAGGAAACAAATACAACTCAAAAACTGTCGTGTGGTTAAAGCTAAATGGATTGTGGATTGTATTGAAGCCAATACTCTTTTGGACTGGAAACCTTACCGTTTGTTTAAAGAGATAGCTTATGACCAACAGAGATTAGGATTCAAAAACCATGAACCTCAAAATTTTGCTACGGGTCAGTATAATATGGAAGCGTTACATGAAGAGGTTGATGGACCTGGACTTCTAGAACAAGAGATTGAAAACCAGAATCAATTAGATGATGAACAGGACACTGCACTCACTCAAGAATCACAAATCGCTTTTGCAAATAACAGAGATGATACTAACAAGGCTGGAAAACTGGCGATCATGGATGCTAAACACCCAAATTTCCTTGAACACTTTTTTGCTAACTCTAGATTGCATCACTTGAGTATCTGGAAATCTGATTTGAGACTTGCGTTCTTGAAGAAAGTCATAAAGACCGGAAAAACTACACAAACCAGTGGGAACAATAACAAAAGATTGATTCTACATGTTGATTTTGATTGTTTTTTTGCTACAGCATCATGTCAAAAGCACAAGAATTTGGATCTTCAGAAAGACCCAATTGCTGTTTCTCATGGTAATAATACCTCTGACATTGCTAGTTGTAATTATGTGGCTAGGAAAGCAGGGGTCAAAAATGGTATGTGGGTAAGATCAGCTAAAAGACTGTGTCCAAATTTGATTCTTATTGATTATGAATTTGATCTCTATGAGAAATATGCCGAAGCTTTGTACAACTACTTGATTAATATGGCTTCATGTTTCGATACCATCTTTCCAGTACTGATTGATGAAGTTTTAATCGATGCCACATCTTATATTGAACTGTGTGAACCACTGGAAATAGATTCAAAAGTTACGGATCTTTGCAACAAAATCAGAAATGACATTTTTAATTTGACAAAATGTTCGATCAGTATAGGAGCTTCTCATAATGTTCTTTTGGCAAAACTAGCATTGAAGAAATCTAAACCTGATGGGTTTTATTATCTATCTAAAGATGTTGAAACGTTCCTAAGCAGCGTCTCGGTACGTGATTTACCTGGTGTTGGGTACTCGCTTGTTGAGAAGCTTTGTAAAGAGCTTGGGTCTGACAAAGAACCTCAGTTACAAGATCTTCAAAAGTTTCCAAAAGAAAGACTCAAGAATATTTTTGGTCCTAAAACTGGTGATAAGCTTTATGAATATTCGAGAGGGATCGATCACACTTCCATTGAGTTGGATACTACCAGTGCCCCAGCTCTACTTGGGAGGAAATCTGTTTCCGTCGATGTCAACTTTGGTATCAGATTTGATGATATCTTCCAGGTTGAAACATTCATGGCTAGTATGGCAGGAGAAGTGAGTAAGCGTCTCAAACTGTTGGGAGTTATAGGATCCCAGATTGCCTTAAAGTTGGCTATTAGAGCCAAAGATGCTCCAGTGAATCCACCAAAATATCTTGGAATGGGACGATGTGATTTTTCTAATAAAACCGCCAGACTCGGTGTACCTACCAATGATTGGGGGATTATTGCAGCTGAACTTAAATCATTAACAAGGATTTTAAATATTGATCCTAAGGAATTAAGAGGAGTGGCTGTAACTATCTCTAAGCTCGATGATTATGAACAATACAACAAGACAAAACAGCAAAAACTTCCTTTTGGAGGGCTATCAAATACCAAAGTCAAGAAGGATTATAAGCCCATGGATACGTCCAAGTTTAAAGATCCTTTAGACGGAACAGAAATCGACCAAGAGGTATTTGATTCATTGCCTTGGAATATTCGGAAAGAAATCAAGGATGAGATGGTGCGTAGAGGTATGCTATCAAAAGAAACCACTCCCAAACGTGCTGATGATAAGGTATATCTTCAGCAGCTTTTGCCGATGAACGACCAAAGTCAGCTCCAGTATGTGAGAGTGATAGAGTCGCCGAAACGTCCCAAGAAGAAATCCAGAACTAGTCTGCCTCAAAAAGCCGCTTCAGTAACACCAAAGGCTTATGAAGAGGATTTATCTTATGACAGTTCTGTTTTAAATGAATTACCGTCTTCAGTTAGGGATGAAGTAGTTGAAGACTTGGAAACTCGTAAACGTCAACGATTGAATCCTCAGTCTTTAAAGGGTAAATTTATTCGTATAGCAGAGAAGACAGAAAGGATTAATCAACCAATTACCGATGAATGGGTTTCCCAACAGCCTACGTTGGCCAAAACTCCATTATTTTTGAACTCACAGTACTCATATTCAGATATGGTTAATATGATCAATGGATGGATTCTTGAATCATTAAGACAAGATGGGCCTCACCAAGATGATGTGGGGGAGTTCACTAAGTATCTTAGACAATTATTATCGCAAAACAATTTATCTCGATGCTGCAACTTGATTCAGTGTATAAAGACCGAATTGAATGCTCAACAATCAATTGATAATGTCACTGGTGACCAATCACGAATAATAGCCTTTAAGGAATGGAACGACATTATCAATACAAAATTTGTAACTATAGTGCAAGCTTATTGCAGCCAAATGAAAATCAAGTGCGACGCACTTTAATGAATTTATGACTATATATATACGGGATGTTATAATTTATAGATTGGGGTATAGGAAAATATAAGGATTATATGGGAGAAGGCAATAGAAAAGTATGGATTACCTCGTCCGATCATGTGTCTAGCGTGTGTGATAATTTACCGTCTAACATAGGAAGACAATCGCTCGTCAGTTCCCTCATTAAAGCATATGGGTTTGATGTCAAATGTGATGGAATAATACCAATACCTCATGCTAGTAAAAGAGAATTAGAAGGTTTCCATGGGAAGAGTTTCGTGGAGGAGCTATTAAAAGACCGGGACGATGACTCTTTCAGTCAAGAAGGAGAATTGGCTAATGAAGATTTGGATCAACTTGCCAGTTTCGGTCTAACTGATGATTGTTTTGTATTTGAAGGTTTAGATGAATATGTAAAACTAGTGGCCGGTTCTAGCATTGCTACAGCTCGAAAACTTATACTGGACTCAAAAGACTTGTCTTCCGGTGGTATTTATATTAATTGGTATGGAGGTAGACACCATTGTCACAAGAATACTGCCTCAGGGTTCTGTTATGTCAATGATATTGTGTTGGCTATTAATACCCTAAGATCGAGGTTTAAAAATATCTTTTATTTGGACTTGGATCTACATCATGGTGATGGAGTAGAGAGTGCGTTCAAATCTACTAAAACCATAACTACCTGTTCTGTTCATAGATATGATGTGGGGTTTTTCCCTGGAACCGGTCTGCTTGAATCTTCTAAAGACTCGGTGATCAATATTCCCATGAAGAAGGGATTGAATGATGAAATGCTAATGAACATTGTTAACGAGATTGTTTTACCTGTCATAGAAAAGAAGTCTCCTGACGTATTGGTTATTCAATGTGGCTGTGATGGTTTAGCTACAGATAGACACAAAGAATGGAACCTCACTATTAATGGCTTTGGGACGGTGTTACAAAAACTTTTAGAAACCGTTAATATTCCAGTGTTATTACTAGGTGGAGGTGGTTATAATAATGAAGAAGCAGCGAAGTGTTGGACTTATTTGACTAAAGTGGCTCTAGGTGTAGATTTTCCACAAGAAGATGTTGTCATGATTCCTGAACATCCATATCTAGATTCTTATGCTGATAGTGGGTATGCGTTTTGGACACCCCAAAATACTACAGGGAGTAAGATGAAAGATCAAAATACTATTGAATATATTAACGAGATTAAAGATTTTATAATAAATAAATGTACCTAAGAGCGATACTTAAACTTGGTAGCCAAAGTATTATTCCAATTTTGTTTCCAACGTAGTTCACTTTCTTTCATGGCACCCTTCTTGATCTTGGAATATATGTTCTCGTCTGACAATGCTAATTTAATCAATTTAAAAACCTCTGCGGCTTCACTCAGTTTCTCATTATTGGTTTCCTTATGAGTAATCAACCCATTTTCAGAATCCTTTACCAATTCGTCGATACTAGCAAAGTTTAATGAAATAACTGGTATACCACAACCAAAGAAATCAAGGATTTTCATTGGTAAGTCAAGACCACTGGAAGAAGTATGTAATGAAATCCCCAAATCGGCAACCGACATGATTACTGGATAATCTTCTATGGCTAACCAAGCAGATACCACAACAACCTTAGACAGATACTTGTTATCTTTAACGGATTGTAAAAACTGAGATTTTAAAGGTCCTTTACCGGTAACAATAAGTAATAATGGAGTTTCTATATCAGATTGATCGTACATCTTGAGAGCATCCAATAATATACCAAAGTCTTCATCTGGTGTAAAAGAAGTTGAACTAATTATGATTTTATAATCTTTAGTCATATCAATTCCTTCAAATACTTCATGCAGTACAATCTCGTCTTTAGTATATTCGATTCTTTCTAAAGGACTAAATTGGTCACCAGGTCTATCATATAAAACTATGGTATCTTTTTCATTTAATCCAAACTCTTCCACCAAAAACTGCTTCATATTTTTGGTAACCGTGAGATTTAAATCACTGAACTTTCCCAAAATCTTTTCATAGTATTTTAAGACTCTTACAAGAGGATGGTTTTCATTTTTGTATCTCAAATTGAGAATCGAGTAATTCAAATTGTGCCAGTCTATTATCAATTTGGTATTTCTACTGAAAACTTTAATGAACACAATGGTGATAAATAATATGGGGATGGAGGGAGGATTCTGGATCATGATATAATGTGTGCCTCTGAATTCAAATAACATCTTAAAAAGACCAAATACTTGTAGGGTAATTTTTTGAAGGGCAAATAATATAAATGGTAAACCATGGGTATTTTTAATCACGGGGATATCAAATACATCAATTCCTGGATGATCAATTAAATCATCTGGCAATTCAGACTCTAAATATCCACATAAATTAACTGAATATTGAAGATTGGCAAATGATCTGGCGTGATAGCACATTCGAGGAGAATGTCCAAGATCACCTAGTACAAAAATCGATATGGTTTTGGTGCCACTTCTGGTGCCACTATGCATTATAAATGGAAGAATGAGGTATCCTAGGATTGGGATCGAGAAATAAAACGCCACCAAATACCATACCCAGGGTCCTGAGAAGTCCAATGAGTCAATGCCTGTATTGTTGATAGCGTCTCGTATTTCATATACTTTGGCCCATCCCATATCGGTTGTGTATTGTAATAAGAACTGGTTTAAGACTTGAATCAAGTACGCTAATTACGCCATGGATCGCGCGGTTACTTTTTGGCCCTCAGCCTTTTTTGTTTTTCGGGCGCATCAAGATTTATTATGCATATATAAATTGTAGCCAACTGGGCCAAAAAAAGAACAAAATTAGACGAAGAAGACAACCCATATATAGCATATACCTTCAAGTATACAAAAAAAAATCTGACGACAACTGCAGGACTCGAACCTGCGCGGGCAGAGCCCAACAGATTTCAAGTCTGTCTCCTTAACCGCTCGGACAAGTTGCCTAGTCACTACCTTTCAAAAGAGTGAAAAGTTTTAAGCTCTGTATGGCTCAAACGTTTTCGTGTCCCTACCAATTAAAATTTCCAAAGTCTTCTTTAACCGTCTCTATAGTTCGTATCTATCTAAAATTGAGTTATTCTATTCTCTACTCCTTTGGTGTTTGAAATTTGCTATTTTTACGTATTTATATACATTTTTGCTAAAAGGACGAGTCCCTGTTTGACACCTCACCTAATTCTAAGAAATACATTTATCCGATGCGGTGGAAAAAAATTACTGCAATTTACAGTAATCGTAATCAAAATTGCTCGGAGCTTGATTGCCATACATTGGATTTTAAAGCATTCAGGTTTTCTATTGGGCAAGTTGAACTGCTGCTAGATAAATTACCCCGATGATGTTTTGCAACTAAGAGTAAATTTTTAAAAACGAAATTGTTAAATGTGATATAGTAAATTTGTAGTAGTTGCAAAAAATACCTTTGTCTCAGAATTGCGTCAAGGTACCAAAATGAAACTCTAGTAAAATCTATTTCTGTTTCTAAAATCAGCTCATTTCAAATGACCCCTTTCGTAAATTACCAATTGTCAACGGTTTCTGCCAATCCTTCAATTTGTTCCTTTGTGATTACAAACAATTCATCCCAATTTGGTATCTAGCGACCTAAGCAAAGCCATCGCAACTTCCCGTTTAAGTATCCCCATGCGCACTGAAAATTTTCATTGAGGCTTATATAAGGGAAATTAAATTCTAGTTTTACAAGCATCAAATCAAAAATGGCTCAAGAATTAACACACCCATCTGTCAAAGATGGCTGGTTCGCTGAAATTTCCAACACTATGTGGCCTGGTCAAGCCATGTCTTTAAGAGTGGAAAAAATCTTGCACGTTGAAAAATCCAAATATCAAGATGTCTTAGTTTTCAAATCCACTGATTACGGTAACGTTTTAGTATTAGATAACTGTATTCAAGTCACCGAAAGAGATGAATTTGCTTATCAAGAAATGATTGCTCATTTGGCTCTTAACTCCCACCCAAACCCTAAAAAGGCTTTGGTTGTTGGAGGAGGTGATGGTGGTGTTTTAAGAGAAATCTTGAAACATCAATCCATTGAAGAAGCTTGGTTATGTGATATTGATGAAACTGTTATCAAAGTTTCCAAGAAATACTTACCAGAAATGTCCAAATCTTATGAAGACCCAAGAGTTAAAATTCATATTGGTGATGGGTTCAAATTTTTGGCTGACTACAAGAATCAATTTGATGTTATTATTACTGATTCTTCTGATCCTGAAGGTCCTGCTGAAAGTTTATTCCAAAAATCTTATTTTGAACTTTTAAATGGTGCTTTGACTGAAAAGGGGGTCATTACCACTCAAGCTGAAAACATCTTCTTACACATGCCAATTATTTCTAAATTAAAGAAAGACTGTAAAGAAATCTTCCCAGTTGCTGAATATGGATACTGTTTAATTCCAACTTATCCATCTGGTTCTATTGGGTTCATGGTTTGTTCTAAAGACGCTAATGCCGATGTTACCAAACCAGTTAAATTCGAATGGACTGATGAATTTGTGGATAAGAACATGAAATATTATACTAAACAAATCCATGAAGCTTCTTTTGTATTACCAAACTTTGCTCATAAGGCTTTAAACAAAGATTAATAAAAATGTCAACTTTTTGAGTCGGATTAACAAATTTCCATTTGTAACGTTTTTTTAATGATGATAGAGTAGATATTTTTGTTTGTAAGGTTTTGAGTTAATATAAATTTCCAATAAATCTATAAATATATCACGTTTAATGAGCGAATCTAAAATCTAATCTCTTATTTCCTAAGGCTCTATTCTCATAAAGATAAGTCTCTTTCTCTTCTGGCGACATAGCATTCCATATTTTATCTCTCGATTTATTTCTCCAAATATAATAAACCTTGGTAAGAATGAAAATAGGAATCAAAGCAAGGGTCAAAATAAATAAGTTTCGATTACCTCTTCTATAAAGAGGAGCATCATCTTCTCTATAAATATTGTTAGCATAAACATTACCTAACTGGACTGCCATATTATAAACAGCAGCTGAAATTGATCTGGACCGAATACTATTTGAATTTCTAGAACACCAAGATACACAAATAGCATGGATATAAGGTTGTCCCATTAAAACTGTATATACAATCCAAGTGCCCCATACACTGGTATTAGTACCACTCCACCAGGCCATAACCCCTAACACGGGTAAATCCCAAAGTGGGACAATCAAACTGAATAAGGAACGTTCTTCAAGTCTTTCACTTAGCCAAGTTATAAAAATCAAAACGATAATATGAATAACCTCTGCTGGAATTGTAAGTAAATTCACATTGAAAGTAGTGAAACCAACATTCTTTAAGGTTAATGTCAAATAAGGACCTACTGTACAAGTGGTAGTGTAGGCCATAAGTCCAATAATATAAACAGGCCAAAGATCATAATCAAGTATAGACCTTTTGAATCCATCCCAATCAACCGCTTGTCTATTATTCATATCACCTTTTGAAGGATCATCCCTCAAAACTCTATTAACAACCACTTTGACTTCATGATCTGTAAACCATCCTTTAGGACGAAACCGATTCTTGGTTTGTACGGCCGAAGGTGCCATTAAAAAGAATGAAGCAATTCCAATACAAAGAGTGAATAATCCTTCAATTAAAAATAACCATCTCCAACCAGCTCTACCTTCAACTCCTCTCATTCTTAAAAGACCAAAAGCCAATAAGGAAGTAAATATCTTTACCAAAGATAAAGTAGTCCAAAACCATGATAACCTTATTGGTAATTCCTTTGCTTTATAGAAGTATGACAACCAAACAACCATATCAGCTATCAAAGAACCTTCAATCCAACCCAATAAAACTCTACAAATTAAAAATCCAGTTTTATCTTTTAAAAAGAATTGAAAAGCAGCTACTATACTAAAGGCTAAAATTTGAAAGGGAACGAACCGGTCAGGACCTATTCTTTTTGAAGCCAAAGACATTGGGATTTCAGCAACTAAAAATGCTACCAAAAATAAGGTGTTACCCAAATTATAATCATTAGTAGTCATATTCAAATCATCTAACATGTTATCTGATACTGCTTGGTTGATATTTCCTCTATCGACTTGCAAAGCCATGAATAAAATACATGAAGTTAAAGCTACCCGGAAATCCAATTTCCTAACCAATTTCTTCTCTTCTTCTGGAGTCCATTTATAATGAGGATCAAAGGCTTCTCTACATTCATACTGACACTCATCATAGATGACTCTATAGTATTCAGCAATCTTTGGATCCAAAAATGGATTTGTTTTAACAGTATCTTCATCACTACTCAAGGATCCAAGAGAATCTCCACTAAATGAATTATTGGAAGATTCTACAGCACTATTTTTATATACATGCTCTTGCTTGTCAATATCAGACACTTCCAAAGTCATTTTGTTGCAGCTAGTAAAACCCTGAAAAATGGTTCAACTAAAGACCCTTTATATACATTGTTCAGAGGTGAAAAGTGTGGTTATTAGGAGTTTAATCTTAATAAGTGGCTTAAAAGAACTATAAAAACTGTGGTGGCATTAATAGTGGCATCAACTTTTAAGTACTTCAGGAAAAAAAAGCCTAATTCGACTTTTGCTGTCTCATTAGGCAACCAAATGCTTAGTAAAAGCAAAAAAAAGGGCACCTGTCAACCGGAATGAAGCCCGACAAACTGTGGCGTATCTAACTATGGCTCATAAATATGGCACTAAATTAGCTATAAATTACCAACAACACCTCTCCCTTGGCTTAGCACTTGGCAACTAGATCCAGTTTCCAGCCGCCATACCTCAGATCTAGATCCAATAGAGCATCTCAGATCCAACAATTGACGCCACAAATTACGAAACATCTGACAGCAAAACTCAGGCACCATAATCATCAAATGGGTTGCAAATGAAGGTCGCGCGATGCCTAAAATGATTCACTGATAAAAAATCTGACTGCAACTCACGTTTTTTTCTCCATTACAAATCCATGTCATTTGTTAGAGGAACGCTTTCAGATGAGCAAAAACAGCGAATAGTATGTAGAAACAGTGGTTTTACGCGTATAATAGGATAAATATACTAACATAACTAACTAGGAGGCCAATAGGCGAAAGGCATTGGAGAGACTCCAGAAAAGAGGGATCCAAGATAAGCCATTAGTATCACAGATTGATAAGACGATAAGAGTTGATTCAACGACATTGAAAACTCCGGTAGCGCCTCCAGCAGTAGATACACAGAAGGAAACACCATTCAAGAGACCCAAAGTTGATTTAACTCCGGAACAACGTGAAAGAATTGAGAAGAATCGACAGAAAGCATTAGAGATCAGAAAACGATTAGATCAGAATAACCGTGATGCTTCAACATATGTGGCACCGCAACTACCGGTTCCTAAAGGTTTAGAACAGCAGCAAAAAGAGAACGAGAAGAGCAAAGCCAACAAGCAAGATGAAATCAAGCCCGTAACAAAGAAACGGGATTATATTGATTATGATTTTTCTACCATGAAGGATACTTATGGGGGTTTTATGGAAGATAAAGAAGATGCTGAAGACGCAGATATCAATAAGTCCTTAGAAGAATGGAAAGAGAAGCAAAAACGAGAACATATAGTTCGAGATTTGCCTCCTCCTATGGATCCTTCACAAGCTCCTAAATGTTATGAGTGTGAATCACTCGAAATTGATCCTAATCTTTATAGTAATTTCAGACAAGTTAGAGTGTGTCGTCGATGTGCAAAGGAAAAACCAGAGAAATATGCCTTATTAACGAAAACTGAGTCTAAAGAGGATTATTTGTTAACAGAACCAGAATTACAAGATGTCGCATTGTTACCCCGGATTGAGAAACCAAATCCTCATGGATATTCTAGAATGCAATTATTTCTTAGATTCCAAGTGGAAGAATTTGCAGTTAAGAAATGGGGGTCATTAGAACAACTAGACAAGGAATGGGAAAAACGGGAAGAGATGAGATTGAAACGGAAAGATAAAAAGTATAATGATAAATTAAGAGAAATGAGAAGAAAGACCAGAGCTGAAGAATATACCAGAAAGTTGCGAAATGGTAAGTCGATTAATGATAGACACATTCATGATTGGGCCAAGCCAATTCCATTTGTTAAGGACGATATGAACTTCATCAAGAAGCGGTGTGTTGACTGTGGTATTGAGACCGATGAATTACAGTTATAGTTAGACAATTTGTAGTATTATAGAAATAATGAAATTATGAGACCCTTCAGTAATGTCGCAGTGTGTTTCTAGAATGATTGCAAAAAAAAAAAAAGCGTGCGCCTCCTAATAGAATTTGATGGAAAATTCTCTCGACGCATTTGCAGCAGGCTCGCAATGTGTTACTATATATAAAGGCCCACCTCATACTCACTACTAGTTTTTCAAGGTACTGCTTATTACTACAAAAATAACGATACAAGATGTCTGGTAAAGTCGAAACCCACGAGTTCACTGCTGAGATCACTCAGTTGATGTCTTTGATCATCAACACCGTGTATTCCAACAAAGAAATCTTCTTAAGAGAATTAATTTCTAATGCTTCTGATGCCTTGGATAAAATTAGATATGAAGCTTTATCTGAACCATCTAAATTAGAATCTGAACCTGAATTATTCATCAGAATCACTCCAAGACCAGAAGAAAAAGTTTTGGAAATTAGAGATTCCGGTATTGGTTTGACCAAAGCTGATTTAATTAACAATTTAGGTACTATTGCTAAATCTGGTACTAAAGCTTTCATGGAAGCTTTATCTGCTGGTGCTGATGTTACCATGATTGGTCAATTCGGGGTTGGTTTCTACTCCTTATTTTTGGTTGCCGATCACGTTCAAGTTATTTCTAAACACAATGACGATGAACAATACATCTGGGAATCTAACGCTGGTGGCAAATTTACCATCACTGAAGATAACTCTGATCAAAAATTATCTAGAGGTACCATCATCAGATTATTTTTGAAAGAAGATCAATTGGAATACTTGGAAGAAAAAAGAATTAAAGAAGTTGTCAAGAGACACTCTGAATTCGTTTCTTACCCAATTCAATTGATGGTCACCAAAGAAGTCGAAAAAGAAGTTCCATCTGATGAAAAAGATGAAGAAAAAACTGAAGAAGGTGATGACAAAAAACCTAAATTAGAAGAAGTTGAAGATGAAGAAGGTAAGAAAGAAGAAGAAAAGAAAAAGACCATTAAAGAACAAGTTACTGAAACCGAAGAATTAAACAAAACTAAACCTTTATGGACTAGAAATCCTTCTGAAGTCACTCAAGATGAATACAATGCTTTCTACAAGTCTATCTCCAATGATTGGGAAGATCCATTGGCCGTCAAACACTTTTCTGTTGAAGGTCAATTAGAATTCAAAGCTATTTTGTTCATTCCAAAGAGACCTCCATTTGATGCTTTCGAATCTAAAAAGAAGAAGAACAACATCAAATTATACGTCAGACGTGTTTTCATCACTGATGAAGCTGAAGACTTAATCCCAGAATGGTTAAGTTTCGTTAAAGGGGTTGTTGATTCTGAAGATTTACCATTAAACTTATCAAGAGAAGTTTTACAACAAAACAAAATCTTGAAAGTTATCAAGAAAAACATTGTTAAAAAATTGATCGAAACCTTCAACGAAATTGCTGAAGATCAAGAACAATTTGACAAATTCTATGGTGCTTTCTCCAAGAACTTGAAATTAGGTATCCACGAAGATCAACAAAACAGACCAGCTTTGGCTAAATTGTTAAGATACAATTCTACCAAATCTGCTGATGAATTGACTTCTTTGACTGATTACGTCACCAGAATGCCAGAACACCAAAAGAATATTTACTATATCACTGGTGAAACTATCAAAGCCGTTGAAAAATCTCCATTCTTAGATGCTTTGAAAGCCAAAGATTTCGAAGTTTTATTCTTAGTGGACCCAATTGATGAATACGCCATGACTCAATTAAAGGAATTCGAAGACAAGAAATTAGTTGATATCACTAAAGATTTCGAATTGGAAGAATCCGAAGAAGAAAAAGAAACCAGAGAAAGAGAAGTTAAAGAATACGAACCATTAACTAAAGCCTTAAAAGACATTTTAGGTGAACAAGTTGAAAAAGTTGTTGTTTCTCACAAATTAGTTGATGCTCCAGCTGCTATTAGAACTGGTCAATTCGGTTGGTCTGCTAATATGGAAAGAATTATGAAAGCTCAAGCTTTAAGAGATACTTCTATGTCCTCTTACATGGCTTCCAAGAAAACTTTCGAAATCTCTCCAAGATCTGCCATTATCAAGGAATTGAAAAACAAGGTTGAAACTGATGGTGCTGAAGATAAAACCGTTAAAGACTTAACTACTTTATTATTCGAAACCGCTTTATTGACTTCTGGTTTCTCCTTAGAAGAACCAAGCTCTTTTGCTTCTAGAATCAACAGATTGATTTCCTTAGGTTTGAATATCGATGAAGATGATGAAGCTGAAGCTGAAGTCGGTGCCACCACTACTGCTTCTACTTCTGATGCTCCAGTTGAATCTGCTATGGAAGAAGTTGATTAAAAAGGTTTAAAGTAGAAGATAATAAAAGAAATTAGCTCGGTAATTTTAAATGCTAGTTAATTCTATTATACATATATTATTCGTTTGTCTTGTTTATACTACTAATATATAAGGTAATACTAGATCTTATCAATTTATAGATTCGTAGGCCAATTCTACCAATTCTTGAATATCATCCAATACATTTTGAGCTTGTTCTCTTGTTAAGATATCCTTATCAGTATCTACAACGTACCTTAAGACATCAAGTACTTTTTGTCTATAATCTTCTGGGAATGGAACTTCAGCAGTATTAGATGTTCCCAATATTAAATCATGGATTAATACGACAGCAGACCTTCTCATGACTGCCAATTCTTCCTTCGTTTCTAATTGTAAAATACCAATAGCACAATCTAAAGCATCAGTCAAACGATCTAACATCCCCAAAGGATTCACTTTACAACAAGTACCCAATAAAGACATGGATGACATTCTGATTCTGATATCTTGATTTTGGGATTCATCATTGGAACGTCTAATCATTGAAATAGTAGCACCCACTACTATATCTGAAACTTTTCCACTAAACATTTCATTAGAAGCTTGGATATATCTCAATAAGACTTCACCAATTTTTAATCTATCATCCACATCTTGATTTGTTTCTTCATTAGTGTAAATCTTTGTCAAGGTCTTGATCACTTCTAATTCGTCCAATTCGATTAAACTTTCAAGCCCTTTGATAACATTAAGATATACAAAAGGTTCAGGATCCTTCAATTGGATTAAATGTAACTCAATGGTGAATTCTATTGATAACACTTCACTTTTTGCTTCAATTAATTGTCTCAATAAATACAATCCATGAGCCCGTATTGGAACCAATGGATCGTTCAAACTAGCAATGGCTCTACTGAGAGTCTTTGCATGTAATTCTCTCACCGAGTTGCTTGGAATATCTCCGGACAACATTAATTGAATACGGCTTGCCAACGAGTTGATAGATTTTAAGTCATTTGGACTTACTGGATGACTGGTATCTTTTGTCAATTTGGTAAGTTTCTGTAATACTTTCTTCAAAAGTCCTCTCGACTCTTCTGTTAAATCGTTATCAGAAACTTCAGTTAAAACAGCAGAAAGAAGTTCCAATAAGACTGGTCTCGCTTGTGAGTTCACATTAGCATCAAACTCTTCTTCATCATCAGAATCTGGTTCGTCTTCAGAATCTATGATCTTGGTCTCAGCCAGTTTATGATTATTTGAATACTCTATCGATAAGAATTCGTCAACTATTTCAAGCATATCAGTTGGAGTCTTAGCTATATCTTCTTTGAATTCATTTCCAATGGATTCTATCAACCGCAAATCAATCAAGACTAAAAATGGATTATCGTCTTCTTGACCTAAAGTGGTTTCGGAATTCGAGCCGAGTCGTAACCATCTTCTTAATAACTGTTTAAATATACCTAAAACATAAGCATCATCAAGATTCTTCAAAAGCTCAATGAATGAACCACAAGATGAATCAAGGTGAGAAAGATACTTGTTAATTTTGAGATCTTTATCTTGTCCAAGTTCCTTTGAGCTCTCGACTATTTGAGGCAAATCATTCGGTCCCAATTGAATTTCCCAATTATTTCCTTCAAACACTAGATTCTTAGCAATTGCATCTAAACCATATACATCTTTTTCAAGGTCATCTCCCTCTTTCACACTAACAAAGTACCCCACCAACATATTCATTAAAATTTCATGGTCTTTCTTTTTGCTCCTTAAAAATACAAAATAAGCCCACAAGGTCAACATTATTGGCTTGAATAAAAACTGAGAGAATGTTGAGGACATGCCCTTTTGTGTCAAAGAAATCAACACATTGATCAGATCATTGAATTCCTTTTCAGAAGTTAAAACCCCGATTGCGTCTTTCTTATCAAGAGGTGGATTAAACGTATCCCAAATTCGTTTTAGCAAAAAGTCTTTTACCACCAATCTATTTTTATCCCATAATCTTTCGACCGTGTGTCCAATACAGCTGGTAACATTAGGTCTGTTAATATTTACAAGTATGTCATATATCTGGGAACCAATATTGGTAAAATAATCTTTTGTGGGGATTTCTTTAGGTTTCAGTAACACTACATTAGCAACATTATCGAACTTTTCGATATTAATTTCCTCATTATCACGAAGTCCAAGAACAAATTCAACCAATGTTAAAAGCCCATCTCCCCGAGGAGCATTATAATGTAATAGTTGTAAATATTTCAATACAAATTGTTTGAAATAACCTGGAGATTGTGATGACAAGAGTAACGAGAAAGTTTGGAATAGTTCATAAGTACCAGGAAGCTTTAATACAAACTCTTGGAAATCTTTTAAATAAAATGGCTTTTTGTCTTTTGGGAAATAAGGACATGTTATTAAGGTGATGGAAATAGTCAAAAAATCGGAATAACCAGTTCCTCTTATTAATAGGTCTTTGACATCTGATTCAGTCTGGAAAACTAGTCTTAACTTATCGTAAAGGAGACTTAAAAGGTTATAATTATCAGCAAATCTATCTGTATAGCTTTTAGAAGCTGAATTCTGAGAAATCGTCTCCATTTTAATTGGTTTTTGGGTCTTCATAAAGTCTTTCAATCTTCTTTTGGCGAGAGGAATTCCTATTTTGAAAGTACTCAATGCTGGGTAAACTCCATGTATAATGATTAAGTTAACGAGTTTGCTGAAGGTTTTAATGTCGTGCAATGATATACCAATTAAATTCTTTTCTATATCTTTGTTAGCTGCCGATAATTGTTGAATTTCTAGTAAGTAATCTAATAATTTTGCCATCACTAGATACCGGATGGAATTCTCTGCTTCAGCTGAAGCTTCCTTACCCACTATTCGTTCTGTTAGTTGGTCCAACGTAATGTCATCAATAGTACCTTGTAATTTATCTTCTAGATCAAGGAACAATTTATCTAGGGGAGTTCCTTTGATGTAATCTGGCTTATTAAGACCTTTCCTAAGGTTGTCAGTATTATAAACGTCTTTGGCATCTTGTTTTATGGTCTTCTTTTTGCCAGAACTCAAAAAGGGATTATTCTTCGGTACGGAACTGGTATTCGGTACCGGATTGCTAGGAATTTCTTCTATTTTGGGCGGCATCGACGTAGTAAACCTAAAAGACCATTAATACAATCAAGACTTATCTTACTAAGACTGTCGCACAGTTTTAGTGCGCTAGTAGAGAGAGGTATATGCTAAATTAATGATAGAGGATCAATTAAGACTCGACTTTTCTACTGATTAAGTACTTTCTACATAATAAACCATCTCTTCTATACCTATACGTTCTAGTAATATTTTATTTGCTTCTCTGGGGTCAATGGCGAGTCTCCATTAGTTAGCAGAAACGGGCCGCAAATTGATCTCAAAATTTTCAGCTCATCGCATTATCTTTTCAAGCCATTGTACCTTGAAGTAACGACCAAATTAGATATTAAATTGAATCTTCAAACGGAAGAACCTAACCAAGACTATACAATAAATCATATACCAGGCCAAAATGTCGGGAACTGAAATTGTCAAGCTCACACAAGAAGAAATGGATGCCGTTATCTATGACGCTAGAGAAGGTGATTTACAGAATTTAAAAGAGATATTCGATGAAATATCTCCCAAAGTGTTAGTAGACATTAAAGATGACATAACCTTAAGCACTCCAATTCATGTGGCAGCCGCCAATGGTCATACCGAGGTTTTAGACTACTTACTATCAATAATTTCTAAAGAAGAGGCCAAAACCCTTGTGAATGCTCAGAATGAAAGCGGTAATACATCATTACATTGGGCTGCCTACAATGGTCATTTAGAAGTAATTGAGTTATTGACCAGTAAATACGAAGGAGATGTATTCATAAAGAATAAATCCGGACATGATGTGATGTTTGAAGCCGAAAATAACAATAGACAAGACATTGAACAGTGGTTTTTGAAGAAATTTTCTGTTGAAGATGACTTCAAAATCGAAGAAGGTGAAGAAGAATCTAAAATCACCTACAAACCAGGAACAGAAATCAAAGAGGCAGATGAAGAGGCTAGAAAAGTTCAACAAGACCTTGAGTCCGAGACCAAAAAATTATCTGTTGATTAAACACCACTCCTTTCATTGTCATATTTTTCTCCCAGTGTTCCATTGGCTTCCAGTTGGACCATCTAATTTCCCATTGTATAATATTCATACTTATATAAACTTATATATTTAGCTGTTAATAGAATTTAGCATAAATTTCGGTCGTGCGAATACTTGAAATTTTTTTCAGAGCGTCTCATTTTAACTCAAGTGAACAAACTGACTAAGATAAGTATAATTTGTCATCTGATACACACACAGTCATGAGTGATTTGGGATTTGATCCAAGTTTAAAGAAGAAAAAGAAGTCAAAGAAGCCAGAAGAGGCTGCCGGTGCCGAATCAGCCGAAGGGTCTCCAGCACCAGCTGCTGAAGTGGATGATATGTTTGCTGGATTAAAGAAGAAGAAAAAGGCAAAGAAACCCGTAGAAGGGGAAAGTGCTGAAGGATCTCCAGTTCCAGACGATTTGACCGCTCAGTTTGATGAACTTGCCTTAAAGAAAAAGAAGAAGAAGGCTGCCAAACCTGCTGATGTGGCTGATTTCGAACAACAATTAGAAAAAGCTGGACTTGATGAAAGTCCTGAAGAATCTGAAGTTTCTGCTCAAGAATTAGGAGGATTACCATACGATGATTTATTATCAAGATTTTTCACGATTTTAAAAGAAAATAACCCAGAATTAGCCGGAGCTAGAACTGGATCAAAATTCAGAATTCCTCCACCAGTATGTCAAAGAGAAGGGTCCAAGAAGACTTTATTTGCCAATGTGCAAGAAATTGCTACTGTATTACAAAGAAACCCAGAGCATTTAATACAATATTTGTTTGCTGAATTGGGTACCTCTGGGTCCATTGATGGGGAAAAGAGATTAGTGTTGAGAGGGAAATTTCAACCTAAACAAATGGAATCTGTTTTAAGAAGATATATTATTGAATATGTTACTTGTAAGACTTGTAAGTCTATGAATACTGTCTTGAAGAGAGAATCTGCCAACAGATTACATTTCTTAAGTTGTAATGCATGTGGATCCACCAGATCGGTATCGTCTATTAAAACTGGGTTCCAAGCTCAAGTTGGGAAAAGAAAGAAGATGTGATATTTCAAGTTTCTTTAAATATAATCTTTCATTTATATATACCTATGTATCATATTAATAAACACATTTTTATTTTGTACGATCAATGTTCTCTACAAATTTCTTTAATGGCACACACCATCCACTGACCCTATCATTAACCATCATAAACTCAATGATTTTATTCTTTATTGTGGGGATATCTGTTCCCAGTTTCACATCTTGACTAATTTCATACACAAAACCCTTATGGGCCGGGGTCATTTTGTCAATATTAACATTCAATTTGTCTTTGATTTGTTTCAATAACTTTTCTGGTACGGTATTCGGATGTTGTAGTAATTCTTCTATGACATTTTGGAAATCTGGGGTTTCGTCCAATGATCCAGTTTCAGTTAATGAATTAGACCTGCCATCTTTGTCCACACTAGTAGAGCTAGAGTGCAAGCTTCGGACCATTGTTGGCGGACAATCATTCCAACCGTCCATTAAATCACCTCGCTGGTACTTAGTTAACGTCATCGAACTTCTCCACAATTACAAACCAATACTCCCAAAAACACTTTAGTACTCTTCACTCAGTGTATAACTTCGATTTTAATATACTATATCATAGACTCGGTTCCCACCTGTGGATATTTATAAAAATGGCTTTGTTTTGTGATGTTTCAGTATAGGTGGCTTTTCAGTAATATCGCGTATGAAAAATATTGAGATCGAGACTCCACATTTTGGCGTGGTCCCATGCAATGGTTTCCTCTCGATTACGCTCTTCTAGCCATATCTAGAGCCGTTTCCAAAAGCTCATCCACAGATGGTCTATCCTTACTGTCAAGAACCAAACAAGTCTTGATCAATGACATGAGATCTTCTGAATACCCTCTTTTATCGTCTGGAATGGAATATCTAGCACTGGAAATGGCTACTGTTAAGTTGGCTCCTTGTTCGATTTCCAATTTTTCAAATGGTGAAAACCCAAAACAACAACTATACAACAAACAACCTAATGACCACACATCTGATTTCTCTGTGATCTCAGTATTAGTCTCTACATCTAGTAACTCTGGAGCTCTATAAGGTAAAGTACAATGTTCTTGAGCAAAGTCTGTTAAGGTCAAAGCCTGTTGACGGTTTTTTATAGATAACCGAGCTTTCATACAAGATCCTAAATCCACTAAAACAGGTAATCCTTCAGCTGAAAGCATGACGTTACCAGGCTTAATGTCTCTATGAGCAAATGGAACCAATTCTTCCAACTCTAGGCCATTGTTTGAATTTCCCATACTAACTCCATCTTCTTCATCACTATCAGGAGGTAAAAGTAAATCTGCTTCTTCTTCCAGTTCATTATTGAACCCTGGATTCGAGTTATTTGCGGTAGCACTAGAACGGGATACTTTTTTAAATTTGTGCATTACTTGTAATCCCCGACACACCCCAATGAATATATTCAAAATCTCTTGCTCTTCCATGATTTTATTATTTAATACATTGAAGTTGATGATATCTTGTAAGGATTTTTGGAAATAGGGTAACAAAATACACACAGTTCGAGACCCATCGTTCTCTTGAATTACCGACTCATCGATCGATTGAATAATATAAGGGGTTTTGGAATTGTTGAAACGGTGATAGTTTTTGATTTCCTTCATGGCATTCTTGAATGCTTCATCATTAGATCCATACGGACATCTTATCCTTTTTAAAGCATATTGAGCATTGGAATCTGATTTCTGGGATACCAAATATACATAAGAAAAGCCTCCTTCTCCCAAAAGACGAATGATTTTGTACTTCTGGCCATTGATTGAGAGATATGGCGATGAAAAATCCGGTAGACACGGTAAACAGGTGCTAATTAGTGACAAAATCGTATCCATAGTGATCTCCTGGTAGTGCTATCAATATTTCTCCCGCACTAAAATTCGTATTTTATTAGGCTTTCAAGCTTGCAATACAAACGAAAGCACTTGGCCACAAGTACAAGCAGACAATCATATCTAACTATATACACATATATATTATAGAGAACAGGAACATTAATACCCCCTTGAAAAATACCTTTTGAAAAATCAAAGCTACGATGGCTTCACCCAAATACAATTCCCCTATGATATCTACCAGTCCATTGGCCAAACTGGCAAGCAATACTCCAGGACAGAAATCAGATGATATGGAAGTCGATTTCATAACCAAAGAAGATCCTTTACAGAAACTTCATCAACAGGATATCATGCCTGAGCTCTTCACAGTTCTTCATGACTTACAAGTGGGAAAGCTTCTGGCAAAAGACTTTGATAATAAGCTAGGAAGTATACGACTCCGGTTGGGGAATATGAAGCAAGTCCTTCGAGACATACCAGGTATAACAGAAACCATAGAAGATCGAGAGGAAAAGATCCAGTCATTACAAGTGAATAATCAAAAGAAGTTAGAGTTGGTAGAGGATTTCAACAAGAGAATAGAGAAGTAGAAACACCAGTCCAATTGTATAAAAGAACAAATGATAAGACAAACGACAGAACAAACCGTTAACGGTACGCTAATAATTCTGAAACCAGCGCAATAAGAAACATAGCCCATTTAGAATCATCATCTGAGGGCCTAGACAACTAGTTTAAGCACACTAAATAGAAATGTACCAACGCGCGATCCATAAATATATTCTAGATCAATATCTAAATACTAAACACGTTGTTTGCTTTGTTAACACAATCCACAAACACAAAGACCGTATAATCCGACTCACGTCCCGCGTGTAGCTTAATTCTTCCAAGTTGCTTTTACTGGCTTTGTTATTTTCCTACTTGATGTCCTTGTTAAATTCTCGTTTAAAAGGATTCGCTCCCGAGTCGTTTGACCTATCCAAATATCCTGCTTTAACGGTGGGGATTGTACCGTTCACTTTGATTCTTTTGATCATTGATTCAGTTACCAATGGGAAATTGAGCCATACGTTTTCCTTGTACCCTTTCGCTCCCCTCAACTTTGATTTGAATCGGTTATCCTTTTATATTCTTTATCATCAGAACATTATTCATTGGTTATTCAATATATTGGCCCTTGTGCCTCCCATGATGCAATTTGAAAAGAGTCATGGGACGGTTCATACCGGGGTGACCCTTAATTTATTGGCGGTTTCTGCTGCTTTACAGTATTGTGTGTTAGGGATGATATTGTTTAGACACACTCAAGTTATTGGATTATCAGGAATAGTATTTCTGTTTGTGTCCTATTTTTCGGTTAAAGAACATAGTTTCAAGCCAGCATTATTCTCCTTCCGTTATAACAATAGAGATGTTACTATTCCTACCAAATATAGTCCCTTTATCTCATTGTTTGCGTTAGCAGTCTTGATTCCAGGGTCTTCATTTTGGGGCCATTTGGCAGGAATTTCTAGTGGGTATTTGTTGGCCTACGGTAAGCTTACCATATTATACCCTCCTCTGAAGGTTATCGTATTCATTGAGAACAAATTAGCTAGACTTATAAAGCTTTTGGATGGAGTTGTGGACTTTATTCACGAAGAAGATGCCCAAGATTTGAGATCAATTGCTTACAAACCTATGTTCAGTCAAGATGTTGAAGTGGTAGGTGTTACATCATCCTCAGATGCCCCACATACTGGGTTTAGAGGTGAAGGACACGTAGTTGGAGCATAATCTAGGGCTTTGTTTGTGAGCTTTAAAGCCTTCTTGAGTCAATTATGCTCCATGAGGCCAGAGAATTGTATATATAGACCTATAGGTCCTACGATAGTGTTAATAATCCAATTGTGTTCATACCGTCTCTATTAATCTCATCATTGACATCACAGCCCTTCTGGCTGATAATTCTAACTTTCTCACCATTACTATCAGATGCTTTTTCTGATATCCCCACCAAATCGCGACCATAAACAATCAAATGGTTAATGTTTAGGGATTGAAATAAAGTTTACAATCACCACCAATTACGAACGGCACCGGAAAGACATGGGCGAAGAAACAAAAAATTCGTCCAAGCTGCTATCAGAGTCGAATTTTCCCCAACCAGAAACCACCCGATCACATCCCCAAACCCAGCACGACAACGAAACTTCCAAGCCGAAGCATATGAAGAAACGGAAGAAACGAAACAAGAAGAAGGCAAAGGAAACTGTTGATACTGAAAAAGATATTGATAACAACACAAGCCATAATAACAATAAGGCAAGTCAAAAGATCAATTCGAAGGCTAATACCGGTAACAATTCCAATAAACAAACTACTGTTGAAGAGCCCAATCAAGAGTCAAAGAATAGCGAGAACCCGGTTCCAACTAGTAACCAGAATAAACCGCCTGCTAAGAAGTCAGAACCAAAACCAGAACCAGAACCAGAACCAAAACCAGCACTTCTAGACCCACCTGAATTGCAATTGCCTCATCTCCAATCACCAAATCTAGAATTAGAAATGCCTGTTAATAGTTTTGAAACCAGTCCTGGCTCTCAAATGAGCCCCAGAAGACAAGCTATTATGAGGTACAAAAAAAGTGACGACCACATGAATAACGGATCAATAATCAACAAAGTCAAAGGTAGTCTAAAGTCCAAATCCAGAAACCCTCCTGCTAAACTTGCACCCAATGAACCGGGAACTGCTCAGAGTCCAGAAACACACGTGGATGAGAAAATATCTTTATTTAAGTACAAAAGTTCCAAGATACTAGTTTTTGATGAAGACATGGAAAAATCTGAGTCGGGCGGTAAGTCAGGATCCGGAAGACTTTTGGGTCATGGGGAGTTTGAAATCTTTCAATTACACAATGGAGATGTGACTTATTTGGCGTGTGGAACATCTTTTATATACCCATTGTTACCCAAATTGAAGATGTTAAGAATCTCATTCAATCAGTTTATTTTGCCATTAGTTAATCCCGATCGGTACTGGAAAATCCATATAAATTCTGATGATGATAAAATTATTCAATCTTTGGAGAATACCTTGGAACATGTGGTGCAATACAGAAACCTTGCCATTGGAGCACAACCAGTTGCTTCTAAAGAAAGCTCATCACATGGCAGTTTAAAGATTCCAGATTTCCCTAACACCATAACCGAAGTACCCAAAACTCCACGAAGTAATTTACTTGATTTTAATATGGCTCAAATTTCTAATGAGATCCCAGACACTCCGCCGTCTGCTCCATTATCTCCACATAATGAGCATTCAGGAGTGCTTGATTTACATTTAGGGTCTCCATTGAAACCACCGGTTATCAATGCCGAATTACACCATATGGAAACGTTGATTCATCGGGATAATTCCAATAAATCAATATCGAGTGCTTTGGCTAGTTTTGACATTAACAAAATTGAACAAGCTAAAATCTCCAAAAAGTACCCGACCGCCAATCCTTACCAGAAACCTTCTCACCGGATGGACGAGAAATCAGACTCTTCGATGGACTCATTGTTAGATGAATACGAAGAATCGATGTCGGTTTCAAAATCTTTTACATACACAAGGTCAAGGGCGCCTTCCAGAGCCTTATCAAGAACCTCATCTTTTGTACAACCTCCAGTAAATTATACTAGAGGTGAATTCTTTCCAGGAAATATCGAGGCCAAGGATCCGGACCATGAGCAGGATGATTACAAACTTAACTCTAGTTTTCCTTCAAAACAAAACGATACAGACTTATTCCCCAGTACGTCATTATCCGAATACAACCGAGTTCATAATGTCAGATCCAGGCGGTCTTCAAGAAGTGAACTCTATACCTCTGAATCTAATTGGATGGAACCAAACCCAAATTCCAGAACTGAACCCAATAGAATACCTAATTCAAGGTCTAGTTATAGCGTTTCCAGTCAATACCAAGGCCATGATTTGAGAAACTCAGATTTAAACAGTACTTATAGACAGATATATAAGTCTATAACGCTGCGGAATTTAGCTCAAGTCGCTAACGATAGAAATGATGATATTAGGTCGGTAAGGTCATACCAACGGTTACCAACCATTCAACAATCAAAAGCACTTGGTAGAACCGCCAATGGCTCAGAAAAGTATCTGACAAGTTCAGTTAGAAATGATTATAGTCATTCCCGGTATGGACCTAGCAAACCCAAAAATCATTCCACTAGCTCCCAGAAATCCACCCTATCTAGCTCAGCTACTAAGTTGAACTCAGACGAGGTGTACAAGATGATAAGTGCCAAAAGAGAAAGAGGACCCGAGGCTTCAGTTAATAGTAGACCAGGTTCTTCAAGAAACAAATCACATTTACAACCACAACCATATCCTCAGGAAAAGAAAGGATTGGCTTCCAGACTCTTTGGCTGGTAAAAGAAAAAAGTATCTATGTATAATAGTTTTTTTTTAAAAAATATATTTATTTATTTGGTTATATATACAAATGTAGTATGAACTAGGACCTAGTCTATACTCTTATAGACATTGCCTTAAGCGATTTGAGGAGCACCAGGAACTGGGTTACCATTAGCATCCACTAAACCTTGTTGCATCATCATTATTTGTTCATTACCGGCGGATTCAAATTGTAACCCGAGACCTAATCTAGAATTGTTTTTTGGGTGATCGATTTCCCCAGAAAATAAGATTGAAACAGTTGGTAAAACTCTCTTTTCCATGAAAACACCAACTTTACCAGTAGAATCTATTTGACCTCTGAAAACAGATTGTCTATATTCATATTTGGCACCTAAAGTGGTTTGACCTTCAATGACTGGTTCAAAACCAATTGGAGCTCCCATTAAACTATCAGAAACTGGTTTCATACCAGCACTAACTTGAGATTCAATACCAGCTTCAACTTTATCAGTAACTTTTTTCCAGAAACTAGCAATAAAAGCACCTTGAGCTAATAATTGACCAGAGAAAATCCAGTTACCGTTATTATATCTAGTATAATAAGACATGGCACTTTCAGCTGGCATAGATCCAGCTTGTTTAGTATAACTAGCTTCAACCCCAACCGATAATTTTTTAGTTAATGATTGTAATAAAGAAGCCACAGCCAATCCACTGAATCCATCATTTAAAAAGGAAGGATTTAAAGTTTTGAAATTAGCAGAGAAATCATTGGCTTGATAATCTTGTTCTAATTGAACCATAGCTGGTTGACCATTAGCTAATTGAATGGTTAATTTAGAAATGTTATTGTTATTCCATCCGTAGTTAACTCTACCACTGAAAGATAAATCATTATCAACATTACCTTGTAAGAAACATTTTTCTCCAAAGTATAAAGCCGAGAAAGCATAAGGTGGTAACACATTAGAACCTACCGATAAAGTATGAGAAGTTTGGAAAACTGGAGACATGGAAAAAGCCTTGTTCAAATCGGCTCTTAAACCAGTGAAGAAGTATTGGTTTAAGAAAACATCACGACTTACTTCTTTATTGATATTTTCAATAGTACCAGGATTAGTTAAATCTAATGATTTTCTATGCTCAGAGATGGTAGTATAGACATCATTTATGTATTGGAAAAAAGGATTGGATGAGCCTTTCTCTGGTTGGAGAGTACTGGCTGGTAACGTAGGTACGTTCAATTTGGCGATGTCGTTCAAAGGAACTTGAGTCTTTTCGTCAGACATGGCTGTTGGGATCTAAGACTTTAAAAGTATTTAGTGTGAGATTGTCGAAGCAATAGTGAAAAAAAAAGTGAAAAAATGAGAAATGGCGTGCTCAAGATTACTACCAGGGCTGGTGCGAGCTGGTGCGAGCTGGTACTAGCACTCGGCGCGGGGGGCGACTTTTCCTCCCCAGCGGCCTGTGCGACTTGAGATCGGCACCAAGAAAGTCTGACAGAGAGAGAGACATAATAAACCCCAATGAGACTAAAGAGTGAGACATGAGATGTGGCAAATTATTAGCCCATTAAGACAAGAATAACCCGATGAACAAAAGAAATTCTATGGAAAAATAGATTATCCGAATCTAGGAATATTTCCTGGCAGTTACATCACCCGTTGTAACAAATACCATCTCATGACGTAACGTTCCACCAACAGGTGGTCCCAGTCCGGCACACTGACTCAATTACTTGTTGTTCGCACGACACTCATCCGATGGTGATTTTATTGGAGTGATGATCTAACCAGACAATTTAAGGACCGGAGTTGGCACACTTACCGAAGTTTTAGTGTAAACGATATATATTTTTTTGGTTTAGCATTTGAGTGTTTTTGTGTAACCAATGACGATTCCATTGATTAATGGTGCTTCAGCACTTTGTCTTCATGCTCCCAATGATTCACTCTTGGCTGAATGTGTGGAGTTCTATACTAATATTATTGGATTTCAATATCATTCTCAAGTGGATGGATTCTCATACTTAATTTCTCCCAATGGGAAATTATCTTTGAGAATATCAGTTGATGCTTCAGTAGCAAACAGTCCTGAGAAAATTCAATCTTTAACCACTCAATTAACTAAGGAATTACCTAATCGTGACTTAAGATCTATTGAGAGTACTTTTATCTTGCAATGTGATAATTTGAACCAATTAATTACCAACTTGAACAATTTTAGAAAACCAGTCCAAGTGGCTCCTAATGAATTGTTTCCTAGTGAATGTTATACCATTGATCCTTTAGGGTTTGTGGTTGGGTTTTCTATTGCTGGGAATCCTTTAACTTCTGTTCCTCCAGTGGATAAATTAGCTCCAAAGGATAAAATGGCTCCTTCAAGCACTTCTTTGTCTACTTCCAATTCTACCACCAATTTGGATTCACTTGCCACTCCTGCTTCTAAAAGAAGAAATGTGGCCGTGATGACTTCTGGTGGGGATGCTCCAGGAATGAATTCCAATGTAAGAGCTGTAATTAGAGCTGCGATTTATAGGGGTTGTAAAGCTTATGCGGTTATGGAAGGTTATGAAGGGTTAGTGAGAGGAGGACCTGAATATATTAAAGAAATGAATTGGGAAGATGTAAGAGGATATTTAAGTGATGGTGGTACTAATATTGGGACTGCTAGATGTAAAGACTTTAGAGAAAGACCTGGAAGACTTAAGGGTTGTAAACATCTTATTGATGCAGGGATCGATGCTTTGATTGTTTGTGGAGGAGATGGTTCTTTAACTGGTGCTGATTTATTCAGATCTGAATGGCCTTCTTTAATTAAAGAATTAAAAGATACTAATCAAATTACTTCTGAACAATATGAAAATCATAAACATTTGAATATATGTGGTACGGTTGGGTCTATTGATAATGATATGGCTACTACTGATGCTACCATTGGTTGTTATTCTTCATTGGCTAGAATTTGTCAAGCAATTGATTATATAGATGCTACTGCCAATTCTCATTCTAGAGCCTTTGTGGTTGAAGTTATGGGTAGACATTGTGGTTGGTTAGCTTTAATGGCTGGAATTGCCACTTCTGCTGATTATATTATGATTCCAGAAAAACCTGCTTCTTCTCAAGATTGGAAAGCTCAAATGTGTAAAATTGTTTCTAAACATAGAGGTAAAGGTAAAAGAAAAACCATTGTCATTGTTGCTGAGGGTGCTATTACCAATGATTTACAACCTATTTCTTGTAATGATGTTAAAGATGTTTTGGTTGATGAATTAGGTTTAGATACTAGAGTGACTACTTTAGGTCATGTGCAAAGAGGTGGTACTGCAGTAGCTTATGATCGTATTCTTGCTACTTTACAAGGGGTAGAAGCAGTCCAAGCAGTTTTGGAATGTAAACCAGATACTCCATCTCCATTAATTGCTATTGAAGAGAATAAACTTGTAAGAAAACCATTAGTGGATGCCGTTAGAATCACCAAATCTGTGGCTACTGCTATTGAAAATAAAGAATTTGATAAAGCTATGGCTTTAAGAGATTCGGAATTTGTTGAACATTTACAAAATTTCATTGCTATGAATTCTGCTAATCACAATGAACCTGTTTTACCAGTGGAAAAGAGAAAGAAAATCGCCATTATAAATGTAGGAGCCCCTGCTGGAGGAATGAACAGTGCTGTGTATGCTATGGCTACTTATTGTATGTCTCAAGGTCATACTCCTTATGCTATTCATAATGGATTTTCTGGTTTGGCTAGACACGAGTCGGTTAGACTGATTGATTGGTTACAAATTGAAGGATGGAATTCTATTGGTGGTTCCGAAATTGGTACCAATAGAACTACCCCTTCTGAAGCTGATTTAGGAATGATTGCCTACTATTTCGAAAAATATCAATTTGATGGGTTGGTATTAGTAGGAGGATTTGAAGCTTTTATGTCTTTAAATGAACTTGAAGAAGCTAGAGTTTCTTATCCAGCATTCAGAATTCCTATGGTTTTAGTTCCGGCCACTATTTCTAATAATGTTCCAGGTACTGAATATTCTTTAGGTTCTGACACTTGTTTGAATTCTTTGACCGATTATTGTGATGTGGTTAAACAATCAGCATCTGCTACCAGAGATCGGGCTTTTGTCATTGAAGTTCAAGGTGGTAATTCCGGTTATATTGCCACTTATGCCTCTTTAACTACCGGTGCCCAAGCTTCTTACGTACCAGAAGAAGGTATTGAATTGGCCCAATTGGAAATGGATATAAGGTCTTTAAGAGAATCATTTGCATCTGAAAAGGGATTATCTAAAGCTGGGAAATTAATCTTGAAGAGTACCAATGCTTCAAAAGTTTTAACCACTCAAGTATTGGCAAATATTATAAACGAAGAATCTAATGGTGAATTTGATACCAAAACTGCCGTTCCAGGGCATGTTCAACAAGGGGGGTTACCCTCTCCAATTGACAGAACTAGAGCTGCTAGATACTCGATTAAAGCGGTTCAGTTCATTGAAGATAACATCGACGTTATCGCTCCCCACAAGTATAGCATTAATTTCGAATATGATAACAAAAAAATCACCAATACCGCTGCTGTTTTGGGTATCAAGTCATCTCATATCAGATTCACTTCTATAAGATACTTGTATGATTTTGAAACTGAATTGGGAAGAAGAATGCCAAAGAAAATCTCTTGGGCTAAGACCAGAGACATTGCTGACCAATTGGTTGGTAGAACTAGACTTGCTAGAAATGCCTAGTTTAGTAATTATTCATATTCATTGTTACTGATCATCAGCATTGGTTTCATTATTTAGTCATTATAGTTGTAATTTATTTTTCCGTATATGTTTTTTTCGGTGCGTTTGCAACAATTGATTTTTTGCGGCAATTGATTTTGCAACCATTATTGAGTAGTACCAGAAATCTTTAAAATGGCCTCAAGAGGTAGAACCAACTCGTGTTACAGTTCGTTTCCACTTGCTGAGTCTACTCGGATTGAATTGAATTTGGATTCTGCCAGTTTACCTGTGTTTGATACAAGTAGTAACAGTGGGGAAAGAGTTGAGAGCACCAACCTCACTGAGCCAGTGCTTGAGGAAGCAAAGTCACCAGTTTCAAGTTTGGGATCTGTTATTAACAGATATGCTAAGACCACCAATCCATTTGTGAGAGTTGTTCATTCTTTTAGAAGAACTAAAAAGACAGATTTAGAAGGGAATGGTGAGTTGAATGGTGAGTTATCAGGCTTTTCCTTGCAGATGATCGCAATAGGAGGTTCTATTGGAACAGGTTTATTAGTAGGAACCGGAAACCTTTTGAGTCTGGCCGGAATTTTACCGGTGCTTATAAGTTATATGATTGTGTCCTTGGTAGTTTTTGTCACTTGCCAGGGTTTAGGTGAAATGGCTGTAGTACTTCCGGTATCAGGTTCATTTATTAAATATACTGTGGATTTTGTGGACAAAAGCTGGGGCTACACTATGGGTTGGAATTATTGTCTCCAATGGATGACTCTTGTGCCTTTAGAGTTGGTAGCATCTACTTTAGTGTTAGAATTCTGGACATTTATTCAAATTGAAAAGTGGATTCTAATCACGATATTCTTTGTGATTATTACCGGTTTAAGCTTGTGTAGTGTGGTATATTATGGGATTTTCGAAGCCGTTTTCTCTCTAATCAAGGTGATTACTATTTTAGGGTTTGTCATAATTGGAAGTCTATTAGATATGGGAGCATTGGGTAATGAAAGAGTTGGGTTTAAATACTTGAGAGATCCTGGGATTATATCTAAATCATTCAAATGGCAAGAGGTTTTCCAGGTGCTAACCACAGCTATTTTCAGTTTTGCAGGTACTGAATTGGTTGGTTTGGCAGCTGCAGAGTCTAAGAATCCCGGAAAGCAATTACCGAAAGCCATTAAACAAGTATTCTGGAGAATTTCTTTCTTCTATTTAGCGTCTTTGTGTGTCATTGGTTTATTAGTTCCTTATGACCATGAGAATCTCATCAATCAGGATTCAAATAAAATAAGTGCCTCTCCGTTTGTATTGGCTTTGATGAACTCTACCAGGAACATGATCGTCTTAAGTCATTTTTTCAACGGAGTAATCTTGATTTCTATTTTATCTGTTGGCCATAATGCGGTTTATGCTTCATCTAGAGCGTTGATTTCTCTATCAGAGAACGATTTGGCCCCCAAGAGTTTTAATTATGTAGACAAAAAAAGAAGACCAATAATTGCAACCCTAATTTCCTTAAGCTTTGGATTTCTAGCTTATTTGTCTATCTTGTTGCCCAATGGGTCCAAAATGATGTTTGAATGGTTAATTTCACTCAATGGACTTTCAGTTTTATTCATTTATGGTACTATTTGTATAGACCATATCCGGTTTAGACATCTCTTGAAGATAAAAGACATCTCGACTACAAGTGAATTGCCTTTTAGAGCTCCATTAGGAGAACTTGGGTCATATTTAGGCTTGCTGATTTGTGTAATAATTATTGTCGGTAGAACCTGCTTAACATTCAACACTCCCAATCTAACTCCGTTCCAGGTCTTCCAGAATAATGTTAACTTATTATCTGTTGTTTTGTGTTACGCCACGCACAAATGCTTCCATTTTTATCATCATAGAAAGCTCCAATTCTTAACTGATTTAAATTCGTTCAAGTTCAAGAATGGGATCTTTACAGATGCAAAGTCTAGACAACAAAATAAAAACGATATAGTAGAGAATCGATTGGAGTACCAGCAGTTGTCATTGCAACTGAAAGTGTTAGCCTGGATTTTCTGATTTCATCCCGCCTCTATTCATACAATCATACAATATACAAGGTACCTGTGCTCTTATGCTTTCCAGATTTTGTTGCAGCCGGGAATTATTCGCACATAAAATCTGAGCCAAAGGTGATATTTAGACACACCAGAAATGGAATATCAACATCTAGACCATCAAATAGCACGTATGTAAAGATAGTTCAAGAGAACAAGAACCCATACTAACTCAATTGCAGAAATTCAGAATGAAATCATTCGTTGTGTTAACTCTTCATCTATAAAAACGGTGAGAGAACGTTTGAATCAGTTGAACGATCAGATCCAACAAACCATAGGAACCATGACAAACTACAATAAACAAAAATACATGACCAAGACCGAAACACTCTTTAAGTTGATAGAAGGGAAGAAGAACTCGCTTTCTGCAGATAAGTTTGAATTTAAAGGCGAGCCTATAGTTTTAGAGCAAAGTACCAGTGAGCCTGTGCAACCACACTTCAAAATAGAACCATATATACAAGAAGAATTTGAAAAACGGATAGTTTTAACGGATCAAGTGAACCATCTTTTGGTGAAAGATTTGAAACAATGTGTTATGATCAACGATCATAAAAGCTTATCTATTAATCTTTATCAGGCAGCAGAATCGATTTTAAAATTCAACATTGACGGAACCATCACCCTTACAAATATATCTAATTGTATATTAGAATTGAATTGTCATCAATTGAGACTTCATGGTCTCAAAAACTGTTTGATCTTAACAAATATTTCTAGTGAGATTATCCTTGAAGACTGTGAACAATTGAAGTTCAATAATAAAGTTCAGATCAATGATTTCAATTTTAATTTTAGTAAATCAGCCAATTACGAGTTTGTTCAAGTAGATGAGAAACAATTGGCTTGGACTAATGACAATAGTTTTGATAAGGGCTTATTTTTAGCCACGCTAAATTCTTTATTGAGGTAATTCGAGCCGGATCATTTGCGCATCTTAAGTTACCTAGAGACAAACGGGTTATAATTAATCCAGGTTCTAGACCAAGTCTTTGTTAGGTATAGTGTACCGCACGTTGTGGTGGGATTGTATTGACAATATTGATAAAATCACTATGCGATACATTTCTACTACGAGCACAGCATCTATAACCGGTCTACACGACTTGGCCAATGGCCCTATATAAATAGACCTTAAATGCCGTATATCGGCTCGGAGAACTTATTGGAACCACTAACCCACCTGCTCCAGCCCGCTAATTAACGGCTATTGAAAACCTCCAAGGCTGAAAAAAAAAAATAAAAATTTTCCCGAACTCCGAGCATAACCGAGTTGCCGTGAATAAGCGCAGGTAAGACATCAGAGTGATAGATTCCTATAAATTAACCCACCTTTCCCCTGAAGTTATGACATATAACAACTACAAGAATCTAAATATGACTGTACTTCCAGCTGATATCCCTTTGGGAGAATATGTGTTCTTAAGAATCCTTCAAGCCAACCCCCAATTAAAATCTATCTTTGGGGTTCCTGGTGATTATAATCTCAATTTAATGGAATATTTATATAAAGATTCTATTTTAGAACAAGATGTTAAATTTGTTGGTAACTGTAATGAATTGAATGCTGCTTATGCTAGTGATGGGTATGCTAAGATCATGAATACTTTTTCGGTATTAATTACCACCTTGGGGGTTGGGGAATTATCTGCTTTGAATGGGATTGCTAGTGCTTTTGCTGAATTTGTTCCAATCTTACACATTGTTGGTGCCGTTGCCACTATTAAAGAGAAGCATAATGAAACTGCTTCTGTTGAAAAAATCCAAAACTGGCACCATTTAATCCAAAACAAAAATGCTTTAGAAGCCCCTGACTGTCATGTGTTCAATAAGATGAGTGAACCAGTTTCTATTTGTAGTGAAACTTTAACTGCTGAAGGGCTTTTCAATGGTGACAATTTTGATAAAATCGATAATGTCATCACTCAAATCTTAAAGGAATCCAGACCGGGATATTTATTTATCCCTGCTGATTTACCTGATATTAAAGTTCCAAGTTCCAGATTAACGAGACAACCATTTTATTTCAAGGAATTCGATGAAACCAATATGGTTAGTGTTGAGAAGTTAAACACTATCACTGATAAAATTTTATCTGCCATCTATGAATCTGAATCCCCATCTTTCATGGCTGATGATTTGATTCACAAATTCCATTCTTATGATAGTTTCACCAGAGTTATTGATAAAGTGGCTAATAATAATTTTGTCAAGTTATATTCATCCAGAATTGCTAAATGTATTGATGAAAGGTTAGATAACTTTGTGGGTGTTTACCCATCTCCTAATAAACCTGTCATTGATAGTTATCAAAATGATACTGATTTATTGATTATATTTGGGTATGCCAACTTTGAAACTAATGGAATTTATAATGGTATGGAACATTATAAAAATATTAAGACCGTCATTCAAATTCATCCTGACTATGTGAAGATTGATGATCAATATATTTCAACCAAACCAAAGTCATCTACTGAAAGATATTTCTCTATGAATGATTTAATTGATGAAATCGGACACCGTTTGGATACTTCTAAATTCAAGACCATTGACAACGCTCTGAAATATAGTGCTAACAATAATAAAGTCATGGTTAATAATTCTAATTCCGAATCCCTTGATGGCAGAGTTTCTCAAAACCAATTATTCAACTTTGCTAACGAATACCTCGAAGAAAATGATATTATATTATCGGAAATCTCATCTTTTTCATTTGATTTACCAAACTTAAAAGTCAAGAGAAATGTCAGATCCATCTACAATTCATTCTATGCTTCTATTGGGTATGCCTTACCAGCCACTTTGGGGGTGTCTTTGGCCTTGAAAGATCTTGGAATTAACAACAGAAGAGTGATTTTATTTGAAGGAGATGGATCTGCTCAAATGACTGCTCAAGAAATCTCCACTTATTTAAGATACAATATCACCAAACCACAAATCCTTCTTATGAACAACGAAGGGTACACCATTGAAAGGGCTGTGAAGGGAGAAACTAGATCCTATAACGACATCCAATTATGGAACTGGGAATATGCCGGGAAGATGTTTGGAGATGTGAATGAAGAACGTCATAAATACGTCAAATTAAGTACTGGTAACGAATTCAAACAGTACTTCGAAAAAAGAGACGAATCAAAAGAAGATCGGTTGGAAATCCTTGAGGTCATGATGTATAAGACCGACTACTCCAACGGATTGAAATTCTTCTTGAAAAAGTAGTTATGTACGATATGAATAAATAATGTTAGTAAATGTTTTGAGGAGTAGCTGCAAATCTTTCGGGTTAGCTCCGAGTTCTCCGGCGTGTGCGACCCATTTTCTTTTCCCGAGGGTAAAGGAGTCTACCCCAGTTTTCGCTTCCCCGTAGCTTCCTAGTTTCTTCACTTCAACAATGTTAGCACCAAAAGATTCTGACTATATATTCGACGACACCACCAAGCCCTTATTGGAATTGGTCCATAACTACTTGCCATTGAAAGGTAGCGGCAACCATGCTATTCCAATTGAAGGGTCTCAAGAACCTGGCTACTCTCACGTTTACAGGAACAAAGCTTACTCTGGAAAGTTAAAGAAATTCTTAAGAGAAGATGTCAACACCACCCACGCCGTGTTTGACAGGGTGGCTGCTGAAGCGGGTGACAGTCCGTGTGTTAGATTTAGACCTCATGATTATCTGGTGGATAAACCCAAAGAGGTCTATGAAGATTTGACCTACCGTCAAGTTAAGGAAAATAAGGATAATTTGGGAGCAGGGATTCTTTTCCACTTGCAAAACAGTCCTTATAAAGAGGCGGATAAGTATGAATGTCACCAAAAAATTGACAACCATGTTAGAGATTATAAGTCTTATGATTTTACCAATCATTCGTTTGTGGTTACCCTTTATTCTAACAATAGATACGAATGGTTATTGACTGATATTGCTTGTGCCAGTTATTCTATTACAAACACCGCGTTGTATGATACTTTAGGAGCCACTGCCTCGGAATATATCTTGGAATTGACCCAGTCTCCTATTGTGGTGTGTTCTAGGAAACACGTCAAAGCTCTTGTTGATTTGAAGCGGGCTTACCCAGACAAATTAAGCCATATTATTTCAATTATTTCGATGGATCCTTTGTCCAAGGCTGATTATGGGTTGAAGAAATTTGCTGCTGATAATAAGATTGCCTTGAATGATATTTATCTGATTATGGCTTTAGGAGAAATGTACCCATTGGCTAATTTAGCTCCTTCTCCTGAGACGTTATATACTATTAGTTTTACCTCTGGAACAACTGGTGCTAATCCTAAGGGTGTTTCTTTGACACATACTAGTTCTACTTCGTGTTTGCTTTTCTACTTATCCCAAATGCCTATTACTCCTGATAGTTTTGCGTTTTTACCATTGGCTCATATCTTTGAAAGGGAAACTACTTTGGCTACTTTGGCTAGTGGTGGATGTGTTATTTTCCCTCAATTGAACTATTCTCCTTTGACATTGATAGAAGACCTTAAACTTGCTAAACCTACCAGAATTTCATTGGTTCCTAGAGTTTTGAATAAATTTGAAGCTGCAGTTAAAGCTGCCACTATCAACAATCCTAATGGGTCAGCTGTTTCCAAGAAGATCTTTAACAAGGTTTTCACTGATAAAATGACTGCCCAAGCTTCTGAAGATGGGGCTGATGGTAGAAACATTGTTTATGATAAATTCGTCACTCTGAAGATCAAGGCTCAATTTGGATTTGATAACTTACAAGTTTTGATTGTAGGGTCTGCCCCTATTGATCCTCAAACTGTCAAGTTTTTGAAAGCATCCATGCAAATTGCTCTTCCTCAAGGATACGGAACCACTGAAGTGTTTGCTGGTATGTGTATTTCTCCACCGTTTGAAGCTACCCCTGGTAGTGTAGGAGCCACTGCTATTAATACCGAAGTCAAACTTAGAGAAATCCCTGATATGAATTATACTGCTAATGACGAGGGTGGTCCAAGAGGTGAATTATTAATTAGAGGATATCAAAACTTCAAGGAATATTATAAAAACCCTGAAGAAACTGGTAAAGCTGTTGATGAAAATGGTTGGTATCTTACAGGAGATATTGCTCGTATCTCTAAAGAAACCGGTAGAATTTATATTATTGATCGGGTTAAGAACTTTTTCAAATTATCTCAAGGTGAATTCATTTCTCCAGAAGCTATTGAAAACAATTATCAATCAAACAATCCGGTTTTATCCCAAATGTTTGTTCATGGATTACCAACTCAAAGCTATTTGGTGGGGATTCTTGGAGTTGATAGACCCAATGTAACCAACTTTTTAGCTAAACACTGTGGAATCACCAAAGACTTATCGGGTTTGAGTGGTGACGAACTTTTGAAGCTTATCAATGAGAAAGATAATAAACGGGTTTTGGTAGAAACAATTAACAAAGGTGTTCCTACTTTGAAAGGGTTTCAAAAGGTGCAAAATGTGTTTATTGACTTTGAACCCTTAACTTTAGAAAGAAATGTCGTTACTCCTACCATGAAGGTGAAGAGACCAATTGCGAAGAAGTTCTTTGCTGACATCTTAGATAAGTTGTATGAAGAAGGGCCTATTTTGACCAATACAAAGTTGTAGAACACCCTATATATTTTTAGATTAGTTAGAATACGACATATTGTCATAAGCCCGATTTTATAATAAATCCGATTATATGATAAGCCCCGAATAACCGGTAGTTATGGCCCAAACAATGTCGTCATTACCCCATATTTTCGATGTCGCGGACTCTGTTCCCCACCATTTATACCTTTGTTGGACCGGAGTTAGATCCGTGGCTAACACCAATTGCCCCACTCTGGTAATTTCGGCAGCCCTTGAAATGTGATATATAACTTTGTTTGTTTTCCGCCAATTTTCACTCCTCTAGTCCATTCTTCAATGTTTGCGGATACCCATTCAGATTATCTCTTTACAGAGACCCTGACACCCCTGTTGAAGCTCTATGAAAAATTCCTACCACTAACTGAAAGTGCCAATTCAATTGCAATTGAAAATACTGCCACCCCAGGATTCTCTCCTATTTATAGGAATGCTGCCAGACCCCATAACCCCAAGAAGTTTTTGGTTAAAGGTATAGAAACATGCCATTCGGTGTTTGAAGATGTGGCTCATCAGTGTAGTAATGAACCATGTCTAAAGTTCAGACCTCAGAATTATCAATTGAACCAGCCACAAGATTACCAGACTTTAACATACAACCAAGTTAAACAATTGAAAGATCATTTGGGATCGGGAATTCTTTACCATTTGCAAGTCTGTCCCTTTTTGGAAGTAGACAAGTATGAAAGCCATAGTAAGATTGAGAATCATATTAAGGACTATTCTACCTACGACCATATAAACCATTCTTTTATTGTGACCCTTTATTCTAATAATAGATACGAATGGACAGTAACCGATTTGGCGTGTTCTAGTTATTCAATCTCCAATACTGCATTGTATGACACTTTAGGAGAAAACACTTCTGAGTTCATTCTCGAATCTACTCAGTCTCCTATTGTTATCTGCTCCAAAGCTCATGTTAGTCGGATTATCAAGTTGAAACGATTATCTCCGGACAAATTAGGTCATATTATTTCTATTGTTTCCATGGACCCTTTATTTGAATCGGATTATAGCTTGAGGAAGTATGCTGCTGATAATAAGATTGTTTTACATGATTTCAAACTGATCATAGCATTAGGAGAAATGAACCCCGTGAATGTTTTACCTCCATCTCCACAATCCCTATACACCATTAGTTTCACTTCAGGAACTACTGGTGCTAATCCTAAAGGAGTTTCATTGAGTCACAGAAGTGCCACTTCAAGTTTGACGTTTTATATTGCTCTGATTCCAAAGACTCCTGATAGTTTTTGTTTCTTACCTTTGGCTCATATATTTGAAAGAGAAACCACTTTTGCAACCTTGGGAACTGGTGCTTGTGTGGTGTATCCTCAAATAAATTATTCTGCCTTGACGTTAATTGAAGATCTTAAGTTTGCTAAACCTACAAGGATTTCTTTGGTACCTAGAATTTTGAACAAATTTGAAGCTTCTATTAAGGCAAATACTATTAATAGCCATAAAACTTCAGATTTAATGAAATCGGTTTTTAATAAGGTTTTCAATGACAAAACTGAAGCTCATAGTCAATATGATGGAGCAGAAGGTAAGAATATCATCTATGATACGTTTGTTACCAGTAAAATCAAAGCAAATTTTGGGTTTGATAATTTAAAATTCATGCTTGTGGCAGCAGCCCCAATTGATCCCCAAACCGTCAAGTTCTTAAAAGCCTCGATGCAAATCGGATTGGCTCAATTATATGGTACCACAGAAATGTTTGCAGCCGTTTGTGCTACACCTGTCTTTGATGCTAAACCTGGAAGTTCTGGCCCACCTGGTATTAATACTGAATTCAAATTAAAGGAGTTACCAGAAATGAATTATTTTTTGACAGATCAAGGGGGGCCTAGAGGTGAATTGTTAGTGAGATCTCATCAGAACTTTTTTGGATATTACAAGAATCCAGAAGAGACAGCCAAGTGTTTAGACAACGAAGGGTGGTACCATACGGGAGATATTGCTCAAATTACTCATGATACTGGCAGAATTTGTATAATTGATCGGGTCAAGAACTTCTTTAAGCTAGCACAAGGGGAATTTGTTACTCCAGAAACCATTGAAAATAACTACCAATCTCATAATTCTTTGTTAACTCAGATGTACGCTTATGGCGATCCCCTGAAAACTAACTTGGTGGGGATTCTTGGAATCGAAAAAACAGCAATTATTAATTTTCTTATTAAAGAATGTCGGGTTAAAGTAGATGTAAAATCCTTACCTGAAGAAGAACTATTACTTTTAATCAATTCACTTGAGAATAAAAAGGTGTTAGTAGAGCTTCTTAATAAGAACGTACCTCACTTAAAGGGATTTCAAAAGATCAAAAATGCCTTTGTGGAGTTTGAACCATTGACCCTTGACCGTAATGTGGTAACACCAACTATGAAACTCAAGAGACCAGTGGCTAAGCAGTTCTTTGCTGCCACTTTAGAAAGATTATATAAAGAGGGGCCAATAGTCGCCTCTGAGACTTGTTCAAAGTTTTAGACGTCTTTACATTGTGTTTTGTTAGAATATACAAAGATAAGTTTGTAGAACTGGCTTGGATCCTATTGAACTCTTGCAGCCTTTAGTCCATTTACAGTTTCCCCTCTAACATGTATATATGATCCAACCTGTAATTAATCTCTGGACTTCGGTCGTCGCGCTGAATTTCTTTCATTCAGAAAAACCTTTTACTATACACCATCACATCAACAAAATGGTATGTATTAACGGTACTTGGAGTGACAATCTTGAGATTAGGCGATGTCATATCCAATTTACAGGTTCTCATAACATATCTCAATTTAACTAGTGGATTCTTTCGAACATTCAAGTGTTAATCCTTGGGATTGAGATTAAGTGATAAATGTTGAAAATTTCAATATTAATCTTGATACCCCGATACAATTAGTAATACTCCTCCTAATTAACCTAGATGAGAGCCAATCATAGATCAGTTCGTTTACTAACTTATTTAGTCCGCCACAATTTCTACGAACGTTGAGAGTAAAGACTTGAATGGAGTTTCATTAATCGCCGCTCACTCCCATATCAGTGGGTTGGGATTAGACGATGCTTTGAAACCAAAAGAATCAGGCCAAGGAATGGTTGGACAATTGAAAGCCAGAAAAGCCGCCGGGGTTATTTTAAAAATGATTCAAGCCGGTAAAATCGCTGGTAGAGCCGTATTAATAGCTGGTCCACCATCTACTGGTAAGACCGCTATTGCTACTGGATTATCTCAAAGTTTAGGAAGTGAAGTACCATTTACTGCTTTAGCAGGATCGGAAATCTTTTCATTGGATTTATCTAAAACCGAATCCTTAACTCAAGCATTCCGTAAATCCATTGGGATTAGAATTAAAGAAGAAACCGAAATAATTGAAGGGGAAGTTGTTGAAATTCAAATCGATAGATCTATTACTGGGGGTCATAAACAAGGGAAATTAACCATCAAGACCACTGATATGGAAACCATTTATGAATTGGGTAATAAAATGATTGAAAGTTTGACTAAAGAGAAGATTTTGGCTGGGGATATAGTATCCATTGATAAATCATCTGGGAAAATAACCAAATTAGGTAAATCTTTTACTAGAGCCAGAGATTATGATGCTATGGGACCAGAAACTAAATTTGTACAATGTCCAGAAGGAGAATTACAAAAAAGAAAAGAAGTGGTACACACTGTCTCTTTACATGAAATTGATGTGATAAATTCTAGACAACAAGGATTTTTGGCGTTATTCTCTGGAGATACTGGTGAAATTAGATCTGAAGTAAGAGATCAAATTAATACCAAGGTAGCTGAATGGAAAGAAGAAGGGAAAGCCGAAATTGTTCCTGGGGTATTATTCATTGATGAAGTGCATATGTTGGACATTGAATGTTTTTCATTTATAAATAGAGCTTTAGAAGATGATTTTGCTCCTATTGTGATAATGGCTACCAACAGAGGTATGTCTACTACTAGAGGAACCAATTATAAATCTCCTCATGGATTACCAATTGATTTATTAGATAGATCAATTATTATTCATACTTCTAGTTACAATCAAGAAGAAATCAAAACTATTTTATCAATCAGAGCTCAAGAAGAAGAAATTGAATTAACCGGAGATGCTTTGGCATTATTAACCAAAATCGGACAAGAAACTAGTTTAAGATATGCTTCTAATTTACTTTCTGTTTCCCAACAAATTTGTTTAAAGAGAAGAGTTAATACTGTTGAATTAGGAGATATTAAAAGAGCTTATATGTTATTTTTGGATTCTGACAGATCTGTCCAATATTTGGAAGAGAATAAGGACCAATATATTGATGATGAAGGAAAAGTTACTATTGGAATCAATGGGAATGGTGTCAATGGTAGTAATGACAAGATGGAAACTGATTAGACTGTTGATGATATGTAATTTATATTGTAAAATCGAATAGATGCACTAACAAATATTAAGTAGTAGCACAAAGTCACCTGACAAAAGAACTAGACTTGACATTATTTTACGATTGGATCAGGCCATAGAAACACCCGCCCTACTCCTCCGTAGTCCCCTCCCTCAAACTTCTCCCCTCCTTCCCCTTTCTCTCCACTTACTTCAAACATCACTCCCGCAACTCCGAAAAAATAAAGGTTAGTAATTGCTCAACGGTGAATGGATGATTGCTATGGTGCCATCCCCCAGGAATAAGATTTTTTGACCCTATAAAGGTAAAATAACTAATATTTTAAATGTTAATAAGCCAAATCTTCAATTGGCTAGCCTTAGTCAGTAAATTAAATTAATATGATTGGCACTTAGTCAGCCAAAAGTCCAGACCCTCAATGAGACCCTGAGTGAGAAGTTCTGGAAAAACCGGACCTCTGAGGTTTGCAGCCATCTGAGACATGGATGCAATTGAGGAGCAATATGCATTAATAATAAAGTGTCTAGACTTGTTGGGTTACAAATAGATAATATACAAAGTATATAAATAGAATACGTCTCGCCATGGATTTGATTTCAATATTATTGTTATATTAACTTATTTTATTAATTCTAATATGCTGCCTCCTACTTATACTAATTCTAACGGCCAACCAGAGCCCAGTGCCTTTGCCACTCAAAGAGTTGGCAAACACGGTCCTTTATTGTTACAGGACTTCCATTTAATTGACTCCTTATCCCATTTTGATCGGGAACGGATTCCCGAAAGAGTGGTCCACGCTAAAGGTGGAGGGGCTTATGGACATTTTGAAGTCACTGATGATATTTCTGATATTTGTGGGTCTGCCTTTTTGGATACCGTAGGTAAAAAAACCAAAACTTTTACTCGGTTTTCAACGGTAGCAGGTGAATCTGGTTCTCCTGATACTTCTAGAGACCCAAGAGGATTTTCTACCAAGTTGTATACTGAAGAAGGTAATTTGGATTGGGTTTATAACAATACTCCTATATTTTTCATTAGAGATCCCTCCAAATTCCCCCATTTTATTCACTCTCAAAAGAGAAACCCCCAAACTCATTTAAAAGATCCTAATGCCTTTTGGGATTACCTTGTTAATAATCAAGAAAGTATCCATCAAGTGGTGACGTTATTTAGTGACAGAGGTACTCCTGCTAGTTGGAGACATATGAATGGGTATTCTGGTCATACCTACAAATGGTCTAACAAAAAAGGAGAATGGCATTATGTCCAAGTTCATTTGATTACTGACCAAGGAAATAAAGGTTTGACTAATGAAGAAGCTGGGGAAATTGCTGGAAAGAACCCTGATGCGGATCAAGAAGATTTATTCAATAGTATTGAAGAAGGTAAGCATCCATCTTGGACTTGTTACGTTCAAACCATGACTCAAGAACAGGCTAAAAAGGCTTCATTTTCGGTGTTTGATTTGACGAAAGTCTGGCCCCATAAAGAATATCCTATGAGAAGATTTGGGAAATTGACTTTGGATAAGAATGTTGAAAATTATTTTGCTGAAGTAGAACAAGCTGCTTTTGCTCCTTCTCATACTGTTCCTTATATGGAGCCTAGTGCTGACCCAGTCTTACAATCTCGGTTGTTTTCTTATAATGATACTCATAGGCACAGATTGGGAGTGAATTATACTCAAATCCCTGTCAATTGTCCTGTTACTGGAAAATCATCCGTTGCTCCTCATATAAGAGATGGGTTTATGAATGTCAATGGTAATTTGGGTAGTCATCCTAATTACTTGGCTTCTGATCAACCTTTGGAATTTAGGGAATTTAGTACTCAACAAGATCAAGAAGTGTGGAATGGAGCTGCTACTTCCTTCCATTGGGGTTGTACTGATGCTGAATATGAACAGCCTAAGAAATTGTATGAAGTTTTAGGTAAAACTCCTGGTCAACAAGAACATTTGGCTCATAATATAGCTTCCCATGTTTCTGCTGCTAAACCAGCCATTCAAGATCAAGTATTTGAATATTTCGGTAAAGTTAGCTCAGATTTAGCTGCTGCTATTAAGAAAGAGGTTTTAGAGTTGGCTCCTAGAAAGTAGTGCTTATTGTAAGACCCTTTCCTCAGTATTTATGTAAAATTTAGTACCAATGTACAGTTTATGCCTTACTACAAGACAATTAGTAAACTTTGTATATATTTAACTGTTTCTAGTAATTTTAGTAACTATTCGCTTCCCTTGGTGTTTAAGATTAATGCAATAATTAACCCATATAATCCTAAAACTTCAGCAAAAATTAATATCAACACAATCCCCACAAATAATCTTGGTTGGTGCATAAATTGTCTTACCCCTTCGTCACCCACAATTCCAATGGAATAACCCGAGGCTAAACAGGAAAACCCTACTGATAATCCACAAGCCAAATGCATAAATCCATTGAAAAGGGAGTAATTGTTGGAAGGATCCAAGCCACCAGCTATCAACACAGCTACTACTAACCCATAGACTGCCAAAATCCCTGACATAACCACAGGTATTAAAGATCTCATGATTAATTCAGGTTTGAAAGTACCAATCCCTGAAATACCTATACCGGATTTGGCGGTTCCTATGGCAGCTCCAGTACATGATAAGACCATGGCAGCAGCACAGCCAGCAAACCCTAAGAATGGTGCAAAAGCTGGGGTGTATTCATCACCTAGAATATCGGACATGTTGCTGAAGTAATTGATGAAGTTCTCCTTGACCGGTAGAAGTAATGAACGATGAAATGGGTTTGTGCGCGACCTCGCGATAATTTATAAATGTATAAAGAATAACAAACTATAGACAACAGAGATACTGACCACAAGATATACTACTTAAGGCATACACTACTTAAGGCATAGTTAGAAGGTGTATAATAGTGTTAAGCTAAATTTTGTCAAAAATCGTATTTCAAATTATAAATCTCGAAAAAATATGGATAACTATGAAAAGCTCCAGCTTTCTAAACAAGATTTGAAATATATATATACTCAACTCCTTCACAATATCCTCGGGAAACTCGATCTTCACTTACCCACTTCCGATAATGACCCGTTAAAAACCACCGTCACAAACTTACTCCATGAATATTTGAAAGAGGTGTTTGAGACTGCCAAACACGCTATGGTAATAGATGGGGTAGATATGGCCCTGAAACGAGCTAATACTATTAGTGATTTATTGTCATTAAAGCCTCGAGAGAAAACCGAATCTTTTGATTTTGAGTTGAACTCTCAATTAAAAGATCTTCTTCAACAGATAGAGCAAGAAACTATTGAAGTGACTGATTTACGGAAAAATATTCCTCAAGAGTTTGGCGTTAAATATGAGCTGGTAGTAGCAGATACTGATAAACTGGTAACTGAATTTTTAACCTCGCTCGATCAACTGTTAAACGACCAACAACTGCCCGAGGAGTCAAAACCTGAAACTGACGAACCTACCAAAACCAATGAACCTACTGAACCTACTGATCCAAGTACTGAAACCAATGATCCAAGTACAACCAAAGAAACTATACCTCGACTAGATCAAATGGTGGAAGATTATGAAGCTCATTTACATCAACTTCATACATTAAAAGATGTCATTCCTAAACAACGGGCTGAAATAGATAAGTTAAATGAAATCACTCAGTTTTTACAAGACAAGTACCAACAAGACACTACAAATGAGGTGCTCTGAGGATTCCACTCATGAGACCAAAGCCAACTGTAGCACTATATGAGGATACGCACTACCGTGCCAGGATGTTACATAATCCTAGTTACCAATGACAGACACACTAATGACACTAATACACATCTTTTATACAACTCTTCACCATATCCTCTCTTCATTCTCCACTGCCGTCAGTATGGTCTCGTTCCTCAATGTAAGCCGATAAGAAATATTTACACTTTCGCTCGTTTGGGAAGTGCATCAATGCGAAATTCTCTAAATAAATCTCAAGCTACACAGTTGTTTTTATAGATCCTCTCGTTCCTTACACGATAGAATTGTTGTTGTATTGTCGTTACTTTCTTGTACGAATAGCTAGAACCTGTTGTTTTGATCCGTCAAAGTTTGTACTACTTGTTCTCGTTGGTTCTGATTGTAGAGACACTGTTTAGAGTTTTTTGCAATCATTTCTTCAATTCTACAATAACTACTCGAGCATGACTACATCTCCAATGAAAAGCGATGTGGCTCTTAAGTATTTGGATTCAATCAATGATGATGACTATGACTTGACTCCTTCTAAGAGACCCCTTCAACCAACTGGAAAACATAACTCAAAAGTCAGCATTAAAAGATCCCATCCAGAAGAAGATTTAGATAAATTGGCTATGCAATTAGAAGTCAATCCCATTTCAACTCCTACCAAAACGGCTTTACTTAGAACCAAGTTTGAAACTCCTTCCGTCACCGTATCATCTTTCAAAACCCCATCTAATATTTCTTCTGGTTCTTCTAGTCGATCTGGTTCTCCCATTAAAAGAAATCTTCGGAATTTCGAAACTCCTATAAAAAGACCTACAGAATTACCTTCGTTGAAAAATGACTTTAGCAAACAATCTGATACCCATAACAAGCCCTATTTGTCCTCCCCTAGTAATAGCACCTCCATTGATTCTCCTGGGTATGAATACTTATGTAGAATAATGGCTATTAAGATTTGGTTAGAGAATGTGATTGAAGAAGAAATTGAAAAATCTCCAGCAGAATTAATCTCCGATATTAGAAATGGGATCTTATTGGCTAAGCTTTCTAATGTTATCTTACCTACAAAAAGATCGGTATTCACTAATCCTAAATTACAATTCAGACATACCGAAAATATCAATCGGTTTTTCAAATTATTAGATTTCATGAGTGTGCCTGACTTGTTCACTTTTGAATTGACGGATTTGTATGATGCAAAAAACATTCCTAAAGTCTGGTTCTGTCTTCATGCTATGAGTTATATGTTACATAAATCAGATCCAAGTTATCCATTAATTGAAAGTTTGGTAGGTAAATGTGATTTTACTCCTGAAGATATTAGAACTGCAAACAGATCTTTAGTGGGAACTGGATTACCTAATTTTGCTAGTGCTGATAATGATGACTCCACTTTTGAGAGCAGTTTCATGAATAAGGCCATATCCAATTCCCCAAAGAAGAATTCGTCCCCTAATAAGATCGAACGTAAGCCAGTGGAAAACAAATCCAAGTCATCTTCTAGAAGTGATCCATTTAGAGATGATAACACTCCCGACAAATTAAACCAATCAAGTAATTCTGATGGCTTTTATACTCCCAAATCCCAAATCATTCAACGTCCATCTCATTTGGATAATACCAATTATAAAGAAAGTAAATATTATACCCCAGAATTAGACCACCATTTAACAAACATTGTGAAATTACAAGCATTATCCAGAGGTGCTGGTTTCCGGTACAGAATGTTTGTTAACAAGATCATCTTGAGGTCTTACAGTGATGAATTCATCCATTTCAACTCCATTATTAGAGGTAACATGTCAAGAATGAGGAGTGTCCATAGACATAGAGATGAACTCATGTTATTCAAACATGACATAATGGATTTACAAGCAATTGTCCGTGGTAAGGTGTTAAGATCCTCTCAGACATACGATTTCAAGCCTTTCACAAGCTCAATCACTAAATTCCAAAGCATCATAAGAGGTAAGTTACAAAAGGGTCGGATTCAGCTGATTAAATTCACCTTATTGGGATGCCAAAAATCCATCTCTGAATTACAAGCACAACTGAAAATGTTATTGGTATATAAAAAGACTATGGTAGTTATGGAACACAAGGATGATATTGAACCTTCTATGATTGAATTTCAATCAATTGCCAGAAATCTTTTATTCCAAAGAAACAAAATCAGTAATGTGATCTCCAATTTAGAAAATGGTGGTGGGTTAACCCAGCTTCAAGCTTTTATTAGAGGGAAGAATTCGAGAAAAGAATTCTTCACTAAGCAATATGTTTTACACAAATCCAGGAAAAGGATTACTCAGCTTCAAGGTGTTGCAAGAGGAGGAATCATTAGAACCAAGCTTTGTAATAGTGTTTTGATCACTTTGATCAATGAGGATTTAGCTATGAATGAATTGTTTGCTAAAGCTAGAGGAAACTTGGTTAGAAGAGAAGTCTCGAATAAGAGATATTTCTTACAGAAATATGAAGCCAATGTGGTTAATGTTGAATCTTTATTCAGAGGACTTTATTGTAGATTTGAAAGAGAAATCAAGTTAGAAGACTGTTACAGTCATATCCATAGCATTATCTCCCTTCAGTCTGTCATCAGAGGAAAAGCTTTAAGAAATGAATTGAATTCAATTGATTCTTATTATTATAAGAATATGAATAGATTAATTAAAGCTCAAGCTGTGTGTAAGCGGAACTTTGCCCAAAGAGCATATCAATCTTTGATTACCATGAAGAATCCACCATTGTCGATTATTAGAAGATTTGCCTATTTATTGAGTGATAATGATACTGACTTTGAACAAGAGTTAGAATTGGCTGAATTAAAAGACAAAATTATCGAGAAATCTAAAGCAAATGAAGAATTGGAAACATTGATTGAAAACTTGGATATTAAATTAGGATTGTTGGATAAAAACAAAATCTCCATTGAAGATTTCATCAAAAATAAATTTAACCAATCAGATAAACCAAAGAATGAAACCAAGAATCTTGAAAAATTGAATAAATCATCCAGAGAAAGAATCGAAAGTTATCAATCCTTATTTTATTTCCTTCAAACCAAACCAATTTACTTAGTCAGACTTCATGAAAACATCGACTCCACTCTCAGACAATCGATAGAGTTCAGAAACTTGCAAAAGTACATTCTTTTATTGTTCCCAATAAAAGATTCTTCCATCACATATCATTCAAGAGAGGAATTCTTCTTGGTTAAGTTCATTAGTTCTTTAATGGAGAACGATGTTCAGACCAAATGTGAAAACATCACCGATATTACCAAGTCCAATGTATGTTTCTGGATTGACTATTTATTAAATTTTAATAATCATACCTATCAAAGATTACACCTTAAAGGAATGTTGGGGAAAACGGTATCATCTGTGATAGACAATGATGAGCTTGATTTTGAACCTGATCCTTCGATTATCAATTCAAGCTTTGTTGATAGGGATATGAGAATTGATGGATTCAGTGATAGGGATGCTAAAGCTCCTGCTCAAGTAGCCATTAAAGATCCAGATGTATCTGCTAAATTTGTTGAAAATTTAATGAATTTGAGAGAGTTTGCTTCGGAAACCTTGAATACAATTGAAATGAATATTGATAGAGTTCCTCTTCACATCAGAATGATTTGTGCCAAAGCTTATGACTTATCTAAATTGACTTTCCCTGATAGATCAGAACTGCAACATCTTTCTGTATCGGGGGTTATATTTGTGAAACATTATTTGTCGAATATTCTTCAATATCCAGAAAACTTTGGACTTTTGATGAATGATCAATTCAATTCAGCCATTTATACCGCTAAGGTTAAGAATAACTTGAAACATTTGAATAAAGTTATGATGCAAATTTTCTCCTTAAGATCCTTTAGTGATAATTTCCTCAAACCATTGAATGAATATATCGGTAATTCAATTGACATTGCCAAATCATTGATTATCAGATTAATAAATGTTGGTGGGCTAGAATCCGAATATAAATTGAATGACTATGATGATATAGTTACTCATGACAGACCTAAATTGACCATGAAGGTAAGTGATATGGTTCAAATCGAAAAAATCATCCAAAGAAACATTGATACTATTGCCCCAAGTTCCGATGATCAACTTTTTAATGTGGCCCACCAATTAAACAGTGCTGTCAATTCAGCTGATGATTTAGTAGCCTTGTCAGAATTAGGGGCTTTAACTTTGAACTTGAACCCAACCACAAAGGAAGAATCAATTGCTGATACTAAGGGTAATGCCTTGTTCACCCAAGTAAAGAGATCGGTTTTATATATCATCAGGGTTCAAGAAGGTACTGAATTATTAGATTTATTGGTAGCTGGTATAAAACCACAACATGAAGAGCTTTTCAAAGAAATCACCCACACTGAGAGACAAGAGTTGGAAGATATCAATGTCAATAAAAAGAAGAAAGCATATCACAAGACTTCTCTTGGAGATCTAACTACTATTAGTTATCATGAATTGAAGAAGAATGCTTTGGAAACAATTTTACAATTGGAATTCATGGGATTGGTATCCAGACAGAATTCTTATCAAGAAATCTTGAACCAAATTGCTGTTGATATTAAAACCAAACATCAACAAAGAGTTAGTAGAAAATCTCAACTTGATATTGCCATTAGAACTGATAGGAAATTAATTGAAAAGGAACACTTCTTAAAGAAGCAACACATTGACTATAATACCCATATTGATAATATTTTATCGGAATTACAACTGAAACCTAAAGACAAAAAATTATTCAACATTCTCCCCATTTTCAGTAAACAATACTTCTATCACCGTGAATTGAAGAAATCCAATAGATTACCCAAGTTTGGCTCATATAAATATTCGGCTAAAAAGTTGATGGAGCAAAAAGTATTGATTGATTTTGGTGGTGCCTTAAATGCCAGATATGGTTCTTCATCAAAACTTGATTTCATGTTCAGTTGTCATCAAGCCGGGAAATTCACCATTGAGGCAGCTAGTGGATCTGTGAATTTACCGGGGGCATTCAGTTCCATAACCTTGGATGAATTATTGAATCTTCAATATGAAAATGCTGATACCTACGAAGCTTTTGATGGGATGGTTATATTTAATTCTGCTAATTTAACCTCCTTCATATTTAAAAAATTTTATGACTTGAAAAAAGAGTAAACCATTCATTTGAATCTAATAATGTAACATTGTTTATAGTACATAGAACTATAATAAACTATAATAAAGAGAATAAACACATTTCATTTGGCCTATTTTTTTAACAATTCATCAATTTTTTTCTCTAAGGAAGCCAATTTTTCGTCCTTTTCTAAGCCTGCTTCAGTCAACTTGGTAACTTGTTTTTCCAAGCTGTCAACGATAGTAGCAAGTCTTTCCACCGTACCCTTTAAGGTAGGTGCTTTAGCGTCCGCTTTTGCTGGGGTGGTAGTAGCTGGTGTGGCAGCTGGCGTCTTATTGTCAGTGGTAGAAGAGGCAGTTGGAGCTGGTGATGGAGTTGGTGACTTTTCGATATCCAGAACAATTTCAGGTTTCTTGTCGGTGCTTTCAACCGGATCAATCTTAGGAGTTGGTTGACTAGTAGAACCCTTGGAAACTGGTTCTGATTTCAAAGTTGGAACAGGAGTGGCCGTAGAGGATGCTTCCTCTTTGGTTTCTTCCACTAATTTAGCGTCGGAGTTAGACTTGGTGCTACTTAAAGATTTGTCCAATTCTTCAGGCTTCTTAACTTCTTCCCATTCATCATCCTTTATACCACTCTTGACTACATCATCTTCTATATCACTAGCATCATTAACTTGATCGAGTAGGGTGTTGACTTTGTCAGAAGTTTTCAAACTATCATCAACAGATTTAGGAGCAGCAGCCACTTCTGTTTCTTTAACCTTGTCGAGAGAAGTTTTCTTAGGAGTTTCAACCGCTTTTGCCTTTTCTTGAGCTTCAGCTTCTTTAGCAATATTGGCTTGTTCTTTAACTTCATTGACACTAATTGGAGGTTTTGATTCAGTGATAGCAGGTTCAGTTCCCTCGTATAAAGCATCCATACTCATCAATAATGGACCATTACAATCTTTTCCACCAAAGTATTCTTCAGCAGAAAGAGCTGGTTTGCTAGAAGGACAATCTGGGAAAATATCATTTTGAAATAATTCCGATCTTCTAGGAACTATAAATGATAAAGGTTCAATAGAATGGTCATTAACTGTCTTGTAACATTTCAAAATCTCATTGTCCTTAACATTGACAGATCTTTTTGGAGCAGCGGTGAATCCTCTTTGAGGATCAACTGAACCATATTGTGATAAGTCATGTAAATAATCGTTTTCATATTCGTAATACCGGATATTCCCATCACCTTTACCAGCCAAGAATAAAATTGAAGTGGATTCATCAAACACAGGAATCAAAACCCCTGATGATTGATCAATCACTAAAAACCCATCAATAGGACCTTTATCAATAGCATTGACATCCCAAACCCCTACTTGACGATCAGATAATTTGGAAAACCCAGTGGTAATGATTCTATCAGTATTACCAACCCAAATAATTCTAGAAGGTTTAGCCCCATTATGGCCAGGTCCTTCAGAAATGATTTTCCCGGATCTTACATCCCAAATTCTAATCTTTTTATCTCTGGAAGTGGTAGCCAATAAAGAACCATTATAGTTGAAACTAAAAGAAGTCACCAAATCTTTGTGTTGTAAAGTGATTTCATCTTTCCCAGTCTCCAAATTCCAAATCTTGACCGAGTAATCCAAGGAAGAACTAGCAATCACATTTTCAGCACAAGGGTGAAATTTCACTTTCCCCACTTTCCGGGAATGGCCAGATAACACTTTAATTGGTTCGGTGATATCTTTGATTTGATCATTAGCATCCAAATATTTATGGAAGGAGTAATCTTCTGGGATTTCCCATAAACAAATCTTTGCATCATCCGAACAACTAACAATTTGTTGGGAATTGAATGGGTTAAAAGAGGTATCTAAAACCGGACCTTTATGACCTCTGAATAATGATACGGTATCGGGAGCTTTTCCTACTTCCTTAACAGGAATGATGGCAAAGGCACCACCACCTGAGGAATCCCAATTCAATGAAATATACTTCCCATTTGCTTGAATAATATCAGAATCCCACGCATTCTTGGTGACTTTCAAGTTCTCATAACAAAGTTCTTTTTTACTGGCTTGACCAAAGACGTGACGATATTTGGAGGCCCTAACAAACTTCCCACTACAATGGTTAGTATACACAAGTGAGGTGTAATCCTATACAATAACATACCTCATAATGTTCTTCTTCTTTAACTACTTCAACTAAAGTGTACCTCAATAGTACCTGCTTTATTTGGTGTGAAACAGGAGGGTTTGTTTTCGACGCCCTTGCGCGAATGGCTGCTAAAGTAATTTAAGGTCGCGATACTATAAATATCCGGAGATCGGGATCATAATATATATTGAACATCTACTAATTAACATTAAATTCGGCCACTATATCCTTCAATTCACTGATATATCGGTTTTGAATATCGTCTGTTTGGCCTGCCGTAACCTTTAAGATCAATTCATTCAATTCGGCTGATCCCAATATATCGACATGTTCTGCAGTCTTAGCTCCTCCTCTAATATCAAATCTATCTGGTTCATGTTTAATCTCCACTACGGTTACTTCAACATTCCCAGGATTATAAATAGTATTTTCTCTTTGCCAAATGTGACAAGGAGCATGGGTTAATAAACTCACAGTTCCATCACCATCCCCAAAAAATACTGGATCCTTTGAATCAGGATCAATAGTAATATTTAATTTAGATCCTGCTTCAGCATCATGATAACTATAAGCTCTTTCGGTAGGGTTCCCAACTCCGTAGAAACAGAAATATTTCATCTCTGGAGCATTTGGTAAACTGGCCTCTAAAGGATTGGACCATTTGGAATGATCATGGTTATTAATTTCTAATTCTTCTTTGGTAGTAGCAACTCCAAAAGAATAATGTTCTCTGACTCTATTACTGAACCATTCAGGACTAACATCTAACAAATAATCAATGGTTTCTGCCATGGTAAGGTTTTTGTCACCATCTTTTTTGGATTTAATTCTAATAAAGTTTCCGAAACTTTCATCTTTAGTTCCTTCCAATTTGCTAGTATCATTAGTAGAGGAATCTTTGGTTAATAAAGTATTGGAAGGATCATCTGGAGCATGAGTTAAGTTCCCCCAGATTAAGTCTCCTCCTTTTGGAATCATTGAAGGAACTCCAGCAAAAGATCTTATTAAATCAACTCTTTCCTTTCTACTCAAGAATTTTTCTAATCCATACATGGCTAATGCATTCAATTGAACCGTATCCTTCATTTCTCCTGAAAGTAACCCAGTGATAGTCTTAGGGGTTCCTAAGGATGACCCACTAATATCTATAACAGAGGCTATATAAGTGTTACACCAACTAGGTCCTCCATTACCATAAAATTCTCCCTTTGCCTCTGCCCATTTTAAGAAATAATATATCACTTGAGATCCCATGGAGTGGCCAATTAATGTTGACTTTTTACCAGTTAATTTATAATTAACTTCGATTTGGGATTTTAATCTAGTGAAATATCCATCTCTTTTCTCTAAATCCAAATAAGCTAAACGCCAATCGTAAGCAGCTGAAATCATATTATCAGGTCCATACCCAATAACTGCCAAATTTTGCAAAATTTTATTCCAGATCCAATATCCAGCAATGAAAAAATCCGCTGCTTCGAATCCTTGGGCTGCCCGTAATTTGATATTGGGAGGATCTAACCCAGTTTCTGGATCCAACATTAAATGTTTCAACCAACAAGACTTATCAAGAATCATGGTTCTTAACATATAAAAAGACCCCCATAGTCTTTTACGGAAATGGTTAATCGATGGGCATTCGCCGTCTGTTGATAACCCCCAACTTTCAATTCCTGTAGAGATAACCCCCGGAACCATAACTACATTATGTTCAGCTTGGATTTGTTCATTATTCTTAAGCAACCGTTTCCCCACCGAAAATGATTCAGCTGAACCATGTAATTGTTCACCACCCTCCTTGGTGTTAAGATCAGACAAAATCGAATGGAAAGAACTAGGGAACATTTCTGTCCAATCATTAAACACATCACTGAAAGAATCAAAGTTAACAAAACTATCCAAGTCATTCAAGAGCAAGGATTCAGGTGATGCCGAAAAAAACACCGCTCCACATAACCCTAGGATGGCTCCTAGAACAAATATGACTCTTCTAGATTGATGAAGTTTTTTCCTTAACGCTTTAGATTCCTTTTGATGGTGACGAGTGTGATGGGATTGAGATTCGGTGATAGGCACATCTTTAGTAGTGCCTTTGGATTTCTCCAGGGTTTTCTGAACCGGTTTCGCCATAGTTAAGATTCCAGACCCTTATATAATTGGCAACAGATATCTTCTATAGATGGTATCTAGTCTAAATATGTTCTAACCGAATATAATGGGAAATGAATTGACGATTATTGGAGAGCAGTTGACAGGGTCTCAAGTGCTGCGAAACTACGCGTACAATTTTACTGTGAAATTGTTTAGATGGAACTCCTCTTTTGGACCATGAACAATAAATAACTACATATATTTCTATATACCAGTATGCTACAATACCTCCATAGTATAGTCGTATTCGATACCAGGGGTAACACTGGCAATAAACTTCAAGAAAATCACCAAATATTGGTCTGCTCTTATACCCATTTCTTGAACCTCATCTGAATTCTCTTCATCTTGATCTTTATCTTCATGGTCTTGTTTCTCTTTTAAAAGTTGTTTTAGTCTTGCTTGTTTGGCATGTTTCATCAACACTTTCATGACCGATGAATGTTTACAAGGATGAATCGATACAGAAGTAGTATTAAAACTCACTGGTAAGTTTTCAATAGTGGCAGTTTTATCTCTATAATCGGTAGATATATCTTCAAACATTTGATCAGGCAACAAGGGAATCCCATTGGAATTAAACCCTACTAAATATATCTTAGGAACTCGATAACTTGTAGAATAAGTAATGTATAAATCGTATTTTCTTAAACTATTCTGATTCTTGGATAAATCTTCAAAGTCATCATCATAATCTTCATTCATATTCATTTCAGCCGTATCATCAATTAAATCGTCTATATCATTTTCATCGTCTTTGGTATTAATATCTTGGTTATCTTTGTTGTCATTAGCTTCTTCTGGGTTCGCTTGATCAAGTTTATGTGATTTGACCCATCCATCTTCTAACTCTTCTTCATCTTCCTGGAGATTAGAATCGATTCCAAGATAACTGAAAGCTCTTTGGTAGCTGGGCACGTGCCTGGTCACTAGAAATTGTTTGTCAGAAGGTAAGTAGTCTTTTTGCAACTTGGAAGGCGCTGAACTCCACTCCCAAGTAGGGAATTTGTAGGTCAAAAAGTCTCCAGCGTTGACAAACTCATCGGGAGATATCTGGCCTGTTTCCTCAAAGTTGGAGGTGTTATTGATAGGCGTTAAATACTCTCTCAACGATGATAATTTGGATCTAATCAGCATGTTTGTCACAAATAGAGATTATCCCTGATGACTACGATAAGATAATGATCGCGCTTAGTATCACGAGGGAATATGTCGTGCGCTTGTCATAAAAGATAGACTTAAAGGTAGTACTATACAATGTAAAATAAAGGGTTTGATGACATATGACCCATATCAACATTGGTCCTGCTAAAACCAGGAATCTAATGGTAAAATCAATTTATCTTACCCTTGTTACTTTTTTATTTGAAACTTGTCAGAGAAAACGAGAGACAACTTTTATGGAACGAGAGACAACTTTTATCGAACAAGAGACAACTTGAACTGAGCATGGTCATGTGACTTGGGATCGCAGGAGCCCAATATTTTCTGGTGTTAGATTAAAGACAATGGTAATAATCAGGAACATACTCAAACGACTATACTTCTTTGTTAGGAAACATATCCATGTGTGACGTTAACAATTGGATTTAAGTTCTTAGCATGGGATGATCCCAGATCCTAACGATTCTAACCCTAGGCTATGTGTTAGCCTTTAAACTTACAAAGCAGAGTAACCCGGAAAGTTTAAGGACTAGATAAGCGCAAATTCCCTACAATTAAGGTAAATATACTATTCAAGAGTATCTCTAATATCCAAAACAATCTCCTATTACTTCTAACGCCTCCCCGATCCCTATACCTTAATTCTAAGCTCGTAAATAACACGCCAACCCAGTCGTGAAGCCACCGATATTTTTTGCAACATTTCGCAGTTTCGTGTTTTAAGGTCAAATGTAAATAAATAATTAAACCAAAATAAACAACAGCGGTCCAATTGACACCTAACCGTGTAAATATGCCGTATGGACGTGTCTAAAGCTGGGGGATCCAGCGGAATATGGTTACAAGTGACCAAATCTACCGTGACTTGGTCTAATGTTCTGTTATTTGGCGTTTCCTAGTAATTGGCACCGTGTATCTTGAATGGTTAATACGACCATCAACCAATATCTATTTAGTTCTGCTAACAACTCTCTAGATACTCCAACATTCTCTCTTATAAGCACACGATCGATCTTCACTCGGCTTGGGAGCTTTTATTAAAGCGTGTCCATAGACACGAAAGCGTTGGCTAAGTTTCTCAAATTGGTAACTCATCCTGTTTATACGGGAACGCGGGTTTATACACAAACAAATGGTGTTGTGAATGATCTATTTACGGTTTGCACTAATCCTGCTGCGGCGTCAACTTTGTTTGTGGTGCTTTGTTTGTGATTTATATACGCATGGGGTTCTTGAGTTTTCTAATTACTTGTAACTGTTTCTTTCCAAAGTGTTGTGAATGTCTATGGTGACCGATAGAGTTGTGTTGAGCTCACTTGATGGGAACATCTTGAACTCCAAGTTCAATGGGATTCTTCCTTTAATGCCCAAATCAAAACTGTCCAGTTTTACTAGATCCCATTCAGATTTGGGTGGTTTGTCCCATTCGGATTTGAGAGCTAAAGCTAAATCAGATTGGAAAACTTCTAGTGGTTCCAAAACCAATTCTTTTAATATCTTTAATACTGAAGATGATAATGATGGGGGGAAAGATGATGGGATAGATGCTTATGCTTCCAAATTGAAATTCAAACTTAAAATGGCTATTCGGAAATTAAATCATCAAAATAAATTACCTACTTCTCCCATCAAATTTTCTCCTTCATTATCCAATTCTTCTACCAAATTACACCATAAAACCAAATCTGCCATCAATTACAAGTCATTATCCCAAAAGAAAATCACCAAGCCTCTTTCATTCAAAAACTCGGTCAATGTCAACTTGACCAAACAATATCTTAACAAAAAGACTCCATCAACTTCTAGTTTGAAAAATTCCATTAATTTGAATGATTTCATCAAGAGCAAACAATCAAAACTTTCGGTTGACCAATCTCACTTAAAATTGTTCTCCATCAAAAAGGAAAGTCCTTTTTACAATAATCAAAAATTACCATTGATTTCAGATCAAGGAAATGGTGGGAACCGGTCTAATTCTTTAGGTGCTACTAATTCCCTCGCTATTAATTCAATTTATGATTCTGGGAATCCAGAAAATAGTCTTCCATCTATAAACAAAATCTTGAAAACTCCATTGAAATTAACTTCAGTCAGTACCATTGCTGATTCCCAAAATAATGATGATAATGATCAAACCATCGATGATGAAACCATTGACGAATCTAACAAGAAGTGTACCTCTTCTCCCTTAAAGCATTTTGCAACTCCAAATTCCTTTTCTGTCGCCAAATCCTTATTACAATTAGGCTCTGGTTACTACAATTAAAGATGCATTCACGTTCCTTACGTCACGTTTACTCCTCCCATGTTTTTTTTTATCTCAACTATCACATTGCTCGTGTATTCATTTACTTAGCATTACCATCCTCCTGCATTGTACATTACCGTTTCTTCCTTTCGTATTATTAATTTTAATCCGGTTTTCTGTTCCATAGTTAGATTTTACATATAGAAAAATAAAGTTCTTCATTTATATGATTTTCAGTAGATTTATATCAATTTCTTACTTAAGAAATGGTTGCAACTTTTTTATGCGAATTTTGCAATTTTTACTAAAAAGCCCAACTAAATATAATCTTACAATTTGATGAACACAATAAATTGTAGATAATATATTAGAAACTATAAATAGTAAGTAGTTCTTTAAAAGGGTTAGAAAAATCCTTAAAAAATCCTAAAAAATCCTAAAAGTATCTAGTTAGTATCTAGTTAGTATTGGAAATACCCCAAGCCTACTGAAGTTATATATTATTGTATTTACCCGTAAAATATTATACTTTGTTGGAAATATAATCAACCAATTTCAAGGTGTCATTGAAAGGGTTTATGGTTTGAGAGGGGAATATCAATAATCCATTTATCTGGTCTATTTTTGTACTTGAAGGGAGATTGTTACTGACTATCATTTTCGAAACCATTAGTAGATCAACTTTGAAATCACCTAATTTGAGTAGTGCCAGAATATTCGAAACATAGATAGACTTATAAAACTTGGCCATGACATTCAAGTTCACTTCTAATAAGTTTTCTACCAATACATCTAGCCTTAAGTCGGCCAATAATCTGAAATTGCAATTATTCAAAAATTCTTGAAGCATGGGCAAAGTGACTAGTTCTTTATTTTTCAAGTTCATATTAAATAAACGGGAGGTCTCTGGTTGAAAAGTAACCTCATAAGGAATCAAAAAGTTATCATTGATATAATTGAATAAATCTTGTCTTCTAAAATCGTATCCTGATACTATGAGTAATTCACTAATTTTATGAATCAATGGGACTTTAATCATCTGAACCAAAAGATTGTTTTTGTCATTGGAACTGCCAAAGTTATTAAGAAGGATAATTTTTTTGTTAACGAGTTCAATTATTCGGTATTTACCATGGCTCACGTAGTCTGTGTGGTTGGCTCTGACAAGATGATAATAATCTGTCAACAAGTCATTCGCTTTGAACTTGATTATCATGAGTAGCTCTGGAGAATTTGAGTTCCCATCATCCTGAGGTTCTAAATCAGTATTAGCAGAAGCAGCCGAATTGGTAGCAGAAGATGTAGGTGCACTTGCGCCAGCGCCAGTCCATGACCAAACACCCTTAGTATTGCTCAAAGCTCCACCGGAATTAGAATTGATGGTATTGAAATTTATCAGCAAGCTATGACCTGTCAAAATAGAAATCAAATTTGTCACTTGGAAAACCCCATGATTGAGATTATATTCAAGTAACATCACCTGAAACGCAATTTTCCAGGTTCCTGAAGGAGCTTGATCGATACATTGTTCCAATTCATGGCCCAGGAGGTTCAATTGGTGTAGACGATGGTACTTGGTCACGTCGTCGTGATCAGAATGGAGTATATCTAAGAAATCAGCCATTATGGAGTATTGGAAATTGTTCTTCGCATAGTTTATATATAAAGGTAGTGTCCGGGAGAAATGAATGTAAAAGGGTCTGGTGAAGAAAGTTGTCAATGATAGAACAAGAGTCGAAAACGAAAGTTGTTGAACTCAATTAATCCTTTCCCCGATTCTTTGTTATTTGCCGTAATATCCAATGAGCTTAAATGAGTGAATTGAGCTTAAATAAGTGAGGTGTGCCCTTTTTGCAGTAAATAATCTAAATACATACATTTGTATTGCTTACGTTTAATACCATTTCCTCATCACATAGCCTCAAAAAGATCCTAAAGAACTATTTCAGAGTCTTGGAATTCTTAACTCCACAATAACTCGTATCTATCGTTTAATTCTTCTTCTTTTTATGAATCTTACCAAAATAAGCAGTTCACACACGACCAGTCGTATACTTGAACGAGCTAAACGAACAGAGTGAAATATATAAGCATTGATACTTGTCTCTCGTTCTAACATAAATTTTAACTAACAAGATGAAGTTATTTTACTGGGTTGTTGTACCATTACTTGTGTATACTGCACTTGACAAATTATTTTACACGTGGCTTCCTAGCCAATATGTGTTTGACCACAAAGAATTACAAGTTTTGGTCCAAGAAACTTTGAAAGATCATGAAGCGGGCCAGACCGGAGACATCATTGGTGATTTGATCCCTAGAATTAAAGAAAAATACGGGGACAAATTAGCCATTAATGATTTGAACTGGGATGAATGGGTGTTCAATAATGCCGGTGGTTCTATGGGTAACATGTTTATTATTCATGCTTCGATCTCCGAATATTTAATTATTTTTGGTTCAGCTGTTAGTACTAATGGTCATTCAGGAGTTCATTTTGCTGATGATTATTTCACCATTTTATCTGGACAACAAAATGTTGCTTATGAAAATGAAGTCAATGCTACCATTTTCTATCCAGGAGATTGTAACCATTTAATTAGAGGTGATGTTACTCAATTCACTATGGATGGTGGTTCTTATGCATTGGAATTGGCTCAAGGTTGGATCCCTGCTATGTTACCTTTTGGTTTTGTTGAAGTTGTATCCTCGACTTTAGATTTCAGAACCTTTGGTAGAACCGTGTATTTCACTGCCAGAGAAATGTTGAAAAACTTGGCTCAAGGTAAGATTTAAATAACATAGATCCTATAGAAAAGTATTTTTATTAGCGTAAAATTACTAAAATAAATAGAATAGCTACAATTGCCCAACACTCTTACTAAACCAATATCACTCTTGTTCCTGACTTACTCACGTGAATTCGGGTAAATATTTAGGTACCTGTTTTCATAGTGTATAGACAGAATCTCGCGTCAGATATTTTGCAACTTTGCTCGCTCAAGATCTACCGCCTTTGTCTTATTTTCTATTGCTTTAACGTTTGTTTTTTCCACAGATCAAACTTGTTGATATTACTGGCTGTTATATTGGCTGTGTTATTGAACAGGTGACTCTGTAAGGTTTTTTTGACATCTCAACATGTCCAGACAAGGAGAAAATACCCCCTTTTTAAATAGTGAAACTGACGAGATCCCTAGTTATACTAGAGATTATAGTCGGGTTCCCGAGGAAAGTTCCAATTTAGATATCCATGAAGTTGATGAACAGGATGTTCTTACTTATATTCAACAGAGAAGAGCCTCAATTGCTTCAGTAGGGGCCGATGAGTTCCCCAACGCATTCAATTCTTTTACCCCCATTGGACACCCACATGCTTATCATGTTCAACCACATGATCAAGGTCTGAGTTCTGGTCATGGACTTGGTCCTTCAATTACCAGAAAGTCGTCAAGAACTATGGGAGATGATCGGTTGTCAGTTATTAGAAGTAACCAAAGTTTTATAGATGTTCAAGATGTTATTAGTACTTCCCATCTTGCCAACGAGCCAGAAACTGATACCAAAACTGAACTTAAAGTGTTGGTTAAGTACTCAATTCCTTTGATTGTGGCATTTTTGTTGCAATATTCCCTTACAGTGGCATCGGTGTTTTCCGTGGGGAGATTAGGTTCGAATGAATTGGCTGCCGTTAGTTTAGCATCAATGACATCTAATATTAGTGGATACGCTATTGTTCAAGGGGTTTCCACTTGTTTAGATACTTTATGTGCCCAAAGTTATGGTAGAAAAGATTATCAATTAGTGGGTGTGCATTTTATGAGATGTAACTATCTCTTATTATTAGTATTTATTCCTATTTTTGTGTTATGGTTCTTTTTAAGTGAAAATATCTTATTGTTGATTATTGCCAATGAACCAGCAACAGGTCTGAATTCAAGTCTTGCCTATAATGTTTTGAAGCTTTATACTAGAGATACCCATGAAGATAACTTATACTTGTGTAAATTAGCCGGTCAATATTTGAAAATCTTAGGGTTTGGATTACCAGGGTTTATTTTATTTGAAAATGGGAAACATTTTTTACAAAGTCAAGGGATCTTTCATGCTTCCACTTACGTGTTGGCTATTTGTGCCCCATTAAATGTGGTATTAAATTATTTATTGGTTTGGAATAAGTACATTGGAATTGGGTTTATTGGGGCTCCATTATCGGTCATGATAACCAATTATTTAATGCTTACGTTATTATATTGTTATATTTTCTTTGTTAATGGTTATCAATGTTTACCTAAAAACATCATTTTAGATAAGGCTTATTTCAAAAATTGGTCAAAAATGATCAATTTATCCGTACCAGGGGTTTTAATGGTGGAAGCAGAATGGTTAGCATTTGAAATCATTACATTTACTGCTTCCAAATTTGGTACTACCGTATTGGCGGCTCAATCAGTGGTATCTACTACTTGTGTTTTATTATATCAAATTCCGTTTGGGATTTCCATCGCTTCATCTACTAGAATTGCATGGTTTGTGGGTGCTGCTTCTAAAAGATCTGCTAAAACCACCACTAATGCTACTATTATTGTGGCAGTAGCTGTTGGTGTCATTAATGGTCTCTTTTTGTTTTTTAACAGAGAATCCCTTGTAAGATTATATACAAAAGAGGAAGCCGTGATTAAATTAGCTAAAAAAGTGTTGATAATTGGGGCTGTCTATCAAGTTAATGATTCTTTATCATGTTTAACTTCAGGGATTTTAAGAGGTCAAGGTAGACAAAGAATTGGAGGTTATTTGAACTTATTTAGTTATTACTTCATTGCATTACCATTGGCGTTTTATTTGTCATTTAATAAGAATTTACAGTTATTGGGATTATGGCTTGGAATGTTGATCGCATTGGTCACATTATCGATATTACAATTATACTTTGTCATGTTTTGTGATTGGGACTTTATTATCAATGAATGTATCAATGAAGGGATTTTAGAAGAAAATGGGTCAATTAATCCAAACTTTGACGCTCATTCAATCGTTCCAAGTATGAGTAGTTCTCATATATTTTAAGGAACCATTTTCCATAAAAAATGCTCATTTCCCCTTATGGAGACATCTCATCTCATCTCATCTCGTTTTTGTCATTTTTGTCCCAATTAGTGTTTAACGTGCCAGAACAAAGAAACGAGATAATAGGAAACGGTACTCAATTGATCGTCCAAGGTCTTGTCCAAGGTAATAGAAACTTCTTTGTCAGTCATAGATAAGCTTGTTTTAGAATACGAGCAGTTTCAGTACGTAATTATTTAGGGGCTATTTTTTATATAACAATAGAGTGAAAGGAAGACAGTGAGTGCACCTGAAATTCTCGTAGATAAAATGTTACAGAGAGTTTAAATTTAATTTCGTTGCTACCGCTTCATCTGTAATTAGCTGTAGGTTAACGGGGAAGGTTGCTATAAATAGTCAAAAACGCCGCCTTGAAGATCCAACAGTTTTCTCCAAAAAATAACAAACACACAGAAAATGATCATTGCTCCTGATGGAAACCATCCCATAAGGTCACTAAAGAATTTGGTTGCGAAGGGATTTTTCACAGTAGTGATACAATAGTATTGAAACAGATGGAATTCAAAGATAGTTTCCATGTCAACGAAGGGGTTCTCGTTGATACCCACAGGAGACAATAAAATCTCAGGTTGCTCTAGAACCAATTATAATAAGCTCTATTGTCATGGGGATCCCTTAAAGAGTGTGTGTGAGTCTTCTCTGCACGCACTGCCCGGACTCAAACTTATTTTCTAATTCGGTCCGCCACTAGGGCCGCCGTAGAAGAGTCATACCTAGCCCCTAGGTAACTTCGGGCGTCACCGGTAGACCCCATGGTACCACCAAACCTGAATATAGCTGAGCCATCTATTTTAAAGCTCAGGAGCACCGGTACGCACACGTAAAATTTACTCAATTGAGCGACGTCAAGTCCCGATTAGGCAAAGATATTGGATGTTGCTTTTTTCGGGGCCAGGAAAAAGAAAGTTTATCTTATCTATGGCAAAGAACAAAGGGTAGCAGGGAAGATGCTATTTCAAGCGGTAGGGTCGGGCTATAAAAACCCCCTAAAGGCCCATTAATTAATTTTTCCTCTTCTTCTTTTCTTTCTTATCAATCTTAAATTAGATATTAATACCACAATGAAATTTTCCGTTGTCTCAATCGCTTCCCTTGTTACTTTGGCTGTTGCCGCTAACGAAACTATTGTTACTGAAACCAACTCAACTTTAGTTACCATCACTTCTTGTGAAGGTGGTTGTAGTACCGCCCCAGCTAACGTTTCTTCTTACGAAGCTGGTGTTGCTCAATTGAACCAACCTTTCGGTTTAGCTGTTGGTGGTGCTTTGGCTGCTGGTGCCTTATTAGCTTTGTAAGCTAAATGTTTGTATATTTACTTATAGAAATTGTATGCAACCATTTGTAATATATGTTGAAAAAGGTTTTAATTTTATCACTTGAATTGTAGTTTTATTTTCTCTATATCCATCACAGTCTTCCTTCTAGAAGTCTTCGTTCTAGGTTAGGATTCCATATGATGTGATACATCTCTCACTTGTCTCACAATTGCAGGGTTATGTTCCAGTGGTTTAAGGGGTCGAGAGGACCGAGCATTTTCAGTCTCAAGTAATAATGGCAGTATCTATTTCAATTCATTTAGGAGATTATTACAAATCAATTTTACAGACTGTTCATTAGTGGATTCTTTGATTAGATTCAATTTGGTGATTATCTTATTATTGTCGACATTAGGATTCTTAGAACCTTTTATAGATTTATATTTTTGGAATAGTTTCAAATAGTTTAAGTAAAAGTCTTGATAATTATGAAGTTCCCTTACATAATCTTGTCGTAATTCGTTATATTTTTCAAATTCTTTGATTTTTATACTTGGGTCATTATTAATATCTACCAAAGAATTGAGTTCTTGTAGAAAATCATTATTGCTTGTGACCTTATTATTTAATTGATTGAGTTGTTTCAATTGTTGTAGATTAATATCAATATTATCTTTGTTAAATTTGGTGTTGATTTTTGTCAATGACTCTCGATTAATTTCCTTCTCTAATTGTTGGATTTGTTTGTTGACGGTATCATCTCGACTCACAGGATCCTTGTAAATATCAAAGCCAGTGTTATCCTTGTTGGTATATCTATTGATTTTAGAATTAAGCGCCGCCAATTTACCATCATAATTTCCTGAGGTTGGATGATTTGGTTTATTGTATGATGGTTCAGTACCTCCCAAGTTTCTGTTGAACCTAGAGATAGTATCATTATATTTGGATGATGCTGAGGCACCGGGTCTGCTGGTAGATATATTGTTATATCTAGTGGTTAAGTCATTGTTATATTTTGAAGTGTCATATGGTTTCTTGTACCTGGGAGTATCATACTTGGGAACATCGTACTTAGGTAAATCATAGTTTGAAGGATTTTTTGTTTCATACTTCGAGGGGATGTCATACCTGGAAGACTCATACTTGGGAATATCGTACTGTGAAGTCCTTGAAGGAACGTCGTACTGTGGAGTCCTAATATCATACTTTGGGGACCTTGAAGACTGGGATCTAAACCGTGACGAAGGTCCAGTAGGCTCATCTGCGAACAAATTATACCCAGAATTCTGGCCATAGAACTTGTCATTGGGGTTCAAACTGGCAGTATCATAATTGGGACTCGAGAAGGGTCGACGTTTTGGATTACTAGCCAAATTTGGCCCATTGTCATTAGCCACATTGAAAGACCCAGGGTAATTCTGGGGTAACATATCGTGGTAACTATTGGACAATCGGGTATTAGTATCGGTGAATTGGTTATAAATCATGTTCATGTCATTATTCAATTCATCATCTGAATCATCATCCTGAATGGCAAAGCGGTTGTCATCAAAACCACTGCCAAATCGGGGAGATGGGTTCTTGTGAGATGGAGATTTTAACGAGTAAGACGTGTTGAAATTGGGGATGGTGTGGTTATAGTCTATGGTCGGCTCATTAGTGATAGGACTGGACGGTCCAAAGAGCCCATCATATGCTTTACTGAAGATATTCTTCGTGATATCCATGTCAATTTGGCTCCCATTAACTGGATTTGTTCAAAACAAGCGCACCAAAACGCGTTTGTGGTGAGCTCTCAATAGTTGCAACAAATGGTACACGCACACCCCTGTTTTTTTTGCAATCATATAAGATTGAATGTACTGGGATGTTGTAAAAGAAGAATTAAGGGTGCTGTTCATATGACAAGACCCCAGGAACTAAAACCAAGGCGAACCTGAGTTTCAAACGGGAATTTCCATCTTAACCTGCAGTAGATCTACTAAATATGACAATTGCAAGGCACATTCCGCCAACGCCACACAGATTACACGACGCCAGCCGCAACACAACATAAATAAAAAAACCCCGTGCGGTGGAGGGAATGTAACAGATGAGTATTGGCCAGAAGGAATGAAGCAGACATCGAGCCAGCATCAAAGATACTTTCCCGTATAGGTTAAATCCAAACAGGCACTTGAAGAGACAATTAGATATACTATTTAGGTTAAAACATCTTAAAGCCAACAAGGCAATACAATTGGACTCGTAGCTACCATTAGCCTAATAGCTACAATCAAGGTGGCTACAATTAGCCTTGTATTTACAATAGTTTACAGTCTCTACAATGGTTGACATTCTAACATTTCCACAATAGTGGTGTAATTCGGCTCACAATATAGACCCTGTGAATAGGATCGTCAGAGGGATTGGTGGTTCATTATTGTTTAACAGACTAAAAAATAACTACCTCCGGCCGCACTAACAATCCATTACTCTAGTGAAAACAATCTCCACTGTTTAGGGTACACAATACCAAACAAACAACCATGTCAATGCCGACAAATTATTAGTTTATACAATACAATTGTTACGGGTATATTCTTTGTGTATAGCCTAAAATTTTGATGTATAGTCTAAAATGTTCGAGCACATACACACGGACTTACTACAATTGGAGGAGTTGATACTCAAATAGACCTTGTTATAAACACCACCTCGCCGAGGATATGTTGACGGGCAAATGAGACAATAGTGGTGATGAGCTAGACTCGCTAACAAAGAATTGCCATATCCAAATAGAGTTGCGTTCTGCGGACCAATTTAAACTTAAACTATACTGGCACTAAATCTTGTCCATAAACCTACCAATTAAGTAGGTAAGGTTACATATAGTTAGACGAAAGTTCAAAAGCCGTTTGGATTTTTTTTTTGTTGATGCTCTGTCGAGTGAAAAATTTTCATGTTTTGGGCAACAATAGGAGAAGCCGAGGCAGGTTATGTGTAGACCAATTAGCGCGTTGTCGAATCTGGGAGCGCAATTGAAATGTGGCATTTATTAATAGTAGCGATAAGTCAAGCGCCAATTATCTATGAGATCATCGGTCAAGACGCAACCTGGCAAAAAAGAAAAGCCTACTAGTATCCCCAATTGGTCAAGTTAGACTCCTAACTAGTATGTCAATTGACTAAAACAATCATTATCATAACGCCTGCAGCTGTAAGGCACTGACGCGTTCAAGCAGCCGTTCAAAAACCGTTGCATTAGAAGGAGGTGACAATTTTGACGCTCGCTCACAGGGGTAGAAGGGGGAAGAGGGGGGAAAAGAAAAGGAGTTGATCAAGTTACTAGGTACTGATTAGAAGTCTTATCAACCGATTAGGTTAATTTAGTTTTATCCCTCAATGCCTTGGAATGTCTATCAAATCTTCATTCTGTCATGTTTAGTCAAAGTTTAGTGAAACCCCACCAAAGGGGCGCTAATCTTGAGAGCTTGTCAAGAGATGGTATGGTTACAAGGTTTGTCGATCAAATCGATCCAGTAGCAATCTCACAGACGAGATGATGAAAATAGGTTAACAGAGTTCAAGATAACCAACATAATGCCAATTTATTGTTTGGTGCCTCCTTTCGTAGTTTCCTAAGGCATTTGAATCTTAACTAACCTATATAATTACTAGTATACTCAAAACTAGATATCCAAATCAACCTATCCGCAGTTTTATGAACAATAGAGATCACCATTGGTGTTGATGCGAGCCTATGCACTTATAAGAGAAGTTGCATGAACCTTCCTAATTGGTTAATCATCAAGCAGATCTCCCCCTTTGTTTAGTTGGACGGCGGTATCTGAACAATAACACACTCAACAATAGGTCCTCGGCGGTCTCGAGTAAAACAATAATGACCATACATACATTTACAGGTTTGTCCCGGTTATGTGAGTCTCTCAGCCTATTGCCCCAGCCATTGTTCGCTCATACCGCAACGGTTTTCTTATTCACGCCAACATTAGGCACTTTCTTACTCCTACCAGTCTTGCCCTCTTTATGTTATTATTTGGTGTTTATTATTCTTGTGTCGCACGTCTCTATTTTCCTCCCCACTAACAAGCAACATGATTAACACAATAGGTTCAACTACCTTGTCTAGCTTATCTCATTCGGTATTGGCACTAGGGGTTATTGGTTTAACCACTTCACTCGTTTGAAGATCGTGAAAAATCTGAAAAATTTTGCTCAATTAGGCAGCGACTATGATTTACCATATTTCTGAAACATTTTCTCGAGTATTTTGTATGGGGCCAATTCTTGAGGGGTGTCATCTAGAGCTTAGAGATTGACACTGATGAAACACCAGCATTTATAGATATACTCGTCTACCATATTACGCCTTAATCCTAGTAAATCCGTTATAAATCCGATCACCTTATTCTCTCCAGCCATTGACCATCTACCATGGGGCGATTGGCTGAATAGAAAAAAAAAAAAAGTATTGCACCACAACAAAAAAACGCATCTCTCCAATCTAAACCTCTATCTCCTGACTCCTTTTTACTAGACCAACTACTATGATAAGCCTATACTCCATAAAAATGCCTTAAACTAAAAAATAAAATAAAAAAATAAAAATGGAAAATGAAAAAAAAAAAAAATGCTGAAGTGTAAGTTGTGCCAGACCTACATGTTATTTTTTAACAATCGACAAACCTTAAAATTTAGACGAAAACGTAATTGTCAAACCGGCTAATATGAGCTTAATAAGGTTTTGACCACTTTACAGTTTTCAAGGTAGGAGTCCCCTTAACAGACCGGTGAAGTGTTTATAATTATAAAGATTAGGGTAATTCCTGGGATAAAAATCTGGTGTGATCTTTTTTTTTTTGTCTAGTGTGGTATTTGTTTTATATTTTCTGCCTTGACTGGTCCCCATTCCCATTCTCATTCCTTGCCGAACATAGGAAAGTTCTAACCTGAGGCAAACTTAACCATACATTTCTTTTTTTTCACAATAACTAAGGATTTTTACTATAGCCTATAATCCGGCTAAGTATATTGTTGTTTATCCAAAAAATACGACCAATTGACTTATTTATCATATTGCCTTATTTTATTTTATTCAGGCTGCTTATACATCTACCTGATTCTTAAAAGCTAGTTTTTAGTCAGGTACATAATTGGGCTATTTCCCTACATATTTAAATTTTCGACTTCCTGGTTTGAATATTTTTTTTTTAATTTTGTTTCCTACAGATTATCCAGGTAAGACTAATAAATAGTTACACCTATCCTTTAACATTATCATTGATTGAATACCGTTGCTGTTCTTCCCCCAATTTATTTCGTCGGGTGTTACAATTGAAGCTTCATTTATTTCAATTCATTTTTTCCAGATAGAGTTCCAATTCAATTCAATTTAATTTAATTTAATTATATTTAATTCAATTAACTCAATTCAATTCAATTCAATTCGGTTTGATTATTCCCATTCATTCTTTGCATTTATACACAATAATCAAACATGACTTCTGCGGTTCAATATCAACAAATTAATTACTCAAGTCAATTATATCAACATGAAATCAATGATCATGCTCAGGTGGTAGATGAATATGAACAAGATATTTATCAAGCGATGATGGAAGCTTTGGAAGCTAACAAACCTAACTTGGAATTATATCAACAACAACCATATTTAACTACTTCCATCAGATGCAAATTAATTGAATTTTTGATTAAAATGTCTATCAGATTAAAGATTTTACCGTTTGTGGTATTCAAAGCCATTAAGATCTTTGATAGATATTGTTCAAAAAGAATTATCTTATTAGATCAATCTCAATTAATAATTACCACTTGTTTATGGATAGCTGCTAAAGTACAAGGTGGTAACAATCATTTCATCAATTTGAATAATTTAGAAAAATTATCCAATATTAAAACCATAAATGATTTAGGTTATGGTTCTGGTGGTAAATACTTAGGACCTACCGAAAGATTCAGATTACCTAAATTGCATGAATTGATTAAATTATGTGGTAACAAATGTAAATATGATGCCTCAATGTTTAAGCAAATGGAGTTACACATTCTTTCTACTTTAGAATGGAACTTTAATGATCCTTCTATTGAAGAATTTTTAATCAGTTCAAATGAATTCAATATCTTGAAACAAGCTAATGATTTTTTCAAAATCAAAGAATATTTGGCTTCAGTATCATTATATTCTTATGAATTAATTGATTGCAACATAAGAGATTTGGCTAAAGTAATGGTTGATTTAATTAATGAATCATTTAATTTAAATCCTAAGTATTCTTATTACCAAACCATAAATCAACCATCCATGACTAATGATGATGAAGACTTCTTCATTGAAGGTGAATGTGCTCCAACCGAATCCAAACATCAATTGGATTTCGAAACCTATAAATTCATAAAGAAAAACTTAATCAAAGCCGTGTTAAATACTTCGGATTTCTTATTGAGTTTATTTGATTCTAAAGGGCCCCAATTCTTATACAATCAAATTGTTATAACTTACAAAGATCCATTCCAAAACATGAAGGGATTAACTGGTGTTGACAGTTACCCAGTGACTCCAACTGTTGGTAAAAGTCATAATGGATCGATTTGTTCCACTGTTTCCACCAACACCAATAGTTCTAACAATAGTTGTTTTACCTACAACAATTCATCATCAATGCATTCTCCACTTACGCCAATGAGTTCTATTAGTGGTCAAATGAATATTTCCCCTCAAACCAGAACCCATAATCCTGCTATCCCTCCACAAATGCCAACTCCACCAACCCCTACCGCTAATTATATCTATAAACCGGTTCCTATATCCAATAATACCAATTCATTATTAAAAAAATATACCCAGCATAATCGTGACAGCTTACCAAAACTTACGGTCAATCCAAGCCACAAGTTCTTGAGTACTGCTAATCATCAACACAATAATAGTCAGGCAAGTTTAAATTATTCTGGATCAAGAGAAACTACTGATAATTATTCTATATTTGAGTTAGAGTCAAGAAAGTTAGGAGTTTATACACCAATGTCTGATGATGAGTCTCCAATATTATCTCATGTCAAACAGTTTAATGGTCCTCAAATCCCTCCTCATCTTCAATCACAATCACAATCACAGACTCAGACTCACTACAAGTTTGTTTAATAACTTCTACAAACACATACACACATTCATTTTCCAACTTGTTTTACTAGAGTTATACTTTTTTCTTTGCTTCTCCTATTCGTATTGTGTTTTATGAATATTGCATTTTCCTTTTCTTCTTGTTGTATTTTATACTAGCATCGTTTTTACATAGCTTCATACAATATAAAAGTTCATTTATCAGATGATTGCGACCGGAAATAACTTTGGGCCCTGAGGTTTTAAAACCTAAAAATTGGTCAAACCTTAGTTCGGCTGATTAAAGTTTGTTTCGTAGTTGAAGCGAATAGCTAGCATAACCACTAGAAACAATATGGTCCGAACTACGCCCCAATTCAATTACGATCATTCTCTTGCGTTACTTGTACTTTATGCTGTGCTGATCCAAGTTTAATTCTCGTGTTTGTTGTTTTGGTTCCATCCCCCCTGTGTTCTTAAACTTTAGGATTAACTATATAGTATAAGTAAAAACTATGACATAGTCTTGTTTACATATTTACGAGGTGGTCAAGCACAAACACCAAAGCATGAGACTGCCTCAATATGAATAAGAGTTCCTAAATAAGGTTTTGTATGTCTCAATGGGTCTGATAATGAGCTTCTAGAATACCTGTGGGCATCAAGCCTCGACCCTGTGGGCATCAAGCCTCCATTTGTGGACAAATTGTTCGATAATGTATTATTTTTTGATCTTTTTAACTCGGCAGACAAAAATTTGTATCGAACTTAAATGGAATTCTTGTGCTTCTTAGCCCCTTGGGCCTGGCCTCGTATTTCTTTTCGGTAGCTCGACGCCTTCACAGCCTCATGTCTTTGTAGTTGTTTGACGCCTCGGTGGTAGCCAGCTCTCACGAACTAGGCGCCATACTTTCAATAACCGAATGGTCTATTTGCTTATTTTGCAACTGTGAAAATAAAAAAATATTGAACCCAGATTACGTAACTTCTGACTCAGCCCAACGCCCTATTGAAATGGGAAGGGGAGCAAAGAAAATGGCGTACCTGGAAAAATGGCCCTCACACGCCCGCTCAAATAACTACCTACAATTTCCATCTACCTGTATACTTATAACACTGTTAAGATTCAGAAACCCAACTTTAAATCATCAATATGGTTTCATTCCACCCTCTTCTAATCTCATTCATACCCTGACATCTCTAGTACCACCCCTTGTAAACTTCTGTCTCGTGTCTGGTTACTTGCTAAATGCTTCGCCTACTACAAGAAAAATGAGAGCGAAAATGCGTAGCCAAAAAAACAACTTGAAATAACAACTTCATCTCCAAAAGTAGACTGTTTCCGCTACTATTTTGTTGTAATTTTCAGGTCCAACACGTCTATTTCAGTGTTTTAACAACGATATCCTGTCTTAGAGTGTATTAGACCCATAAAGTCACCCACCAACTATCACAAAACACGGGTTTTCATTCTTTTATTAGTGCCATTTTATTTTTAGAACAACCCCCAAAATGATGAGATCCGTTCTAACAGCGTCTTATATGTTATATTTGGCCCTTTTGGTTCAAGCAGAACCTAACATGAAAGAATTGGAAGGAACCTGGACATCCAAATCAAATGCCGTGTTTACCGGTCCAGGATTCTATGATCCAGTAGATGAATTATTGATTGAACCTGATTTACCAGGGATTTCTTATTCTTTCACGGCTGATGGACATTATGAAGAAGCTTTGTATAGAGTGACTTCTAATGCTGTCAACCATTCTTGTCCTATTGCATCATTAAGTTATCAACATGGAACTTATGAGATTGCTAGTAATGGGAGTGTGATTTTGACCCCTATTGCAGTTGATGGAAGACAATTATTGAGTGATCCATGCTCTATATCAGGATCAGGTGATGAAAAAACCAACGACAAAAACTCCATCTATAACAGATATGTCCAACCCACTTTTTTCAAAAAATATCAAGTCATGGTGAGTGATTATCATGGAAGATATCAATTACAAATTTACCAATTCGATGGATCCAAAATGCAACCCTTGTACTTGGCTTATAGACCTCCATTAATGTTACCTACTTATGCTTTAAATCCTACTGATAAAGCTTCTGAGACTAAGAGTAGTTTGAGAAAAAGAGTAAAGAGATCTTTGGAAAACCAATATAGAACTACTGCTATTAAGGAATACAGTACTTCTAAATTCGACTTTTACTGGTACATGTCTGCTGGAGCATTAGGGCTTGCTTCCATGTATGCTTTTTTCCATTGATTCCCATACATTGATGGAAACATCTGAATATATTTAAAAGAACAAAAAAATGTAGCCACTTTCATGATCCTTTATGATTAATAGTATGGACGTGCTTATTTAAGGCTTGAGTACGTAGTCACTATCCTGAGCTTTATAGTCTGTAATGTATACTTGACTAGAGTAAGAGTAAGTAGAGTAAAACAAGAAGAGTAAAGGCTACTCCCAGTAAGGGGAAGAAGGTCGTGCGCGGACCCCGATCATTATCTTAAATAGCGGCGATGGAAACTTAACGTCATTAGATTACAACACTAACACATACAAATATGTCTTGGTTTGGTGGTAGCAACGTCAACACCCAGGAATTGGACGATAAGATCCACGAGGCGACTTCGGAATCCATTCCCAATGGAGAGTTTGACGTTTCGGTGGCGTTTGAAATCACTGATATCATTAGGAGTAAGAAATTCCCTCCCAAACAATGTATGAGAGCTTTAAAGAAACGATTGGCCAGTACATTCCAAAACCCTAACTTGGTATCATCTACATTGAGATTGATTGATGTGTGTGTCAAGAATGGAGGATACCATTTTTTGGTCGAGATTAGTACCAAAGAGTTTATGGATTATTTGGTAGACTTTATATTCTTGGGTAATTATAATCTCAATGATTATAAGGTGATGTCAGATCAAGCCAAAGTAGATGTAGGGACGTTAATATTGACTTATATTAAGAACTGGAAGATTTTCTTTCAAAATCAACTTGAATTGAACTATGTGGAGAAATGTTATAAGGAATTAATTAATAAGGGGTTTCAATTTCCTGAGACTGATACTTCTGATTATAATAGTAATTTCATCGATACTGAGGCGCCTGCTGATTGGGTGGATAATGATGAATGTATGATATGTTATAAACCGTTTTCAATGATGAATCGGAAACATCATTGTCGGTCATGTGGAGGGGTTTTCTGTCAAGAACATTCTGCCAAAACCGCTCCTTTACCACAATTAGGGATTATGGAACCAGTTAGAATTTGTGATAATTGTCATTTCAAGTTGAAGTATAAGTTAAATAGCAATTCTAATTTGGCATTGAAGAAAAAGCATAAGAAATCGAGATCTCAATCAAAAGCAGGAGGATCTGATGAAGAGGTTGATGATGATTTAAAAAAGGCAATTGAGTTAAGTTTGAAAGAATCTGGGGGTATTGAAGCAGTGGCACCTCCGCCAGAACCCCCTCAAACTCTTGCGTCTTCTTCGGGTAATGCTAATGGGCCAGAGGAAGAAGATGAAGAAATGAAAGCCGCTATTGCTGCCAGTTTACAAGAGTTTGAACAACAAGAAAAGATGTATAAGTCACAGCAACCACCACAACAACAACCACCTGCTAATACTGCACCTGCTGCTGAAGAGCAATCGGATTTTTACAGTAATATCTTACCAACTTTTGGTCAAGATCCTAGTTCTCAAAGTATGAGTCCAGTTAGACCTCAAGGTATGAGTCCAACTAGATCTCAAGGTATGACTCCGGCTAGTCATATAGAGAAACATAGAAAAATGGAGGATTTGACTCAACAAGAAGAAGAGTCTATTAACCTTTACATCACATTAATTAATCAGATCAAAACCGATAAATCTCGTCAAGTCAACATTTTGTATGACAAAGATTTGAATGATTTACATTCACAAGTTATTCAGATCAAGCCAAAGTTGAACAAAACTTTGAGAAGTGCTATTGAAAATTATGAATCATTTGTGGCATTGAACAATAAGCTTAGTACTATAACTAGGATGTACGATCAGTTTTTGGAGTCTAAGCTTTCACAAGCTTATGGGAACCATACCATATACTCTCCATATCCAGTGGAGCAAAATAATCCACCACCTGAAATGTATCAGTATTCCAGCCCATCACAGACTCATCCTCAGATGCAATACTCACAAACAGGACCTATGGGACCTCAAGGAACAGGATCTATGGGTCCCCAAGGAACAGGATCTATGGGACCTCAAGGAACTGGACCAGGGCCTCAGTACACGGGACAAGGTCAGTATATGCCTAGCCAATATTCTGGACCATACGGGACTCAATTTGCCGCACCAAACCACACAGGGCCAGTAAATGCTCAATACGGACAGGCTCAGCAACCACAATATACTGGACAAGAAAGCGAACCAACATACAATGAACCACCATACGGAGAGTCCCAACCACCAGAAACAAGCGAACCAGACTCTCCTACGTACCCCCCATACGAAAGCTTTCCAGCTCCTCAATCTCAGCCAGGGTATCCTCCCACTGAATACAGCCATATGTCAGCATATCCTCCTGTGGAAAATATAGCAGGTAATACAGGTGACAGCAACTGGAACCCATCTTCAAACACTCCTAATGCCACGGGAGCATCAATGGACTCCACCAGATCCCGGTACCCACCAATAGATCAAGTGGAAGCCCAATACCCCCCACCGCCAGATTCGCATTCCAATTCGCAGCCAAATTCGCAGCCAAATCAGTCCGGGCCAAATCCGTCCCAGCAGTTCCCATCAGTTCCAACCCAAAACCCTCCATCAGCTCAACCTGAAACCACTTTCAACACAGAAGCTGCCAAACGGGTTGAAGAACCATTGATCGATTTATAGACCATGTAGAGCCCCTTCAATACACAAACCATTGATGTCATCTCGTATGGTTTCCGCGTAGCAGCAACAATAAAAAATGTGAGACATGCGAAAAGGGAGAAGCAAAAAAAAATAAGAAGAGGTGAAAATTTTTTTATTTAAAGAGACCTAGATCACTTAAACTTGAAAGAAAGTAAATAACTATTGTTATAGAATTGTATTATAGAAAACACAATTCGAATTAAACAATCAATCCCTGCTTTAAAACCCCATTTTATACGTACGAGAGCTGCCGCTTGAAGTTTTAGTGATAGTGCTCCGCAGATTTGTGTGAGCTGTATTTAGACGTTTTAACTCCTTAATTGCCCTTAAGTGTATATTAGTTGGGAAAACAATTTGACAACAGTTGAAGATTAGAAGAAAAAAGTATGGCCCCATCTATTGAAATTAGACCTGTGGAATATGAGTATGATGTGTTAAGCAACATTAAACCAGACTCTCCCCAAGTTAATGATTTGAAAGTATCTGATGTTAGATATGAATCTCCGGAAAGGAATGTGATTGGAAAGGCTTTGTTCAACCATATTAACAAAATTGATCCGGATACTTGTGAACCAGGACAAGAGGATTCATTTTTTGTGGCTGATTTGGGACAGATCAAAAAAGCCGTGAACTATTGGAAATCAAAGTTACCTCAAGTACTTCCTCATTATGCTGTCAAGTGTAACAATGACCGGGAAGTTGTCAAATTGTTGGCAGCCGAACAGGTAAACTTTGATTGTGCCTCCAAAACTGAAATTGAATTTGTATTAGGATTGGGAGTTTCTCCTGAAAGAATTGTTTATGCTAACCCATGTAAAACCAATTCTTACATTAGATATGCTAAAGAACATCAAGTCAATTTGACTACCGTTGATAACGTGGACGAATTGTACAAGATGAAGAAATTCCATCCAGACTGTGGGATTTTAATTCGGATTGTTACTGATGATTCAACTGCTCAATGTAGATTATCCACCAAATTTGGATGCAGCGTTGAATCAGCTTTGAATGAATTGTTACCTTTAGCTTGTAAGTTGCAATTGGATGTTAAGGGAGTTGCATTCCATGTGGGATCCGGTGCCAAAGATTACCAATCAATTTACACTGCCATTAGAGATTCTAGAGTGATTTTCAATAAAGCTATCAATGAATATGGATTTTCTTTTGATACCTTAGATATTGGTGGTGGGTTTGAACAAGAAAGTTTTGAAGAAACTTCCTCAATGGTTAATTATTCTTTATCAGAATTTTTCCCTCAAGATTATTTGACCCGGTATGGGATCAAATTAATTGCAGAACCTGGTCGGTTTATTGTAGCCAATGCATTTACTTTGGCTGCTAATGTAATTGCCAAACGGGATTTGACTGGTTTAGAAGATATGGATGCCATGATCTATATTAACGATGGAGTTTATGGTAACTTGAATTGTATTTTGTTTGATCATCAACATCCTCAACCACTTCTCTTAACCCATGAAGACTGTTTTGTATACGATGCTGATACTCATGAAAAGGGCAGGTATCAGTATTCGATTTGGGGACCTACTTGTGATGGGCTTGACTGTGTGAGTTCCAAAGCAGGTTTCTCCACCCCGATTAGCGTTGATGATTGGTTATACTTTCCAAACATCGGGGCTTATACTTCAGCAGCTTCTACTTCATTTAATGGGTTCAGTAACTGTGCCGAAGTGGTATACGTGGATCTGACCAGAGACATTTAGAGAAGGCTTTTAAATGCTTAGATTGTTAAAAATTGTTAAATTGTTGAATTGTTAAATTGTTTGATTTATAGATAATAGATATAAAATTGTAATAGATCAAGTGATGAGTGGTGGTTTATTTTTAGGTTAGTATCAGTGAAAAATGCGTGTGGGTCTCAATCAGGCTCCATCACTATCGCGTAGATTGCGAAGTCAGCAACATTTCTAGAACTTGACAGCACTATGGCGGAGTCTACCAAGCAAGAACAAATCGATAACGCAATTAGGGCTCTCGATAAAAAGCCTGAACCAACCCAGAAGGACCACCGGATATACGTTACTGAAGATGGTGACAAAATTGATACCACTCAACGGGTAGTTAAGTCTATAGACCCCCCAGCCTCGTTCACTCCAAGTGACGAACAAGTATTTTTACCCAATGGATTACCCAATTGTGAGTTCTTAAAAACCCATTTTTTCCAAGAAGGTCGGTTACATGAAGCTCAAGCCGTTCGGATCTTACGTGACGCCACAGAATTATTGGCTAGTGAACCGAATTTATTAGAAGTTCCGGCTCCAGTAACGGTTTGTGGAGATATTCATGGTCAATATTATGATTTAATGAAGTTATTTGAAGTAGGTGGTGACCCAGCTGATACTTCTTATTTATTTTTAGGTGATTATGTTGATAGAGGGTCATTTTCCATTGAATGCTTATTATATTTATATTCCTTAAAGTTGACATATCCTGATACCCTTTTTATGTTAAGAGGAAACCATGAATGTAAGCATTTAACTGAATATTTCACCTTTAAAAATGAATGTTTACATAAATATTCTAATGATTTATATGAAGAAAGTTTAAGATCTTTTAATGCTTTACCATTGGGGGCTATTATGAATAAACAATTTTTCTGTGTTCATGGAGGATTATCACCTGAATTGAAAACATTAAATGATTTGGTCAAATTGGATCGGTTTAGAGAACCTCCAACCAAAGGGTTAATGTGTGACTTGTTATGGGCCGATCCAATAGAAGATTATGATGAAGATGATATGGATCAAACCTTTATGCGGAATACAGTACGAGGGTGTTCCTATGCTTTTACTTATAAGGCATCATGTCAATTTTTGGAAAGAACCGGATTATTATCAATAATTAGAGCCCATGAGGCCCAGGATGCTGGGTATAGAATGTACAAACGAACCAAAACCATGGGATTTCCTTCATTATTGACGATGTTTAGTGCTCCAAATTATTTGGATAATTATAACAATAAAGCGGCAGTATTGAAATATGAAAACAATGTGATGAATATCCGGCAATTTAATAGCTCGCCTCATCCTTATTGGTTACCTCATTTCATGGATGTATTTACGTGGTCCCTTCCATTTGTAGGGGAAAAAGTTACCGATATGTTGGTATCTATATTGAATGTTTGTACTGAAGATGAATTGAGTGAAGAAATGGATGAAGATAGTTATGAATTCAAACTGAAAGAATCTCCACAAGTCGCTGGAACCGTTAGTTCTAAAGACACTACTTCTGTTGCTGCTAGTACCAATGGAGATACTTATGAAGATAGAAAAGAAGCATTACGGAATAAAGTAATGGCTATTGGAAGAGTATCACGGATGTTCCAAATACTAAGAGAAGAAACTGCCGATGTGGCTCGGTTAAAGGATTTAAACCAAGGACAATTACCAAAAGGATCGTTGATTCACGGTCGTGAAGGGTTAAAGAGTACTATCAATTCTTTTGAAGAAGCCAGAAAGGCTGACTTGGTCAATGAAAAACTCCCTCCATCAAAAGAGGAACAAGTTGAGATTGAAAATGAAAGAAAGGAACAGATCAAGAAAGAGATCAGTAGTCCTGAATCCAGTGGTAGTCCAGTGTTCCATAGACTTATCCGGAAGCTTTCCCATGGTTCTCAATGATTTAAATAGTTATGTATATAATGGACGTACAAAGTATTTCTATTCAGATAAATCGCATTTTGACGTTTTGGTGCCATGTGTCATTGTGTTGATATCTCACAAGTTCATCAAGGTAGATGCTGAGATCTGGTGATGCGGTATTTATCACTGTCGACAATCTTCTCGCGCACTTAACCAAAGATTCATGAGTCCAAAACCCCGGTTAGTGGTGGAGCATCCTAACAACGGGAACTCAATCCCGTTCTCGCAATACCAGTCGTCTTCACCCGAAAAGTTTTCGGTAGCTGAAGATACCTATGTGGTGTACGCTGGAGGAACCAGTTATATGGTTCGAGTAGGTGAACTGGTGGTAATAGACCCTGCCATCAAACAGTTCACCCACACTCCAGTAGCGGTGTTTGTAATCAATACAAGTGTGTTATTATGGTCATACCAGCTAAATCTCGGCATAGAGTTACCCTACCAATCCATCCTATTACATGCTCTTCAAGAGACCAAGTTATATCTACAAATTGAATCTAGTCCTTTAATTAGTACGCCGACTCAAGATCCCGAATTCACTTCAACAGTAGACTTGGAAATAATACCAAATGATAGCCCCTTACCAGAAACCCTTAACAATAATGACTTTGACATATTAACCAAAGTATCGGGGTCCATAGAATCCCTTTACCAAGCCATGGCCAAATGCTCTGACTTACACTACGATTCCAATTCAGACTCCGAGTCGATGTCAAATTCAGGAGAATGGTTCCAACAAGGAGCTGAAAATAGTCCTCAGATCCAGGCTCTAGAAGTTCCTCAAGCCTGGCTTCATAACGTAGGAGATGCTGATGATTTAGAAGACATTCAGCCAGAATCAGAGCCTGAAGAGCACCCTCAAACTGATGAAGCAGGAATGCACGTGGACGTGGGATACGGGCCAATAGTAGGGGTGGTTCGCAAACGGGATTCAGACGATAATGGCTTTAATAAAGCTCGGAAAATGTAGAGATACTTGTACTTTTATAGTTTATAGATAATAAAATCACTATAGTACCCCACGGTACTATGGGCTTCCCTTATCCTTGCCCCACCAAGCCGTTCGCGAAGATCTGTTGGTTTGTAGTACAATATAATCTTGCTCGATCTTTAACTCTCCGTTTCTACGGCATACTATGAAAACTGCCGAAGAGAAGTTACAGTACAAAACCCACTTTTTTAAGTTGGGCCAGGGCCGTATCATAGACTTGGACGACCCGGTGTACTGGCAATACTTTTGGCAAGAACCCGAAACCGCAAATGACATTTTTGAACTATTGACGCCGTTCGATTTAAGAACAATTGTGGAGCAAAATCGATCCAATTATCTCCTGTTGGTGTACCAGCTTATTCAAAAAATCGTTGACACTGCTGAAGCCACCTCCAGTTCCAATGAAAAGCCAACCGGCAAATATTCTTCCAAGTTAAGTAGTAGAGAATTGGTCAATTGTATAAGGTTATTAACCAAATTGTTACCATTTTTATTGGAATTATCGGATTATCTGACCATAGAAACAAAGTTTTGGTTAGCTTCTCATTATGATCCACTTAACTTTGTGGATGGAGTCATCCGGCCCCCTCATAAAGTTGACACTCAAAATCTTTTGGCGGTAAGGTTATTAAAGGCAATAGTAACATTAATGTTCTCAAAAGACTTCACAGTGCTGGGATCTCGAAATAAAAGTGATACTAAACAACTTTCAGTATGGGAGCCCGGAATTGGGGTCACTTCCAAATACCAGGTTCCAGATTTGATTTTGGAGGCCAATAGAACCAGTCTTTTGAAATTGTTACTTACCTTGTGTGGAGTATCTTTATATCAATTACCATCTCAAATTGTTTCCAATGGGTCGCTATTTTTAACATTATTAGTAGCATCCCTTCCCCGGATTGAGGTTTTGACTTTGGTATGTTCATTGATTAACGTTTTGTGTCGGTCGGTAAGACCTTCGGCTCTGGATAATATGTTACAGTTTAATGATCCTACCATCAAATATGCTCGTTATTCATATGTCACTTATTGTATCCAGCTACTAACGTTGATGGTGGTGTACCCATTACCAAAAGATTCTCCTTTCTTAAAACAATACTCCCTAGTCCCTGATAATGTAAAACCTTATAATATGGCTCGTTTATACCTTGGGAAGCTTCATAAAGATAATGAAATTTTGTTTTTAAGTTCCAGTTTGATCAATCATCTAAGGTCAGCCATAAATCCTAATGGTACCCCCAATGGGTATTCAAACAACCAAGATCTTGACCAACCCAATTTCTTCAATAAGCTTAATTACTATGGAGGTGGTGGTGGCGCTTCACCTATTTGGGCTACAGAAGTCATTATGTTACTTTGGGAGTTATTTCAATGTAATATGAAGCTTCGTGATATTGCTGGAAGGCGGTTCTATTCGGAATTGTGTTTCCTTTTGACTTTCCATATTAAACAGTTTTATAACAACCATCGAGATAAGAACTTGGTCCGAGTGGCTTCTTATTTTTTATTATACTTATCACACAATGAATGTTTCCATGACCAGTTATTGGAAGTGTCTTCTGAATTAATGCCTTACAATAATAATATCCAGTCATCTACCAGGGATTTCCTTGTTATTCAACTTTGTCATATCTTGAGTGCTCATGCTTCATCTAAACCAAATCTGACGATAAATCCTTTATTGGCTACCACTTTGGTAGAAATTCTATATAATATCATTCCTTTGGTTTCATCTAAACCAAGTCAAGGTACCAATGATCCCACCAAAAAATTGAATAACATTAATCCTAGAAATGGGATTTCTTATTCAGCATCCACTGCTTTGACAAATCTACTAGTTAGATTTTCAGATAGAGAATTCCTTCTTAAAGCTTCATTCAATCAAGATTTACTAGCCTTATTAATCAGATCCGTGTGTACTGCTGCATTGAGAGACCCAAATGCTTCCCGTATGCTTCTTTTCTCCATACTAAAAGGAGAGAAGAATTACGATCAGATTTGGAACAGCATTCATAGTCTTGATAATGAATACTTCAATGGGGATACTTTGGTGTTAAAATCAATTGAGGATCAGGAAGAAAATGGGAGTGATTCCAATGACAATGATAATAATCCTAGTACTGCTAGTAGTATTCATAGAGATAGCATCACAGGAAATAATACCCCAAACCCAAATTTTTATAAGGGTCCAAAACAGAATGCTTCCTTGAATGGCTCGTTTACAAGTCTAACTATTAGTGAACAGAATAATGAAAATGGCAATGACAATGGGTTTTCTAATAACCGAAAATCAGTCGATGGTAACGAATCCATTACAAGCGCCAATGAACCAAATCTGAGAAGTAGCATTGATGAATATGAAGCTGAGAACGAAGCCATTGATAAGGCTTTAAGACCTCATCCGCCTACGGGTATGACTCCAAAAGCTAGAGAAAAGCAGAAAATGGGGACTCCTATCAATAAAGCTTGGGGAGGTAATGATGCGCTCAGAGTTATTTTGACAATATTGATTCCTTACTTGAAACTAACTTTAAATGAAATTTGGTCGGGGCAGAATGGTAGTAGCATCGATGCATTTGAATTGGCAAAACATATTGGAAATGCCAATTTCGATCAATTGTTGAAGGATAATTGTCGACAAATTAATTATGATTTTTTGCCCTCATCTGCATTAGTTCAGTTGAAATTTAGTTGGAGTCGAGTTTCTCTTGGTTGGTATCTTTCATTACTTTATGGAGATATATTTAATGCCTTGGATAACATAAATAACTTGGTGGGGGCCAAAAATAAAATCTTGAAGAATCTTACTTCCTCAGTTATGTCAATTGGTAAATTTTTCAATAGTGATCCAAAAACCTCAGATGAATCAATAATTTCAAATCTAGAAACTCATGGCATGGTGGAAGAAATCCAAAAATCTATTACAACTATTAATCATTGGCATCAAACCTATGTCAAACTCTTTAAAATTGAGGTTGAAACCTCGAGTTTTTTTGATGTGTTGAATTCGAAATTAATTAGTTCACAGCCTCAAGCGGCTCCTAAAACTCCTTCAATGGAACGTCCTAATACTTTATCAAGAAGATTAAGTGATCTTAGGATAAATCAGCAAAGAATGGGCTCAGTTCCAAGCTCAGGTTTATCCACTCCTAAAGAAGAACCAGAGGCCTACTTCCCTAGAGTCAATTCAGTTGGCTCTTTGCAATCTTTAAATGCAATTAACAGATCCAGGACTGCTACACCAAGAAACTCCATTAGCATGTAAGTTTGAAAACCACATGGTTTTCATTCACTTTCAATTCTCAGTTATATATTTCTATACACCTTTTTTTCTTCACATTATGCAAAAAATATACGTTAATATAATACACTTAAACCACCAGTATTCAGCGTCTTCTAGACCCTTTTTTGTTTTGCACTAAAGTAAATCCATCGTCATCAACTACTGGGCCATTATCAATTTCCATGGAGTCTTCTTGTGGGTGATTGTGATTATGGGTTTCCATTTCATCATCTTCATCTTCATCGTCTTCATCACTGCTAGGATTATTTGGGTCTGAGGTAAGTTGGACTTTGTTGACTTGTCTGTTTTCTTGTTTGGCTTGCCATCTTGAATACAATTCTTCAATAGGACTATAGTCATGGGCCACTACACTTTTGTAGAATTTCAAGATCAAAGCACCAATCTCTAGAGCAGAATCATTATCTATTTGAACATCGAATTCATCCACCATGGCGTATAACAAGGTTTCTTCGATATATTGAATATCAACAACCTTTTCATCAAATAAATCAATGACAACACCGGCCAACCAGTCTCTCTTTTCGTTGGAGTTAGGACCTCCCCACAGATTATCGACTGCAATTGTAAGTTCTTCCCATCTAGCTAATGCCATACAAACTGCAAGCTCAAAACGGGCTTGTTGTTTTTCATCACCAAATTTCAAGCTGTTGCCGTCAACAGCTTCCACATACTCAGCGGGATCAATACTGGTTATCATCTTGGTTAATTAGAGCGGATCGATTATTTCTGGTTGAGCGATGAGCTTGAAGTATTTTTCATGTTGCAACACCTTTGCGCGGAAATTAGATAAGCAATGAGGGAGATATTTTGCAGCCTAAAAAATGGATTAGCTATAAAGATGTTATAAAAGACTAGATACTAGGGGATCCCTTTTTAGGGTTGTCAAAACCTCTTCTTCAGACACATTCAATGACACTTGTCTATACCTTTCGGTCTTAATGTTTTGCATAGTTAAGATTCCATTTTCTACCAATTCAAATAGAAGAAATCTGAAGGTTTCTATTCTGATATTCGCCCCCAGAGCTTTTGAGGATAATTTGTCATTCAATAAGACCCCAGCCATATCTAAAGATGGGTCTAAGTCTCTATCAAACACTAGATGCTTAGAAGATGCCATACTCAATAGGATCTTCATTTCGTCTATGATATCTCCCAAAGGGTTATCAGATAATCCTGAACGTCTCATACGTAATAAAAGGGCAGCCAAAAGTAATTTGGAGGCAAAAGAAAGACTGGAAATATACTTTGCTATAGGGGAATTGATGGTTTCGTTGATGGCTTTGGCAATATGGGGGATTTTAACGTGAAATGAGGGTTCTTCATCTTGATCTCTCTCAATTTCTTGGTCGCCAGTGCTCCCATTAGTCTGTTGTAGTTCCAATTTGTAATCAAGCTCTGCTATTTCAACAGCTCTTCTACAAATTTGTAATGCCCTACGAGCATCTCCACTAACACTGGCAACTTTTCTTGAAGCAAAATTAATGGCATCTTTGTCGACAATCACATTATGCTTTGTTTGTCTTGTCAATAGATCCAATCTATGTTCAATAATGTGACCTAGTTGTTCGAAAGAATAACCAATAAACTGAATTCTTTTTAATCCCAACCTCGAGGAGATTTTATTGGATAATACCCGCTCTGGTAAATCCATTGTGTTAGCTACCGCAATTACAATTAATTGAGATTCTGGATACGTAGGCCAATTGAAAAAATTATACATGACTCCCTGCTTCTTGGTGGCAATTTGATCCAATTCATCAATCATTAGAACCATGGGTTTTTTGGAAGGAGAAGCTTCTTTAAAATAAGCATCTAAGAAATTAGCGGCATTAGAAGAAGTCACGTCCAACCCCGATATCGTTCCCCATAACTCACTATATGCATCATTTGGATTTATTAATTTTAATCCGTTGATTTCATGATAATCAAATTCAGGTAATTCATCTAATACTTGCAATTCTTTCATTTGATGCATTACTTCTCGAATAGTGGCAGTTTTCCCAATACCAGGTGTACCACTCACATACAAACAACAACCAGTTTTTTCACGTATAGCATTTTCAATACTTAGATATAATGATGTGAATTCGTCTTCTCTACACGGTAAAGAAGTCAACTTGGTTGAAGCATGTAATTTGTTCTTCAAATCTTTAAATGCACCTGACTTTGTATCCAATAATTCAAATGGGTTATCCAATTGCTTACGCTTTTTAGGAGAAACGGCATTGAATGATGGAATATCCAATTTATCCTTTATACGGAGTTGTTTGTTCCCCACAACTTTCTGAATAAAATCTAATGAAGCAGCATACTCTTCTTTTCGATTTTGAAGATGTTGAAGACCCTTAGCTGAAAATACTTCTTTTTTATACTTTTTGGGGGTCTGTGGTTCTGATGCATTCTGTGTTTTAGGTTTACGGCCTCTTTTTGATTTATTAACTTTTGGAATGAATTCATCCAGGGAATCGTCACTTTCACTTGAAGAAAACTCTTCGTCGATTACCACGGGTTTCCTTTTTCTTGATCGACGACTAGGAGAAACATCAACAAGTTCAGGTTCATCGGTTTCAGTGGTGTTGGATTCGGTTTCGTCGATGGAATCAATGGTCTGAGTTTCAATGGTTTCCTTCCGAGGTTTGGGGGCCACGGTTTTTTGTTTTTTCTTAGGAGAGGCTTCCTTAACTGTATGATTTCCAGCTGTTACAGTTCGAACAAAGTCCAATAACTCCTTAGGTCCTTTTTTTTGAAGACGATTTAAGATTGTGTCTGTGTAATTGAACGCGTTAGTGACATTTGTATTGAATTCATCTACCGCTCTTTGACAGAAATATTTATTATTCTTCTGTTCAGATTCCAATTTATCAAAGCTATCTTTGGTTAAAATTTCTGTCTTGTCAACCACATCCTGAGCCAAAACACTTACATTTATAGGAGTCAAAAAAACTTCTTCTTCTTGGACGTCATTCAAAGTGTCTTCATCTACTTCGAGTTCATCTTTTCTATCGAAGCACAACACTTGCATGTCAATAAAATGCTCAATTCCGAATTCTAATGTCACTACTAATCCTATCTTATTCACATCCCCTTCCTCTGGGTCTTGCTCGGGATCTTGATAAATAATATGATCTCCTAGTTTGATTTCTAGTCCATCGGTTTTGCGTCGCATTGTAATTGAAGAAGCATTGACATTAGTTTTGGCGGTTCTACTCCTTCTAGGGGACCGACTGGTCGTGCTCCTTCGAGGCGATCGACTGGTCAATCCTTCTGACTCTTGAAGAGTATACTGCCAGTCGCCTAATGATCTTTGGTTCACTGCCATGATGATCTAAAGGCTTTCTGTCAAGTTGAACTTTTCAGTTTCTACAATTTAATTGCAGCATTTAAAAGCGCGCGACTCGCTATTTATTAATATCCTATTTGATAAGATAAGATTACATACAAGAAGTATACCAAGAAGCACGAGGAAGAAATAGAAGAACGGACATTAAAACGTTTATGCGTAATTATTAAAGACATCGAGACATGACGGCGTTAGTTGTAGATAAGAATGGGTTCACCAATGTTGGAGATTTCGTCAAGATTAAGTTTTAAGTCAAATGCTTTGGAAAGAATGATCTTGAAGATTTTTTGGACATTGATTGAATGAGATGTGGAACAGAAAACCACAGGAGATTTCATAGCAGCAGCAAATTTTTTGGCTTGTTGAGTAATGTCGATCTGATCATGGTTGGGCAAATCAATGAATTCATCATATTTGGTGCCTACTAGAAAAGGAATAGCTGTCTTGTTAAATCCTCTTACTTGTCTATACCATTCTTTAATAGAATTCAAGGTGGATTTTCTAGTTAAATCAAACATAAATAAGATAGCTACCGCGTCATTGGATACTAAAGGTAACATATTAATGAATTCTTTTTGTCCTCCTAAGTCCCATATGGAAAACGTGATGATGGTATTTCTTATTCGTATTTTCTTATCCATGAAATTGACCCCTAATGTTTGAATATAATCGTCATCAAACATTCCCTCTACATATTTAACCATAAGCGAAGTCTTCCCGATTTGTGAATCTCCGATCAATCCCACTTTGAGTGATACTCTGGAGGCCTGTTAGTATCAAATATCAATCTGAATAGTTCAAAATCCTATACATACTGGTTACCTTGGTCATCTTGGTCTTGGTTGTGGTGTTGTTGGTGATTTTGATCCATAATAACTGTTGTTTACATATGTCTAATCGAGATATGTGAGATTGATTCGCGCGTAAAATGGGGGAACGAGGGCTGGTGACTCTATCACGTGCGGAAATATTTACAGTCACAGTTTCTTAAAACCTAAGGATAAAATGGTGGTTTAGACTAAGAGAACAGAAGTTAAGGTGAAATATAGTTAGATATATTATACTGATATAGAATATCCACCACAATATTCATTTACCAGTTTATTCAACGTCCTATAGTGGGATATACAAGATTCACCCATAGTAAAGCACAACAGGTTGAAACATGAGAATACTCAGAACTAGGACGTGCGTCGACCAATAGCCTCTTAACCTTTACCTCTACATACTACAGTATTTAAAGAGGTATAGTACAAGTTTGAACCAGAAATTTACATTCGAATACGTTCCACAACACTTAACAGCTCTTGTCTATTGTCATTACCATTAGGTAACCTTTCCATTAATACCTAACAATATAAGTTTTGTTAGTGCGATTGCAGCTAAAGTTTGGCTCACACACTCACGCTCACTGAAAAAAAATTTTTCACTCAATAGTAATTATCTTCAACACTATATCGTTCTTTTGCAAACATGGCTGTTGGTAAGAATAAAAGATTATCGAAAGGTAAAAAAGGTTTAAAGAAGAAGGCTGTTGACCCATTCCAAAGAAAAGATTGGTTTGACTTAAAAGCTCCATCTACCTTCGAAGACAGAAATGTTGGTAAAACTTTAATCAACAAATCTACCGGTATGAAAAATGCTGCTGATGGATTAAAAGGAAGAGTTGTTGAAGTTTGTTTAGCTGACTTACAGGGAAGCGAAGACCACTCTTACAGAAACATCAAATTAAGAGTTGATGAAGTCCAAGGTAAAAACTTGTTAACCAACTTCCATGGATTAAACATGACTTCTGACAAATTAAGATCTTTAGTTAGAAAATGGCAATCTTTAGTGGAAGCTAATGTTACTGTTAAGACTGCTGATGACTACGTGATCAGAATCTTTGCTATTGCTTTCACCAAAAGACAACAAAACCAAATCAAAAAGACCACTTATGCTCAAAGTTCCAAATTAAGAGAAATCAGAAAAAAGATGATCGAAATTATGCAAAGAGAAGTGTCTAACATCACTTTAGCTCAATTAACTTCCAAATTGATTCCAGAAGTGATTGGTAGAGAAATTGAAAAATCCACTCAAACCATCTACCCATTACAAAATGTCCACATCAGAAAAGTTAAATTGTTGAAACAACCAAAATTCGATTTAGGTGCTTTGATGGCCTTGCATGGTGAAGGTTCCACCGAAGAAAAGGGTAAAAAAGTCTCTAAAAAAGGTGGTTTCAAAGACGTTGTTTTAGAAGCTGTTTAATCTATAACTCAATATAAGATACATATAAATTGGAGTTGGGATGTAGTAGTTAAATCTCTGAGTAGGAATTATAGTATTAGTACTAGGAAGTTGAGGATTATTAGTATGACAAACCTCAATATTTTAATTAGTACTCTGGCTTTGTGTTATATTTTGTGCTATATTTTGTGCTAGCTGTGTGCTAGCTTTGTGCCACATTTTAGTACTCAATAATTTGTACTCAATAATAAGCTAGTAATTAACAGAGTACTACCAAAATACAAAATACCACAATAGTATTACATATTCTCTTACAATCTCTTCTTACAATACACTTCTTAAATCTTTTCCTTAAATCTATATTCTACAAATTACACCTTCATCACCTTATCTTGTCTAAGTTCAAAAATACTTCACTTCATGTAACTTTACTAAACTAAAAATATCACTGCCCCTAATTCGCAATTTTCACAGTTGCAGCCATTCAGGTACCAATAGCCTCACCTGTAAATCATCTCACATAACTCTGGTACGATAATTGACATATATCATTAACACGGCCATTAACCCATATAATAACTTTTGTTCAATCAACCAATCACATAACCTCTAACTCCATAACTCTAACTCTAGCAATATAGCAATATCATTTCCTTGTTCTCTTCCCTGGTTGCCAGTGTCCTAACCGGAGTGAAATTTCAGGTGTTCGCGAAGTTGCTGTTATTTTTCTCCCAAGGATACCTTTAAACCATCAATCACTCAATTGGGGAGTCAATTGTGTAAGAATATCAAAGGTTAAGATGGCTCAAAGTGATACTGAAAAGGGGGGAAGGATTCCTAGTAACCCTCAACAAAATATCAATGAGATTAATGAGCACAATGCCAATATAAGGAACCAATCAACTCCCAGTGCTAAAGATTCTAAATCCGATCCTAAAACTCACCATAAGGTGTCAATTCGGGAGAATACTACTTTTAGTTGGGAAAATGTCGGGACTTGGGATAGTGACATTGCTACTGATAAGAAGAAATCATTGAAGAACTTGAAAAAGATTGAATCTTATGTATTGGATCATTTCTTTGGTGATTGGTATTGGAATACTGGAATTATGATTGGTACCTGTTTTTTCTCTTGGTTAGTGGCCAGAGTTGGATTAGGGTTCTTTTCATTATTGGTAGTCCTTTTAGCCACCAATTCCGTTTATAGAATTGAATTCAGAAGATTTAATCGGGATATTAGAGATAATATGACCAGAATTAAAGCTTCTAATCGGTTAGAAGAAGAATTGGAATCAATGGAATGGTTAAATTCTTTCTTGGATAAATTCTGGGTTATTTATATGCCTGCTTTATCTGAACAAGTATTATTTATTGCCAATGACATCATGAAGGATCAAGCTCCAGGAATGGGGATTGAAAAGATTTCATTGGACGAATTTACTTTGGGTTCTAAAGCTCCTAGAGTCAATAGTATTAAATCTTATACTAAAAAGGGAAAAGATCATATTGAAATGGATTGGGCTTTCTCTTTTGCTCCTAATGATACTGATGATATGACCAAGAATGAAATTAAAAAGAAAATCAATCCTAAAGTAGCGTTAGGAGTTACTATTGGTAAAGCCTTTATTTCCAAATCTTTACCGATTTTAGTGGAAGATATGGCTTTCACCGGTAGAATGAATATTAAATTGAAATTATCTGAAAATTTCCCTCATATTAAGATGGTTTCTGTTCAATTCTTGGAAGCTCCAACCATTGATTATGCTTTGAAACCAGTAGGTGGTGACACTTTAGGGTTGGATATCATGAAATTTATTCCTGGTTTATCTTCTTTTGTTAACACTTTGATTCATAGTAATCTTAGACCAATGTTATATGCTCCTAATTCTTTAGATATTGACGTGGAAGAAATCCTTGCTCAACAATCTAATGATTCTAATGGGTGTGTGGCTGTTAGTGTTAGAAGATGTATGAAATTAAAGACTGGGGCTAATACCAAAGAAAATAGTATTAACCCATACGTCGAACTTAAGGTGTCTAGTAATGGAGATGTTCAAGAAAAGACCAAGGTTAAAAAGTTAATTAATGATCCTATCTTTATGGAAACCAAGTATATTTTGGTGAATAATTTGGACGGGGTCTTTTTAACTTTTAATGTATTCAACTTTATTGAGGATCAAGCTGATGATAAATTGATTGGTTCTGTGGAAGTTCCTATGGTTGATTTACTTCAAAAAGAAGTCCAAACTTCTGTAGTTAAAAACATTGTTGAAAGTGGTAAGATTGTCGGGAAAATTGAATTTGATCTTAGATACTTCCCTTGTTTGAAACCTTTGGAATTGGATGACGGATCTAAAGAAGAAAACACCGATTCCGAAGTGGGGATTATGAAAATTAACTTACATGCTGCTGAAAACTTGGAATTATCTGAGTCTGTCATTGGATTATTGAATCCTTATGCTGAGATTTTTGTTGATGATAAGTTGGCTAAGGCTTGTAGACGGTTAAGAAAGACCAATGAACCAAATTGGAACCAAAGTTTTGAATCTTTAATTACTCAACAATCCGAAACTAAAGTTTTAGTGTTGGTTAAAGATTCTGCCAATGAAAACATTGTTGCCAAATTGGATGCTAATTTACAAGATTTAATCTTTGAAACTTCAAGAGGTCAACAATGGATTAAATGTCCACCAGTTAAAAAGGGTGGAGTTTCCCCTAGACTTAAAATCACTGCTCATTGGAAAGCTTTGGGAATCACTGATGATAAGGTGGTGGATACTAATTTCAATGCTTCTATTGGTGGATTGAGATTACATATCAGAGGAGCCACTGATTTGAAAAACCTTGAAGCAGTTGGAGAAGTTGATCCATATGTTAAAATCATGGTCAACGGGAAATTGAGAGCCAAAACTTCCACTATTGGTGAGACTTGTAATCCAGTATATGATACGGTTTATTTCTTCCCTATTGATAATGAACATCAACATATATTATTAAGTATAATGGATGCTGAGCCTGATGAAAAAGATCGGTCCTTAGGTTCTTGTGCTGTTCATGTAAATGACTTTATTAAGAAGAATGATAAAGGATACCTATTGGGATACGATGGTTCCAATGAGATTATTGAACAACCAGTGTTATATAATGGAGAGAATAAGGGATACTTATCATATTCTGTATCATTTGTTCCTAACATTCCTATTTTCACTCAAAATCAATTAAAGAACAAAAAGGCATACCAAAAACATTTGGAAGAAATGAAGGCCAAAGAAGAGGCCAAAAAACAACATGAAATCAAATTAATAACTGAACATCCCGATGAATATGAATGGGCTGAATTAGGTGATGAAGATATGCCTCCACCACCAAGAGTTGAAATGCCATTGGAAGATATCATCAAGTATAGAGCTGGTACTATTCAGGCCACCATTTTACAAGGAAGATTAGAAAAACCTGATTTGTTTGTTCATACATTATTTGATGAATTAGCTACTCCATCTGGGGTGACTCCTAAGAATGAATCAAGAAACTTGACAGTTCCATCTTCTGCTGAATGCTTCGTTAGAGATTTACCAAATTCTAAAATGGTGTTTAGAGTCAGTAAGAAATTTGAAGTTCAAAATGAAGATGATGTAAGAACTGAAAGAATCTTTGATACTATCGAAATCTTGAAAAAATCTTATAAGAAACCTATTGACTTGAGAATTGATGAAAAGAATCATATTCGGGTTCAATTAGATTTCATTCCAACTGCTGTTAAATTACATCCATTAGATACCATTTTGGATGTTGGTCATATGAAGATGGAAATCTTGAGAGGGGAGAACTTACCAGCTATAGACCTGAATGGTAAGTCTGATCCAATGGCCGTTGTGAAATTAGATGGGGTGGAAATCTTTAAGACTGATAAGAAACGGAAGACTCTTGATCCTCAATGGAATGAAACCACTGAATTCCCAATGTTATCAAGATCCAGACAAGTTCTTTTGGTTCAAGTATATGATTGGGATTTAACACACGATCCAGAATTATTAGGTACTGCTAATATTGATTTCTCCACCATGGAACCTCATGATTCTACTCAATTTGTGGCTGATTTGAATACTCAAGGTAAAATTCACTTAAGATGTACTTTTAAACCAGAATATATTAGACCTAAAGTTGGAGCTGGTGGAGGATTACCAATTGATTTCAGTGATATTGCCGGTGCTCCATTGAAACTTGCTGGAGGGGCTGCTGGTGTGGCTGGTAATGTTGTAGGAGGAGGAATTGGATTTGCTGGAGATGGATTAAGTAAAGGAGGATCATTCTTGAAAGGATTTGGTAAACTGAAGAGAAAGAAGAATAATAATGCTGATACTTCCACCGCCACTGACTCTGGTAGTGTAGCAACTCCAAGCAAAACTTCTATGCAAGATGATGATAACTTGAGTGCTAGTACTAGTGTTGCCAATAGTCCAAGTAAGAATGGATCTAGATCACAATATACTAATGACTTACAATCTTTAAGATCAGGTCAAACTGCCCAAACTGGTCAAACTGGTAATGGTAGTGGTCAAGATCCAGGAAAGCAATTGGCTCCAGGTGAAAACCCTGATTTGGTAGAAGATGACGAGGAAGATAAAGGTCCCGCTAAGGTTCCTGAAGCTGGAATTGGTGCTTTACCAAATATTCATGCTGAATCTTTACCACCACCACAAAAACCAACTTTTGGTCATCCACCAAAGAATGGTCATATGAGAACCACTAGTGATGTGAGCTCTCATATGGGCGCTGATAGTAGTTTTGCCAGTAGTATAAATGGAGCTAATGCCATTGCTGGAAGATTGAGTATTATGAGTGCCAGTGGTTATTCTAGTAAGAATTTGGAAATCAAGGTTTCATTAAAAACATCTAATCATGATAAAACCTTGTATAAAACCAGATCTGCCAAAGAAAAACTGGGACAATATAAATGGAATGAAAGTTGCCCATTCCAAAGTGTTCCTTCTGGACAACTTGTATTATTGTTAAGAGAGAACCACACCTTTAGCTCTGATGTGGTTGTCGACACATTGACGATGGATTTGTCTGACTATTTGGATAAACATGAAGACATCACTTTGAATGGATCCAGTGGATCCGTATTGGTGAATTTGAGATACGTGTCTACATAGACTGTATAATTGTTTAGTATAATAAAGACTTTAACACGAGCACTAAAAGAGTAAGTAGCACTACACGGAACAATAATATAGACGAGAAACAGTAAAATCTAGAACAAATAGGGCTGTGGTAAGGAATAAGGTGTATTCACTTTTTGCAGCCATTAGTACAGTAGACAGCTAGTGCGGCAATTATGTCGCATGTCGTCTGACAACGTGACTGTGTGACTGCGGCACGCGCCAGCGGTCAGGAAACCCGCATCGGATTTTTGTGTCACTTTTGCTAGTTAGGAAAATTTTCAAGTTTTTTTTTCTGAGAAATATTTGAAAACTCACTAACAAAAAAATTTTCAATAACTATATTACAATCAAAGATGTCACAAGCCGTATGTAACACACACGGGTTTGGAGGAGGATATAGAGTGTATTAGATGAATCTATAATGAAGAATGAACACATATGATGAGGATTAGCCATTAAAAAGACCATGAATGAATCAAACAACAGAACATATACTATCATTTGCAATATACCTAAAACTCCCTTATTACCTGAAGATAGGATAAAAACTTTTGAACCAAAGAAGTATGAGATGAATATCAAACCATTAGATTCATATCAATCCATCAGATTATCCATAATAACTCAACCAAAGTCCTTTCTCCTTTAAACAACCCCCATACTTTAACACCATTTGGTGTTTCTCTATTTTACAACAATATACTAACAATTCTATAGGCCCCTAAATGGTACCAAGCTCAGGATGCTCCAGTTCCAAGACAAAATAGAAAAGCCAGTCATCCTCAAAAATTACGTGCCTCTTTAGTTCCAGGTACCGTATTGATCTTATTAGCTGGTAGATTCAGAGGTAAAAGAGTTGTTTACTTGAAAAACTTAGAAGACAACACTTTATTAGTCTCTGGTCCATTCAAAGTTAACGGTGTCCCATTAAGAAGAGTCAACTCTCGTTATGTGATTGCCACCTCCACCCAAGTTAACGTTGCCGGTGTTGATGTTTCCAAATTCAACGTCGAATACTTTGCCAGAGAAAAAACTCCAAGATCTAAGAAATCTGAAGCCGAATTCTTCAACGAAGATCAACCAAAGAAAGAAATCAAAGCTGAAAGAGTCTCTGACCAAAAATCCGTTGATTCCGCTTTATTATCCGAAATCAAAAAGACTCCTTTATTAAAACAATACTTATCCGCTTCTTTCTCATTGAAAAATGGTGACAAACCTCATTTATTAAAATTCTAAATAACTGGTTAGTTGTTTTGAATAAGTTCTTTCCTATTTTTGTTTATACTTACAAATTAATTATGAAAAAATTGTAATAATGTGGTTATTATCATTTTTTAACTTTGTATATTTAATACATTTTTAAACGTCTAGAATCTAATTGTAGTTAATATTTATCTCTAGTGTTATTTGTTATAGTAGTTCAAAGAACTAGGGTGCCATTAAAGAACTAAGTAGAAACTTCTCTATACCAAATTTAAAGTAGTAGTGCCCCAACCGACCTCATCGCTCAATGAAAAATTATTTAAGCTCATCTCTCAATGTAGCCTTCTAATTAAGTATAAACCAAACACCATGGCCAATTTAATCCCTATTGCTACTTATAACTTGAACTTACAGCCATTCAAACCAGTGGCTGCTATTGAGTATGACCACCCAGTCACCGTCAGATTAACTTCTGCTGCTGTTGACCCAGAAGCAGTTGATGAAGATGACAAGCCATCCACCTTGAGAATGTTAAAGAGATCTTTACCCATGTTCGATGATTATGATGAAGACGATGATGAAGATTTTGATGAAGATGAATCTGATGAATTAGATGAAGATGAAGAAGAAGAATCTGAAGAAGAAGAAAAACCAAAGGCCAAAAAGGGTAAAAAAGTTGAAAAGGAAGACGAGGAAGAAGAAGATGAAGAAATGGATTCTAGTGATGAAGAAAACTTTGATGACGATACCGAAGAATTTGTTGTGTGTACTTTGTCTCCAAAGATCCAATACCAACAAACCATCGATGTCACTATTCAACCAGATGAAGAAGTGTACTTTATTGTTACCGGATCTTACCCAATTCATTTAATTGGTAACTACGTGGACCACCCAGATGATGAAGATAGCGATGAAGAAGATTATGATGATGAAGAATATGATTCAGATGAACTTGACTTAACCCCAGATGAAGATGAGTTAATCGACGAACAACAAGATTATGATTTAGATGAATTAGAAGATGAATCTGATGTTGAAAACAAAATCGAAGAATTAGTCGAAGAAGACGAAAAGAAAAACGGTAAAAAGAGAGCCCTCGAAGACGAAGAACCAAAACCAAAGGAAACCAAAAAATCCAAACAGAAGGCTAAAAAGGAAGTTCAATTTGCTGAAAACTTGGAACAAGGACCAACTGGATCTGAAGCCAAAAAGGAAGCCAAAAAGGAAACTCCTAAAAAGGAAGCTGCCAAAAAGAAAGACACCAAAAAAGACACCAAAGCCCCAGAAGCTCCAGTTAAATTCCCTACCAAAACTTTATTAGGAGGAGTTGTCACTGAAGACAGAAAAGCCGGTAAAGGACAAACTGCCAAATCTGGTAACAAAGTTGGAATTAGATACATTGGGAAATTGAAAAACGGGAAAGTGTTTGACAAAAACACCGGTGGTAAACCATTTGTGTTTGGATTAGGAAAAGGTGAATGTATTAAAGGATTCGACCTTGGGGTAGCTGGTATGGCTGTTGGAGGAGAAAGAAGAGTTGTCATTCCTGCTAAGATGGGTTACGGTTCTCAAGCTTTACCAGGAATTCCAGCCAATTCCGAATTAACTTTCGACATCAAATTAGTGTCTTTGAAATAAGTTTACTAGACGTTTCCCTCATTCATATAGCTCATTTAGTTTTTAATAAAAGTGTATTAAGTATTTAATAATTTTTGCAGCCGCATGTACATCGCCCATACGGAAAACGGGAGACGCGCAGCAGGCGTGCCACACCCAAAACGCTCAATTCATCGTTTAGAAAAAGTTCATCTGTAACATCTTGGAAAACCCATCACACTGAAAGTATGTATAGCACGGCTACAAGCCGATATAACTCGACCACCAGAAGGGTATAAAAGCTGAAAATTGGACCATTACGTTGTATAGAACAAGACCTATCCAATGGTATCTTAAAATTACCATCATCACATGACCACGCCATACAAGCGGCGGGGCTTATCAACAAGTTCTATTCATCGTATACATCGCTTCACTTAGCTTACTAAATATGCTCAAGGCAGGTCTTTTTTTTTTTACTATTGTTAATTCTTTTGTATCTTCGAAAGGGTTTCCTGGGTGAATATTCTGTTACTAACCAGCTAGATATGGGAGTGGTTCCTAAAGTCGCTTGCAGTATTGCAAGGTTTTCTGCTCAACGTCCAATCCATGTTATAATTTTTGCAACGTTATTAGCGTCCATATCATATTTATCGGTGGTGGATGAATATATCCCGGATAATCTCGAGACCAGTGGGTCCCTCAACTACTACCACGCCCCAGGGTCCAACGATTTCAAAGATTGGGTCGAAATTTCCGATATTGACTCTGAACAGTATGCCAGTGCTAATAAAGTCAGTGTAATACCATTAAGATTTAAAAGACTTCATAATAATAATATCCCAAGTATTGAGAACTCTTTCCATGGGTTAGGTACTAACGAAAGACTTGTCATTGTGGATTCCGATTTGACTGATGAAACATTACAAAAACTTGATAGTTTGAATTCTGATGGGATTTCTTGGAAAATAAGAAACCATACTAAACTTCATCGTTATTATGATTATTTAAATTATTCTTTCACCAAAATCAAATCTTTAATCCAATTGGCCGAAACCTTTGATGTCGGTTTAATAACTTTTGCTTATTTGGCCATGTGGTATACTTTGATCAAGGTATTCTTTGATATGAAACAAGCTGGATCTAATTTTTGGTTAGCCTTTTCTACTTTAGTTTCTTCTACTTTTGCATTTTTATATGCCTTGGTGGTAGCTACTCGGTTTTTAGGGATCAAAGTATCTTTATTAAGTATGACAGAAGGGTTACCATTTTTAGTGGCTATAATTGGATTTAAACATAAAGTATCTATTTCTACTATGGTTCTGAAAGCTTCCATGTCACAAGCTGATGTGAAAACCATAATTTCCGATTCTATTTCCAGTCATTTTATCAGTTTATTCAGAGATCATGCTGCTGTCATTGGAGCTTTATTAGCCATTGTAGCTTATGCCAACCATTTGGAAGGATTAAGAAATTTTTCCGCTTTAGCTGCTTTAATTTTATCATTTGATCTTTTGATGACTTTCACTTTCTATTCTTCTATTTTAACATTAAAAGTTGAAATTAATAGAGCTCGTCGTACTGAAAATTTGAAGAGAGCTTTAGAAGAAGATGGAATTTCTTCTTGGGTAGCTAATAATATTGTGAAAAAAGATGCTAAGAAAGATAAAGTCGGTACTGAATCTATATTCAACTCCGAAAACACTTCAATTCTTTCTTTCAAGGTAGCCATGATTGCTGGATTCTTTGGCGTTCATGCCTTCTGGTTGGGAAGCAATTGGCTTTACAATGCTGCCAGTGATGAAAAAGCTGATACTATTCGTGATACCATTTATTTGACTAAAACCGCCGCTAAACATATTACCGTTGGTGGTAATGGTACTATTGTTACCATTTTATCCCCAAAGAATGTTATTCCATTGGGAATTTTTGTTAAATTTGAAGATATGTTAATGGCATTATTTGAACTCATTAGTCGTTCCATCAAAGACGATATCTTATCGAAATTGATTTTATTTGCCTTAACTCTTTCTATTTGCATCAATGCTTATTTCTTAAATGCTTCCCGTCATCAAATTTCTGCTACCAATAAATTAATTGAACATGAAATCAAAAGACCAAAATCAGAAGGGTCTACCAAATCTGAAAAATCTAGAGAAGATTCCAGTAAAGAATCAACCCTTGTTGATGAACCAGATACTAGCGAAGAAGATGAATTACAACTCACGGTTAAAAGTAAAGTTTTACCATTAGATGAATGTGTTTCTATCATGAAAGATGGAAAAGTTAAAACGTTGAACAACGATGAGGTTACTTCATTAGTTGTAGGAGGAAAATTACCATTATATGCGTTAGAAAAACAATTAGGTGATAACAAAAGAGCCGTTTTGGTACGTCGTAAGGCCATTGCTAGAATCGCCAAAGCCCCTGTTTTAGAAACTAACAAATTACCTTATAATCATTATGACTATGATAGAGTGTTTGGAGCATGTTGTGAAAATGTTATTGGATATTTACCTATCCCTGTTGGGGTAGCAGGTCCATTGATTATTGATGGAAAACCTTATCATATTCCTATGGCTACCACTGAAGGATGTTTAGTGGCCTCTGCTATGCGTGGTTGTAAAGCCATGAATGCCGGAGGAGGAGTTCAAACTGTTTTAACTCAAGATGGTATGACCAGAGGACCATGTGTTCAATTCCCAACTTTAAAAAGAGCTGGAGCTGCCAAAGTATGGCTTGATTCTGAAGAAGGTCAAAAATCCATTAAAAAGGCTTTCAATTCTACCTCCAGATTTGCTCGTTTACAAAATATTAAAACTGCCATTGCTGGGAAATTATTATATATTCGGTTTAAAACCACTACTGGAGATGCTATGGGGATGAATATGATTTCAAAGGGGGCCGAATATTCTCTTAAATATATGATTGAAGAATGTGGGTGGAGTGATATGGAAGTGTTATCAGTTTCTGGTAATTATTGTATCGATAAAAAGCCAGCTGCTATTAATTGGATTGAAGGAAGAGGGAAATCCGTGGTTGCTGAAGCCGTTATTCCAGGTGAAGTAGTTAAGAAGGTGTTGAAATCTGATGTTAAAGCTCTTGTGAAATTAAATGTCAGTAAGAATTTAATTGGATCAGCCATGGCTGGATCTATTGGAGGATTTAATGCTCAAGCTGCTAATTTGGTCACAGCCGTGTTCCTTGCTTGTGGACAAGATCCAGCCCAAAATGTGGAATCTTCTAACTGTATTACTTTACTTGATGAAGTTGATGGAGATTTACATATTTCTGTTTCCATGCCATCGATTGAAGTGGGGACCATTGGAGGAGGTACTATACTTGAAGCTCAAAGTTCAATGTTGGAATTATTGGGAGTTAGAGGACCTCATCCTACTAATCCTGGTGAAAACGCTAGACAATTGGCTCGTATTGTTGCATCAATTGTCCTTGCCGCAGAGCTTTCTCTTTGTTCTGCTTTGGCTGCTGGTCATTTGGTTCAATCTCATATGCAACATAACCGTAAGCCTGCTACTCCAGCTAATGGAACTAGTGCTAATGGAACTATTGCCAATGGATCTGCTACCAGCACTGCCAGTGCTGCCACCACCGCTACCAGTGCTCAAGCCAATGGTGCCAGTACCAAACTTAATGATACAGACCTCAAGCGTTTACAAGAAGGGTCAGTTAATTGTATTAAATCATAATCAAGAAAAGTACAAAAAGTATTACTGTAATACCACTGTTGATATATAGATTAATTGCATAATGTACAAATATATGGTGACTATTTAATGGTGACTATCGAAAGGTGTAGTGTCTATAGTGTAGATTATATAGTGGTGGCCATTCGCGAATAAGAGTCATATTCAATACTACACCTAAAGCCCAATGATTAAGAACAATCCGTCCCAGGTCATTGGTGATACCATCCCCAACAACACGCCCCATGCCGTGTCGGTGACACTCCCAACTTGGGAAGCCACGGTTGGTTATGAAGAGGCTGAAGATTGGGTTACTAGTAAAATGACCTCAGGGTATCCAAGATTCTACATACATTCAATTATTCAAGCTTTATGTGCTAGGATTGAACATAAATATGGAAGAGATGGGGAAAAAGCCATGGTTTTCCCGAACTATACCATTGCCAAACGGTGTAGAGAGTTCATATTTTCCAAGAGTGAAACTAAACCAGCTGTTAGAGTCTTACAGTTGAGTGCTGCTGGACCTAAAACTGAGGAAGAAAAATCTACTTTAGTCGCTACTACCATAGGGGTATTGTTTTATCCCCCTGCTTTGTTCCCATTGGCAAAAAGTTATTGGCAACACTCAGGAGAAGGAATTAGTTCCAGATTGGCCGAGTACGTATTAAAGAATCTTTTTAATGAAGCTGCTGATGAGAAGAATCATTCCATCAAATTTGATGTGCCTAAAGAAGGAGCTTCCAAAGCAGAATTACAAGCCCGTAAAATCCAACAGATATCTCCTAGTATGAATTTTGCTAGACCTAAAAAGAACCAGTCACAAAATGATGAATCGGTTCAAGAATCAGAGACTTATATTGATCAAAAATACGGTCGGGTGTTGGACTTGAAGTTTGGTGATGCTGCCAAGGTGGCTCTTAGAAGAAGAATTATTGGTAATATTGAAGCTTCTTTACTTGACCTTGAACAAATCAAATCAACTGGAGCCGATAAATCTAGACGTGATTCTTCTCCTAATACCAAACATTTAAGTGAAGATGATGTTTATTTATATCCTAGTGGGATGTCAGCTATATTTAATGCCCACCAAGCTTTACTCAAATCTCAAGAACCTAAGAAATCGGTATGTTTTGGGTTCCCATATGTCGATACTTTAAATATCTTGAGAAAATTCGGCCCTGGGGTCCACTTTTTGGGGTTAGGAGATGACGAATCTTTAGATGAAATGGAAGAACAGTTAAATAACAAAACAATCGATATAATGGCCTTATTCTGTGAATGTCCTTCTAATCCTTTATTGAAAACCCCTAACTTGAAGCGGGTTAGAAAATTAGCTGATAAATTCGATTTTGCCGTGGTGGTTGACGATACGGTGGGGAACTTTGCTAATATAAAAGTTTTACCATATGCTGATATGGTGGCATCTTCATTAACAAAAATATATTCTGGTGATTCAGATGTTATGGGAGGTTCTTTAGTATTGAACTCCGCCGCCCCCAAATATCATACTTTGAAAAAGTATTTTAATGAACAATTTGAAGATACTTTCTGGGTTCAAGATGCATTGGTCATGGAAAGAAACTCTCGTGATTTCATAGAGAGATCTACCAAAGTTAATGAAACCTCGGTAGCCATTGTAGATTTCTTAACATCTTGTCCTTTAATATCGAAAGTCTATTACCCATCAGTGTCTGATACTAAGAAATATTATGATGAAGTAAAGACAAAAGATGGAGGATATGGTGGATTGATTTCATTTTTATTCCATGAACCTTCAGATGCGGTTTCATTTTTCAATGCTATGAACTTTCATAAAGGACCTTCTTTGGGAACCAATTTCACTTTAGCATGTCCTTATACTATTTTGGCCCATTATCAAGAATTAGATGAAGTGGCTAAATGGGATATCGACAGAAACTTGATTAGAATTAGTGTGGGGATTGAAGATAAAGATGAAATCTTGGAGGTGATGCAACAGAGTTTAGATATGACTCTTGAGAGGTATAAGTAGGGTTATTCAATATATCTAGATGATAGTAAATTAGTGTAAATTAGTGTAGATAAGTGTAAATGCTAACTATGTCGTCCAGGAAACTTCATGTGTTCACACGGAGCCGGGGGCTCGCCAATTATGGGATCATGGGTTACCTCCCCCACATACCAATATTTCTGACTATTCTCAAAGAATCTCTGCCAATGGGAAATATCCTTTAAGGCTTCGTCCATATCAAGTCCTCTTAAGTCGTACGTAAACTCATCTGGTTTATTGAAACAACCAGTAGAAAACGCCCTGGCAGCATCTTTCCCACTGAAAAAGTTATAGGGTCCATTCTTGCCATAGATATGGCCTGATCTGGTAACATCGTATACTTTACCATTAACGCCTATAAGGATCGGAAGGGATGGGTCAGTGCCATTATATAGGGAAAGTTCATCAATGGTAAGGGTTTTATAGCCTTGGGTAACTGTTAGAGCTATAAATCGAGGCTCTAACCACTTGCCATCATAGCCCCAAGTTGATGAAGACGTGAACCAGTAGGAAAGTAGTGCATTAAGGAATAAGAGGCCTCCTACAATTCGCAGTATGTCAATGATTCCAAACCTTTCTGAATTGGAGCCGTCTCCTTTCATTGCCATTTGAACTACACGGAGATATGCTGTGACAAGGACAAGGACACTGACACTGACACTGGTTGCCTGTCTTCTGGTGATCTTTGGTGTCAAATTTCGCGAGCCATTAGCTAGTACTAACAGTGTAGAGTATATTAATTAACCTGTATTATAGATCTATATAGTCTAGGTAGTCATGGAAAACACGTCACCGGAAGCAGACCCCTTCCCTTCTAAATTAAAGTTGTTGAAATCAGGATTGATAATATCACTCCAGAACTCTTCTCCAATATTATAGAAACTCTTATCTAGCTCTTCAAAACCTGGAACTCCAAAATAGGAACTATTACTGGGCACTCCCGAATTGTGACTCATGGATGATCCATTGAAATTGGTGGGTGTATTAAGAATGTTTTGTAGGTGAGGGGATGAACATGAGTTCAGAGACCCTGGATCTTGAACGAGTTTATTTAACATAGGCCCCATATCATTATTCACTTGAGGCAGATTCATATTAGTATTTTCAACAAACCTGGGTTGTGAATTCAATGGTGAAGGTCCCAGGACCGAAACTCGAGCTATTCGAGGTTGTCCTGGGTCACGGAATCGAACACCTGAGTTAATACTTGGACTGAAATTTCTGGTTCCATTAGTAGGACCTCCATTATTAATATTGAAGGTATTATTATTAGGCAATTGTGGTAATGAGGCTACCATAGAATATTTTTGTTCTGAATTAGTGATATCCAATTTATTATAACCAGACCTTCCTGAAGGAGATTCACTTTTTCTGGTTGGAGATCCCATACTTGATCTACTGAAATTTCTTCCTTTTTTGGCAGCCATATCTTTTGTCCAAGCGGCCGCATTAGACAAGAGTTCAAGAGGAACATGTTCTTTATGATTCATTCCGGTTTCAGAAGTAATGGTGGCGGAACCAGATCTAGCCAACATGTGATCGAGGGCCTCAGAATATGGGATATCTGATTTCAAATCTTTTTGAGCCGGGTCCTCGTGAGTGGATTTAAAATTATTTGGAGTCCCATCATCAGAATCTAATAAATTAGTTACTTGATTTGCATAGGTTTGAATGAATAATTGAAGCATTAATGATGTTTTCTTCAAAGCATAATTAAATGGATAACTCTTTGAAGCTTTAATAAATACCAAATTGGTATTTTGTACTTCAGTTATAGCTGAAGGAGGTACCAATTCTTTTTCAATAAACAAGGGGATTGAAAGAATCAAATACCTTAATCTCAATAAGATCCCAGCAGTATAAATGATTCTAGAAGTATAAACTAGTGGAGCCGTGGCTATTGTTTCCGATCCTAAAATGGCAAATTCTTCAAGGCATTGTAAGCAACAACTTGTACAACGAGATATAGACCTTAAAGCTTCTTCTTTGAAAAATACTTGACCATATTCATCAATTCCTGCTACTTCAGTCAACATAGGCTCATGAAGATAAGCTTCGATGGAATAATAAAACGCTAGTAATCCATGTTGATTCTCGGTTATTCTAGATCTGATCATATCCAACTTCTTTTGAAACTCCCTCACGATATATTTAGTAGCAGAAGAATTATCGATTGTATTCTCTGAAGAGTGTATTATATTATGAATCTTTTCTAATTCATGACTTAATCTTGAAAATAATACCAAATGGAGTAATTTCAAATCTTGGGTTTCTTCTAGAAACTTACAACATTCTTCAACATATGGAGTCCACTTGACATAGATGGACCTTCTAAGAATGATACAAATGGAAACGGTGGAAACATAAAGTAACATGACCAATTTACGTTGTTGAATATTGGTGAAATCATTATTTATCAAATTTCCCGAATCACCTTTGGCAGTTTCTATGTCATTATTCGACTCCTCCTTCCCATCTGAGGTGTTTGGACCTTTGGCTACAATCCCAAGATCATGTAACATGGAAATCCCTAAGGCATTAAGAAGATGGAACCTTCTTTGTTTAACTAATTCAGGAGTATTATACCAAAAGTTTAATAAGACAAGAGTCTTTAGTAATTCTTCATTTTTGGTTCCAGCGATAAACACCTGAGTCATCAAATGTTTTGTGGTTTCAATGTCAATCACATGTGACACTTCTTGATCCCCATCAGGTATAAGTATACTGGATACAGACATAATGGCATTGAACAAATAAGGACCTTGACGAGCCACTTCAGGGGCCAGAAGATTGAAATCAATATCAATATATGGGAAAGTGGGATAAATCTTATCTCTATATAAAGTTAATCTGAATTCTGCTTCTTCCACAGATATGATATTCCGGGATAAGATATCTACCCGTTCATTAGTACCATTAATAAGGCTAGCTCTATCAGCAGCTGAACGTCTTAAATCCGAACTCAAGTTCATAAAGTCAGAGGCACTGTTTCTCGATAAGATTTTTAATTCATGTTCCAAATCTTTCTTACTGATATACCTTGGAGAATCGGTCAGGCGAGAGTTATGATTCTGGAAAAATGATAATTGGGATTTCAAGCTTTGAACTTGATTGGTTAAATGGCGGATAAGTTCATTAGGATCAGATGAGGTTTGAGGGCTATTCTGAAGTTCAGATGGTTCAAGAGGAGTAAATGATTTTGTACTAGGATTCCCACTATCATACTCATTTTCCTCCAAATCATTGTCCATTTCGTGATCCATATCATTTTCGTTATTATCGTAAGTAGCATCACTATGAGCATAGTTAGCATCACTATGAGCATAACTATTATCATTATGAGCATAGTTATCATTATGACCCATCGACAGTTCTCTAGTATGAGATGGAACATGATTGTTCTCTGGCTTGCTACCAGAAGCAGCTAAAGCTCTTGCCTCAAGAATTTCAGCTTTTCTTCTTCTCTTCCGAGGCTGGTTCAAATCAATCTCACATCTTCGTTTTGAATTCAAGCATCGAATACAGGGTCCAGAAGGGTTATTTGGATCCGAGGGAGTACACTTGACTTTTAAACTATGACAGCTTTTACAAGCCACTGATCTCCTTGAGTTCCGTTTGTCCTTATCAGGACTTCTACTCTTTTGATCTGGAGTACTCATCCTTCCAAATCAATAGAACAATAGAACTAATGAGTATTTGACAATAGAAACACCAAATAGTTGTCAACGGTTTGAATATGACACAATTGTTGATTTATATCCGATGCGATAAATGGAGATTTTCCGTTGCTCACAGGCTATATAAGCGATCCGGTACCGTTCGGGGCACTTGACTGAGTCACTGGTAGAGCAAAGTAGGGCTAGATTGATTTAACTAGTGGCAGGTTTATATACGGAGCAATGAAATTTTAACCGAGACGATGTGCATTGAAGCAGCCAACCTTAAAGGACCGGGTTTATATGGGGAGGATCAGCCGGGTCGGCAATAAAGGGAGCCGCACTTTGGGGTTGAAGTATTGCAGATTGTGTTTGACGTATTGCGGGTTAGCCCATCCTTATTACATGTTGACTCCACAATACTACAGGTTAGGGTCAGAAATATTCTGACTGCGACAAAACGGAGTTATACCAAATATTTTATTTTTTCTACTTAACTATGACAAGAACAGTTGGAAACTCAATTGTCATCGTTTTGGATGCGGTTTCTTTGGCAATAGGAATTTATGGACTATTCAATGTATCTCAAATCCAATTACCTGACCATTTAATAGGTGGTGGAAGATGGCAATTCTTAACTAATTTATCCTTGGTATATTCTTTAATCATATTTACCTTAGGATTAATAAGCCATGTGACTCGATCTGAATCTCTCTTTAAGTTTAAAAATTTGGTACATACGTTTGGGTTTGTTACAGAATTGGTAGTATTTTCTGTTTATTGGCCATTACGGTTATTTTTCATTAAAAAATTGGTTAAAGAAGGTAGTATTAGAATTAGTCTTTTGACGGATTTGTCAATTCATTTCATGCCTGCAGTTTCTTTAGCATTAGATTTTTTCCTTTTCATGCCAAATTTTAACCTTAGAACAGAATTAGCATTTCTTGGCTGCATTTCATTGACATCAGTTTATTGGCTTTGGTTGAATTACATCATTGATTTCACCAATGGTGGAGTTTTCCCCTATGAATTTTTAAATGGTGATAGTAGTTTGGTTAGAGCTTGTGTTTTCTGGGGAATTGGAATCTCTGCTTTCATTCAATTTCTCTTAATGAGATATTTATATAATAAATTCATTACCTCCAAATCGGTCGACCCTACAAAGAAGAACATTTAGTTAGTGGTGTAATTTATATATACAAAAAGTCATAGATCCAATTATGGAAACTACTGGTTACTATAAACCCCAAAAGCCACCCCAATCTAACTAGCAATGGCTCTTGACTTAAAAATGGGTAGGGGAAAATAGCTTCTCCCAAGTAAATTATCTCTATATATGTCCAATATGCCATAAGGTATACCAGAATCAACTCGTAATTGTATATGTGTTTGAGTTGAGTAGACTCCTGGGCCATATCGCTGATGGTTAAACAAATATATGGAAATAAGTGAATCTCAAGATCCAATACAATACTAACGTCAAAAGTATCAATATTCAACAATTTAGGAAACATAAAGTATAAACTCCAGTAAGCAACCGTGACGGCAAACTCACAGTTCTGACATAATCGATGATAATACTTTAACCACGTTTTGGCTTTAGGAGGAATATTAACAATTCCACTAATCACAAGTAAACCATAAAAGATTGTAGTAATTAAAAGCGTTAGATTGGTTAAGAACTGGAACTGGCCTCCTTTCTCCATATAATCAGCCAATGGCAACGAGCATGTTTCTATGAGGCCCTTCACACATAATGAAAGTGCCAATATGTCCCACCACAACATTTGCAGCCAATATCAATAAGTGTGGGGAGAAATTGGAACCTTTTACAACTTGAGCCAGCCACCGTCCCTCTGCCGAGAAATTAGCCCCGTTGGTACCAACTTACGCACTGCTCCACCCCAGGGCATCTCACTAAGCCCCCAAACCTCTCCCTAACAAATGTTGAGTGCGAAATTTAAAGCCATCGCTTCCTACATCTCTTTAACTCCAACATGAGAATTAAGGTTACTAAGGCTATAGTGGGAGCTCTATTAACAGGGTTAGCAATTGATACTACGGTGGTGGGGGCCCTGAATATCTTTTCCCAAGCTATTTTCCAGGTCCCATTTCTTAACCAATTACGGCTTTTCCAAAATACACCCCTGAAACATTGTCAGGACCCTCCAGGAGTTCATTATTCATCCATTAATCCTGATGACTTGCCGATCGATTTACAACAATATTTCGATGATATGGTGATCAGAATTCATTATGGAACTGATAAACAATTGAAAAAGTATTTGTTATCGGTAAAAGAAGAGGAGTTTTCTGTGTGGTCCAAGTCAGCCATAAGTCACACGATAGACTTACAAATTAGTACTAGTGGGTTTGAAAAATTGACTGCTATGAATGATGGGTTGAATTATGAAGTAATCATTCAAGACTTGCCCCAAGCTATCTTTGAAACTTTCCCTAAGGACCACAAAGCTTCTATTAATGTCGAACAAGATGACGACCAAAAGGGCCCTTCTCCCAAATACAGCATTACTCAAGAATTAATTGATAAAAGTAAAGAAGATGGTGATCAATTCACGGCTTTCTCCGAACTTTTCTTTAAGGACTATAGACCTTTGGAAGCTATCAACACTTGGCTTCAATTGCTTCAACAATCCTTTCCTAACATTCTTGAGATTGAGGAAATTGGCAAAACTTTTGAAGGGAGACCTTTTAACATTATTCATTTATCAGATGATATTAACGCTGATCACAGTAAAAAGAAAACCATCGTCTTAACCGGTGGGGTACATGCTAGAGAATGGATTTCTGTATCATCTGTGTGCTATCAATTATATTCATTATTACAAGAATATTCTGTGAATCCTCAATTTCTTGACGAATTAGATTTCATCTTTATTCCTACCTTAAATCCAGATGGTTATGAATACTCTTGGAATTCAGATAGATTATGGAGAAAGAATAGACAAAACACCATTTTACCTAGATGTTTTGGAATTGATATCGATCATGCCTTTGATTTCCATTGGTCCAAGTCTTCTGATTGGCCATGTGGAGAAGAATATAGTGGAGAAACTCCATTTGAAGCTACGGAATCTCAAATCTGGTACGATTATTTAAATAAAACCAATGGAGACCATAAAATATATGGATATCTTGATCTTCATTCTTATTCTCAAGAAATCCTTTATCCATTTGCTTATAGTTGTGAACATGAACCAAGAGATGAGGAAAACCTTATTGAATTAGCTTATGGGATTTCCAAGGCTATTAGATTACAAAATGGAAAATATTATAATGTTTTACCAGCTTGTCAAGATAAAGATAGCGATTTGATTCCAGATTTGGGAGCTGGTACTTCCTTGGATTATATGTATCACAACCATGCTTGGTGGGCTTATCAACTTAAGTTGAGAGATAGTGGAAGCCATGGATTCTTATTGCCTCCAAAATATATTGTCCCAGTAGGAGAAGAAGTATTTGCCGGGATTGAATATTTCATCAAGTTTATAACTGAAACCGATTAACTGTAGAATTAATATATGTTAGACTTTTCACTAGACGTAGTAAATAGCCCTAGCTATAGGGTTTGGCCGCTTCGCAATAATTTTCATTAAACATGAGAGTAGTGATTCAGAAGGTCAAAAGCTCCTCGGTTTCGGTGGAGAATGAGATAGTATCATCGTATGTATGGTCAACAGTCAGTCAAGGTCATTACTAACTAGTTAGAATCGGGAAAGGGTTGATGCTTTTGGTGGGGATTTCTACCAAGGATAGCTTAGAAGATGTGAATAAAATGAGTAAGAAACTTGTCAATTTGAGAGTGTTTGAAGATACAGAGTTATCCACCAGCATCAATACCGAGAAATACAACGGGAAGCCATGGTCCAAGAGTCTTATGGATGACGACAAGTTTTCAGTTCTTTCGGTGTCACAATTCACCTTATATGGAACCATTAAAAAGGGCACCAAGCCAGATTTCCATGCTGCTCAAAAGGGCCAATTGGCAAAAGAATTGTACGACAAGTTTTTAGACCAATTGAGAGACTCGTTGGGAACTGAAAGAGTTAAGGATGGGAAATTTGGTGAGATGATGGAGGTTAGCATAGTTAACGATGGTCCCGTGACATTAATATGGGACACTCAAACTAATATATAGAAACACATAGACACCTAGGTATAGATTATTTCAATGAAACACAAAAAGTATCCATAATGTCAAACAAGTGTAGAAAGAAAATGTCAATTGACTATGCAAGTATAAAACTAACTAAAAGTACAAGAATTGAAAAGATAATCCAAGAATATTTGATGTTGGAAAGGTCAAACCGTTCTACCGGTCTGAAACGGGGTTTATCAAACAACGGCACGTTATTTGACGAACCAGGGGACGCTAGCAAAGAATTTCCAAAGTCATTCACCCTGTGGACACCTGCTAAAACATCATGAGGAGAATACTTTAATGATAACAACGCTATGGCCAAACTAACCACAATGGAATATTGTAACACGGGAGGAACTTTATACTTCATGATACCAAACTCCACTCCAGTAATCCGCTAAGATTCAAAGGTTGCCAGCGATACACCAAAATGACAATTAACCAAAAGATCACCAAAGCTTGGAAACAAGTAAAGAATCCACAAATTAGCAATGAAACTAGTAACCGAAAAAATCCATAAAAAATGTCTAAAAAAAGACACAAAATATGGACTATAGTCTTTAACAGAGGCGCAAAGTCCGACTGTTTAAGAAGTCGATAAAGATTGGTGATAAATGGGGGGTTATAGTAATCTGGATTAACTACTATAAATATGGGGTAACTAGTTAAGATATTTTGCCGAAGGTCGATGTAGATTTCTCCTAATGAGTCTCTGAAAAGTGTGCCGACAAACCCTAGAACCTGATAAAAGTCGAGTTCGAGCATCAACAATCCAATATTGGATTTAACTGGTGATACGTTAATTCAATCAACTGTTGAACCTTTACCGAATTGTGGTATTTCTCATTGAATGAGTGTGCTGCCCAAGTCTTATTATTGCAAATGACTCGCGGTTATAGGTATGATTTAGTAGATAAAAAAAGAGAGGAGAATGGGCTAGGGTTGAAACTTTGATGGCTTAAGGTGCTAATATCAATTCCAAAGCCTTTGTAACAATTTCTATCCTCATGACTTTTGTGTAAACTTTTGTACTCTTCTCTATTATAGTTTCCCCAAACTTCGCAGCCATCGGTCGCATTTTATCAGTTAAATCGGATATATCAAGGGTCTCTCAGGTTAATCCACAAGTAATGGTACGGAGAAAGCGAATAAAGAGAGATTCAGATATCCTCACACTTAGTGATCATGTGTTTCAACGGATCATCCAGTTTGCCGGGACTTTTGGGCTTGTGGCATTGTCTAGCACTTGTAAACGATATCGAGAAGAATTGGAACCTTACGTGTTTCAGAATATAAAAGCCATCTGGCATGACTTTGAAACAGAGGATTTCAAGGATATTTTGAATCAGAAACGTCATTTGATCACACAGATAAGGATCATCGACAGTTATAGCTATGGAGAATGGCAAATAGATATCTTCACCGAAACTTTAAATAAATTACCGTGTTTGCAACGGTTTGTGATAAATTCATATAATTCCTCCAATTGGTGTAAATATAGAAAGAATGATACCATTCGAACCTTGGAAATGTATTATGATCCCGACCATAAAGAAACCGAAAGCTTATACCAGAACCCCAATCCCAAAAATATCAACCGTCTATATAAACCTACAAATCTCCCCAAAATATTCAATTTAAATCATGTAAATAATTTCCACCACTTAACAGACCTACGATTAACAGGATTCCATTTTAATTGGACAGAGACAGAGAATCTTAAGTGTATACAATTGAAGTTTTTGAAGTTGGTAGATTGTACTTGGCAATATCCATTTGAGATTCTGAAATTTAATGAGACCAATAGCTTAATATCGTTAGAGGTGAATTACACTAAAGCTAATACTTTCACATATTCTGAGAGGTTTTCAATGTTTTTAGCTCAGCCCCTACAACCAGGGAATAATTTAGAGAGTTTGACTATTCGTTATAATATTGAAATTGGACACCGGCTTTTATCAACGGAACTACTCGAGACGGTTATTAATAAGGAAAAATTTCCCCGTTTGACTCGGTTGAAATTGGAAGGATGGGAAACGACTGATGAATTATTGGCGAGTCATCTAGCAAGGCTTGGTTTCAGTGGTTCCCATCCAATGAGAATTACTTTAGGCACCGGTAGAGTTCATGAAATTTGATTTCCTTTAGCTTGAACGCGAAATCGCGATGCAAATTATTCTACTAGTCAATGTTAGGATTTGTGATTTTGTTATATAGTTTGATACTAGTACAAGCTAACACCGAGACTCACATTGTACGAGTACCCAACTACTTCAACATCCCAAACCACCCTGAATTGGTTAAAAATGTGGGACCCACTGCTTTGAATGAAACTCATTCGATTATTTATGATTATCCCATCACCACAAAGTTCAACTACGATAATTTACCAGACACCATCAATTTAGACCCATTAAATGACCAGGAACTGAGAAGTATACTAGTAAGGTTAAATAACCATGGAAATGCCACTTACAATTCGAATGATTTGTTATTTATCAAATGCTGTTGGCCTGCCACTTATCCCATGGATATCCATCTAGATCATACATTTATTCATTCCAATAAGTTAAACCCACAACTAGATACATTCGATATGTATTTGGTTGTAACTTATACTGGGAATTTCAAGACCTTTGGAGTAAATGAACCAATAACCAATGCTGCGTTCAAGTTAGTAGTGGAAAAATTGCCCAATAAATGGCTCCCGATCCCACTTGAAGTCTATGATATCATCATGTATCTTGTTGATATTCTGTTACTTCTAGTTCATGTCATTCCATTCATCTACGTATCAATATAGTAATCCTAGATTGTTAAGCCTTGTAGTGCAACTTGCAGTATGATAAAAAAAGTGGCGTGGCAGTACCAATACTGCGATCGCTACAAATTTAATCATTCAAGGATTGAACTTAATATATATTTAGCATTCAGCCACTTGTCAATTGAAACCAACCACCATGTCTATGAATGAAGAAGATCCATTGGGACCCCCACAAAATACCCAGAATTTGGACTTGGATAAATTGACGCCTGATGAATTAAAGATTTACCGAATGTATGGAAAGTTGCCTACAAGACAACAGATATTGTCCTCCAAAATCAAGGAAAAAAAGTACTTTGATAGTGGTGATTATGCTATGCAAAAGCAATTAGGACCTGGAAAACTGCCAGGAGCTTCTAATATACCCTTAAGACACCCAAATGCCGAGAAAGTCAAGGAAATGTATAACCGTAATTCCATCAGCGCCAGTAATGCTGGTGTGTTATCTAATGGTAAGCTGGGGTTATTAAATGAACAAACTGCGAATGAAGAAGAGAAGAAATAAACCAAACAGCTTAATAGTATATAAGGATTACAATAGTTCAATTTAATGAGAAATTAATGAAACATTAAGGCAGAAATTAATCAATTTAATGAGGAATTATTATGGTGAGCAATGAATCACCACTAAGAGTATATGGATAAACCATTTATTCGCATTGTGTTAGTATGCGAGGGGCTCATAGGGGTATGAGGGACAGTTTATAGTAATACATACAAAATCGCACAATGCTAACCAGTAGCGAGTTCAACAGTAACCTTGATAGGTTCCAGCGAATACTTGAGACCAGTCTTGAATCTCCACACTCATTACGGCTCCTTAGTTGTCATATAGTTGAACACCATGGACAACGGGCATTGAAGTTCACATTGGAATGGAAAGTTACGTTGATAATCGTGATCTCATTTGATAAATTCTTTCAAGTGCCAGTTTTATATTTTCAGGTAATGGAACTACGAATTATAGATACCTTTGAACAATTAGTACCAGTATTTGATATTAAAGAACGGGATCTTATTCAGAATCCTCAAAGTTTGTGTCTTGAAAACCACCCCTTTGTGCCGGGAACTTATTTCATGGTTCATCCCTGTGAGAGTCAACAGACCGTAGAGACATTTGTTAATACGTCCCTTACTGAAGACTCAGATAGGATTGTTAATTACTTATTAAGTTGGAATGCCCTTTACGGAACCGGGGTTTTCTCTGGTTTAAATTTAAGATATATACATTGACATGTCTATATAATGCAGAACGTTTCCTCTAATTGGCAGTAGGCTTGTCTTCAGTGAAGATACGACAAGGATAATCATCACTATACAATCCGTGTTGAGCAGGACGTAATATCTTCCATTGGAATTTGTTCATGGATGGGGCCACAATAGGTTCACCTTGAGGACCCAAAAGTTCTCCCTTTATAATCAGCGGGTCTACGTCAGCTAAAGTGGACAGTAAACTGACTTCTTGGGTAGGATTTGTAAACACTTGGAGTTCCAGACTACCTTTATCACCTATAGAAATTCTAGGACTGGCAGCAGATCCTAATTTTAATAATCCTGAGACTTTAGCTTGGTCAAATCCATGAACTTGGGGGAAGTTTCTTCTATAATCCCGTTTATGGTAGTCATTCCCACGAATATCCCCTGTTGGTAAGGTTACTGGTTCTTGATATTTTCTAGCTTCTTCAACTCTAGCTCCTGGTGGAGTGGCTCTGAATAAAGTGGCAACAGGGTTACCAGTAGATCTGTTGGCGACCGGCACTAATAACTGCCTGACTTTTTCCCAGATCCCTTTTGATCCACTAGTATACTTTTTCCAAACAGGTACGGGTCCTCCTGACATTGTGTGATAGGCTTTTGGTTAATGGTTAAATGGTTATTTGTTTGAATTTTCATTGGCTTCGCGATGTCGGTCCGCGCACGATAACTCGAATGTATGAAGTTCTAACTCGAATGTTAATACTACTAGATTTAGATACTAGTAGATTTAGATACGATTTGAATACTCTGTATAATACTATATGCTTATATGAATGTATCTACTCATTCTATGATCAAGTGAACAAAGCTCTTCCCACTTTACCAAAAATAATCATCCCACAAAAGAAAAAACTCGTGGTCCATAACCAAATAGGTATAAACGCTTCAGGTGTTTGGAAACTGGCAGCATAAGCTTGGAACACAGGAATGTTTGTCATATAAAGAAATAAACATCCATAGACGGTAATGGAGAACCCAGCCAATAACCCAGCAAAAGTTCCATCTAATAATAACCAGAAACATGGACTTAACAACGACCATACGGCTGAAGCTTGTAAAGGAGAAGACCATTCCAAGTTTCTAATGGCATAACTAACCCCTAAAAACGTGATCAACAGTCTTAATATATCATTGAACATGGTTACTGGATCAGTACTCTTTCTAGGATCTGGATTTGATGATAAAATCCGACGATTATGTTCTGGAGGCATGGCAAAATCCAACATTGGGTGCATTAATCCCATAATCATTCCTTGTATAACCACCACAACCCCGTAGTTCACGTAATCATTAGCATCTATAGACATGAGGCTTAACGGTTTGAAGTTTTTAAACGAATTAGTCAATAACAATTCAGTTAAATATAATGGTTGGAACGTCCGTTTATCCAATTTAATATGATCATTACGAATATGACTAGTAATCTCATTATATCCATGGGCACAAACCGCCAAAATGGCAATTTTTGCCACAAGTTTCAATAATAAAACCGAAATTGGCCCTTCAAATAATTGCTCCGAAGCCTTGTGGTCAGCCTTTTCCGAGTCCAGATCACCACCAGCAACACCATTGACATTGGTAGAAGTCACATAAAGTCCATTAGCGTCATCATCCTCATCTTCATCCTTGTTTAAAGCCGTCATGGAATTATCATTGTAAATACTATATAAGGAAGGCTGGGTTAAGTTTACTACTGAATCGGTTTTTTCAATCTTTGTAGGAGTAGAGGCTCCTGAGGAGACCTTCGACGACAACATCGTCTTGAGACTATTGTTGGAGATTATTCTCCGTTTCAATTGTTCGGGCGTCTCTGAGTCGGTCATCTTGTAGTTGAGTGATGGTAATTAATTTCCTAATTTCGCGCACTCGTGTGATGCTGCAACTGTTGCAACAACTGAGAAGGTCTTGGAACCACAGAGAATGAGAAAACAATAAGAAGACAATGAATACTACAAGTAAGGGTCATAATAGTGGATTTCTATGTTCTTATAGCTGTAGATTATATACTTGTGTGGTTATTCTAGATCTCTAGTCAAGTACTACGACTTCTATATCAGTACCCTGAGCTCTGGCCTGAGGAGTTTTACCTTCTGGCTCTGGCCCTGGCTCTGGCCCTGTCAAGTCTATTATAGTCTCTGCTTCTTCTTTATCTTTTTTATCTATGTCTATTTTTTCCTTGTCTCTTTTACCCTTGTCCACTTTTTCCTTTCCTTTGTCTATATAGTTGTCCATGCTAATAATCTCCAATTCATCATTATCAGGTTCTGCTTCCTGCTGCTGTCCAGAATTACACCATTTAGAATCCTGAAGACGCCTTTCAGCAGCTTCAAGAGCCAAAAGACGTAACGTCCCCCCATTGGTTGTCCCAGTTCTACCCCCCAACCGACGTCGTTCTGCTTTGAATTTCCCTGCCCCTAAAGCTTTGACTCGTTTATCTCTTAAACTCGTATAACCTCCAAGGGAATTACCTCCCAATTTATTCTCTTCACATACATAACCTGCCACTGCACTGGGATTATACTGAATCTGTTCAAAACGATCCTTCAACTTATCAAGAAAGCCATAGAACTTTTGATCATGAGGCCCATATAAATTATGAGTTAATTCGTGTAACATGGTACCAATTATATCTCCCAAGGGTAAAAACAGCCGGGAATTCGAATGGTACCGAAGCCGTAGCATGATTTTACTTCCACCATTGATGTTAAGACCAAGCAAATTTGCACTTTTGGGATACATTTCACATAGAAGACCTACCTTGAAGTTGTTCTCGTGCATTAATGGCGCTACTACTTTAGCCACATCGTGAAGTATGGAATTAGCGTATTCTTTATCGGGGAATTTCTTAAGGGATGCAATTTTAGATATTCGGGTAGTAGGAGGTTTTCTCTCTTGTGGTTTTGGTTTGGGCTGTCGTTTCCCTTGGACTACCATCACGAGTTCTATGGATCAAGATATGATTACGCGTTCTGCGTTTGTCCCATACTTAAAGATAAAGAGACTTCGCGAACAATAGAGATATATTAACTATGCACAAGTCTATAAAGGCTGTCAATGAAAGTAGGAACAAACGTCCCGGGAGTATCACAAGATTGAGCTGCTAATTCCCCGGCCTGGTTATAAAGAGTCACAGCACTTACTACTGCTTCAAATATGTTAAAACAAGAACTATCACCAGATCCATCCGCTTTTGCAGCCAAAAATGACCCAATAGTACTACCTAAAGAACACCCAGATCCAGTAATAGACCCCATTAATTTATGTCCACCAGCAACCTTGACCACATTTTCGCTGTTAGAATGACTATCGATTATATAATTCATGGCTCCAGATATTACCACCACACATTTAAAGTCTTGTGATACTTCTGACCCCATTTTTATGATTTGGTCTTCTTCAAGGTCAGCAATTGAGTCTACTCCTCTCATCATTGATTCAGATGACCCGTTGTCTTTATAAAGACTCAGGAACTTCCAAATAGCCAGAATCTCCCCGACATTCCCTTTAATCACCGACATTTGCCCCGCATTTAAAAGTATTCTACTACATTCAAGACGAGCACTTGTAGCTCCCACGGCCACTGGATCGTATACAATATGTTTGCCATATTTGTTATAAGTATGAATGGCATGGATGAATACTTTCATCATTTCTGCCGTGGGGGTTCCTACATTCAATACCAACGAGATATTGGGGATTTTGGCTGCAAATTCCTCGTACTCGTCAGCTAATTCAGACATTATAGGAGAAGCTCCTATCGCCAACGTGACATTAGCACTAAAGTTTTTCACGACATTATTGGTAATATGGTGAACCAAAGCTCCTGCTGATTCTAACAGTTTAAATGGAGGTCTCAGGGCCAACTTATGGCTAACAATTCCTTCTGTCCAGGGAACTGGCTGCGAAAACTGAGCCAAAAGGGTTTTGGTAGCTTTATAAGCATCTTCTTCAGCCATAATACAAGAAACTATAGCCACCCCGTCTAACCCTTGGCTTCCTACACGGCATTGATATAACACCTTAGCACAATTCTGAGCATTGATTCCACCAATGGCTACACATTTAATTGGTTTTTTAGCCTCATTATGTGATTTCAATACCGCAAGCATTTTTCTAATACCAATAGGTCCAGTCCCGGTCGGAGTCTTGGTGTCAGTTTTCGTTTGAGTTTGGTAAACCGTTCCAATTCCCACGTAATCAGCCACCCCTTCATTACATACTTGTTGAACTTCTTCAGGATTGGAGCAAGTTACACCCAAGATTTTGTTAGGGCCTAGGAGGGTTCTTGCTATAGTGGCAGGCATATCATCTTGACCCACGTGAACTCCATCAGCATCTATGGCAAGAGCTACGTCGATCCGATCATTAATAATCAAGGGAACTCCGTGGTGCCGAGTGATCTCTTGAACGGCTTTGGCTCTAGACACAAACTCTAATGTAGATAAGGATTTCTCCCGCAATTGAACCAAGGTAGCCCCAGCTTCCACCGCCTTTTGGACCTGAGTCAAAAACGTGGAGCTGGAAGGCACCATGGTGGAATCTGTCACCAAATATACGCTATAGTCTACCATAATGAGTTGTGAATGAAATAATGTCGATATTGCCTGGTTATATATGCAAAGGGTGCGATGGCCGTATAAGCGCATACCCGTTAGAGTCGCCGAGGAGAGCTAGACGGTTTACTGTCTTAGTATATTCTTACAAGTCTGTGGCAGTAGACTCGTAGCTGGACCGTAATGTTACTGGACCGTGTGTTACAGGACTCGCCCTAATTGTGTAGCAGATCGTCTGGAAGCTAGTCCAAGTTTAAGTAGTACTCTAGAACTCAAGTACTCTAAGACTTTAGGTTAGATATACTGGCTCTGGGAATCTCCTTCATTTTCCCCGTTTCAATCTTCTCCCGACTGGTGATTTCTCTCATAAGATTCATATTCGCTCTTATAGCATAATCTTCACACTTCTTTATAGTTCCACTAACATGAGTGCCGTTAATTATGACATCTCGATCATCAAGTCGACTAATCAACGGTAACACCGCCAACACATACTGGAAGTTCTGAACTCCACACCGTAGAATTCCCGATGATGTTTTGTTATTGAAATACTTCATGTTAAGTTGCATTGAGAAGCTGGCTCCATGGTCTCCATAGTACTCTTGAACCAGATTCCTTATGGCTTGAGTTATTGATTTGGGGTTTATGGTAGCGGGCGACAGTCGGTGGAGTCCAAGGAGGGACTGGGACGGCGTTAGTTCGGGTTCGGCTCCTTCATCCTCGGGCGAAGGGTACAATATCTCAAACAAGATATATCTCTGTTTCAATCTGACCATTACTGAGATGGAAATATCGCGATGCCTTCTGAATATCAACACTCCGTACACTGTAGAAACAGTAGATTTATCAATACATTTGTTAGATACTACACTTATATTACATTTTTATTATACACTAGTACACATATCTCTCCATAATCCACCAGTACTCAGTCTTAGCACTCAGTGGTTAGGCATCACTTGGTGTTCATCGCTTGGTGTTCATCGCTTGGTGTTCATCGCTTGGTGTTCATCGCTTGGTGTTCATCGCTTGGTGTTTAGTGTGTTTCACACAGTAAGGTACTTCTGGGCAATCTCCAGGGCCTTCATGGCATTCCCGTTAATATTATATATCAAACACAAATTATACGCTGCTTCCATCAGCATATCGTACTCTGGATCTTCCTGAAGCTTGTCGTGATAACTCAAAGCCGCTTCATACCGAGTAACTGCCTCAGTGGTTAATCCTATCAAATGATATAATTTCCCCATATTAAACTCCACCTCTTGTTTCTCATAGTCTGTAGCATCTACAAGTCGTAACTCTTGATACTCGATCATATAACTGAATCCTTGGAGAAGTTGGATATGTCTATTGGAAGACAACCGTTGCATGGCCCGATGAACATGAGCTAATCCTAATGTAAGACAAATCATTGGGTCTTTACTATACCGATTATAGGCTCGGTTCAAATAGGTGATTGGTGAGATAAAGTTTCGGTTTCCTCCGAGTAAATTGGAATACACATACAGTAAATCAGCATGTTCATCCCCCAAGGAGCTATTCTTGATATCGGCCGTGATAGTAGCCATTCCGGAGATTTTATGGTTTACATGAAGGGAATCAAATGCTTTTAATTGCCGTAAAAAGAACTTTTGATGGTTATAATTCCCAAATGCTTCCCAAGCACTTAACCCAGATGGGAAGCAACATACAAAGAATTTATAGATGAATGGAGAAAACTGATTACCCATTAGGAAAAACCGAACATAATTCATCACCACGGTGTGGAAATCTTCTGCCATGATTCCAAACATCAATCGAACCATTTTCAAGATCCCTTCTTTTAATTTGTTCTGAATAAACACATTTACATCCATGGCCACATCAATAATCTCAATGGAATATTCCAAGTTATCTTTAAACTTGGCATTTAGTAAGGCATATTGAACAAACACCATAAACCAATCATCATAGTTTAAGCCTCTATACTCTTTTTCTGACGTCAAAAACAGTCTAGCCGGAAGATCGGTGGAGGCTACACCATCATAAAGATTATAGACTCTTGCGATTCTTTCATCTACTTCCATGGGTTTTTTCCTCCGGTACAGCACAATACCTTTGAATACTCTGCTTTTATCCCGAGGAAAGAAATTGGGAACAGAAGTGAAGATTTCTATGAGTCTTATAGCAAGCTGAAGCCAGGTGTCTATGGCAACGGACTCTCCTTTGTCTATAGCCTCTTGAAGTCTTTGCATCCGTCTGAATGTATCCAACACTCTCCGCTTGGAATGTTCTTCTACTTCTTGTTTCTGTTCATCAGTTAACTTTTTATCCTTGGATTTCTTAACATTCAATCGGGAAAGCTGAAGAGTATTATTTGCCAGAATGATAACTTCGCCTTCCTCACCATCAGACGAAAGTGCTTCAGCAAGTTGTTTTCTTTTACTGGAAACGTCATCTAATAGAATCTTGGCTTCTTCAGATTCTCCAAGATGGTATAAGGCTTCAGCCAATGAAAGTTTGATGTTAATATCATCTGGGTCCGCTTCCACCACCGCTTCAAAAGTCTTTCTGGCATCTTCATATTGACCCAATTCCAAATAACAAGTCCCCAATACCACAATATCATCAAATTCAAGATGGGCTCGTTCCAAAAACTTCAAGGCTTCTTCATAATTCCCATGCAGTTCAAGGCACCGACCCGCGGCCAGTAGAAGATCAGAAATATCTGTTACATCTTCATTTAATAACATTTCAAAGTGCCTAAGAGCCTCTTCTTTCTGATCTAATTCCAACCGTAATTGACCAAGTTTGAACCTTAAATCAATCGGCACATCAAACTCTTTATTTAAAGCGTCATTGGCAGCAGCACTAGGCATAGAATTTAACACCGACCACCTTCTTTCATCAAATTCAGCATCATTATCAACGTCATCCCAAAACGTTTCTGATTCTCGATCATGAAGGTACCGAGCCGCAAGTTTAAATACTTTCAATCCTAAACGCCGATTTCTCTTGGTAGTATACAACTCAATTAAAATATTGATTTCTTGCCAGCCTAATTTGGGGAATTTCTTACCGGCATTATCCGGTTGGTTAATATTCTTATGAAGAAGATCCATATACAAGTTAATGGCATCATTAATTCTTCGGTCTTCAAGGTACACTTCTGCCAATTCTTTTAAATAAGAAGCATCTGTGGGGAATAATTCACTTAATTTCCGGAAACTATCCAAAGCACGACCAAATTGACTGGTTTCTTTATATAAAAGGGCCCTTTCATATATAAGTTGATTTCTATTTTTAGTTCTTAAAGAAATGGCTTTCCCATAAGCTTGAATTGCCCGAGATGTGAGGCCCAATTGAGTACTTAATTCCCCTACCATAGACCAAAGGTCACCATCCCATTGACTATTGACGGCGGCAATATACCAATAATCACAACAACGGCCTTTCTGACCTCGTTTGTTGGCAATATCCCCTAAACTCTTATATGCCAGTACGCTTTTAGGGTCTAATCGAACGGCTTCTTTGAAATATTGAAACGCCTCATCAAATTGTCGATTGACATAAGCTTCGTTCCCCTGGGAAAGATTGTATGCCACTTCAGGCCGGTTCTTTTTACTAGAAGCAGCCCTGAAGAAAGCCCGTTTCTTGTTCCGTCTATACTTCTCCCACGCTTCTAGATGTTTCCGTTTCTCTTGCTGGCTCTTCTCGTACTCTTCCTCGTCACTCGTATCGACATCCATGTTACCATCATCCACATACTCGTCACTGTCGTCGTCGTCATTAATATCTCCTACGAAAAGGTCGTTGTCGCTATCGTCCAGGGGATTATTCTGTTGAGCGGCAACCTGAGCAGCTTGCAATACCGCCTCCACGCCATCTATTTCCATGTCCATGGCGGCGTCTCAATCTCTATCTCTAACTGTATCAATGGCAATGGATCAATATCAATACCAATCTCTCTGTGTTAATAGCTGCGATAAACAATCTCGCGATGCTTGGCCCAGCGCGTGGCTATATAAAGATGAGCCTGGATCTTCTTGATCTCCATCTTTTTCATTTTTCCTTTACTCCCATTGCTGTTGAAGTTTCGAAGTATGTGGTTTAAGGGGTGGAAATTGACCTTGTGGTCGGCATTGGTAGTGTCGGTAGCGGGTGAATCACTTCAAGTTAAGCTCACTAGTGGGGCCCCAGCGGTGCCATTCTATTTGCAATTGCTAGAGAGTGTAGCGGCCTACGATGAAACTCTTTTTCAAACGGTGGCTCTGGCTATCGTGCAAAATGAACTAGGCTATGAAGGGCTACAGAATGATGAAAGAATCTATCACATTGTCCATAATTCCATAGATCTAGAGACGGTAGCCAGATCTCTTATAGACTTGAGAGCTCAGACCAAATACTACTTACCACGAATCCAAAGCCATTACCAAAGCTTTTTACACGAAATTGACTATGAAAATGTTCTTAAGAGCTGTGAGACCGATGGGTTCGGGTCAAAGATCAACCGGGACGATAATGAACCGTTTGCATGGCTTTCTTCTGGTGATCGAATATATTGTACTCCAGACGATTTATTTGCGCTACAGTTATCGAAAAAGAGTGATTCAAGTGAACAAGTTAAGCCTTTTGATCGGGTTTTTGGGTCAGCTGCTAAAGCACCATTATTGGTTTTGTATGGGGATTTGAACCATGTTGGGTTCAGACAAATGTTTGATCAATTATACCAAAGTGCTGAATCTGGAAAGTTGAGGTTTATCTGGCGGTACGTTCCTTATTCGTCTAATACCACCGAGCTCTTGCCTAATTACGGGGCTAGGGTCTCATTGAAGGACGCAGACTATAGTGATATAGACTCTGAAGATACGTTTTCAGACTTATTCACCCCTGACAATATCAAACAATTAGGGTTAAAGCTTACTTCAGGGGTTTTAACCTCAAAAAATTCACCAAAACAAAAGTATTCAATGCTTTCCTCATTTATTCAGGAACTCCCACACCATGTGGATGAAATTGACTCATATTCTATTGATGATGAAGTGGCTAGAAATGTTGCGGCCAATGAACGGTTAGGGCTTTCTGAAAGTACCGCTGGGTTATTTGTTAACGGGGCTCCTGTCAATCGTCTTGAGATGGATGTGTTCAAGCTCATAAATAAAGTTGAAGAAGAAGCACAATTGATTCAGAATGTTATGGAGTTGGGCTTCAATCTTGATCAAGCCAGAACTCTTCTCACGAAATTTGCCTTGAACAGAGCCATAGCTCTTAGTGAGTTTGATTCGGGTGGTGAAGATAATAGGTATAATCTCTACCAGCATGAGTTTGTCCCTGAAGCTCCAATCAAACATGGTGGGGTTGTATTCATTAACAATATTGAATATGATCCACATTATGAAAAGTTTTCTAGATCAAGAGAAGAAATTTATTTGGGTGCTGGTTCTAAAGCATCATCTGGTCAAGTTCCTCCGCTTAAAGAGAATATTCATGATATGATATTTGCTATAAATCTCTCCGACAAAGAACAACTTCAAGTGTTATTCACGTTCTCCAAGGTTATTCTTGATAAGGCAATTCCTCAACAGATTGGTATCATTGCCTTGGGTGATTCATACCACGATAAAACCATTGCCAAATACTTCTACTATCTCTACGACACAACAGATTCTAAAGAGGCGTTGGCTTTGTTGTATAAGGTATTCACTCGTCAGAATGATGAAGAGCTTGAGTCGATATATGATCTGATTTCTTATAAAAACTATGAATTTGAAGAGTCGATTTATCAAAATACTTTAAAACAATTCTCAATTGAAGTTCCTTCTGTGATTTTCAATGGAGTAATCCATGATATATCTTCAGATAAATGGAGAGCTCAAATGGGGAGTCAAATCGCTAAAGATGTCCACCATCTTCTGAGAGGTCTCAGAAACAACGATATCCGTGGTTCCATGAAATCATATCTTTTCAAAGACGCTAAAAACGAACGGAACTTGAAAATCATTCCCAAGGATTTGGGAGCATATAAATATAAAGCAGTCCCCAAACAATTGATTTCTTCTTCAACGGCATTCCGGCTTGATCATGGTATTGTAGCTAAAGACGATTTACAGGTCTGGCTTATTGGAGATTTGAGCTCAGCAACTGCTCTTAATCAGTTTATTAATATTTTACAGTGGATGGACCTTTCGTCTTTTGATGTACAATTACGAGTGGTGGATACTAGTACCAGTAAACTCCTTAACAATTTAAAGAGTGGTACTCTTGATAGAACCGATCTTGAAACTGTGATCAAGCTGGTTTGGAAAGCCAAATCTAAACCCACAAAGAAAGCCGATAACGAGGATATAAAGAAGTTTCTCTCTGAGAACAATTTACCTCCACACCATTCGTTCATGCTTGTAAATTCTCGGTACTTTAGAGTTGAAGACTCGTTCACTCCTAAGCAATTGGAACAAGCTGGTGAGTTTGAGTATACTCAAAGAATTGGATTAGTAGACAAGTTCATGGAGAAATATCCCGATATTTTCAACGGACTCAAGCTCCAGGAATTCCATAATGTCATGAACGGGCTTCAGTATCACGACTGGAAAGATTTGGTGATATCCCTTCTCACCAAATCGTTCCATGTGGATGATACTTTATACATTGACGACGTGGCAAGATTTGATTTCGGATCCATGAACCAGGCCAATTCTTTGGTGCTAGATAATGACATACTCCTGGATCCTTTGGTCGATGTGTTTGTAATTATTGATCCTCTTCTGCCATCTGCTCAGGACATTCTTAGTGTTCTTGATAGTTGTTTTACCTTGCCATTTGTACGGACCAGAATCTTAATTCAGCCCCAATCTGAATACACTGAGATGCCAAAGGTTAGGATGCTCAAAGGAGTATACCCTAAATATCCTCCCGTGTTTGATGAAGAAGGAATGTTGAACCAGCACTCGGTGGCTGAATTTAATTTACCACCAGAAGATACATTTACGCTTGATCTAGTTCCTCCTAAGCGGTGGAATGTTGGTGCCAGCTTTTCTCTGAAAGAATTTGATCCTGATAACATCCAATTCGCTCTGTATGCTGATAAGACTCAGGAAATGGGGTATACTCTTTCCAGTATATTAATCGAGGGGTTCGCCAGAGACGTTGGAAGTGCTTTACCTCCACTGGGCCTTTCTTTGAAACTAGACCAGGGTCATTCTTCTACCAGTACTATGGTGATGTCTAACCTTGGCTACTTCCAATTGGGAAGCAAATTTGGGGCTGGTTCGCTTACTACCCTGAACAATTATAAACTCCTTTCAGGTTCTACCAATCCATTTGATGCTAATACCTTAGAAATGGAAACGGTTGATATCAATGTGTTCACACTAGATGGATTGGTATTAAGACCAAGAGTTTCAAAGAAAGACAGTACCCCAAAACTGGTATCGACTAAACAAGCAGATATTAATATCTTTTCTGTGGCCACGGGACATTTATACGAGAGATTAACCACTATAATGATGACATCCATAACTCTCCATACAAAGGCTTCAGTTAAATTCTGGTTACTTGAGAACTATTTATCACCAAAATTCAAGTCGTTATTGCCGGTATTAGCCGAAAAGCATAACTTTCAATATGAGTATATCACCTACAAGTGGCCTATGTGGTTAAGACAACAAAGCCTGAAACAAAGAACCATTTGGGGGTATAAGATCTTGTTTCTAGACGTTTTATTCCCAGTGGATTTGGATCAAGTTATATTTGTAGATGCTGATCAAATCAACCGGAGTGATATGAAGGAATTGGCAGATTTAGATATGGAGGATAAGCCTTACGGATTCGTGCCAATGTGTGATTCTCGGAAGGAAATGGACGGGTTTAGGTTTTGGAAACAAGGATATTGGTCAGAAGTGTTGGGAGAAGACCTTAAGTATCATATTAGTGCCCTTTTCAAAGTGAATTTAAATAAATTTAGAGAGGTTGGGGCTGGAGATAGACTTAGAACCCACTACCAAAAACTTTCATCTGATCCTAATTCGCTTAGTAACTTGGATCAAGATTTACCTAATAATCTCCAACGGAAAGTGCCAATTTATAGTCTTCCACAAGAATATTTATGGTGTGAAACCTGGTGTTCTGATGGGACTTTTGGTGAGGCAAAGAATATTGATTTGTGCAATAATCCTTTGAGTAAGGAGAGTAAGGTTATGACGGCCCGGAGATTAGTACCGGAGTGGACAGAGTATGATGAAGAGGTTAGGAAGTTAGAGGAGAATGTTGTGATGAATAGACCGGTTGTGCTAGAGGGTATACCTTTGAGGATGGAGGAGGGGGAGGAGATGGAGGAGGAAGAGAAAGAGATGGAGCATGATGAGTTGTAGTTACAATATATATACTATTAGTACTTTTGGTGGGGGATAATTGGTGTAGTGTAGGGAAGTGTAGGTGTGAGTCATGTCGCATGTCGCGGCTATGTCGCGCCGTTGCCCCGGCCCGGTGCTCATTAAACGACCACGATCTAGAAATTTTTCATCACTACTCCACCAAATCACCATGAGGATCTCGGAGAAGTTAAACCAAGCGTATTCCAGTCCCAATCCGCCTCAGGCGACATTCTCATTCGAATTCTTCGTCCCAAAAACCTCCCAAGGGGTCCAGAATCTTTATGATCGTATGGATAGAATGTATGAATTAAATCCAATTTTCATTGATATTACTTGGAATGCTGGAGGTAGATCTTCATCTTTGACTAATGAAATGGTTTATACCGCCCAATCGACCTTGGGGTTGGAGACTTGTATGCATTTAACGTGTACAAATATGTCTGTGTCCTTAATAGATGAAGCTTTAGAAAGAGCCAAAACTTCTGGATGTCAAAATATCTTAGCTTTAAGAGGTGATCCACCATTAGATGGTACTGAATCTACTGGTGATTTCAAATATGCTAAGGATTTGATCTTATATATTCGGAAAAACTATGGAGATTATTTCAATATTGGGGTGGCAGCTTACCCTGAAGGACACCCAGAAGAAAAAGATGGGGATTTAACGGTTAAATATTTAAAAGATAAATGTGATGCTGGTGCTGATTTTATTATCACCCAAATGTTTTATGATGCTGATAACTTCATTAAATGGTGTGCTAAGATTCGGAAAGTTGGTGTGGATATTCCTATTATTCCAGGGATTATGCCTATTTCTACTTATGCTGCTTTCATTAGAAGAGCCACTTGGTCTGAAGTTAAGATTCCTCAACACTTTTTGGACGTGTTAGATCCTATTAAAGAAGATGATTTCTTGGTAAGAGAAAAAGGTACTGAATTAGTCAGTGAAATGTGTCAAAAATTAATTGATTCTGGATTCATTAAACATCTACATTTCTATACTATGAACTTGGAAAGATCTACTATCATGTGTTTAGAACAATTGAATTTGATCGAACAAGTTAAGTCTCATGAAACTATTGGGGGTGCCATTTTACCTTGGAGAAAATCCTTACATCCTTCTAGACAGAATGAAACTATTAGACCGATTTTCTGGCAGAATAGAAAACATTCATATATCTCCCGTACTTCTACTTGGGATGAATTTCCTAATGGGAGATGGGGGGATTCTAGTTCTCCAGCTTTTGGGGATATTGATTTAAATGCTACTGATTTGTTAAGACAATCTCCCAAAAGAGTATTTGAATTATGGGGAAGTCCACAATCTTTGAAAGAATTCTCTGATTTGGTGACTGATTATTTGAAAGGAGACATTAAATCCATGCCTTGGTCTGATGGTCCTATTGATAGAGATTCTGCCATTATGATTGATGACTTAATTCAATTGAATCAAAAGGGGTTTATTACTCTTAATTCTCAACCTCCTTTAAATGCCACTAAATCCAATGATAAAATCTATGGATGGGGGCCAAAGAATGGGTATGTGTTCCAAAAACAATATTTGGAATTCTTTTGTCACAAGAGTGTGTTACCAAAACTTCTTGATCTGGTGGATTCTTTTAATACTTCAAGTCCAGATAATGCCAGAGTGTTAACTTATTATGTGGTTGACAAAAATGGAGAGTTGGTTACCAACACCAATGAAGAAGATATTAACGCTGTTACTTGGGGGGTCTTCCCAGGAGAAGAAATTGTTCAACCTACTATTGTAGAAAGAACTTCATTCTTAGCTTGGAAAGATGAAGCATACAGTTTAATCTCTGAATGGGTTAGAATCTTTGAAAGTAGTGTTGCCAAAGAATTCACCAAGGGGAAACAATCTGAGATTCAAAACTCGGCTGAATTTTTGACTAAATTCGGGGAAGAATTTGTATTGTGTAACGTGGTTAACAATAACTTCACCGATGATGTTAAACAACTTTTCAAGGTTTTCGAGGGCTTGGAGTATAATTAGCTACTCTTTTGCCTGTACTAGCTGCTAGTTGGCTGGTAAATTTTTTTATTTGCTATTTTTTTGTATTTGTTTCGTTTGTTTTCCACAACGCAGGTCTTCAATACACTAAAAGTTCTGGCACTCAACATGCCAGGGAGTCAAGTTAATTCAACAACAACTTGACGTCCCAAAAATACTCACTGACATCAATTTGATGTCATTTACGTTTTAATGTCCAAGGTAACGAGTTATTGATTTTTATTTTTATATTATTTCCGGGGTTATTTTGCATTTAAAAGTATTCATTTCAACAATTTATTTGTCTGGTTAGAACCAGATAAATTATAGAGTCTGTTAGACGTCACCTGTGTATAGCATCCTCAACGGTATGGGTTATGACAATTTAGACTAGTGTTAGTATAGATTGTTTTAATAAATAAGTTGTTTAGACTAAGACTGTAGACGAGTAGATTATTAGTTCATTTTTACGAAAATGTATATTACGAAATAAACCTAAGACTATAACACAAACATCACCAGATGCAAAGAAAATAAAAGTATAAGAAGAAAACGGTATCTATCAAAATAAAATGGTATTAAAAGCCATCATGGTATTAGAAGGCTGAGATGAGAATGGTAAGAATGGCTGCAAAAAGTCCAGCACCAGATAATTTGTTAGCAGCCCCTTCGAATTGAGAAACAGATTGAGCAGATTCTGGACCAGCAGCAGAAGTGGATTCAGCAGCAACAGATTCAGCAGCAACAGTAGGAACCACGGAACCAGGCACTTCAGTGGTACCAACGAAGGTACTAACTTCACAATCGTCTCCGTTACAAACAGTAGACTCGTAGGAGTAGGTAGAAGTAACGGTGAGATGGAGGGTAGTTAAGGTAGTAGCTTCTTCAGAAGGAGTAGCAGTTAAGTCAGCGACTGATTTAGGTCCTTCTTCAGTTGATGCAGCTTCAGTTGGAGCAGCTTCAGTAGATTCCGCTGGAGCTTCAGCTGGAGCTGATTCAGCTGGGGAATCTTTAGCAGGAGCTGATTCCACTGGAGCAGCAGATTCAGTTGGAGCAGCAGATTCAACTGGAACCTTAGCGACTTCAGAAGCATGAGTTTCAACTGGTTTGGTTTCTTTTGGAGTTTCCTTGGATTTGGTGGTATCCTTGGATTTAGATTTAGTGGCTTCAGTAGTTTCAGTGGCTTCAGTAGTGGCTTCAGTAGTAGCTTCAGTAGTAGCTTCGGTGGTAGCTTCGGTGGTAGCTTCAGTAGTAGCTTCAGTGGTTTCTTCAACTGGAGTGGTTTCAGTAATAGGACAATAAGTGGTATACACTGTAGTTTCTTCATCAACAGTTTCAGTGACAGTAGTGACACCAGTAGTAACCGTGTCAGTAGAACATTCTTTATCTCCGCAACTGGTGATAGTGACGACGGTGGTTTCCACATCAGTCACAGTTACTGGAGTACTAGAAGCTTCACTTGAGCTTTCAACACTAGAAGCTTCAACACTTGAGCTTTCAACACTAGAAGATTCAACAGTAGATTCAACAGCAGAAGATTCAGGAGCTTCAGAAGATGGAGCAGCACTTGATGATTCAGCAGTAGATTCAACGGAAGATTCAACAGATGAGCTTGGAACCACTGAAGATTCAACATAGCTGGAGGTTTCAGCAACACTAGATGATGGAGCAGATGCGCTTGGAGCAGATGAGCTTGGAGCAGATGAGCTTGGAGCAGATGAAGTTTCAGCAGATGAAGAAGTTTCCACGGCACTGGAGCTGGCTGGAGCGGAGCTGGCTGGAGCACTGGAGCTAGCTGGAGCACTGGAAGTAGCAACGGAACTAGAAGTTTCAACGGAACTAGAAGTTTCAACAGAACTAGATGGAACAGAACTAGAAGATTCAACACTGGAACTAGCTGGAGCAGAACTAGATGGCACCGCAGAGCTGGAAGTAACACTGGAAGAAGTAGCTGGAGTAGAACTGGAGCTGGAGCTGGAGCTGGAGCTGGAGCTGGAACTAGAACTGGAACTGGTAGTTGGAGTAACAGTAGAACTGGTGGTTGGAGTAGAACTAGCTGGAGTACTAGCTGGAGTAGAACTAGCTGGAGTTGGAGTAGATTCCACAGGCTTTTCCGGTTCTGAACTCAAAGGACAGTAAGTGGTATAAGAAGTGGTAAGTTCTTCAGTGGTGACAGTAATCACCGTAACCCCAGTAGTCATATGAGTAGTATGACATCCAGTTTCTTCACAAGAGGTGATAGTAACCACAGTAGTTTCTGGAACCGTGACATAATCAGTAGAAGTTTCTGGAGCTGGGGTAGTAACAGTGGAGCTGGAGCTGGAGCTGGAGCTGGAGGTAGCAACAGAACTAGATGGCACCGAGCTGGAGCTAGGAACAGAACTAGATGGGGCACTGGAGCTAGGAACAGTGGAGCTGGTAGTAGCAACGGAGCTAGAACTGGAGCTGGTGGTAGCAACACTGGAACTAGAACTGGAGCTGGTGGTAGCAACGGAGCTGGAGCTAGGCACAGAACTGGTAGTAGCAACAGAACTAGATGGAACAGAACTGGTGGTAGCGACAGAACTAGAACTGGTGGTAGCAACGGTAGTAGAACTGGTGGTAGCTGGAGTAGAACTAGTAGCTGGAGTAGAACTGGTAGTTGGAGTAGAACTAGTAGTATACTTGGTACTACTTGGAGTGGTACTTGGCTTGGAGCTAGTTGGAGTAGAACTGGTACTTGGCTTGGTACTAGTAGTAAGGGTAGTTGGAGTAGTGGTATCACAATCAGTAGTAGGCCAGTGAGGATGGTGTGGCTTACTAGTAGTAGTATCACAATCAGTAGTTGGAGTAGCAGGTGTAGTACTAGTAGTATCACAATCGGTAGTTGGCCAATGAGGTTTAGTTTTGGTACTGGTAGTATCACAATCAGTGTCTGGCCAATGAGGTTTGGTTTTGGTGGTAGGCTTGGAAGGAGTAGTGGTATCACAGTCGGTGGTAGGCTTACCAGGTTTAGTGTGTTTACTAGTAGTAGGCTTGTAAGGCGTAGTAGTAGTATCACAATCAGTAGTTGGAGTAGAAGGAGGTGGATTGTAAGGAGTAGTGGTAGTATCACAATCAGTGTCCCACTTGTCACCTTTATCACCCTTATCACCCTTGTCCCATTTGTCTGGCTTGTCTTCCTTATGTTTCCAGTCGTTGTCACCTTTGTCAAAGGTGGCCAAAGACACCGAAACTAAATTTGCAGCTAAGATGGCAGTTGTCAATTTCATAGCGAATGTGTTATTGATACCAAAAAAACAAATCCTTCATTTCGAAGGGGGATGAAGGGGTCTTTAAGTATCGAACCGGAATTGCAGGGACCTAGTTGGAATGCTCTATAATTACACTTCATGGTGTAGAACATGAAACATATGTCAAACGTAATGGCTGTGAAAAACGGCGAAAAAAAAAAAAAAAATTGGTGCTTTTACGCACGCCGCACAATTGGTTCGTAACTGGCAAAATGATGCATGATGCATAAAATGTAAATGGTGCAGAAACCCAAATTGGGACAAGTGGATTGACTGTGAATATGTAACAGGCGTAATTGCTAAGCGGGATTATCAATGCTCTAGCAATTAAGAGTTATATCAGGCGTAGGGGTAGAGATTATAGACCAGTTACTAAGTTAGAATCAGATGTAATTGACGATATATGTGGGGTATTGAAGTCTACTCCTATTTGACTTCGGCTAATATTTTTTAACACCTGCAATGGATCGCATCGTCTAGGCTTGTGAAGCCATGGGTGATCTCACCTGAAAAATAAAGGTTACAAAAAAAAACTCTACACGGTAGCCCAAAACGTCTTGTCCGTAAACACTGATTAAGGTTTTAAGCGAGTCACCCGAATTAATAGTAATTAGGACGTTTCATAATTGAGATCTGAAACAAGCCCCTGGATCCTCATATAGTGATATCGTTTGACGAGCGGAACATCCTCTGCCTATTGGTGAGGGAAGCTTCGCACTTGCATATTTGAAACATCCGAGACCACATCCCAGAGATGTGGGTATTTAATTTGAAACAAGGTTGAAACTCCACACACTTTGAACTGGGTCTCTGATCTAGACTTTCCTTCCAGGTCTAATTCTGTCTCTGAAGTTTAAGTTAATTTTCCTCCTCAAAGTAAGTTTTCCTCCTCAAAGTAAATTTCTAAGGTGACTCTTCCTGGGGAATGCTAAGTTTCGGAGAATGAGGATGTGCCGTGCATAACTAACTTTTTAATTTTAGTTTCAGGGGAACGCCCTTGATTGTTTACGGGCTTAGTTCGACCAAATATGGCACAGAGGTGCATCATAGACGACCCTTGCCATGTATTTTTAGTAACACCTACTACAAGTTACCTACAACGGTTACCTACAACGGTTACTTACTACAACGGCTCTCTAGCGGAATGTGCCCGGTTGTTATTACTACCCATTGTATTGGTTCGGGTATCGATCTGATCAAAACAATACAAACGCCGTTGCTCTACACAATAGTCTAAACCAAACCTAATAGTCAATCTTAACCCCAAAATAACCTTAAGCTTATTGTTTGAAACTAGTGCCTGCGCATACCTAACCAATATTTAGGAGTTCGCTTTGGTTTCCCGAGTATCCTAACTATAGACTTAATTAGTGCCCTTAATCGAGTGGCTCATTTCAAGTGGCTCCGTAACTTGTCTATAATCTTGCTTCTTTGCTCTCACAAGTTTCAGGTCCCAGTCATAAACCGCCCAACCAGTTCGTATCAATCCCCCAAGAGTCATTCATCCTTACCAAATTTCAGAGAAGAAAAAAGAAAAATTACGATGGACGCACCACTACGTATTTGGCCATAGTTACCACCATTTGGTGTGCCAAATACGTCCATCTTAAGCACTAGGCGGGCCCGGTCCTGTTTACAACTATTGTTCTATTACTAACTATCTTCTCTATATTTGATTGTTCATTACTCAAACATCCGTAAATCACAATACTCGTATTGTCAAGACGAGAAAGACAGAAGACGAGATTTCTTACTATATTATCATTCTGTTCTTTTGGTTCTATTTTTGGATCTTGGTGGTTCAATTCTAATTCATCTGTTTATCATTCTCTAAATCTATTAGGTATCGAGATATGTCTAAATTGGTTAAAATATAGGGTTTTAATTAGTGTCACTAGTTTGCCGTGTGTTTACATTTGACCATCTCTGGTATGGAAAACTGTATCGAATCTCGATTCTGACTTGCTATTAGTTGCACTAAAAACCTTGTGATAAAGTTAAGGTTTTCTGTGGGCGTACTCCCACTGCTTGTAATTGGCGTCTTCTTTTTCACCCCTTGGCACTTTAGGGGTCCGTTCCGGGCGTTTGCTGTGCACCGGGCAATTCTGTTCTATTCCGGCCATTTTGGTTACTATTCGGGATGGAATTAGACCAAACAGTCAAATTAATCCCATCTTTAATTTGATTTTCCATCAAAATGGCATGATTTTTATTAGGGATAGCATTACAAGTTCAAACAATCCACTACTCCAAAGACCCAATCCTCCATAATTCCAAGCCCAAAATCTTGAATTTCCCTACTTTTTCCGAATCACCGTCGGCATTATCGCCATGGCTGCCAGGTCCATTCAAAATTTCATTCCCAAACGTATCACATCTATAACTCACTCCTTCTTCCAAATTAGAATTAATCCATAACCCGTTCTTCCCGTTGGATGACCCTATGGCTATAAAACTATGGTTGGAGTAAATCACATTATCATTAAGCCCCGTATACATAAAAGCCTTGAACCGATGTTCATGTTTGGTGATTTTTTCCAATTTCCAAAGAAAACATTCCCCATTTCCATAGTACCGTTTGTGGTCCATGGGCCGTAAATTTTCATTTAAATAACACCCAAATCTATTATTCTTATTATCTCTAATTACCATCACATACCCCACCGGTCTTTTGGTTTCTCTATTGTATCCAGAAAAGCTGCTAGAATACCCCACCACTTTGGATTTAGAACTAGGGCCCGACCCATTGATCATATCGTTAACAATCAGGTCTCCATACCCTCTTTCCTGAGCGGCTCTTCCCTTTTTCATCTCATCAATTTGATTATTCACATCACTTTTGCCATACAAGGTATTAAGGGAAATCCCATGCTGGTCAAGGGAATAGATCAAGTTCCAATCGTCAAATAATTGTAATCTAGGCGGCATTAAGTTCCGCAAGTTGCTTGCCAATTCCTGGTCCAATAGTTTGTGATGGGTCGAAGGTTTATACCCTTTTAATTCCACTGGAGGGAGTGGTGGTAAACTTTCATCTGATTTAAAGGAATGTTCTGGAGGTGGAGTAGAACTTTTGGACGTAGTATCTTCATCCGAAGTGTTTCTGTGTAGTATTCTTCCAATGAGTGATGGTTTATTGGATAACGACATCGTTTCTATTGGTCAATTGCTAATAACGATAAGATATATGAGGTTTAGCCAGATCAATAATGAGGGATCGCACCCCCATACTATTTTACTAGATTGTGCGGTTTACTCGTACACTGTCCAATTCTCCCATATATTCCTACATTACTCTAACTAAGATTCAAACCGAATCAACGAAGTTAACAACTCCATGCTAATTTTGACCCCATCAATAAACTTAATCCCTGGGAATTGGGCTGCCAATTTGGCATCTAATCCCACCATCCCCGCACATCCTAATAATACACAATCAATAGCAGCATCTCCCTTTAAAATCAGCGCTACTCTCCCCACAATGGCCTGGAACGTTTCAGGATTATTCAAATTAACCACATTAATATCTAAACTCTTAGTAGCAGCCATCCGATTACTTGGAAACTTATCGGTATCGAAAAACTTCATGATAGCTTCATCAAGAATCGGCTCCCAACTACTGAAACTGGTGATAATAATGGATTTTTGTAAACTAGGATTCATCATGGAATATAATAACGTTCCATGCATAATCCCCATGATTGGTTTGCTAGTATAAGTCTTTAAACTATAAATTAATGGATGATCTGAATAACAACACACCAAATACCCATCATAATTCAATAATCTTTTGTCGACCAAGTCAGGTAAAACCACTCGTTCTGATTTGATCGAAGTTTCCGTCCCACTAATCTCTTTTGGTGCTGCTGATGGTGCCGTATAAAAGTCATAATCGATTCCTGGATTGTGTGCGAGAATAGCTTCCATATCTCCAGTAACTTTCTCACTAGAGTTAGGGTTTATCACCAATACTTTCTTCTGTCTGCTTGTTTCTGTCATTTTTTCCTATCAAAAACTATTAAACGCACCGTTTCAACTCTTTACCTCTTCTCTTGACAAGAATCTAACAATTGCTGACGGAAAATTTTCATTCTTGTCTCTTGAACCCTGTGATTCGAAAAAGAAATTCTGCGCGTAACGAGAGTCGCAATGAGAGTCAAGATAACGCGAGATAAACCAAAAGCGTATAAAGTGGTGATGAGTTGAAAGATGTCGTTTGTGGCGTCGATTAGTGTGGATAAACATAAACTAGTATGGTCCAAGACGATATTGGCGCTTTCTCTCATTAGTGAAGAACTTCGATTTGTAATTGATCCCCAGAATCTTAAGATATCTGCCATTAATCCAACTGGTACCAATAATGGAGAAGTTCTGTTTGAGTCTAGTTTCTTTCAGGATTATCATCTAGACTTCGATGGTTGTGTCAAAGAAGGATACGATGAAACCAGTGATAAATATTCGTTTGTGGTAAATTCTCACCATTTATCGATTTTGTTTAAGAATATCGATACGGATAGTTTGATCTCTTTGAAAGTTAAGTTTAATCAAACCTTTAAGCTACTTATTGATATAAAACGACATTTGGTGGTTAAGAAGTATCAAATCAACTATCATCCTATTAAGAACACCGAAGATGCCATTGCTGAAGATTATAAATCCATATACGCCCAAGAGGAAGAAGATCGAAAACACAGAATCAGGCAAGATACTTCTTTAACAGCCGCAGTCAAGTATATTATGATTGAACAAAATATCCTAAAGAATTTTATCGATATGATCCCATTACAGACCGAGGAGTTCCGGATCGAAGTGAAAAACAACAAGATTATGTTTAATGGGTTTACTCAAGAGGTTTTGAAAGATAATCAGTATCTCAAACAACCCATGTCCATCACTATTTCCTTGAGTTTGGAAGAATTAATGCATACCAATTTGACTAGCGAAGTCGACCAATTTATAAACTTCAAGTTAAAGTTCTTTAAAATCTTTGTCAACTTGATTACCTTTGTCAAGGTGAATAAATTAGATAATTTCAATGATTTCTTTGAAATGTATTATAAGAGTCCGGGGGATCCGATTGTATTTGAATTAACCAACATCCCTCATATGAAAATCACGTTTATTCAATTGACAAATGACGAGGGTTCCACTGATTCTATGGGATCCATTACTACTTCTACAACCAAACCTATGCTCAAAAGCTATCAATTGGAACCAATTAATAGAGTGTCACAAGCCAATTCGATGCATTCTCTAAGAGTTTCAGACTCCTCGTTGACATCTCGAATGAACACAATGGTTCCCCTGAATCAAAACCATTCATCCATCAATAGTCCAGAAATTGACCAACTTAATATCAATTTTGATAGCGAGCAAGAGTCGGAGTTTGGGCCTACGCAAATGGATGAAGTCAAGTCCATATTCGATTGACCCATATTTATTCTTATAGCATTCTAGTTGATTCTACATCTCATTACATCATCTCCTTATTCATATATTATGTAACTATACAGTGTAATATAAACTCCCTAGTTTGCAATTGGTTTCTTGTCTTGTGCCATATGGAATTGAGTCCATCTGATTCCTTGTCCGATTTGAGCAATATCATTGATTAAGTGACATCCAAACAATAAGTAGTTCTTTGGAGATACTGCCAAAGAATATCTCATAAATACCATGGAATAAATAATTAACGACCCTGTCATTGGTCCACTAATCAATTCGGCATCTTTCTTTAAATCCAAAATGGCAGCGACTGGTAACCCGAAATTTGATACTGGCCCCCAGAAATGGGTGGAGCATACGTATTTGATGGATTGTTTACTGAATAAGAAATCAGTGGCTTTCTTGAATCCGGACATCTTGTTAACTAGTGCTTTCAATAGAATTTGATATCGGTTGTAACTGTTCCGAAAATCGCGGTCCCCCGCTATCTCAATTTTTATTGCTGCTAACATTAGTACTACTTAATACTACAGAAGAAGAAACGATTGATTCTATGAATTACATTCTATATACATTACACTATCTATTGTAGTCTGGGTCGGGAATAAAGTCGTCTAGATTGCGTTCCAACTTGACTTTCTTCGACTGGGATTGGTCAGCCTGTCTATGATTTTCTTTTCTCTCAGATTGAGCTTTAGCATTGGCTTGATTTTTATCTGCTTGAGCCCACATTTCATATTGATTGTTCACCGATAAGAAATCCTTATTGGATTGAGGTTGAGGTTGTTGAAACTCTGGATTGTTGTTGGGAGTTCGTAAGTTCCGCAAGCTATTATCACCTTCTCGATTACTCTGATTAATATTCTTCAATTCCTCTTCTGCTTGCCGTTGTAACTCCTCATTGGGTGATCCGAGATAGTATGGTAAGTTATCAGGGTTAGTGATCCAAAAAGGGTCATTTAAATTGAAACCAATGATGTCACTAGGATTATTAGTCATACCTCCCACATTATTCATGGCATTCATATTATTAAAAACTCCTCCAGTTGGGGTCTCATTCATTTGAGAATTAGAAGGTGGGTTGAGCCCCTCATTGCCAGCAGAAGCATTGGCGGCATCAAACATTTGATGTTCTAGAATATTATTGGCTTTCTGCTGTTCTCTCATTCCATATTGTTGATCTGAGGGTTGAACTTCCATAAGCCTTTGCTGTTGACTAATGATATCGAGGATTTCTAAATTCTTATTAACCAAGTAAGTTATATTAATAGACCAGATTTTTTCATTGAAATTATAATCAACACTCAACAAATTCAATAATTGAAGTTTTAATTCACTTAAAAACCCTCGATTATCAAACTTATCATTGTATTTCAACTGAACAAAATCTTTCAGTTTATAATTTAATAACGTAAAGATTATTATAACTCCTTGGTAAATAAATGAATTTAAAAATGGGAAATTGGTTCTGAAATATTTACCAATCTTGACATAATTCAAATTCTTCTTACTCAATTGAATCTCAAACTTATTGAAAAATTTATAGATCAACTTTAAGAAATTGATAATAGAATTACTCAAATTTTTCATAATTAAAATTGAGTCGTTCTCATTTTTATTGAATTTGATAATAAAGGGTTCAAATAATTTGGCTTTGTTCACATAAAATACAATCAAATCATTCAACAAGTTGATTTTTTCAATTCTTAAAGGAAGATAATTGGATTCATCATAACTTAATTCCCTGGAAGTATCTAAATCCTCTTGTCCTGTTTCATAATTTGTACTACCACTTTGATTACTGCTTCCTTCATTATGATGGCTATTGGTAATAGATTCAGTACTCATCTTTGCGGTTTTGGAAACATCGGCAGATCTAGATGACCCACCAGATGCTGATGTTGAAAGGGCCATGGACCCAGCAGAATTAGTATCCATGTTTTCACTACTAAGCCCTTCACTGCCACCTGAAGTGGGACCAGCAGATCCAGTATATCCCGAGTCAACACTTTCAATGTTCTCATCAGCACTGGCAGCGTTGGAAGATACATTGCTATCTATTTCCATCAAATACATTTCCAACAAATTGATTTCCTTCTCGAATCTAGAATTCAAATTCAATAAATCATTGATAGTGAAATCAATCATAAAGTTCTCAATCAACATCATATTAGACAATCTAATACATTCACTCAAGCCAATTCTTAGCAAGATAGAAGTTTTGTTTTGCTTTAAATTGATACTGGAATAGTTTTGATTGTACTTGATGATTTTAGAATTCATTTGAATCGATATAGGATTCGGTCTTCCTAATATAGAACAGACCTTATCACTCAAGATTCTTAAGGAAAACCACACTTTCAATTTGGAAATATCCTCGAACTCATCAACTTCATCCATTGATTCGTCAGAGATATTTGAATCATCTTTATCATTAGAGTGGGCGGTGGAATTATTTGACACTTGATCTTGATTCAAGTTGATTTCATTCAATTTCAATTTCCCCGTGACATGTAACCCAATCGAGAAGGCAATGGAACAAGTATGAAACATCATTGACCAACATTCCTCATACCGTTGCTCAACAAAGTAATATTCCGTACATAATATGTAACTTTGAATGGTTAAAATGGATTCATTGATAAGGTTATGTCTTAATTTTTCAAAGTTGTAGAATAAATTATTATGGATAAGGTTATAGATGAAATTATTATAGTCATTGTTCTTGATATTAAACAAATCAATGATTTCCACTGGGGTAAGTCTTTCAAGAGCAAATATCAAAATCATAATCAATACTAATAAATCATCATCATTTTCCCATAAATTATTATTTATGGAATCATAAGTGTCAAGGAAATTCATAATATGAAGCTTGGAAATAAATATCTTATAATAATTGGAAGAATAGTTTTGGAAAAACTTCTCCACCAACCGGTATATCAACCGAAGGTTTTCCTGAGCTGATAACCCTGGCATCAAAACCGGTAAGGGTTTTTTGATTAAAGATTTGCCCACTTTTATCTCATTGTCTTTATCAAGATAGTTTTGCGGATAATTATTAGTATCCATAAACTGACTATTCTTTAAGGACTCGATCATATATTTGGAAGATTGAGGTCCATAATATTTATCACCCGATTCACTAGTTTCCCCACTGATTTTAAAGGATTCGGGGGCTTTACCATGTACGTGGTTCAAATCAGATTCTTCTAGATTCTTATTAAAACTTCCTTGATCATCCACATTCATATAATTGGATTCACTAGTATATTGATTCAATTTGCCTAGTAATTGCTTATTAAGTTCATGCAATTGAACATTTTTATTAAGCATATATTGGTTTTCATCTTTTAATCGGTTAATAGTCGAACCAATATTATCGTCATTAGTTTCAAAGCCTTCATCTTGAGGTTTCATTTCATCGGAGTTTATTTCGATATTCCTAAAGGTAGAAGGAAATTGACACACAATTTGACGCTTTTTACATTGGTTACATGGTTTAAGTTTATTACACTTTATCTTCTTTCTCCTACAGGAGACACAAGATATTGGATATGCTTCAGTCATTGGGAATTTAATTATAATTGAGTTGCGAGACTAGAATTTTTCACAGCTAAAATAGACTCTAGGATGTCTCAGATTGAATAGAATCACCAAAAACCAAGGTGGGTTTTAATTCATATATATATATATCGGTTTGCTTGATTCTAGGTAATGGAGGAATACTAAGCTAGTGATTCAATTATATTCAAGGCGGACCCTTAAACAAATGATTGAACTGTTAAAAACTTGAAATCTCAAGTTAGGCTTAGAATGTTGAAGAAGTCTCAGACCCTCAATTACTTAAATGAAAAACTACCAGGACAGCAATGGAACCCAGTAGAAAAGTCGATGCAATTCGATCGAATTCGACACAAGATTTAAGTTGATACTGAAGGTGAAAGAAATTTTTCGATTAAATTTTTTTTTCTGTCCTGTAAGTGAAAGCCAGTCCCCAATAGCGGATTTCCGGTTCAAAAGGCAGGCCACCAAAGTATTATGAGAACGGCAAAATGATCAAAATTAAAAGGTCAAATTCGCAGGATATAACCCAAAAATCTGGAAGTCCGCATCAATAAATAACATTATATAGTTTCATTACTATTAATCAGACAAATTACAATCTAGAATTAGCCTGAGATTACCTACATATACAATAAAATCCATGACTACAGACAGACAGAAAAAGAAAATAATCTTACTATAACCTAAACGCAATTTTGGTAATTCAACATCTGGTCAAATTGAAACTGTGACAAGCCTTTAAACAGACAGTTGCTCATGATACTAAAAATACCTGAAGTTACCTGAATAGAGGCAAAAAAATATGCGATGTGCATATTTTGATAATACACAATCTGGCTAAGTTTTAAGTGGGAAATTTAGAGCGTGTGTGGTTTCCCCTGCATTATAAGTGTCTTGCTATGGGAAAAGAGTTGTCTTGTGTGCTGTGCTTGTGGCTTGTGATTGGGGTTGGGCAGTGGGGTTGGACGTAGGTTGGTGTTAGGGGTAATTAGGGGATTGTCATTGGAATAAACTTTTTTTGGTGATTATATGCCATAAACTTTTTTTCACCTGTGACCAATTCTCAATCTTACTATTCACCCAGACCAATTGCTTATTCAAGTGCTAATGTATGGCGAGTTTGTTCGCGGAATTTCTGGAACTCTTTGATAGCAACTGTTGGAAATTTCTGGATCACTTTAGGTGATAAACCCGGCAGTGCACACTAATAAGATCATTTGTCGAATGCGATGTGAAATGACACCATTAACGACACTACCAAAAATGGTAATTTGTTGTCTGAAGGTTCTTAAGCTTCCGACACGGGGATCAGCCACTCTTGGTTTGAACCCTTTGATTTGGTCCCCTTTTATTAGCCGGATGATTTAGTTTATGCCAGATGAAGCCTGAAAATCTGTAGGCAGTCCAGTTTAACCTTAAATTTGGTCTAGGGATCGGGGCTAGATCTAGGGCTGGTTTTGGGGGGCTGGTTTGTCTGGTATTTACCATCTAAACATATAATATAATCATGCCGGTGTCAAAAGTCCTACAATTATGCAATGACTATTCGGTGCATGTTTGCTGCAAAATGAAGTCATCAAGACACAAAATGAACCTGGACACGACCCGTTTCCGATTAGGTTAATGATACTAAAAATCCGAGGGCTTTTGGTTGGAATATCGGGAGACCAATTCCTTGAGATGAGTTAAGGTTTTGGTCTTTGTATACCATTTACAATTGATTCCAGTAGCCGTTTGTACCGTTTATCCTTCTCTTCCGTCGTAAATCTATCAACCTCTATCAGCTCATCGTGCGACAGACACTTGAAGCGCGTCTACGCGATGAGTTTATTTATCATATCAAGGTATGAGTTTTGATGCTGTAGGACTGGACCCTAGTAGCGGTCTAGATTCAAATGGTCTAGATCCTCCGCCCCTGGACCCTTCTTCTATGGACCCTACTTCTATAGGCCCTAATGACAATGGCCTACCCAATCAAAATCAAATCTTGAACCAAAATCCCATCTCGAATCAAAACAGCTCTCAATATTCATTTGATGTTTCTGCCAGTGGTGGTAAACAGATTACTATAAATGTCCTAAACAAATTGAACCATTTTGACCTTGGGCTCTTGGGTGAAAGATTCTATGACAATTTGTTAGTGGTGAGGTTAAATCAGGAATCCAAAATCAATTTGACCCCAGGTTGCTTCTTTTTGATATCGTTTGGGAACCCTTTAGGGAATTATATCTTCAAAGACGGGATCTTGTTCAATATCACCGGTGATTATTTTGGCATTTTGGATGTCAATTTGAACAAATCAAAGTCTGGCATTGTGTTTAAAGCCTCTGAAGGCAGTTTTTCTATTGATTCATTGGTTGAAACACCTACAGTTAGTGAAATTAGTGAAACAAGAATAGAAACATTTTCTATGAAACCTCCTAGTGTGGTCTCCAAATCATCTTTTTCTGGTTCTTCTTTAACGGTGCCTAATAAACTGACGCTTATGGTATCTCCACAGCATATTAATGATCCCCTCGATTACATCAAATCAAAGTATTATAGCATCTTATATTCACCATCCATTCCCTTGAGTTATTTTTCCAAAACGGCCCTACCTCGGCTTAAGATTCTATGTAAGGACAATCTTGATATTTTAAAACCAATATTAGTCAAGATCTTTTTGCTGATAAATCAATTAAGTGCAAGACATGAAGGAAAATGTGGGATTTTTAAGACTTTGAAAGAATCCAATGACGGTTTAGATCCTCAATATGAAGTCCCTTCTCAAATCAATTTTTTATCTTCAAATAATTTGAAGCATTCCCTGACTGATCCAGATTCTTCATTAAACCATTATGTATCAACTTTGAAAATCAGAGAGTTTCAACTTCAACTAATTGTCTTATTGGAATTGCTCACGTCATTAAATATCAATGAAAGTGACTTCTTGTACAATAATCAATCTGCGGCGGAAAGTATTACTGAAAATTCTGACCTGATAAACCCTGAAAATGATACAAAGCCAAAGACTAAGTCCAAGAGTAAACCAAGAAGACCCACATTGGTCAGAAAGAAGAATCTGACTCGTAAAGTCATCCCTACGTTTTTGGGTATGGGAATTCCAATACACAACGAAGAGAAGAATGATAATGACAAAATCACTACTAAACGAGCTGAAGTGAATTCTATTAATTCGTATATGCTTCTTGACACTTTGCATAGTTTGATAGAAAGATTGAGTCTTTGGGATACTTTAATCAACGACAAAAACAATAATTCATTGTCTTTCATTGCATATGTTCTTGTTCCTTACTATAAGTACAAGTTACCACTCACCATCAAATATCTGGTAGATCGAATCAAGAGTCTGAATTTAAAATTAAAATCAACCTCAAGTTCTAGTTCCAAGCTGGCATCAAGATCTAATCCTAAATCCAAATCGAAGGAGAAGGAGAAGGATAAGCTGAAACAAAATGTTAAACGGTTTGAGCGTCCAAAATTAAATGATTTCAGTTCACTAGATGATAAAACTTTTGCTCCTGCAATGTCTTTCAAACGTTCCAATTCCAATTTGTCATCTAAACACCTTCACAGACGACAGGTAGACTTTTCGAATTCTTCTCAAACATCTTCGTCTCGTCCTTCAATTTCCAGATCACAATCTCAGGTATCTGATGGTTTATCGTCACTGTCAGAGTCTCATTCAACTATATCCAGACTGAAATCTTTAAATGGTGGGGATAAGTCATCAATTTTCACCCAATCGAAACGATTAAAACCTTCCAAAGCATCAAAGTCTCTTTCACAAGTTTCAGCTACGCCCGTCAAGAAGAAACCTATGCATATAAACCCAGTGGTTATGGGATCACCAGAAATTGATAACTCACCTATTGAATCACCAGTTCAATTGAGAAAGTCTCATTCAGAAATCACCCTGTCTACGTTTCATAAAGGGCTGGCCCCTAATTTTCAACTTCCTCAGGCTCCGTCTCAACAAGTTCATTCACATACAAATTTATCACCAGTCACAGAAACCCCTATTGCTAAACGTACAAATAGGGGTATTCTTATGAGTCCTGCTCAAATCGAGTCTTCTCCTATGGTGATTGTATCATCTGAAAGAAAACGTAAGCCAGGTGAGCCAATTGACTTTCAAGATGTATCTGTCTATAAACCTTTAAATGGATCACCTTCCGTGGGTAATAATCAATCAGAATCAATTTTCAAAAGAGTCAATAAACGAAAGAAACAATAACTTCCATTGCATTTAAAATCATGTGTATATATACATTTTTGTAATTTTTTGATATAGAAATAATACATAATATAATCTACTATTCACCCCGAGTTGCCGTTAATTATACGTTAATTTCGCCAAAGAAAATCCCCCGAACAATCTCTTTACTGTTCGAAAGATCCAACACTTTTTCAGATAATGGCTCTCCAATTCTTTCGATAAGCTTTTCTTTCAAGTCATCAGATATTTCAGAATCTTCATCCATATCATCACTGCTCAAATTAGCTTTGACACTCAACTCTTTTAAACAGTCCAAAGCACTATTAGTCAAAATATCTTTTTCAAATTGATTAGATTTTTCTTCGACTACCAGGCTATACCACATTTTTAAATTGCCTACCAATAAAAGTTTTACAACTTCATTACCCAAATTCTTTAATCCGAGTAAAGCCCCAAAATGAGTCCCAATTGGTTTGGAACTATCCAATAAAGCTCTTAATAATGTTCTAGTTACTCTTGGTTTCAAGGTAGAATATGATGACCCATATACTGTTATGATATGTTTTAACAAGATCCCAGCAAATTCACGTACCACAAGTTGCCGTTTTAACATCTCTTGAGATTCTTCATCTGATAAATTATTTACAGAAGAACCAATATTTTTGGCCAATAGTAACGTTAAAATACAAGGCATTAAAGCATGAACATAAGGATCCAAGAAAATGGTTTTATTGTCGGCCAAAGCAGATATGACTTCTAACATTGTCGTTAAAATATCTATATTTCTCAATTGTATTGTGATTTGTTCGGCCACAAATTGAATGAAATATGGCACTAATTGATGTAAACCTGGATCATTTTTTAACGAATTTAAAGCAGCACTTCTTAAAGGTTCCTTCTCTAAATCGGTTGATAGTAAAACATCCACCACTTTATCGAAATATAACTTCAATTCCTTAGATAATACATGTTTAACCAAAGGTTTAATCTCGGTGTCTTTATCGGTGGACTTTTTGTTCTTGGATGTATTGGCCAAGTTGCTAATATTCTTATCGTTTGTATTAGTCATACTCAAAATATCATTGCCCAAAATAGACGAAGTAGCACCTCTAATAGCTGGTGGTAAACTTTTGATATCTTGAGGAGATGGATTTTGAGGAATTATAGGTTGAACCCCTTCAATCGATAACCAATGAGCCGTGAAAGTGGTTTGTCTAGGAACTTTGGGCAAGTCTTGATTGATCAATTTTTCTAAGTCAATCTCTTGATCATCCACGTAATATAAAGTTTGACCACCAGCACCTCCTATGGCTTCTTTGAAGTTCAAAGGCTGGGAATTATCATATCCATAAAGGGGTTCAATATTTAACACTTTTAAGGCGTGATTCACGTCGCTGGTGGTTAATAACTTCCGTTTAGACCTCCTCATGAACTTTATGGCTGTTTCCAAGATTTCATGAATTCTATATTCTACATCCATAGCCAAGTTTTTGGCGCTTTCTTCGGACAAATTTATCCCCAAAGACTCCGCCGCATCCTTGACAGTATCATGGGGAGACCACAAAGTGTGGGAAAGTGGCACTTTTGAACCAGACTCCATCACTAATAGCACCTTTTGCCTATTTTCAACAAAGGTTTAAGTCGTTATACTGTTATTTTCCACCAACTTACTTGCGCGAACTTTGACCTGAAGCCTATTTACTATGAGACATGAGACTTGAATCGTGTATGTGTATTATTGATAGCCACTGGGAAGAAATCAGGCTATTGTAAAGAGAAAATCTAGCTATTTAGTTAAATTGTGACTAGTGGTCATAGGGTCACTTTTTTAATTCTCTGAGCTCATCTAAAAGAGATTGGTTCAACTCCATTAACCGTTTATTCTCATGGTTTAATTGATCAATCTTCTTATCTCTCTTATTCAATTCTTCCAAACAAGTATCTAATCTTTTGGATTCCAGCTGTGCTTTTGCCTGGGCCAATTCTTCTTTCTTCTCTTCTTGGGGCTTTTTGGGAGCTTTCTGTTTCTGAATGAATTTATCTCTAGCAATCAGGGACTTGGTTTCAATATTTAGACTCTTCATATAGAATAACTCACAACATAAAAGATCCTCCTTTTTACTATATGCCTCCTTCACCGGTAAATTGAATGCAAAATACATGGATCCTTGATGTCGGTTGTCGGTAGACATCAAAATATTGGTTCTATAAATCCGATGACTCCAATTGAATGCTTGAACGTCATTCTCAAATGCTGTCATGATTTTCTCATATAACTCTTTAACAAATGACCCATTGAGGGTGGGCAACTCGTCTAGTTTAAGATCTTCGTATCCCTTGATGGTATTATTGAACTGGTAATCATTAAGTTTAATTGATATCATTTCCCATAAATCATCTTCTTCTTGCTGGTCATCGTAAAGATGGGGAAGGTACTCTAACACCAATTCCAAAAGAGGGATTTTCAAAAGATTCTCAACTTTTTTTCTCTCGATGTCAAAGAAAGATTTGTTATTTCCAAATATTGACTTCATCATGGTGACTGATTATTAGTTTGAGTATTTAAATAGTGCCAGCACTGTCAATAAATATGATTTTCTGAATTTCGCAGTTATCAGTTTTCTTGGTGGCTTTTAGCTTAAAGAGGATGACCTTTGGACACCTGTCTTTTATAGAGACAAGTTCACTAAGAATAGCTAATAGGACTACAATTTACAACTCCTGACACTTAAAGTACCTTGTTTCTACAAATTTTCTGAAATACTATTGATATTCTATGATGCTTCCTATAAACCACTACTAAAGTCCTTTCTCTTGTCTAGACATCTTGGACATGGTCTTCAATTTCCCCTGACTGTTTTTGTTTTTCTCTTGCTGTTGGTTGTACCGTAATTCAGCAGCTCTAGCCACTGCTTCTCGAGTGGAAGTATTGCCAGAATTCATTGAGTCGTCATTAGCTCCTAATTTATGTCCTTCAGCTGGAGCATTCTTAGAACCGGCAGTACCAGCTCCAGTACCAGTAGTAGTACTACCATTACTTTGCTCTTTGCTTCCTAATCTTTGTTCTGTAGTGGTAAGTCTTGACCTTGAGTTCAGCGTTACCTTCTTCTCAGACAACTCCTTTTCTGGACTAGAAAAACAGCTTCCCATTTCCCTATCCACTGTCTATTAGCTATTAGTATCGTCCCAGAATATAGCCACTAGAATATAACCAACAGAATATATAGCCACTAGTGTATCGTTCCGTGCAATAAGTTGGCAATTGTGCAACGAGCTTGAGTTCCCCGGGTTTCTATTAACCAGATTTGTGGATCGGAGTTTCTCGCACCAAGATCTAATATTTTAAAAGTTCCGAAAGCTCATTAATTAAATTTCTAAACAAATACTATGTACAAATATCTCTTAATATATACAGTAAGCCATTATAAGCCCCATTCCGATTATCTCCGGCGGGACATTCTTTCATGAAAGATTCTATTAAAATCGACTGAAGGAGTCAAGTGAGTAAAAGAAGGAGTTTCAAGTGGAGTATGTTCACCATTTACCACAGATTTTAAACCAGCAAGTCCACCATCAGCTCTTAACCAATAGTCAATGAATCTGGCAACCCCATATTCATTTTGGAAATAGTTTTTATAAGTAGCTAACACTTGCCAATATAATTCGGTTCTTTCACTCTTATACTCAGTTGATCTAATGGTAGAGTCTCTAATGGAAGCCCAATCGGCAATAGGAATATAATTGAATTTCTTTTGGTCTAAAGATTTCAATGACTCGTGCCATTTATTGACAATCAAATCATTATTCTCTAATTTAATGGTTCCAAGGTTCTTTAATGTAACTCTATAAGACACTTGGGTCTTTGATACAGCAAAAATATCATAATTTTCTAAAAGTTGTTCATAAACAGCTCTATCTTTCCAGGTATAATTAGACACCAAAGTATTCAAGAACACTTCATCAACTCCTTTAATTTCATTATACACATTGATGACTTCTTTTAATTGATTGAAAGATTCAGCAGTTAAGGTAGAATGAATGTCAAAGAAAATCTTGAAAAAAGCATTATTTAAAATCGAATAACGGGAATTGATTTCCAAAACCCGTTTATCATTTCTATAATGATGGATGGTGGATTTCCAAAAATATAACATGGTATCAAAAGATTCTCCTGCATCCACACAATTTTGTAATAAGCTTTGAATATAAGGAACTTTTAACTTGACATTATAAGGTAAATCATATTGAATCACTTTATCAAAAAAGTGCTTAGCAATCGATATATCTTTAGAGGAACCAATGAATGATAAATGAAGATCTCCTAAATGGTAATCCATTTTTCCTTGATTATTGGAATTTTCCATCATTTTAATCAAGGCTTCAAGATTATCTAACCCTTTAGTATAATCTCCAGCACTAATAGCAACTTTCCCCATAGAAGTTAATAATAAAGGATTAATAGATGTGCTGTTAGCAGTATTTAATTCAAAAATACGATTGATTTCGTCATATGAAAACCGATTGATTTTATAAGCAATAGGTAAAATGACTGATAAAACTTTATCATTCAAATAAAATGACCCGAAATTACTATCATTAACTCCAATTTCCCATACATCAATAGAATCTTCATAAAGTTGGAATTGATTCATAGCAGAAAAGAAACTATGAAGACTAACTGGGGACATGATATTTTTTAATTCACCCGTCAGAATAATATGTTTTAATTTCAAAAGGGAATTTTTCAAAAACAGTTCATCGGCAGTGGTATCACTGGATCTTTGATCTTTATCGATATTTTTATTTCCAGTTAATCTACTGGTTCTATTATGATAAATGGAGAAACTTAAAGTCTTAACGTATCTTTCTAAATCATCTCTATTGAACACAGCTCTTAAATCTTGGTCATCAAAGGAATTTAAAATATTATGACAAGTAGAGGAGAATGCTTTTCTCCCACTTTCATCTTGAAGTTTTTTATATTGGTGGAATAAAAAGACTTGTTCTTTGAAATAATTCAATTTCAAACGGGTTTCGTCTTTGATGGCCGTGTTAACAACGGGGTCTTGTTGTAATTTTTCAATATAATCATCATAGTTTTCTACTGAGACAGGTCCAGTGGAATTATATGAATTAAACCGTTGAAAATTGGTGCTTAAATTGACACTACCAGTATTATAGGCATTATTATTGAGGGCATTAGATGGGACCAATAAACTGGTGGGGTTATTTCGAAGGTTTTGAAGAAGCACTGGCCTTAACGACTGCAGCGCATTGGTAGAAACAAACCGAAACATCTTGACAGTTTGATTCTGTGGCGTGTTATGTGGTCTTACTAGTTTATAGATATTGAAATTTTTTCCCAGTCATTCATCTCGCGGTCGTGGATACGCTGATCGAGTCACGTGAGTTTCTTGAAACCAGTTTAAGGTACAGAATAACGTACCACTAGGGCTAGTTGTTTTCAAAACTATGTACTGGCACGTGTATTTATTTACCTATACTTCTGAATAGATCTCTTATATATTCTGATTACTATTCGACTAGTAGAAATCAGCTGTTCAGTTTCTATTGTCAGAGTGCTTTGATCTATTAGATTCATTTAATCTGTTGGATTGAGTTGAATGGTAATACGGGCTCTTATTTCTTCATTTCTTCATTGTCCCTGCTGATTGTTTATCTGTCCAATTGAATAGCCCTTTATATGCCCTAGGAGTATCTTGTATTTTAACTAAATGGTTAAGGCACATCACAGATTGTGATACGAAAAACCTAATTGGAATCGCAAAACCACTCCCTCTCTAATTAATCTCCACTTAATTTAAATGCCATTTTACGCTGTGGCTAGAGGTCGTCAGACCGGAATCTTTGACAGTTGGTCCAAAGCTCAATCGCTTGTCTCAGGGTACAGCAGAGCCGTATACAAAAAGTTCCCTGATTACAATTCAGCTGCTAGATTTTGCGATGATTTCATGAATAATAATCATGATGGTCCTCAAAGAAAGAAACCTAGAAGTCAACAAACCAATCAGCCCCCACCAGCTCAAATAATTCGAAAAAATAATCACGTTCCAACAGTAGAAACAGCTAGACAGATAAAATCTGCTGAAGCAAGAGCTTCTGAAATCATACAAGTATTGAAAAACAAAGACTTGATTTCACATCAGATGCTAGACCCTAATCATCTCGCCCCACGTTCTATTCATGTTGTACCGAGAATTGGTATATACGATATCCTCAAACTGTCTGATAGAGATCTTAGGAGTAAAGTAGATTTTTCTCAATTGCCAATGTGCCAGGTCTATTGTGATGGAGCTTCAAGAGGTAATGGATCATCCATGGCAATTTCCGGTTATGGAGTATTTTTTAATAACTATGAATTACCTTTTAGTGCTGCTGTTCCATTTCGTCCTAACTTTGCCGAAAGAGCCACTAATCAATCCCTTGAATTATTGGCTATCAAAGATGCTTTATTTGGTATATGGAAGTATTACGCGAGATGTGTAAGAGACGAAGTGGTACCAGAATTTCAGTTTACAATATTTTCTGACTCCCAATATAGTATCAATTGTTTAACTAGTTGGTGTAATGCCTGGAAGAAAAATGGGTGGAAAAATAGTAAAGGAGAAGCGGTGGTACACAAAGATATAATTGAACAATGTCTTCGATACATGAAAGCATTGCAAGAGTACTTGGGATCTCCTATTGAGTTCCAGCATGTTAAAGGTCATGCTGGAAATTTAGGTAATACTGTAGCTGATCAATTGGCCAATATGGCTTGTGACATTCTGGAAGACCATGAAAGGGCTCCACCGATGTTTTTCCTGGGGTATGCTGTGGAGACACCCTATTAATTTCGAACGTGATTTAATGATAGACTTTGTGATAGTCTATTAATGTATATACCATCTCCTCAACTCCGTAATATTCAATTCTTTATCATATTTCTACCTTTATTCTTATCTATTGTGTAGATACTTTGGCTCGTCGCTGCTCATCGCGAAACCTACTACTTCAACTATGAGTGCCTATGCTGCCCTCCAAGGAGGCCAGTTGTTTAATGAAGAAGAAGAAACAGTCATCAAGTATGAAAACTCTTCTGATGACGAGTCAGAGCAGCTCTTGGGTGCTCCTGTCCAAAAAGATCCTTACGCACCAGGAATTGATCAGATAAAACCATCTTTCAGTATCACGAATGAGAACAATTTCATCACTCAAAAAGACGGAATATTGATAGGTCTTAAAGTTAATGAAGCCGTAACTCTTTCAGGTCAGTTCTCGTTGATAATAGAGAGAGGTGCCATTCTAATAAATGGCTGTGAGTACTATCATGCTCCTCAAGAGTTCAAAATAATCCTGCCTAGGCTAACAAATCTACCCACCATTTCAAGTACGCAAGTTTTGAATACAAATGAAGTTAGTGACATCAAGACAGAAGATAATGCCCATTTATTCACCAGTGACTTCAAATCAATCATTCGGATAAAAAATATGACCACGGGGCTTGAAAATGTTGGTAAATATTTCCAACCGTTTAAGAATCTATTCAAGTTGCGAGACGATAATTACTCCTTTGACGTAAACTTCAGCACCCAAGAAGGAATACTGTTTAATGATCAGATTTCAGGGTTGGAGGATGTTCATGATCCTAGAAGCTTTATTACTATAGGAAATAAAAACTCAGGGAAATCTACCATTTCGAAATTGTTAATTAACAAATTGATAAATAATAATATTCCTGTTTCAGTCCTTGATTTAGATCCAGGTCAATCAGAATACTCCAAACCTTATTGTTTATCGATCACCAATCATTATACTACTATTCATGGATTCAATTATCACCAAGACCTGGAAAATGACGTACAGTATTATTATGGAGCTTCGTCACCACAGACTAACCCTCAGTTATATTTAAGAATAATTGAGAGTTTGATTCAATATTACTTCCAAGTCTTGAAACATAAGGGACATTTTTTGATTATCAATACTCCAGGATGGGTTAAAGGGTATGGGAAACAATTATTAGTGGAAATCACCAAACTAATCAACCCAGATCATTTGATCTTGCTTTCATCAAACATCACCGATAATGATGATATCTTACAAGACTTAACATTCCAGAATCTCCAAGTGTTGAAAGGAAGTTTCCAACAATCTAAATATTCACCAGTGGACTTTCGAACCTTCAATAAGTTGATTCATTTTCATAAAATAGGTCCTAAGAGTTATGATTTCACCACTCATTTGTTACAAAGAAGTCCATTAAAACTCCCATTCCAAACAGAAGACCCTGAATCCAGTGCTGGTAACGGATTCAATGGAATTGACTTGGTAACGATTCTTAACCATGACCTTGATTTGAACTTCAATTGGGAAGATTTAACTCTCATGCTTGATATGTCAATTGTAGGACTTTACTTTATTGATCATGAATATTTCCAATCGCATTATCATTTGTTTCATTATAGCTCAGGTAAACTTCCGTACCTTAACAGTTCCGACTATAGTGAAATGGTTGAGTACAATTCTACCATGGTCAAATTCATTGGAGTAGGGTTAATTCATAGTATTAATCCTGTGAATAATTATATGAACTTTTATTTTCCTCCAGACCAAGATATCAGCCATTCAAAAGCTCTTCTACAAGAAGGATACAAACTAATGGTGGTTAAAGGTGAGAGTGATATTCCTAGTTGCGAGGTTCTAATGCCACAACTACTAGAAAAGTACAAAAAGGCATACAAGAAAGCATCAAAGGCAAAAGAACCACTTCCTTTGTTACCGTATGTGAATTATAATAATAAGATCAATGGAGTGTGGAAGGTCCGTCGAAACGTTATGAGGCGGGGCCAACAATAGAGTAAGCATTCTTCATCTAATACAAGTTATACAGTTCCCCATAATTATCTCCACCAATTCTCTTCGCCTCTATATTTAAACTAAATCATCAAATGCTCTTCTTTTCAAATGCTCTTTGTATCAAATTTCATTAAACTTTAGGGTGGCTGCTAAGTGCGAATTTCAATGGATCAAACCAGTTCTCGTCGATTTTCAGAACACTCTAAAGAAGTATAACCAATACTATGATCAAGATTTTGACATTATTGGTGTTCCTTGGAGCCGTATGGGGGATTATCCCTGAGGTTGCCAGTACGAACCTTGTATCATTGCCGGAATTGTTAGAATTAACTGACATTGCTGAGCTCGATGATACTTGGAACTTCTACAATAATATCAAGCTTGATACTGGAAGATTGCTAATAGGAAAAGTAGGGGGAGCAGCATGGTCCAAGTCGATCATGCCCAATGTGGGAAATGAATGGACGATAGAATTTGTGTTCAGATCCACTGGTGGTGCTAAAGATGCTGTGTTCACTGATACAAATGGATTATCATTATTTTTGGCAGAAAACCCTAAGGGAGATACTGATCAAAATAACTTTGGAGGTCCTAGTGTTTATGATGGATTCCAATTCTTATTCAATAATAAAGAAAAACCAGGTTTGAAGATATTCAGTAATGATGGTTCTAAGCCTCTTGAGAACGCATTGGCTAGTACTATAGGAAATTGCGAATTCACTTATCTTTATTCACAAGTACCGTTTAACTTAAGAGTGTCTTTTAGTAAAAATACCGGTAACTTTAAGGTTCAATTGGATAATAATTTATGTTTCCAAACTGATAAACTTCAATTTCCTTCCAGTCAGTTTCAAATTGGTATTGCTGGTAATGTTAGTCCTGCTAGTGAAGAGACTTTTGAAGTGTTGAAGTTGAATGTATGGGATCATTTAACTTCTGATGCCATTGATGACCATGGATTAATGAATGGTGGAGAATTGAAAATTGACTATAAGACCGTCCAAATCAACCCTGAAGCTGACTCAGAAGAAGAGTTTCATCCTCCGTCTGCTATTAGAGAATCCCTCTTAGAAAAGAGTAGAAAGTATAAGGAAGAATTGAGTAGAATAGAGCAAGATAAACAACAAGCTCCACCACAAGAACAACAACAGGCCCCACCTTCACAAGACATCGGGCCAATTATGGACCATATTAATGCCATTACTCTGCAAAACACAGACTTTAAATCCAAATTATCCCATCTAGAATCTATTGTTAATGGGTTAAAACAAACCGATAACAATAATCATGACCAGAACCTTGACTCTTTAGAAGATTTCAAAAGTTCCATTTCAAAGCAATATTCGGAAATGCATGATTCAATAACAAGATTAAACCAAAAAGTCCTTGAAGAAGTGAGAGAACATCAATATACCATAGAGGCATTAGAAAATAAGGTCGAATTATTGATGAAAAATCACAAGGAACTTGAGCATCAAGCTGCTAATCCAATCATTGAACCAGTTAGTGACAAGGTCAGTTCTGCTGTCAGATGGATGTTAATTACAATCATAATAGTGGTCTTGGCATTGATAATAATTGTGTACAGATTAAGACATGATGTTAAGCATGCCAAATTATTGTAAACTTATTTTTTAGAATCGTGTATATGAATATAAATATATAGATTGCACTTATTCAGGATATAAAAACGTTATGATCTGGTAGAAGAATCAGATGACCTATGAACTGGTGATGGTGAAGCACTTCCAGAAGGAGAATCAAATTTGGATGCCAAATCTTTTACAGAGGTTTTTCTTCCTAAGCTTGGAGCAAATTTCGGTTGGGACAAATCAGATAAATCATTGGAATATATGATATCCTTCTTCGATGGCTTGGAGGAAACTATCTTGTTGCTATTTGAATTTGTGGAGTTAACAGAACTGGTAGAGTTGGATCCTCCTCTTTCGATATATGAATTCAACGACTTCTTATTTGGTGACGTAGATCTTCTCAATCCTGGGGATTTGGCTGACTTTGGAGTCAGAGGGGCATCCTTCTCTATAGGTTTGGGTTTAGATGGAGTAATAAGATTATCTTCTGGAGCTTCAATAGAGTCAACTGAATCATCACTAACTGATGGTCCTGGTTGTACTTTCAAAGGAGCTGGAGTTGTGGGAACTCCATATGATTTTTGATAATGTTGTTGTTGAGGTGGTGGAGGTGGTGCTGGTTCATCTTCCGTGAATGAAGTCTGATCAAGGTCAGTGGTCACATCTGAAACATCCACTGGTGCATTGTTTAAGGACTTTGTCGAGCCTGAAGCTGATTCGACATTAGAATGCAGTTTCTTCTTTTTTGCCTTCAAACTATTAGATTCTCTGGATTTGTCGGTAGAATTATTTCTTCTTAATTCCTTGAAAATCACTTCTTTGTTGTTGAACAAATCCATCATCAAATTATATTGGAATGATTCCGTTAAGAAATGATCATGATTCTTTGGAACAATCAAAATAGAACTCAACTCCTTTGATAATTTGGATTTGAAATCATCTGATAAACTAGCATTTTTCTTACCAATGATCTGGATCAACCGGTTTAAATGAGTCAATATGGCGTCCAAACTAGCCAAATTGCATTTAGGAAGTTCTACCAACACATTCTGTAATCCATTGATTCTTTGGTCATTAACCTCCGAATTATTGGTATTAATAGGGTAGTTTAAATATAACGATTTGATGATTTCAAAATAGCCACTAGAAATCAAGGAATCAGGTAATTCCAACAAATACAATTTCAACAAATTTGTAATGATCATTGGATGACATTGCTTTAATACCCCAGTGATTTCTTCAGCACTGGTCAATTGATTTAATTTGAATCTTAAGTTGTGGATCGTACTTAATTGGACTGGCTTAATCCATAAATTGATTCTTTCTTCATCATTGACCAAATCTGGGTAAACCTTATCCAAATGAGACAATATACACTGAATCAAAATTGGCACAATCTTTTTGTCTAATCTAGATTTGATAGTTAAATCAACCCCAAAGATTTGATTGATATTAGAATCATAGTAATTATCATATAAGATAACATTGGGTTTAAATTTACCAATTTTGAAATTCTCCACTAAAAATTTCAAGTCGTTAACCGGATTGATAGTCTCTTCCAAAATTAACAATTCATCTAAAAATGCTTTATTGTCTTTAAAATAATTTTGGAAAATCTTCAAAAAATCAAACAACACTTTCTTGACAGCTTTCAATCTATCAAACTCACATTTTTCCATAAATGTCAAATGGTCCATAATTAATTCTTCAAATTCACATCTTAACGCATCAAGATCTTGAACCATTGAATAGTATTTCTGGTCTAATACTTTGACTTCCTTATCGATCTTAAAGTACTGGGTTCTATCATTAAAGTCCACCGAGTTTACTCCAATCACCTGTTTCATATCTTCAAAATAATCAGTGAACTGTGATTTAGGATTCATCATAGATGAGTTCCTTGATAACTCACTGGCATTATCACCAGCGGCTTTCCCATTTGATAAAGCATCCAAGTTTATCTTGGTGAATTCAAATGTTTTGAATTTCCATTGGTAAAAGAATTGAGACGAGTTAATAAAGTTCTTGTTGTTGTTGATGGTTCCAATTAATCTAATAAATTCATAATTAATTAAATCTTGTCCAAAGAGTTCAGCTTTATCAATATCATTATTCAATTCTGTCACATTGTTTAATAACCAATGACTGATAGCAGACCCAGTAGATACATGATTATAAGTTCCAAGAATAGGAACCTTATGGTCTTTCAAATCGATATTAGTGAGCAAATCAATTAATAAAGCCTTTAAAGTCTTTTCAGAAAAAGTTATACCTCCCAAATTATAAGTTTCATTATCATAATCATTGTTATCAGTTTCTTCATCAACCATATCCTGGTAACTCTCATTCAATTCTTCTTCAGAGTATTTAGATTTGAACTCCTCTAAAATTCTACACTTATTGAAATACTTTTTTTGTAATTTTTCCAAAGCAAGCTTGTCAGATTTGAATACTTTAAATTTGGTAGACAAAATCGAATCGGAATATTCAATTCTCTGTTTGTGCTCTTGGCTCCATTTGGAGAAAGGATCTATCACTTTAGAATTAATAACTTCACTTAGACTCAAATGATAAGAACCTTGAGATTCGAAATTATCGTTCAAGTTATTATAAGCATTTTTCACGGTAGACACATAATCATCATCTTTCAACCGTTTACTGTTAACAGCACCACTGGAAGCCTTTATGGCCATCAATTGGTTCCCATACACCAACTCCAGCTCCAGTTTTTTCTCAAACATCTTTATATAAGCATCATTCTCTTGGATCCCTTCATATAGCTGGTCGAACAATGTTCGATACCCCAGGTTATAATCAGTGGTCCAGAAACTATCAGCAAAACTCATTGTTGTTCAGAACTTTCCTAGTCGTTTCTTTGATAACTAGATACACTCACTGTCAGCAGCAACAGTTTCAATGGTACAATACCTAAGTTGATCTGGAAAATTGATTCAATACCAATTTGAGACTCGTCTTGTTTTTATGTCGCGCGTTCGCGAATTTCTTCATACAAATTCAGGTACCAAAAATAGAATAAAGTGGAGAAAATGCCTATACTGGGCAATAATGCTCTATATTACACTACTCTAAATTCTAATACTACACTAATTGTCTTGATATTTCTTTAAATTGTCCCAGGCTACTTCGTTGGAATTAGGTAACTTGATGATGTCTATGTTAGTTAACAAGTCTGGCCTAGTATTATGGGGCAATTTCAAATTATAATACAAGGGGTTTTTAATCTCATCTCTAAATGATAATGGTAATTGACGATTTATTTGAGGATAATCAGTTGGTAAATTGAATCTTGATAATAAGAAACTGTCATTATCAGCCTTTTGATTAACCATTTTTTCAAAGTCCATAAACTTGAATTTATAGTAGTTAATCCAAGTATCATAGGAGATATCCCTATAGGTGTTGACCAATAAATTAAATTCTAATGTATTGTGTAACATTTCGAGATTGTTATAATCTTCAACATGATTTCTTTGCTTGCTCAATACATCATCCACATACGCTTTGTTAAACTTATTGGGAATAAGACCTTTTAAGTGTAATCCAAGCCGGCTTTTATAGGAATCCTTGATGTGTTTTTTGGTGACAGAATTGGTGGCTGACATGGGGATTTTATTGATTCTGTTAACTAAAGATGCATCCTTATAATTCCCACTCCCTGGTCCTCTATAAGTTTTGGAATAAAAATATCTCCCCACATTGAAATTACTATCAAAGTCATTATTATTAAATACCAATTGCTGGATATTCCGGGATATTTTTACTCCACCTTCAGTTTTCTTCCCAAGACCAGAAATGTTTTGAAGTTGTTGTTGATTAATTAATTGTTGCTGATGTTGCTGTTGTTGGAATTGCTGGTATTGTTGTTGTTGTTGCTGACTGGTGATATAATAATTAGGAATCTTACATAAATGATTAATATTGAATTCTTGGATATATCCTTGTCCTGGTATAACACTTTCATGCAAATCCAAAGAATTAGGATCAATATTCGTATGGTTCTTTTTAGGTTTCCCTAATGGTTTTCTCTTCTTTAAGTTTTTGAGTAAAATCTCATCATTGTCAAATTCCAATTTAGAATAGTCATTAAGATTATAAAACGTTTCTGCTTCCTGAGCGAACAACTTTGTTCTGAAAAATCGAGGTAAAGTCCCAGTGGCTTTGTAGTAATTGTATTTGGTTAAATTGGTCAAGGAATTAAAGGTTGAATGTTTTAATTCCATAGTAGAATTCACAAACCCATAAGCAGGAAATACTTGGGTCAAGGTGATTTTATCATCCACAGTGGAATCATTAGGGATGTCCAAATCCATATCACCACCATCTGAAGTTTCGAGAAGAATTTCTTTGTTGAGAATTGCTCCATAAAGCTTTGATAATTCAATATAAAAGTAGTTAAACTTCACATCCTCAATCAATTGGTTGTCCAATAATTGCTGGTTTAAATGCTGGGACTTGTGGAAGTCCAGTTTAGTCAACTTGCTGCTCTTTAAAAGTTTCCCCATTAATTGATATGACGAAGGATAGTTCCATAAATTGGCTACATCTTTCATCAACACATACTTCACATCTTCTGAGGACTCCAAAGAAAATACCGGCACTTTGAACTTCAACCCATCCAAATTAGATGTTTCTGAATCCAGTCCATCACTATTGAACTCTATAGGTGTTCTGGTGGTGTCATAGGCTATGATGCTAGGGTTTTCCGGATAGATTACCTTCATTATTACCTTCAATAGGCGCTACTGATAGTATTATTCTTGCAAACTGTGCGAACAAAACATCAACGGTCGTGTGCGATGGCCATTTTTGGCCCGACCCTTTAAGTAGAGAAGATGTGAAGAAAGAGTATATACCTACCTTCAAGTATAGTTGGATATCTACAATAATACCACAAGGTCAATTGAATGGCATATTACACTCAGCCAATTTCTTAAGGTAAAACCCCGGTTATACCGGATTACCATTCTATTATTACTGCAATATGACACACTCTACAAAGACCCTTCGGTTAAATGACATTACCCCAGTTTCTAGTATATCCCATAGCCCCTCAGCTTATCCCCTACAATTAATCTTAATTAACTTACCTGTCTATACTGATCCCAACAGATACCCCAATGCACATCGCCCTAAATTGTCATATAAATCATAGGCACTAATATTTCACAGGAGTCGGTCGCAATTAAATCCGTTGCGTCTGGTCCCTCGGTAAGTTGTCTCCGCAAATAACTGGAGTATAAAAGGCAGATATTCGCAATTTAATTAACCTTAACTAATCAGTATTATCAATTACCATGTCAGAAGAAGAAAACGATATTACTTACGAAGTCAAAGGTAAAGTTACCGTCATCTCCCTTAACATTCCAAAGAAATTGAATGCTTTAAATGGGCTTCAATACTTAAAATTAGCTAAAATGGTGGAAGAAGCTGATAAAGAAGAAGATACTATTGTTACCATGATTCAATCCAGTGGGAGATTTTTCAGTGCTGGTGCCAATTTTTCCGATGGTGGGTTAGCCAATGCTAAGTCAGAAGATTTATTCAGTCACGAATACTGGTTAGATAAATTTGTGGCTAGAAACACTTATATTACCAATTTATTCCATACTCATTCTAAAGTATTGGTAGCTGCTGTTAATGGACCAGCTATTGGATTATCTGCTGCTTTATTAGCTTTATGTGATTTGGTTTATGTTATGGATGATTCCAAGTTTTACATGTTAACTCCATTTTCTAATTTGGGTTTAGTATGTGAAGGGGGTACTTCAGCTACTCTTTTCTTAAGATTAGGTTGGTCTGTGGCCTCAGAAGCTTTATTATTCTCCAGACCAATTCAAGGAACTGTATTAAACAAGTTGGGATTCATTAACAAGGCTTACAATGAATACAACTTCAAATCTGCTGATGATTTTAATGCCCAAGTATTTAAAGATATCTCCGATCAATTTGAACACTTGCATGAAGATTCTGTTTTATCCAACAAACAATTAATGAAATATGCTAGAGAATCAATGATACATAGTGCTAACTCCAGAGAAGTCGTTAAAGGTTTGAGTAAATGGGTTGAAGGTGTTCCTCAATCCAAATTTGTGCAATTGGCACAAAAGGACATCAAACATAAGATGTAATAGTATATATTTCTTTAGAAGTTATAGCTTGTTGTACATATATATCTGTTGTCAATTTATCACCTCTCTCTCTCTCTCTCTCTCTTTAGTTATTATCGCGATAATCGTATTTTTGGTAAATCGCAGGTAATCTCCAACAACTCATGAGTTTTAATCTTCCTAACCCCTGTCTCTTGGGGATCATGTTGGTGATATCCACCCACAATGGTCCCCAATTGGTATTCAAATACCCACCCAATTTGTCGGACAAACCACTTGACGAGGAACTCGACGAAGATGAATATAAAGTAAATCATTCTAGTGATGAAGATAATGATGATTTAGATGAGAATCCTAAAGACGACTCGGAGTATTCCGACGATGAATGGGATTCTAAGGGTTATAACTTCTACTCAGGTACCAAAAAAGATATTATTCTGTTTCTAGATGCTCAAGAGAGACGTCGACAGGAAACCAATAATCAATTGCAACCTGGGTCCCCGTCATATTCCCAATCTCAACCCGAATCTCAGGCTTCAAAGAATAAAGTACCAGCCAAAAGACAAACGCTGCATCCACTGTTTCAAAAGGGACATCGATCAAGACGATCTGAAGATTCAATCGACCGATCCTTTCATTTGAAAAAGACGGTTTCTGGTGTATCCGATTCCCAAAGTAATAGTTCCAAAACCAATATCCCCCAATTAAATACTATATTTGGTATTGAACAAGATTACTTGATTGAAATGTTATGTCCTCCAAAAGAAATGTGTAATTCCAGATTTGAAATCAACATTGATAATTATATTTATTTAGGATTACCCATTCATTGTTATGAGAATGGAACCTGGAGAAGGAAACATAAATCTGCTACCAATACCACTAAACATCGTAGTGAGGATGGGAATGATGATAATGACTACAGCCAAGATTTGAATGAAAGTGGGGTGTTGGAAAGGTCTAATGAAGCTTTAAGTTCTATGAATATGTTCCATTTAGTATTTATCATGAAACCTCCTGTCATCGAAAGTAATTATAGAATCGATGAAATGTACCATTATGTGATATCGAGACTTTCATTAGTCCTTAGGCATGAACAACTGAAACATGATTATATCTGGTCCCAAACAAAATTGATTTCTAAATTAAAAGAAGATTTTAGAGGACAAGCTCAATCTGGACCCCAATCCCAAAATTTGACCACTTACTTAGTGGAAAAATCCAATCTTAGTAAATTAATGTTTGAATGTTATCAATCCATTAGCAATTCAGAGATCGCCAATTTGTCTATCAATAACAAATTGCGGTCATTTCAAATCCCCATTAAAACAGAATTCCATTCGATTCCCGAGTCAACGGTTCCTTATTTACCGGGATCTCATTTATCTTCTACAGTTAGCATGATTGGAAAAACTGGGTTAATTAATGTGGGAGAAACCACGAGATATGGAATGACAAATACCATGTCCATGATCATGGGAGGTACAATTGCTGATGATACTGATGGAGACTTCAAATCTATAAATGACGAAGACACGGACGCCACGGCGGATGATATTATTTATTTGGCGTTATTATTGTTGGATGATCCTGAAACCATCATTAGAGATATCAAGGCTGAACCCGATCTGATTTTGGCCAGTTTCATTAGAATGATTAGACCTACTGAATCGTTGTTGAAGTTAAACCACAAGTTAAATAATCTCATGGCATTGGAAATTAGTCAAATCAAATCATTTGCATTCCATCTAATCTATTGGAGAAGAGCCAGAGTAATTCCCCCTTTGAATACTCGATCTGTATATATTGTATCACCCATGGCTCCTATTACCATTAACATGTATAATGATATTACGGTTTTTAAACAAAACTTCCCATCCATGCCTTCATTATCCCAATTTTTAAAATTATTATCATCTCCTACTAAAAAACCCAAACAATTTTCCACCATAATTCCTTCTAAAGATCATAAAGAAATGTACTTATCGGCTTTGGGATGGCTAATAAGATATGGTTATGTCACCCAATTACATACTTTTATCTGGTTAAAAGTTTCTAAACGGGTAAAAATAAAGGTCGACGAAGATATAGAAAATGATGTTTCTAATACAAAGAAGAATCCAAAAAGAGCCACGGTTCAGGGAACTGATAATACGTCTAAGGTTGTTGATGAGCCTATTAAATCTAAAGGATCAAACACTATTCAAAAGCTCAATGGTGTGAATGATAAGTCTGATAGCACTAGTAATAGAACCAATGATAACAAAATAACCAATGTCAATACCAATGGTGACAAACGAAATGGTTCTAATCCCAGCTCGTTTGAGAAAAACCTCAAGTCTGGTCCTGATGTCATATTAGAAGATGAAGATGATTCCATCATTTTGGACCCAGGCCGGGCAAATACTTTGGAAAGAAAGTGGATTAATAAGATTGTCACAGAGGAGTGTAAGCTTTCGCCTGAACTAACAGTGATGTTTTACAATCTATTGAAACACATGAATGGGAAAACATCATTGGAATTGTTATTATTGAGAGAAAAGATCTCTAGAACTGAGTTCAGACGGCTCTTGATTCAAATTGAAGACCATATTATATCCGTCAGGCATTGGTGAAAATTTACTATAATTTATAGACATTAATATATTACTATACTGTATTCTAAATGAAGTTAGTTGAAATTATCTTCTTGGTCAGCCTCCAAGGTATTTGACTCGATATCATTGAAGCCACTGAAATGAATTGGCCGGTGGAATTCGTGATAGAACGGCAATGGTACGTCCAATTTCAAATCATAAGTATTGGTAGCATTCCATAATTGCCCCAAAAATGCAAAATTCCAGATATTATCATCAGGAACCATAAAAGATCCCACGATTCTGTCACTAAGAACCAATTGATTTTTAATACTGAAAGAAGTAGTGTAGCCAGGAGGGGAAGTGGATAATAAGTCTTTATTGTTATTACCCCAAGCATAACCCTCTTCAGTTAATTTATATGACGTTAATGTAACTGAACCTGGAGTGAACGAAACAGTCAACGTGATCTTATTCTCATTCCAATTACTGAACTGTTTGTTGAAGTTACAAATAGTATTGATATCAACAGGATTCAATGCTTTGAACTCGGTGGATTGAGTATGGATCCACCCTAATAACTCCAAGCTGGTGTCTGAACCTTGAAGTTCAGGTTGAGCGTTTGGAAATTGAATCGAATGAGTATTCCCCAATTGTGGTACCATTACAATCTTTACAATCTCTTTAACTTGGTTATTATCATCAGGAGATTTCCCATATATGAACCCACCAATTTGATTTCTTACATCTGAAATTTGGATAAATTTCTTCAATAAATTCTTTGGCATAATATAAGCCATACTATCGTCATCCATAACATCGTCAGTCGAAACAAAGATATTTTTACTTCTGAGATGCAAATTGTTCGATTCAATGGCTCTATTTCTCCATTCATTTCTAGAAACAAAAGACAGTTGCTCATAGTTGGTGGTAGTGATAGTAGTGATTTCCTCCCCTTGAGCATTTTGAGTAGTTGTCTTCAAAGCCGTCAATTGGTTATCAGCGTTAGAAGCAGAAGCATCTTGTTCTTTTTGAGTTTCTAACTCAGCCATTTGTTGTCTCTTGGCCGATGGTGCATTGATATCTTGACCTAAAATCAAGTCTCTGATTTCTGATTGGGTTAAAGATTGGATATTCACATTATATTTGGTGCTGTAGTCATTAAGAATAAGATCTCTCAATTGTGATTCAACGTCAATCCATTGTTCATCAGTAAACGTTGGCCAGATATGATTCTCTTGGGTGATAATTGTAGGATCAGGTCTCAAGATCAAATTACATCTTTCTTGACTAATCCCCAAAGCTCTCAATATAAGAATTACTCTGGTGAACGCAGTATAGGAAGATACACGATCCAACCAATCATCATACAAATTGAACAAAATCATTTGTGGTTCACTAGCTCTTAATACAATGTCACCCAACTTTTCATTCTTCAAAGCATGTCCAAATGGTAACCGAAGTTCCGATTGTCTAATAGAAACATTTGGGAAGTCTAACATATGAACTTCTAAAGGATCCTTGATTCCCTTACGGGTTAAAATCAAGTTTTTAGGTTGTTCTTCTTTAGGTAAAGATCTGATCAAAGCAGCCACTTCTTCAGCTGTTTTCCATTTAGCCAATTGTGATAACCGTCTTTGACCAGCCCATACTGAAGTATGAATAATTTTCAAGAATAATTGACCACTCTTTGGATTAAGCATGAATACAGCCCCATTAATTGGCTTGGTGGCCAAGTTCCCTTCGAAAGTTCTATGGACAGTGACTCTATAAACATTGGTATCATCAACAAATAATTGATTCTCGTTATTAAAAAGGTCAGCATAATTGGAAGAACTTAAGAATGCTTGAGTATGTTGACTTTGGTATAACTGAAGACCTTTCCGAATTCTTTCTCTCAAGATATATAATGCAGGATTAGCCTTCATGATTTCCTTCATGGCACTTTGCATTAATGGTTTCATTCCATTGAACCAATTCCCATAAACATCATACATGTTATAAGCCAAATCAATACCCACCATGGCCCCAGTAGGCGTAGGATACGTGCTAACATTGTCGGTAGTATAGTCTAAGAATTTGGCTCTGGTGTATCTGGAAATATCATGAGAATCAAAATCCCCATATCTCAATTGAACATCAATCCAGTACTTATTGGTGGTAGTAGCATCCATAGAATCATTTGAATCAAATAATAATGATGGCTTACTAACGTTCCATTTATAGGTCCCATCCAATACAATATCTGCCGTAGAAGAACTCATTCTATATGACTTCCGTGGGTGAATGGCTTGTTTCTCCACCGTATCGATCTGTAAGTATTCCAATTCTTTATCAAATACTTGACATAAATCTTGCACGATACTTTCATGGATCTTCTGCCATAAATGAGCTCTAAAGATTTGAATTAAGGAGATCTTTAACGTGGGGATTTTCCCGTGTAAGAAGATCCCTGTCAAATCTAATTGAACCAAAAACCCCACATAAACATTTGCTCTGTTAATAGTAGGCGACCACCAAAGGGTGAACCGACGATTAGGAATTTGACTTAACCCTGATCTTTGAGCGTTGGTCAATTTTTTGAACTTAAGAGTATCTTCAAACCCACTGCTCTTCTCCCAGAATAATCCTTCCCAGGAATCGAACCCAGTTCCCCGGAACAATGTATGTTCCAAGATAGTTTCTATTCCTCCTAATGCTTGTATAACATCAGTTCTATAAGCAGTAAGATTCCATAACTTCCCATCATGATGACTAGATGTCCACCAAAATGGAGAGAACTTGGCTAGACTATACTGTCTGAATTCTCTTCTGACCCTATGACCCTTATCGTATGCCAAAGTGTGTCTATCCTTTTGGAAAAGAGTACTTATTCTAGGAATCCCTCTATCCCAACTAGTTTCCATATCTTCAAACGTCAACCGTCTATTTTGTTCCATGGCTTCTTGTCTTTTGATAGCATATTCAGCCCAAACCCTTTGAGAGTCAAGGAATTCATTCTCCCACGAAGTGATATACCGGAAGATGGTAGGGATGATTTTCTCTTCTTCGTGGCTCAACCCAGCTCTAAAATGAGTTATACCGGTATCAGTTTGTTTTGACCACTTCAAATCCGATGCTGGGATCAAGATATGAGAAGCACTAATCATTCCTAACCCTCCAAGCTCCTTAGGTGTATAGAAAACAGCAGGAGGGAACCGAGATGGCATTTTGGAGTTCAATCCCAATTTGACCCGGTTCTGGATCTTGGTCTCACACTTTACCAATACATCTAGTAAAGGTTCTGTTGAGATTATAGCTTCTCTGAAATACGTGAAAAGAGCTATCAATGCCGTATTCCATTTAGACGCAGCTTTGGTGAAGGTTGATGATCCAGAGGACATGACTATCTGTCTGATTCTACTTTGAAACCTATCAATTTCACCAGAACTCACTTGAAGGAACGCTTTAGCAGTTCTCTCCTTGGTTTCTTGGTTCACTAAATCCCATACTCCCTCACGTGAAGATATGGGTCCATTGGCCCGGCATTTAGGTAAGATCCGAACCTCAAATCCACACATCGAAAATAACAAGTTGGGGTTATCTTTGGAGTATACAGAAGCCCAAGTATCGTTCCATTCAATTGAGGTAATAGACTCGGGTATTCTATTGGAGATTTCCCAGAATACGGCTTTCCCCAAATTCACATCCAGTCTCATGAGTCTCATTCTAGAATCCTTAGGCCAACATCTATGGTTATTATATCCCACGACGTTTTCAAAGTTAGGATCAGGGTTTTCATCCAAGTAATCTTCAACCAATTCTTCGGCATCTTCACCAGAAAACCGGAACAAAATATGGATTTTATCCAAGTAACGAGAATATAATCTAATAGGATTAGCTGATTCAGTCTCAGTATCTTTGAACAGAAGAAACTCGTTGGGAGCTTGAGGAGATCCAGCCAATTCATTGGCTCTTTCCAATCCCAAGATCAAAAGATCCACCACCAACCCATAAAATTGATATATAAATGAACTGAAATGGAGTCCTTTGATTAAACCATATTGATTGACGTGGTTCATATCTTTATAGGTCAAATTGATATTATTCTTAGACGTCATATAGTCGGCAATGTTTGGATCAACAATCAATCTTAAAAGTCGGTTCAAAAGAGTAGAATCAATTTTTTCACTGAACTTATTAATAGACGTTTCAAACATCACGTTTGATTGGCCCTTGCTAGTATCCCAAACATTTTCGATATTATTAATTCCCTGGGACCATTTATATACCAATAATGGCGGAATTTCATCATCACTAGGTTTGACCCAGTTGGGGAATAACCGTCTTTTATCTGCTTCGTACCACATATACTGGTCTAAGTAAGCATCTGTGATCTTTTCAAGTGGATCAATTGAATAAGTAGGCACTAAATGGGTATAATAATCCATCATCTCAATACCAGCTTCTTTAAAGATTCTCTGGGTCAATAAGAACTTTTTAACTCTTCCTAAACACTCATGAGGGTTATCATAAGCTTGTTCAATTAATGCCAATTCTTCTCTTTGATTAGAATTTAATTTAGCTCCTGGACTATAACTTTCCTTCAATTTCTCTAATGCTAATACCAAAAGTTTGGTATCGTGTTTGTAAGATAATGGAGGGAAAGGAATAGGACTAAACTTTCTTCCTTCCAACCAATGAACCATTGTTTGAAAGATTTTGATCCCTTCATCTGGAGTTATAAAAGGCCCATTTTTGGCAAATTCCAATTGTCTGGTTTGTTCATTTTTAATCCATAATCTGGTAAGTCTTCCTAAATTCTTTCTGGCCACAGTTTTTTCCACAGTAGCTCCTCTTCTTATCCGATCTCTGTTATAGTATGTCACAGAAATCCAATTATTAGCTTTGGCTCTAATATATCTTTCGATAATTCTTTCAATTTGTTCTGGAAGCCCTGGGACTTTCCAAGGAATATTAGCTTTCCAACATCTCCAAGCTTCACTCAAATGTTGAAGAACCACCCGAGACTTATTCTGTTTGATTCCTTCGGGGATCATATCAAGAATATCATGCATTACTTGAGCTCTCAATTCCAAGTCATAATAGGAGTCTACTCTTTGTTTGGTGATGGTTTTAGCCACATCATTACTTCTTCTTCCTTCGAATTGTCTGGCCAATAGATTTCCAAGCCATCTTTCCAATAATGGGATGTTTCCTCTCATGAAGTTCAACCATACTCTCCATGCAGGTTGCCAAAACCCACACCCTGGTCCTTTGCCAATACTTTTATTGAACCTGGAATAAATCACATGTTTCAAGTCTTTACAAGCCCGAATTTGGTGCATTACTTTATACTTGTATCGGTAAATTCCTGTCAATTGACCAAAATGGTTCATGATATAATGCAATCCATCGGCCAATTGGTAAGAATCCACATTTCCTAGTCTGAATTGAACATGAGCATCCACCATCATCTTAACAGCTCTTAACATTTCTCTAATCAAATGGAATGCGTGTCCAAACCTCGATTTCTTCCGTTCTTTGGTGGTCAAGGTTTTAGTGGGTTTTAGGTTGAAGTTATAGTCCAAATGCAAAAACGTTAACCCTCTTTTATGTATTAATAAGTTTAACATATTGTGACCTTGTTGGACTACTTGTAAACCTGCCTCAACCCAATCGATTGTGGTTTCTTGGAAGTATTTGGTGGATCTTAACGACTTAAGTAAGCTAACTTTTCTTCTGTTCTTCAGCGATTTGTTTTTGGGTTTATGAACTTCATTCAAGACATAGTCTTTTAAAAGCTTTTGGTGGGAAACTCTAATCTTGAGTGGTTGGTTTACGGGAGCTCTTTGTAAATACCAGTCTTTTACTAAAGTTACATCATTAGCTCTGACGGTCTTACCACTGTTTCTGTTATAGGGATACGGAGCCCACCAAAGCTGAAGTGCTCCTACAAGCCCTTCGGGTTCTAAAGGAAGTGTTTCGTCTTCCTCATCCAGCTCTTCATCCAGGTCTTCCTCTTCATCCTCTTCCAGGTCTTCACTTTGCTTCTCTATTGGTTCTGACATAAAAGGTCTGAAACCACTCGGAAGTTGCAAATCCCCTTCATCTTCCTCTTCTTCATCTCCTTCCATTGTGGACTCTTTGGATAAAGGTGGGATAGGCGAAAAGTCTTTGCTGAAGTAGAATCCCATGTCTGCGTCTACAGCCTCTTGATCATCTGCTAAACTGCTTAAAGGATAATGATATGGAGGAAGTTCAATTTGTTTAACAGATGAGTTATATAAATAAGGGAAAGCCACCCGGTATTCTGTTCTGATGGGTATTCTGAATATAATACGGTCAATGGCATTAAACTCAGTAAAGTCATCCAGATTAGAGTCTGAATCCTGAAACAATGGTTCAAACTTTGGCCCTCCTGGTATAACCAAATTCAAACTTTTAGCAGTAACAAGTGATTGCTTATCAAATAAATAGTAATAATTCTTATCTCTAACGTTAGGAAGAATTGGTTTTGAAACCTTATATAATTTGGCCATTTTAGTCATATCCAACTTCCATCTTTCATAAGAATCCCCATTGATTACATTAGAATCTTCCAAGAATGGTTTCTCATCATATATCCAATCAGCCACTTCTTGGTCTTTGATATGTAAATCTATTGGTTCAGGAATATCTGTATCCTCCAAATTTTCCAACCAATCCAAAGGAGGTTCTTCATCATCAAAAGGAGGGAACCTCATACGTTTGAAATGACTTCTGTCTCTCTTTTCTCTTCTCATTGATTGCCATGAAGCAGCCCATTGAGCTCTATAAACTGGCTCTATTACCCGAGGAATTTCATTGACAAACGTTATAGCTCCAGTAACATGATATAACACCTTGACTTCTTTTGATTGTTCCCAAGGTTGCGGCATATTCTCCAATAACTTGAGAATAGCATGAGGCATATATTTCAAAGAACCAAGATGTGACCTTTTATCAGCAGCGACATTTTTGGTTGATAAATCTCCGTGGTCTAACATAATCTTTCTTAAATGTTCTGGAGGCATTTCCACTTTGGTAGGCCGAACCACACCAGAGGTTTTGGTTTTACGGGGAGGCTCAAACCGGCGTTTCTGGACCTGGTGCCATTTTTTGGTCCGCTCTTGTAATTCTTGAGGGCCAATGACGATAGATCGTTTGTTACTTTTTGTAGTGGCAGGAGGAGGATGGGGTCTTTTAACTCCGTTTGTGGATTTGACGGATGAAGAAGATGGTGGGGGAGGGGGTGGTCCTCTTTTAATCCCGCTGACAGGTTTGGGAGGTTGGGTTGGCCGGGTGTTTGGTCTGGTAGTAGGCCGTGGAGGTGGTGGTGGGGGAGCTCTTCTGGTTTGAGATTGTGATGAAATGCCTGGTGGTGGGGGTACTCGGGTTGTTGGGGTCCCATTTCCATTTGTGGTTCCATTGCTGGAACTAGGTCTTCGGCTAGGGTCCCTAGCACCGGGTGGTGGGGGTGGTCTCCGACTCATTGTACTATATATATAGTAAGTTATACTAGTTTTAGTTGGTTTTGATGTTATCAAAGGTCTTCGCGAAGACCTGAATGTGTCGCGTGATGTGGATCATGTGACACGGACGAGATTGCCATTACACTCCACATCGAGTGTGATAATCACTACTCCTTTAGTTACTAACCCTAGATCGGCCCTATTTACAAACTAGATTTCTAGGTCCATTGGATACTTAATATATTGTACTAGTCTTATATTAGTCAATACCCTAGTCATTGGTCCTAGTTCCTAGCAGTCCCAAATGGAGGTGAGACACGGAGAATTTATTCCCCAGGATTCGTCCAGTGATTGGGTGTTGGGTAGACTCATAAGTCAATTATTTGATGCCATTAGTGCCCAAAGTGACGCCCTTTCCTACGGAGCCAATAAATTCACCTCATTTTTCACCTATTGTTACTCATGGTATGGAATTACTTGTATGGCCATGGCCATAATCTTGAATCGAACTTTGGTAATAGCTTCTACTAATAATAGTCGACTCCAACAAATGGCCGTCAATCGGACCAGAAATATCCATAATATGGGCTCTCGAACAGAACTTTTGAAGAAATCAAGTCAAATGTTATTTAGATTGGGGGCTATCGCCATTTTGTTATATAATATGTATAAAGTCCTTGTAACTTTGAATGTTACTACTAGTCTTACCAGAGATGAAATGAATTGGTTTGTTAAATTAATTAACCGGTCCGGATTATTTGAATATGATGGGGAAGCTCGAGATAAATATATGGCCACGCCAAAACCTCAGGTCATGATTGGTCCTTCGGCAAATATGTACTGGCCCGTATTTTTAGGATTTTGTTTTCTGGCTTATGTGGAAACGTTTTTGGCAGCAATTGATGGTCAAAAACCATATACTGAAGCCGGGTTGACGATATTTGAACACTCATTGATATTCCAAGAAGCTAGTTCAACAGGGAAATTCTTTTTGGGTGATAGTCTTTTAGTAAGAAGACCTACAGAGGAATTATTGATTATATGTTTGTTTCTGACATTAAACCATTTAAATATTCAAATCGGTGGATTGGTCAATAACAATAAGTATCGATTAATCCCTTCAACCATCATAGGCCTTGGATTTTTGGGGTATTTCACCGATATAATTCTTAATAAAGAATGGTATCAGTTCCCTTTTATTATAGTATTATTGGTGTTACCACAATTATTCATTATTGGAATCATTTGTTTATCGATATGTATTTTCATTATGGCTATTTTTGCTACTGGGTTGAATATTCAAGACTTGAACTATGCCAGTTTCTTTTTAAACAATGATGGAGCAGATTTCCAAGAACGGATTTTTTTCAGATTACTGGATGATTTTTATACTACTTTATTGAATTTAGGAATGTTGGCAATTACCCTGGCTGGTAAATCAAGTTATATTACCGAATTGAGTATAATAACTGTTGATGATGAAACATGGATCGAGAGAAGTATTTGGCAGAAATTTAAACATAATTTCGAATCCTTAACAACTAATGGGAAACTTACCAGTCAAGACCAAATTCTTAACTATATAAAGAGTAATTCCATTAAAGGATATGGAAATCTAATTAGTGATCCTTCGATGAAACTTGTAACTGGAGATCAATCCAATCAAGACAATGATATCCATGGTATTAACAAAACCTCGATTATGAAAAAGAGAGTTTTATATCTACAAATGATAATAGTCAATTTCTATCAATTGATCAAAGGTTTGGTATTAGATAAGTTTTTGATGAGATTTCGCAGCACTTCTGTCTTAGATGAGACCAAGTATGATAGTAAAGGGTATGAAGTTAGTGAACAAGTCGAACGTCGAAGAAACTCTGTGCCGCCATTTTTAAGAAAGTTCATTCAACCCAAAAGAAATGAAGAATCTATGGAGCCTGAAAAGTCTCAGAAAATTGTGGAACTTGATGAATTTACTGAGGAAGAAATCTCAACTAAATATATTCAATTAATAAGAGAGAGCGAATTTTCAGAGATCGATAACTCGTTAGATTTCCATACTGATGAGGAATTGGAAGAAGAAATAGATATCGACGAGTCCGATCTCGAATCGGTGGTGGAGATCCCCGAGTTTTTATCGCCACAACAGTTTACTGAATTAATCACTGAGTCAAATATAGAGATCTTACAACAACACCTTCAAACTGAAGGGATCTTAACTCGGGGTCAATATCAAATGATTCATAATCGAATCAATGAGTATAAAGATGAATCGACCAAATTGATCGAGGTATTGTTAAGTAAACGGAATGGACACTTACAAAAAATGTTCAACCCTGCTCCTACTAAAGAACCTACCCTGGAAATGGATTTAGATCTGACACAAATAGATTGTGTTATTTGTCAGGTGAATACTAGAGAGATTATTACTTGGCCATGTAAATGTTTTTCCATTTGTGAATCATGTAGATTAACATTGGCATCTAAGGGGATAGAAGGATGTGTATGTTGTCGAAGACCAGTAGATGGAGTATCCCGGGTGTTTATTCCGTAGTATATAGATTTGAACATGATAATATAAAGTATGTCAATGTGAGCAAACGCGTAACACTAAAAAGAACCCGTGAGTCTGGCCCCAAGTGGGCAGACAGCGGGGGCCTACATTCGCGTGCAGGGCCAGCCCGCTAGACCGATTTCCTCGTGGCCATGGGCCAGTGGAATTCCCCTGGCACCAGCGCGAAATATTATGAAAAGAAGAAAAAACTTTGTTACCGCGAGTAGTCAACATTGAACTAAACCCCTATTTATTTTCACACTTGTTTGTTGTTAACAACTTTTGCAACATGACAGGCGAGAGTGAGTATATATTCACCACCACCAAAACTACCACTGCCACTGCCACCACCACTTTACCACCGACTTTTGATAGTCTTACCACTACTTTGGGTGAAAGTTTTGTTCATTACTTGAACTACCTCGGTAAAGTCCCTGGAGGTGATTGGATCTTATGGTATATCAAAGCATCTTATAAAGATGACCCAATTCGGTCACTCTTTGAGTTAGCATTGTTGATGTTTGGTGTCCATTACTTTCTTCGGTCCAAAAGAAAGGAAAATAAAAGTGATCTTGTTCGGTTAAGTAAACGGGAAGTCGATGACTTGATTGATGAATGGAAACCACTGGATTTAGTTGAACCAGTCGATTATTATGAACGCTGGCAATTATCTAGTATTCCTTTGATCAAGGGGGGTAATAAGAGTTATGTGGAATTAGACAATTTAACCAAATCTAAAAAGGTTGCTAATTTAGCTAGTAATGATTTTTTGAATTTAAATGAAAATGATGCTTGTAAAGAAGCGGCAAATATTGCCATCACCAATAGTGGGGTGGGTGCATGTTCACCACCTAATTTTTATGGAACTCAAGATTTCCATAAACGGTTGGAAGAAGATTTGGCAGAATATTTGGAAGCTGACCAAGCGATTTTATATGGTCAAGATTTTGTTACTGCCAGCTCGGTGTTACCAGCTTTTGTTAAAAGAGGTGATTTATGCATAGTTGATACTGGGGTTAGTATAGCCATTCAAAAGGCTATTTTGGTTAGTCGTTGTGATATTGAATGGTTTAATCATAATGATATGGACCATTTGGAAAGTATTTTGGAAGAAATTAAACCAACTTTAGACAAACAAAAACCTTTAAGAAGAAGATTTATTGTGACTGAAGGACTTTTCGCTAATAACGGAACCATTCCCAACTTGCCTAAACTTGTGGAATTGAAAAATAAATTCAAATATAGAGTGTTTTTGGATGAAACTAATTCCATTGGGGTTATAGGTAAAACTGGTAAGGGGATTTGTGAACACTTTAATATTCCAAGATCAGAAATCTCAATCACTATTGGAAGTTTAGCTAATTCCCTTGCCAGTTCTGGTGGGTTTTGTGTTGGTGCACCTCCTATGATTCATCATCAAAAATTATCTTCTCTTGCCTATGTTTTCAGTGCTGCTTTACCACCATATTGTGCCAAAACTGCTTCGCAAGCCATTCAAGAAATTAAAAAGGTTGATAATAAAGGTGATTCTGCTATTATGAAATCCTTACATGATTTTACCAATTTGACTTACAATGCCTTATTAAAGTCAACTAAATCTTCAGATTACATAGAAATTATTTCTGATCCTAATTCAGCTGTAATTCATTTGGGTTTAAAACCATCTTACAGAAAACAATTAAATTTACCAGAATATTATGGGAGCTTGGATTTCTTGAAAACTGGAAGAAGATCTAAGATTAATAATCCTTTTGATGACTTGTATAACTTGGAGAATTTCATGTTACAAAAGATTATTGATTCCGTGTTGGTGAATTCTAACATATTAATTTCCAGAACTAAAAATTTGATAGATCAAGAGAATTTACCCGTTATGAAACCTCATTTATTGATCATGATAAAGGTTGGGGTATCTAAACTTGATTATGATTTATTGATTAACACCTTTAACAATTCCGTTGAACAAGTGTGTTCCAAAGTAACAAGTGAATATGACTTGTCTCTGTTGGATTCCGAAATGAAGACTTATTAAGTGTTCATACTGTCTATAGAAACTGTTTCACAATACAGTAACCCAAAATAATGATAAAAAAAAGATACTAAAAATATGCTCCAACTTTTGAAAACTCCGTCAGAAAAGTGAAAAAAAAAAAGAAAAAAAAAAGGAAAATGATATTAATGATAATGATATTGTTATATTATATTACTTCTAATCTAGCTAACATTTGGCTAACCCTTAATATTTAATACTTAATACTTAATACTTCTAATCTTAATGTATAAACCAATTTTTATCACTTATTCATTCTATTTCTTGCCTCTCTGGCGATAGCCCTCGCCTCTTCAATGTCGTGGGCATTATTGTGGTTTAAATCTTTTGTAAATTCATACGCTTCATCATACCGTTTCGATAATAAAGCATATCTAGCCAACCACAATCTAGCTTTGGAGGTTTCATCTGTGATCCCCCATTCTAACTCTTGATCAAAACATAATCTCATATACCGATGACATTCTTTAACATTGTTGATTCTTTCATAGATGCTGGCCAACTTGTAGCATATAAACGGGTCAAAATTATTGCCCATTTCATGGTTTGTATTACTGGTGTTACTATCAACATCAGGTTTATTGGCATTTTCTATAGCCAATGCCTTTTGGAAAGATTTAATGGCCTCATCAAATTTACCGATTTTTTCATAACAATTCCCTATAGCTTGCCACATTCTTTTATCCATTGGTTGCAAATTGGTAGCTCTTTGATAATAATACAACGAATACAAATGCATATCTAGAACTTCATAAGCTTGACCCAACCCATACCAAGCTCTAAAATCTTTTGGATTGATATCCACTGCTCTTCTATAACTTTCAATAGCGGCATGACTATTTTTTAATTCAACAAATTCGTGTCCCATTAAGGTCCAAGCACTTAAAGAGTTTTTGTTAAGTATTAAAGCCCGCTTATAATACATAATAGCTTTCTCGTGTTCCCCTTTCATGGAATGATAATTAGCAATGATACAACAAGTTTCTGGTTTAAATTTATCAATATTCGAAGCATATTGAGCCAAAAATGATAATTTGGACCGTTTTTCCATAACGTATAACATATTCGAGTAAGTATCTAAGTCATCAAGGCGTAAAGGATCATCTTCCAAGATTTGATCAAATATCAATTCTGCCTGATAATAATCTAGAGAATGATAACAAACCAAGAACTTTTGAACTTTCAAAAAATTGAAATCTGGGAATACCTTTAATAAACTACTCAAGTTATTATTGATATTAACCAGAGGTTGATAGAACTCTTGTAAAATAACAATTTCAAAAAACTTAAACATAAAATGGTTACCCAATGAGCTCTTGGAACTCTTGATGGTATTTACCAATTCCATTGCTTCATCAAAACTTACTAAAGAGTTGATTAATTCTAACCAACATGACCAATTATAAGGAAAGTGTTTCAAAGAATGAAGACAATTCTGTTGGGCCAATTTATAATTCTTCTTCTTATTATAAATAATCCCCAATAAATAATACAAAAAGCTATTGTTATAATTTTGTGTGTTGGAAACATAAACTTCAATTTCCTGGATCACTTTAGATAACTTTGAATTCAAATCTTTATGAGATTGAGTAATGATATTCCCAGAATTATTATTCCCTGGGTCTCGATTATTCCCAGCATGGTGCCCGCCTCCATTAACCATTCCATTGGAATTGCCACTTTCATCGGGTAATGGGAACAAGTTTATAGACCCATCGGTTTCTTCTGTGGTTTTTTTATCAATTGACAATAAATTGGCGTATAACTTCAAGAACAAGGCATTCTCACTTTTACATCCAATCAAGCATTGACTACACCTATCAAACTCTTTGATGTTGAAATATGATTTAGCCAATATGAACTTCAGGTAATCTTCCAAATCTTCATTATCTACTGGAAGACTAGGAAGATCTAATAGTTTCCCCTGGTTAGGCCCTAACCCATTAATGGCTTCTGCGCACCATTTAGCAGCTTGAAATAAATTCAAATTACTAAGAATCAATTGGGCTCTTAGAAGCTCCGACCGGACTTTTTCAACAGAAGATTCATCTGCTTCCATTGTATGATCTATTTGTTCAAGGTTTTGTTTGGAAAAAACGGAGTGATGACCTTGAATACTAAGATTGATTTATTCAATCTCTTGATCTGTTTTTGTTGTGAAATCGCGAAGGGTTCGCAGAGATTGTAAGACTTCAAGTAGATAGTAGATACTAAAAAATGATAGATACCAGAACAGTGGACCATTTACAAGAGGCCATTGCTAGAATAAAAGATGCTAGGCCGGTGGCAGAACAACTCTTGCAAGATATCGGGAATCCAAATTTTCATAGACAGTTTATTATTGAATCTTTTATGATTGAAAAATTTCAAAGAGACTACAAAGAATGGGAATATCAAAGTAAACAGGAATTTCTTGATAATGAAGTGCTGATGTATAACCACAAGATAGGTCAGATGACCAAGCTTAACTATGAGGTGGGGAAATTGGATGAAGCTTATGAAACCAAAAAGCAGCAATTGGAGTTGCCAAATATAGTGGTATCTACTTGGACCATTAAAGAATATGATGAAACATTATTACAAAATATATCCAACACCACCACCGAAGTAAAATTGAAAGAGATATTTTCCTTGGATGGTCAGAAACTACCAGCACTTACCCAAGAGATTTTCACTCAGATTATGACCATTGAGTTTAGATTAAGAATTGAGCGGATGATTAAATATGATATTTTACTTAAAGTCAAGAGAGAGTTAACAGCTATAAACCGTAAATGGTCCAAAAGAAATAATGATTTGAACGGTTTCATAAATGGTCGGTTACAATCGATAATAAAAGAAGTAGGTGACATAAGGCGACTTGCTGATGAAAATGAATATAATGTAGAAGATGAAGAAGAGATGGAACCAGAAGAGCAGGAGTTAGAGGAAGAAAATCTCGAACATGAGATGAATCATGGAGAGAATGATTTGGACCATGGACTGGAACAAGGCCAAAATGAACTGGAAAGTGAACTGGACCAAGATGATCTAGAGCAGAATGAATTAGGCCAAGAGCTGGACCAAAATATACTGGAACAATTTGAGTCACAAGTCGAATCCCAAGTAGAATCAGAATCGGAACAACCATCCGAACCGATCCCGGAACCCCAAAACGATACAGAAATGCAAATAGACTAGTCATACAAAATATATATTATCTCATTATTTAATTTGTAGCAGCCAATTCAGGACTTGGAACTGGTTTAGGGGCTGGAGCTCCATTAAAGATATATTTAGCGATTTCAGATCCGGAATCTCCTTGTTCTCTTCTATAGTTAATGATTCTCACCAATTGGTAACCAGCAACCCCACCTAAAAAGAAGTTAACCGATGCTAATAACGGGTTTCTTGGTCTAATGACAAATCCAGCCCATCTTGTCCAAATAACTCCAGTAGCAAATAAAGCGATTTGTTGAGTTCCAGAGATCTTTTCTACTGGTCTTTGCATATCATTTATCCCGGCAACCACCAAACTCCATTTCATGACTGGAGCCCAGAAATGGACCGTCTTTGGGCCGGTTTCGGATTGTAAAAATCTTTGGAACTTTGATCCTGCAGCGGCGGCCATTATGAATATGTATTGATGAATATGTATTAGCAGAAGCTTAAGTAAAGATTTCGGTTGGCACTCTTCCAGACGTAACTCAAGCGCGAATCTAATTACAGGTTGGGGTCTGGGGTTTTGCGGTTTAATTGTGGAGACAGATTTACATGTTACACCTCAAAAAAAAAAAAGCTCCCAAACCTGAGACATGCGACATGCGACATGAGACTCTCGGTTCCCATGTGCTATAGCGAGACTCGGGTCCGAAAGCTCTCCACCAATAAAATCACCATCAATTAAATTAACTAAAGCTCATCTGAAACCTGGAGAAGCAACGAAGGTCGGCTCCGAACTATGTGCTACAGTTTTAATATTTTCATCCACACAATAAAATTCTACTTGATTCTTCTCTAGCTCTATCACCAAACACTCTCCTACCATTAACTTCATATCATTATTCTATTACTTCTAATCCCCCCTATTCCCATATCTTTAGCCCTGGCTCTCTTTACTATTATCACAGCTGCTTGATCCGAGGACACGCCCTCACGCACATTTGTATTAAATCAACGCTAATTGGCTAATACTGTGTACAGGCCCCTTGATCCTCGCAAACTTTTGTTCATATATATATAATGCGGTAAACATGCTGAAGAGTTTTTCTCCCGAAATTTTTTCTAGGTTTTTCTTCAACTTCAGATCAAACATGTTATCTGCTACCAGAAGAGCTTTTAAATTGAATGGAGCCCGTAACTTGGCTACTGCTGGGTTAACTAAGGATTCTCAAGTTAACCAAAATTTATTGGAAGACTTTTCATTCATCCAATATAAAAAAAATTTGGAAAATGTTAACATTGTTAAGTCTAGATTAAATAGACCATTAACTTATGCTGAAAAATTATTATATGGACATTTGGATAACCCTCATGGACAAGAAATTGAAAGAGGGGTTTCTTATTTGAAATTGAGACCTGATAGAGTTGCTTGTCAAGATGCTACTGCTCAAATGGCTATTTTACAATTCATGTCTGCTGGTATGCCTCAAGTTGCTACTCCATCTACTGTTCATTGTGATCATTTAATTCAAGCTCAAGTCGGTTCTGCTAAAGATTTGGCCAGAGCCATTGACATGAACAAAGAAGTTTTTGATTTCTTATCTTCTGCTTGTGCCAAATATAATTTAGGTTTCTGGAAACCAGGTTCTGGTATTATCCATCAAATTGTTTTGGAAAATTACGCTTTCCCAGGGGCTTTATTAATTGGTACTGATTCTCACACCCCAAATGCTGGTGGGTTAGGTCAATTAGCTATTGGTGTTGGTGGTGCTGATGCCGTTGATGTCATGGCTGATTTAGCTTGGGAATTAAAAGCTCCAAAAATCATTGGGGTTAAATTAACTGGTAAAATGTCTGGTTGGACTTCTCCAAAAGATATTATTTTGAAATTGGCTGGTATTACCACTGTTAAAGGGGGTACTGGTGCTATTATTGAGTATTTCGGGGAAGGGGTTGAAACCTTTTCTTGTACTGGTATGGGTACCATTTGTAATATGGGTGCTGAAATTGGTGCTACTACTTCTGTTTTCCCATTCAACAACTCTATGGTTGATTACTTAAATGCTACTCAAAGATCTAAGATTGCTGAATTTGCTAACGTCTATAAACAAGACTTTTTATCTGCTGATGAAGGTTGTGAATATGATCAAGTTATTGAAATTGACTTGAACACTTTAGAACCTCATGTTAACGGTCCTTTCACTCCAGATTTGGCCACTCCAATTTCTAAAATGAAAGAAACCGCTATTGCTAATGACTGGCCTTTAGATGTTAGAGTTGGTTTAATTGGTTCTTGTACTAACTCTTCTTATGAAGATATGACTAGAGCTGCTTCTATTATTGAAGATGCTAGCTCTCATGGTTTAAAATCTAAAGCTATTTTCACCGTTTCTCCAGGTTCTGAACAAGTTAGAGCTACTATTGAAAGAGATGGTCAATTAAAGACTTTTGAAGATTTCGGTGGGGTTGTCATGGCTAATGCTTGTGGTCCATGTATTGGTCAATGGGATAGACAAGATATCAAAAAGGGTGATAAAAACACCATTGTCTCTTCTTTCAACAGAAATTTCACCTCTAGAAATGATGGTAACCCAGCTACTCACGCTTTCGTTGCTTCTCCAGAAATGACTACTGCTTACGCTATTGCTGGGGATTTAGGTTTCAACCCAATGACTGATACTTTGAAGGATTCTAATGGTAATGAATTCAAATTAAAAGAACCAGTTGGAATTGGTTTGCCACCAAGAGGTTACGATAAAGGTGTTGACACTTACCAAGCTCCACCTTCTGACAGAGCTTCTGTTGATGTTGTCATTGATCCAAAATCTGACAGATTACAAAAATTGACTCCATTCGAACCTTGGAATGGTAAAGATGCTGAAAGATTACCAATTTTGATTAAAGCCGCTGGTAAAACCACTACTGATCATATTTCTATGGCTGGTCCTTGGTTGAAATACAGAGGTCATTTAGAAAACATTTCTAACAATTATATGATTGGTGCTATTAACGCTGAAAATGGTGAAGCTAACAACATTAGAAACCATTACACTGGTGAATACAAAGGAGTACCAGATACTGCTACTGACTACAGAAACTCTGGTCAAAAATGGGTTGTTATCGGTGATGAAAATTTCGGTGAAGGTTCTTCCAGAGAACATGCTGCCTTAGAACCAAGATACTTGGGTGGTTTCGCTATCATTACTAAATCTTTCGCTAGAATCCATGAAACTAACTTGAAAAAACAAGGTTTATTACCATTGAACTTTGCTAATGTTGCTGATTACGATAAAATCAACCCTCAAGATGAAATTTCTTTATTAGGTTTAACTGAATTAGCTCCAGGTAAACCAGTTACTATGAGAGTTCACCCAACTGATGGTGGTGAAGAATGGGAAACTGAATTAACCCATACTTTCAACAGTGAACAACTTGAATGGTTCAAATACGGTTCTGCATTAAATAAGATGGCTTCTGTTTAAAGCTTGAACGTGGAAAGTGAAAACAGTTGTACTACTTCATAATTTATATTTTCATCCCCCTCTTGACTTATTTATTGTTTAATCTGTGAATACATATTCATCTTTAATAACTTGTGTAAATATTGTAGAATATAAGTGAATTGTTAAATATAGATTCTAGCTTTCAGCAAACTAAAAATGCAAAAAAATAGCCCGACGCGGGACTCGAACCCGCAACCTTTTGATAACCTTTAAACTGATTTAAAAGTCAAACGCTCTAGCCGGTTGAGCTAGCCAGGCATTTTTGAAGCCAAACCCTAGGGGAGACTACAGCCTCTATAAGGGTCACCGTAACGCCGTTTAACGCCGGTTTTCATGTATCAACAGTCTAAAGACTCTATAGAGTCAATTTTACCTTTACACTCTGTATTCTGTTCACTTTCAAGTATTATTTGACCATTTAGCGCTTTAGTTAGCTAATAAAACTCGGTTGCAAAATCTCCAAAATACCCCAGATTTTTTTTTCTTTTTTGTTTTTTTCTTGAGCCTGTCTAGTGGCTCCGGTATTAGCTAGATGTTGTCATCTCCAGGTCGTCTTCAACTGTTCGACCATCGCGAGAGTACCAGCTACAAAGACGTCAATAAAATAATAATACTAATAAATAAATAATAATAAATAATAAATAATAAATAAGCAATAAATAATAAGCGAGAATAAATTCTCAGATCATCCCTCGATGAAAGCCATCAACTCATGCAAAACATTTTCCAAAGAAATGTAAAAAGCACAATACTCATTGATATCAACATAATTGTTTTTCAAGTCAAACACGATTTTTTCTTTCAAAAGACTAACTTCCTTCTTATCAGTATCGAATTGGTTGATTAATTGTAAGCTTATGTTAAAGTCATTTTCGATTTTGATGTCTTCATTAAGCTCAATGGAATCAATATCATATTTTGAATTCATAGTCTGATTTTCATCAATTAACACTTCGCTGCCGATTAAATCAAACGTGGCTTGATTATGATTATTTTTATTCTGAGTCGGTGACATACCTGGATTGAAAATTGAATTTAAAGTATGGGAGTTTAACGTGGAATTCTCTAACATTGGGGTTGGAGATGTAGTGGAATTATTTGAAACATTAACTGAAGGATTATTGGAAGAAATAAATTTATTGTTTTTCTCATTCAAAGTATTTATCAAATCAATTGATAATATAGGTTGAGCCACCTGCATGGTTTTAAATAATTCAGTTGAATTAACGTATCCAGTCAATTGATAATTAAAGTATTCATATTTGTTGAAGATTTTGTTTTTACTAGATGAATTAATAGAAAAATTCGAATTAGTAAACTTATTAATGATCTGTAAAATATTGAATTTCTTTAAAATGTATTCCCAGGTTAAATTTGTTAATGATAACATTCTTTTATATTTCTCGGTTTTAAACCATTTCCGATTCAAGATGAATAATGACTTATTGATCAATTTCACAATAATAATTAACTCATTGAATCTTATTACTTGTGATTTAAACTTAACAACCAATATGATGAACAATAAAATGATAGAATCCAAAGGAATTGTTCTTTTCACATACCAATTATACTTCCCAAATTTCAAAAAATCATTATACTTCAAAAAATCATTCAAGTTATGAAGTATAGATGGAATCAAATTATTGCTCAAGTCATTATAATTGAAATTGTTTAACTTATGGAATTCAAGATTAATGTTTAAATCTTTATAGTTTAAAAAGTTTTTAATTAAATTGGATTCAGCCAAGCTTTGGAATGTATCTTCATATTCATTAAATGAAAGTTTTCCATTTCTAGGCTTGTTCAAATGCACATTATAACTGAACTTGGATCTTACAGAACTATCTGGTACACTCGAACCCGAAGTTCTGGAGTCGGTTGAACTCTTACGTCTCTTATTCTGTTTGTCGATTTTTAAAGATAATGACTCATCTTCATCACCAGTGCCATTGTCAAAAGAGTCATTATTATACATGGAACTTCCTTTCAATAATGAAGTGTTGGTATTATGTTGGTTAAGAAGATATTTCTTGTGTAATAACATCAACGCTCTATCGACAAAACTCCAACTATGATTCTTGATAAAGTTTGTTAAATTTATCTCATTGACGGTCTTGGGAGGACATTTTTTATGATACGAATTCATTCTATTGATAGATAAATGAATAAATTCAAAATATTCCACAATCATTTTCTTAATTTCATTCATCTTTTCAATTGAAATATTCTTGGAAGTATCATTGTGCAACTGATTTACCAATTCATTTAAAATCCGATCGTATCTGAATTTAATGTTTAACGACAAAATTGAAGGATTTAATTCATAGCCTGTCATTTCATTGTATTCATTGAATACGGGTTCTTGTTCGTTTGGTAAAAGAACATTGAAGTCATCAAACCTACAGACTGGTGGCAAGCAAAAATTGTGACTGGTAAGACAATCTAATCCAAATATGGTCCACCATAACAACCGTCTGAATTTAATGATTTCAAAATTTTGAATATTCAATGATTTGACAGGATCTTTATTAATTTCTAAAAATTTGGCGTACCGGATGATTTGGGACATTTCCATTGTAGATGGATTTGGGGATGTAGATTGGATGATAACATTTCCTAACAACAACGGGATAATTTTCAATCCATGGGGATAATTATAGTATTGACAAATCTTGTTAAACCCATTCAAGTATTTATTAATATCTTGGTTCAATAACACATTGTCATATTCTTCAAACTCACTTATAGTAGAAGCGTATAAAATGGGAAAGTACAATGTATAAAACTGTAAAGGGTTTAAATCCGTCAAATGGTTATTAGATTGTTTGTCATAGGGATTACATTCATTCCAAAACTTTTCATGTTCTTCCAAAAAATCTTTGATATTAGTTATAATCGGTAACAAGATATGAACCGAATTTAAATACCTATCCATCAATTCAAATGATCTTTCTTTGGTGTTTGGTAAAAGTTTTTCTAGATCTTCCAATAAATTTTCGTTATCATAATAATTATTAGTCCCATTTAAAAAATTTTTTGTATTATCCAATTTTGCATCATCATCTGAATTAGCAGAAGAAATACCATTGGGGCCTGAACCTGAGCTGCCAGAACTCATTTCATTAAATGCCATATTTGTGGCCATGAGATTACTACCAGTAGTATTAGGGACATGAGAAAGTAAATGTGCTTGGAATTGAGACTGACTCAAAGGAGTAGGGGTTTGAATAGGAATATGATTTGGGATCTGGTTTTGTGGAGTGTGCAGAGGCTGAGGATGGTTTAAGAAACTGAGACTATTACCATTGTTATTCTGAGCCATATTAGCACCCGAACCGATGACTGGTGAACTGGAGGGATTGTTTGACCGATCCATAAAACTTTGAACGTTTGTTTGAGGATAAATACGCCCTGGGTTTTTAGCAAATAATGAACTAATGTTTGTACTGCTATTGTTATGACTTGGCAAATTAGATGGGATTTCAGGTGTAATAAACTTACTATAATTTTGAGGAGGATTATTGGAAGGGTTATTAGGATAACTGGTGAACGTAAAAGAACTCAAGTTAAACAAATACAGATCTTCTTTATTTTCTTGTGGGTTTGACAAATCTTGATGAGAACCATTATTAGGAATGCTTTGAAAGAAATTGCTAGTGATGTTATTACTATTATTATTGATCACTGGAGTCTGTAATAAAGATTTAGGGAAACTTGGGAAATTGGGACTGAAAGTATCTGCTAATTTACCATCATGAGCAAAGTCATTAATCATAGGATTTGGCACCATATTATTACCAGCGTTTGGGATATGGGAATCATCCATTTGGGAATCAGGGTGGTGTTCAGGATCCGGGATATGATGATTCTCAACCGGTTCGTTAGAAGATAAAGATGTGAGCTCATTCTCGGTAGCACCATTTATTCCCCCGTCAAGGCCCGTCGGATGACTATTTAAAGACGAGAGTTCTGGAGAAATTGATTTTGCTTCGAATTTGATCCCGTCAACGTTATTTCCGGAACTACTAATTGAGGTACCATTGGTTCCGGTCCTCTGTTTCCCACCTTTCAGAATCCGATCATTAGCAAAGTATTGACATTCGAGCTTTAATTTTTCACAGTTATCACAAGTAGGAAGTTGACGAGAGCATTTAATCTTCTTGGAATGACAATAAATACAACTTAAAATCTTTCTTTGTCTAGTTTTTTGAACCTTCATGACTTTCCCGTTAGACAAAATTTTCATATCCGTAGCCCGCTTTTCAGCGGCAGCGTTAGCCTTGGACACTTCAGTAGCCATACCAGTAGGTTTCTGTAGTTTCCTAGTAAGTTTTCAAACAAATTAACTATAGTCAGACGACTTGTCACTATATTGCGTTTTTAATTTATCGAGGCAAGTGGATCTTTTTATATATAATTCCCCAAAGTTTTTTTTTTCTTTTGCGCAGCAGAAAAAAACGTCATAGGGAGAACAATGAATTTCAAAGTATAAAAAACATAAACCAAAGTCTGGAGCAAGGCGGACTTACATGTGAGAACTCCGTAGAGATGAAGTTTAACGTTAAAGAGTTGAAGAGTTTGACGGTTACCAGTTTATGTAGTTCTAGTTGTAGTAATAGTAGCAAATATGACAAGGTTCGGGGTTTGTTGGCGACCCCAGGTCATAAACTCGAAAGCCACAAGGGCTCAGGATCTGAAGGACCTCTTTGTTAAAAGGCTCAACAAAATAGATTAATTTATCCTGTGTTTTAGGCTTTAAGGGCTATGGGATTACAGATCCCTGATGTCGTCGGAGCTAAACGAAATAACGAATAAAAACTCTGTGAAAAAATCTGGGGAAATCCTAAACTCCAGCTAGACCTTTCGGACTTTCAAGCGCTTGGAGATTAGCTAGCCTTCGTCGTATTTTGTATTTGTATCAAGTGATTTGAAAGTGCCTTCGAGTATTAGTGAAGGTTCTCTGGGAATCATATCCCTAATGGTGTGTTAGAGTTTATAGAGGTATATATAGGGGTTCTCTCATAGGTACGGTTTACTCCGTTTGGTCCAAAGGCGGTTCTTAACGCCGAAATAGTGATTTCGAGGGTATTGCATTTTAATTTTAGATTTCTGCATGTTATGGGTGGAGTTATTGCATGTTAATTTTGGGGAATTTTTCGCATGTTAGGGCTCCTTTTACAGGTTGAGTCGTCGAGATCAATTCCAAAAAATTGTGCGAATGGGAGAAAATTCATTTACACGTAAACATTAACCAGTGAATACACACAATCAGTTGCAATGGACTTTGAAGAAGCGGAAGACCTTAATGGGATTAGGTTCAGTTGGAACACCTTCCCGTCTACCAAGATGGAGGCCAACAAGATCGTGGTGCCCACCGGTTGTTTGTATACTCCATTGATGAAAAGACAAAACTATGAATTACCTATCGCTAGTTATGATCCAATTTTTTGTATGAATCAAACTTGTAGAGCCGTGTTGAATCCATATTGTTCAATTGACCCGACGGGCTCTTGGGCCTGTCCTTTGTGTGGATCTAGAAACCCACTCCCTGCTCATTATCAAGGGATTACTCAAGATAATCTCCCAGTGGAATTGGATTCTAATAGTTCTACCATTGAATATGTTACTTCTAGACCAGTTCAAACCCCTCCAATCTTTTTGTTTGTGGTTGATTTATGTCAAGATGATGAAAACTTAAAGGCTTTGAAAGATTCTTTGGTGGTTTCTTTGAATTTATTACCTCCTAATGCATTAATTGGGTTAATTACTTATGGTACTATGTGTCAAGTTCATGATTTGGGTAGTGAATCTATCAACAAATCTTATATCTTTAGAGGTGATAAGATTTATTCTGATAAACAAATCATTGATATGTTGAATAAACCAATTTTACAAGCATTGAATCAACCAAATGGGGTTCCTGGTCAACAACCAGGGTTTGGTATGAATAATAATTCTTTAACTCGGTTCTTTTTACCGCTTGAAGAAGTAGAATTCCAATTGACTTCAATCTTGGAAAATTTAACCAAAGATCCTTGGGCGGTTGCTAATGGTGATAGATCTTTAAGATGTACTGGTTCTGCTTTGAATATTGCTTCTAACTTATTGGGATCTACTTTCCCTAATTTTGGGGCTAGAATCATGTTATTCGCTGCTGGTCCTTGTACTTTAGAACCTGGTATGATTGTAGGGAATAAATTGAGAGAACCTATTAGATCCCATTCTGATATTGATAAAGATAATGCTAAACATTTCAAAAAAGCCACCAAATTTTATAAATCAATTGCTGATAAAGTGGTTAAAAACAGTCATATTATTGATACATTTGTTGGATGTTTAGATCAAATTGGAGTATTAGAAATGAAAGAATTATCTAATTTGACTGGAGGAGTTTTATTATTATCTGATGCTTTTACTACTTCTATTTTTAAACAATCTTTCTTGAGATTATTTAACAAAGATGAAGAAGGTTATTTATCTATGGGATTCAATGGTACCTTAGATATTAAAACTTCTAGAGAATTAAAGGTTAGTGGGATAATAGGACATGCTTCTTCATTAAATGTTAAGAGTCAAAATGTGTCTGAAACTGAAGTAGGGGTTGGAGGATCATCTCAATATAGGTTATGTGCTTTATCACCTCAACATTCTTACGCCGTATTTTTTGATATTGCCAATTCTCAACCTTTAGCTCCAAATTCACAAAGTTATATTCAATTTATAACTCATTATCAACATAGTTCTGGAACCTATAGATTAAGAGTTACTACTGTTTCTAATTTATTGACTAATGATGAAAGAGTTTTAACTCAATCATTTGATCAAGAAGCCGCAGCTGTCATAATGTCAAGAGTCACATTATTTAAATCAGAACAAGACGATGGAGCTGATGTATTAAGATGGGTTGATAGAATGCTCATTAGATTATGTCAAAAATTTGCAGACTATAGAAAAGATATTGATGAATCCTTCAGATTAAGTCCTCAATTTTCTTTATATCCCCAATTCATTTATTACTTGAGAAGATCTCAATTTTTACAAGTGTTTAATAATTCTCCTGATGAAACTGCCTTTTATAGACATATTTTATTGACTGAAGATACCAATAATTCCTTGATCATGATACAACCAACCTTAACTTCTTTCCAATTAGATAAAGAACCAGAAGCGGTATTATTAGATTCCGTATCTATTAAAGATGATGCCATTTTATTATTAGACACTTTTTTCCATATTTTAATTTTCCATGGTAAAACTATTAGTGAATGGAGAAAAGCGGGATATCAAGAACAACCAGATTATGCCAATTTCAAACAATTATTAGATGAACCTAAACAAGAAGCGGCAGAATTATTGGTTGACAGATTCCCATTACCTAGATTTGTTGATACTGAAGAAGGAGGATCACAAGCTAGATTTTTATATTCCAAATTAAATCCTTCTACCACATATAACAATCAAGATTTGGTTAGAAATGGGGCTGTTGTCTTAACTGATGATGTGTCATTACAAGTATTCATGGGTCATTTACAAAAATTAGTGGTATCTGGGTCTTCTTAGATCCTACTTTGAAAAGTTATTGTTTTTAGAACACTAATATACACTATAAATAACACACTCTATATCACATTTTATATGATTTGCTTGTATTATGATTATCGCGAATAAATTTTTCACTGATAACTTCATAGTTAACTTTACAGATAACTTAACTCAAACGAAGATGGCTCCTGAAGAATTATCAAGGGGTATGTATAAGTGAATAGCTAGTCACTAAACAAGTACTAACAAGTGGTAGATGAAATTGCCTTGTACGATAGACAGATCAGATTATGGGGAATGGGAACTCAATTGAGATTGAGGTCCGCTCGAGTGTTAATCGTGAATATAGGTTCTATAGGACTGGAAATTGTTAAGAATTTGGTGTTAGGAGGAATAAACTCCATTGAGTTGTTAGATGACTCAGTTATAAAGCCTGAAGACTACGGGGCCCAATTTTTTTTGCCCAAAGATAGTGACGATAAAGTGGGTGAATTGAAACTACCACATATAATAGAAAGTATCCAAGAATTAAATAACCGGGTAGAATTGAACATAAACACAGAAAGTTTCGAGTCTCTACTTAACAATCAAGCAGAGTTTTTCAAGAAATTCGATTTAATTGTGGGGACAGAACTCACCAGAGTTCAAATCACCGCTTTGAATACTCTAACTAGAAACTTCAAGATTCCGTTATATACTACAGGTAGTCATGGAATGTTTGGGTATGTGATCACAGATTTGATTAACCATATAACAAGCTCCGAAAAGGATATAGGGAACCAGCCAAGAAAACCTGATACTCCATTAAATCTCCACAAAATCATAACTGAAGTAAAATACAATCCCAGTACCAATAAAGAAATATTAACCATTAATGATAAGTACCTGCCGATTGATGAAATATTTCATTCAAAACTATTGGCAGATCAGTTGACCAGACGTCAATTGAAAAGATTAACCCCTGCTTTGCCAATAATAATGACCTTATTCCACTTGCCTCATGAATTAATAACATTTACCGTGCAAGAGTTTAAACCATCGGTAATCCAAACCTGTATTGATTTGGGGATAAACCCTGATATTATTACTGATGAGTACTTACAACATTTTATCGACCAAGGATTCACTGAGTTCTCTCCTACTAGTGCCATATTAGGGGGTTGTGTAGCTCAAGATATTATTCAATATCTAAGTAAAATGGAGAGTCCTATTAATAATGTTTTGATTCTTGATGGCATTAGATCCGAAATGCCGATTTTTACTTTGTAACTCTATACGATACATATATACATATACAGATTAATGAGTATTGGCATTCTCACTTGGGGGTAATTCCTCTACCTTTACGTTTCTTAAGGTGAGAAGAATCTCTCAAGTAACGAAGAGACTTGACCAATTTGATATTCAAAGTCCTATTCAATTCTTTTTCTTTTGCAATCTTATGAATTAATTGGTTTCTCTCCCGTTGGAAAGTCTTCAATTCTTCAATATCGATCGATTGAAGATTATCAAACCTCTTATGTAAATTCTTACTCAATTCTTTCAATTCTGAAATTGTTGCTTTGGAGGTCTTGATAGATTCCAATGCATTCTCGTATTCTTGTTTCATATAATTCTTTTCTTCTTGTTTGGATTTGATTCTACTGATATCGCCTTCAATTAGATTCCCCAATTCCCATATTTTAAGTTGATTTTTGATTAATTGGGCTTTCTTTTCACTCATTTCAGGGGTTTCATCTGGTTTGGATTCTGGTTTAAAATCATTCAATTGTACTTTCAAATCATTTATTTCTTGGGTCATTTTCTCAATATCTTCAAGCTTCTTGTTGACTTTTTTGTTCCCCAATTCTATACGAGAAGTAGAATGGTCAATATCACCTAATAAACTAGTCAAAGTCTGGTTTAATTCTTGTTCTCTTCTTCCGATTCTTTGTTGAACTTCAGGTTGATTGTAATCCACGTGAGAATTATACTCTTGATTTATTATACGATATTGCAAATAGATATCGTTGATTTGCATGATCAACCTGTGAGTTAAGTAATTAAGATTAGGCTTATCTAGATGGTTTGCATCATGATTAAAAATCCCAATTAATTTATCAAAATTATTCGTTAATGGGTTTGTGATATAATTCAGTTGTAATCTGTTCAACTCATAATATGTTTTCTTGAGTTTCATAGAGTCTTTATTTTTGGCTCTTCTCCCCACTCCACTACTATTCCCTGTGGCTCCATTTCCGTTACTACCATTCCCATTGGTATTATTAGTGTCATCATTATCATTTCCAGCATTATTATCTCCATCGTAGGGCGTATAATGGTAATAAACTTCTGTAAGCAAAGATTTTTCTACATCTATAGCAGAAAAATCTGGGATGGAAGGAAGTTCAGGTAATGGCCATACTGGGTTTTGAATACTACCTGAAAAGATTTGTTTGAAGAAATCATCCAAAAAATTCAACCCTTGGTTATATATAGGGAAAATGTCTGGCGGAAGAATCCCTATTTGATCTCGAAGACACACTATAGAAGAAATCAACTTGTATAAATAATTAGGAAGGTCAACAATCGACTCATAAAATAATTTGGAATGTTCTATACTTAACATCGGAATTAACTTGATCACACTTGCGGCCGAAGATCTATTTTGAGTCCGAAGAACATTTATCAGATCATTATTGACCCGTTCATCCGTCTTAATGATCAAGTCAAAACCAAGTTTCTTAACTTCTTCTGCCACCCCAATTTCTGTATCAAAAATCAAATGTACCGTTAATATAGCATTAGAAGGTTCATTTTTCTTATGGTCTCTCCGGAGATAATTCCCGGTATATCGTTTCAATTTTATCGGAGTATTGACATTTCCTATCAATAAAGCTTCAATCAAGTCGATGATTTTAGGGTTGGCATTATTGAACACAATGGCTACATGTTTACTGGTAACCGCAGTAGCCGATTTTTTACTGACAACATTCTTACCACCAAAGCTTTCTATTATAGTATGGTTTATCACGTTGATTAAATCCTTTAAAACCGTAAATTTCCCACTAGTTTCCGCCAACTTGAGGGCCATATCTCGTTGTAACAAGTTTTTAGGCATATAGTGAGTGATCAATAAGTAAGGATGGGAGCTCACCAACATACAGTTGTTGATACATATCTCCAAAGACTTGATGATTAAATCTGTTTGGTCATTTGTTTCACAATACTTCAAGATATCACTGTAATGTAACGAGACAATTTGGTCGGTTAATTCCCTCTGGAATTCATAGATGGGTGTAGCCAAGTTGTACTCTCCACTGTTATTGGTGGGTTCTATTTGTAAGTCCACAATGGGAGGCTCAGGGGTGCTATCCAATATCCGTAGCAAGTTCATCTTCTGTAACTACTACCAGCTCTTGTGACTATATACTTTGTTCATGAAACTGGTTAACTTCTATTGTGTGTGAACTTTTTAGGTTTGGTCGCGCCAGAAAATCGGTTACAAGCCCGTGCGGCTGCAAGAAAACGTCTATGCCTAAATCCGAAGTCTATATAAATTAAATCAATGATTGTTCCAAAGCTTTACAGATTTATCCCAATGACTGGTGATAATACGGTCACCTTGGTTAGAAATATCACAGCTCAACACTTTGTCTTGAAAACTTGACAATTGTCCTACTTTGACCCAGTTATCAGCACTCCAGATATTGACAGTTCCATCGTATGAACTACTGAGTAACAATTTACCAGTACTAGGTAAAACAGAAGCATTAGTTTCATTGAAATCTGTCACAGAAGTCTCGAAATATGATTCCAGTCCTCGAGAATTATAAAATTTCAACCCACTAATCAATTTAGTATGAGCTGGGATTGTCACGAGCTCCTGGTCACGTTGGTGATGGGACTGGTTTGTTTGATCCATTTTTCGGAGATCCCATATTTTTATAGAACAATCTCCACTTCCAGTGGCTAAAAGGTATCCGTCTGGGGACCATTCGGTGCTGTATATACCTTGGGTATGGCCCTGGAGATTCATGAGTTGTTTACCTGATCTTAAATCCCAAAGTTTGGTATAAGCATCTAATCCTCCAGTAGCCAATAAACTACCATCTGGGTGTATACTGGCCGAGAAAACTTCTTTCAGATGTCCTTCTTGTTGAGCAAGTTCTTGTTGAGTGTTTAAGTCCCATAATTTCCAAGTCTGATCAAATGACGTGGTAATAAAATTCTGCTGATTAGGGTGAATTAATGTGCTGGTAATACGGGCTTCGTGAGCCTTAACGGTGAATTCAGGTTTTAAAAAACCTTGGGGTTGGGATTGTTCTTGTGTGGTATTCCATAAGTTAACATTTCCTTCGTTACCTCCAGTGATTATTTGATTATCATTGAGCCAATCTATTCCATTGACTTTCTCTAAGTGATATCCTGGAGTCAGTTGTTGCTGAAGACTTAACTGATTATCCAAAAGATAGAGATTCCCATTCCACGACCCGCATGCAATTCTAGAATTATCTGGACTATATTTCACTGTACCTATTGACCGAGTGTTATTTGGAATCAATTGGGTTCCAAATAACTCGAACTCAGATGCTTTCTTATTAATGGTTCTGCGATGCTTTAATACCTTGATGAAATCTGGCTCATATTCTTCTTGGAGTTTTCGTATTCTTTTGTGAGCTTTCTCTAACGAAAAGTTCAATATACGCTTTCTTGTGTCCAATAATTCTTCAGGTCCTGGGGTATAAAACTCTTCGTCATCCAGATCCTCCAGACTAAGATTCAGATCTTCGTCACCTTCTCTATGACCTTCTACTTCAAATTGATCGCCAAAATTCTGGTGGGGCATTTCATTGACCAATCGAATCAACCGGGACCTCCTATCTGCCTTATCTTCTCCGAAATATGTCACTGGATGTTGAAGCTTTCGTAACAAGGCTCTGACATCTTCATCTGCCGTAGGGACTTTGGTACCATCTAAGGATTTAGGAATTTCATTGGCGGTGGGTATGCTCTCTAGCTCCATTGTGTGAACCTGTTTAACCAATGGGATGAATCTTTGATCCTTAGAAACTATAAAATCTTTAATACTAAGATGCGTATTTATATAGTTTACCTTGATAAAATCGCATCGCGAACTTCACATACTTAGCTTTGGTACTAAATATTATAGTCGTTATATTGATACTACTAACTTGTCAATATGTCGCTACTGTCTTGTGGTTGATATTATATTAAATTAAAATTCTACTTTTATTATCCTATAAATATTTTGTCTGTAACTATTGTACACAGTATGTAGTTATTTTCGGTGATTCTCATTCAAGATTCTGGTAGAAAACTCAGCAAAGTTCTCAGATTGGTTGACTAATTTGTCTAAGTCAGGTTGGCAAAATACCGCCAAAGTATTTCTGGCAATATTAGGTAGCTTGGTTCCCTTGACATAATGAGGTACCGCTTTGAAATTACCTTTAGAAAGTTCTTGTAATGCAGACCCAGTTTGGAACGCAATACAGTCTTTAGGAATATTAACTTTAACGATTTCATTGTTTCTGTTACGGATATATAATCCAGCTGTAGGATCAGGATTCGTAGGCAAATCATGGGTTTCATTCACAGATTCATCTAAGAATAACGCTGAAGTTAATCCAGTAATACAAGAATGATCCAAATGCTCTCCACACCAATCATCATCTGCTGCTTCAGTAGCATCTGATTCACTCAAAGGGAAATAATGTAATAATCTGGCTTTTGTACAAGTAGAAGTCTCCACCATATTTTGAAGGTATTTGGATTCAATAGGGAACCGTTTCCCCATATAATTATCACAATTTAATGCTACTTTCCCCGCTATATCTATGATGAAATTACATAACGATTTGACATCTTTTTTAAAATCTTTCAACTCTGAAATCTCGGGTGGGGGCCAAATGTTTGGGTTGGTATATGTTTTATAATCAGGAAACTTTTCACATAATTCATTACTAGGTCCCTCTAAATTATCTTGTTTGTGGAACGCACAATTCACGTAGTAGGACCCTTTATTATAGTCTGGTTTCCCAGACTTGAGAACTTCTTTGCCACAACTCCAACCTGTTAACCACATACTTTCTTCATCTTCTAAGGAATTTAAAGTGTCAGTCGGTTGGTTGGCCAAGATTGAAATACTTTTCAACACTTTTAATCTAAGCTGGGGAAAAAATTCTGGTAAATCTTTAATTACTATGATCCCTAAAGAGTTGGGCCCAAAGGCTCTGTCTAGAGTTTCATCATCGATTCCGTTAACCAACTGCTCAAGTGTCACTAGAACTGGTGAGTTCATGTTTTCGTTGTTCACTGTCATTATTTGGTTGCAATAATGAAAAAAAATTATAATTCCAAGCCTTCTCACAGGATGGATTGAAAATGGGGAAGGTAAAAAAAGAAGCCCGACGCGGGACTCGAACCCGCAACCTTTTGATAACCTTTAAACTGATTTAAAAGTCAAACGCTCTAGCCGGTTGAGCTAGCCAGGCACTTTCTACTTGAGAAGTTGTCTGGAACCGTTTCACTCACTCCCAGAAATTCGGCATGTCGTGAGTTCGACTCCCAGATAGGGTGAGTTTATTTTTCCTTTCAAACACATCTATTAAATACAATCTTGTATTTATTTCCATTACAAATGTACCCCCATATATTTCAAAGGGTTTCCAAGTGTTCTAAAGAATATTAAGGTTCCAGAAACATTCATTCTTGAACCTAACAAGAAATTGCCTAATCGATCTCACTAAATCCTTCTTACCCTGAAATATCTTGTAAACAACGGCGATCTGTGACTCCGAGTTTCGGCGAGAGTAAATCAACCTGCATTAGCTACAGCTAGAAACAGGGCTTTGATGACATCTGCTGACATGTGATGGAAGAATTACATCGTCTGCACCTTACAATAAAAAATAAATAATAAATGACGTTGACACGGCTTTACCGTTAAACTATTTTCTTGAACTCTTCATTCCATCTCGTATAATTTCCATGACCATTCATTGTCTCGTATACAATTGAAGTACCAGCATGTTTCAGTACCAAATACATTGTTTTCAGGATGAATAGCGCACCTTTGTCATTAGGATGTCGTAGTACTCTTTTTTAAATGTCGTTCTGATAGTATTCCAATATCGCCTGGGGCAAACTTGAATG